>OY288110.1:30641295-31841295 GCA_958431115.1 Syrphus vitripennis
TTCAATTTGACAAATCGGACCGATTACAATAACTCCCTATGGGAAGTTAATAATAGTTAAAATCCTTTTTTTTGTGGTTGAAAGTCGTCCAAGGGATGCGGTTACTGCTGAATCTGAAAGTTTTGACTATTTTATATTTTCTTTATCTAAAGAGCTGGAGATACATATAAAGGGTAAACCAAAAATCCCCTTGAGCGCGTGCATATTATAAAAAAAAAAAAAAAAAAAAAATAGCCCTGATCAAAAGGATCATATGTATCTGCAAAAAAAAATTTTTTTGAAGTTCAAAAACCAATTTTTTTTTAAACGTAACAGCCTCTTTTTATTGCTTCAAAAGCTTTAATATTATAGTATAAAAACAAAATATATAAAAAGACAGACAAAATGTATAGGCAAAGTAACCCCAAAATCTAAAAAAAATGCGTGTTCACACAAAAAAAAAATTATAAATATTATTTATCAACTAAACAAACAAAGGCCATGCTTAAATTATTGCAAAAACAATATTATAAATAGAAAATCAGTACTTAATTCTTTGAAGTTCACCCAACTGTTGCACCACACCAAATTTTCCACTTAAAAAATCTGACGAACTTTCTGCGTCAATTTCACTCGGCAACTACTTTTTACTAACTGCAGATACACGGTTCGTTGCAACATGTAGCAGATGCATATGTATTGGTGTATACATTACGGTAGTTTCGGTTCTTAGAATGTAACATGTCTGAGCTTGAATGAAAAAACCAACTCTTTTCGTCAGTGGCGCAAAGTAACCCCTGCGGGGGCAAAGTAACCCCATTTTACGGTATTGCAAAACTTTTCATACGAGCATTATGATCAATACCGCTAAGGATATGTTGTTCAGTCACCAGGCAAGCGCTAATTTAGACAGTTTTTTTACTAAAATTATCTGGCCTAAAACGTTTTGTGGCTTCCAACAAACCAATATTTCAAACACATTTTTTTTAGATTTTATTTTCCGTTTTTATATTTTTCCTGATTTCTGTAGTTTGTGAGTTTGGTACATTTTTAATTTTTAAAAAGAGAATTATTTTTAAAAAGCTTTTGGATGAAATTGAAATCTGTTAATTTATCTCCCAAAAATTATGGTAGCTCAATTAAAACTGCTAAGACAAAACTCATTGATCTCAAACACCGGTTTTTTAAAATATTTTTCAAAAAACCTTTATTAACGGTTCCTGCCACATATGTAAATGGTTCCACAGATTGCCGTCAAAGTTTTCATGTAAGAGATCCTATGTAATTTTTTTATTCCATAGCTTGAAAACGGGTGATTTTTGTTTTTGGTTTTTTTTCTTACCTCGCAAATTTTTCTTATCTTAGCAAATGAAAATTATTAATAATTGCAAAATTTATTAAAAGAAACAAATTTTTTACGGACATCGAAATATCGAATTTTCAAAAAACATCTTTTTCGTTGAAAAAAAAACAATTTTTTTTAAATTTTGGCGTCCATAAAACTTCAGAAATATAGATCCGTTTTTGAAAAATTGAATTTAAATTAAAAAAAATAAATTTTTGTAATGCAAACTATTCATATAAATTTAATGCTTTGGTATTAAAAATATTTCCAATAAATATTATTTCTTTCTTCTTTTTTTTTTGAAACAGAAATTCATCACACTCCTATGCGCTCTCAGCTTAAATCTTGCTAGCTCTACAGAACTTCCTGCACAATTACCACCCTGTGTGCATCCAGGTTATTCATATCCAGCTCCAGAAGTAAAATTCTCTGTTGGACCAGCCATCAGTTCTCTTAAATTGACGCCTGCAGTTTCAACTTACTCAGAAGGTGGAAGCATTAAATACACCTCAGTGGGTGAATCTGGCAGTAGCTATGAATCCTCACAAGGATACTCCGGCTACTCTTCGGGTGGTGGAGCATTTAAAATCGAAGGACTTTTACCAGGAATAAAACAATCGTCATACTCACCAGCAGTGACCTATGCCAAGCCTGATGGTATCAGCTATGCTGATCAGTCACCAGCATCGAAATACGCTGGTATAAATCCTTCGGGTATAGCTGTGTCGAACTATATAGCTCCAGCTGTGGGTAAGGCTGTTTATACAGCTCCTGCTTTATCTAAGGTATCAGCAGGACCTGCCTATCTCCCACCATCTTCGCCAGCTTATATTGCTCCAAGTATTGTAAAAACGTCAGGAGCCTATCTTCCACCACCACCAGCCTTTGCATACTCACAACCTGCTCCTGTCGTAGCCAAAGTAGCTTATGCAGCTCCAGCACTTACGAAATACTCATCTGCCGGCGGCGGTTTGGCAACATCTTACATCTCGAGCCCAGGATCGGTGCAAAAGGTCGCTACCTATTCCTCTCCCGGTTACTCTTATTCGCAAGCAACACCAGCAGTTTCCAAAGTAGCAACGTATACATCACCAGCAATTTCATACGGTCCTAGTCTGGCCAAGGTGGCCACATACACATCGCCGGGCTACTCATTCGGTAGTGCTTCACCGGCTGTTTCGAAAATAGCAACTTATTCCTCTCCTGGTTATTCTTATTCGCAAGCAGGACCGGCAATTTCTAAAGTTGCAACATATTCTTCACCAGGCTACTCCTACTCTTCGCCAGCTATTAACAAAATAGCTTACTCTTCTGCCGGAGATGTTTCACAACAGTATATTTCGGGAGGTTCGAAATTGGGTCTTTCAGCTTACGCTCCAGCAGTCTCGTATTCGGCGCCAACAATATTGAAGGCTTCAAGTCCAGCATCTTACTCGTATCAGGCACAGCCTATTATTACAAAATATGCTCAAGCTCCTTCATATTCGTACGCTCCAGCAGTGTCTTCGTCATATTTGTCCGGAGGATCAAAATTAGCGTACGGTAGTATCGGTCAATCTATTGGGGCTCCATCATTATCTTACTCTTCAGGTGGAGCAGTTTCGAGTCAATACATTTCAGCGCCAGCTAAAATTGCAACTTACTCTACCGGTCCAGCAATAGCAAAGGTAGCTTCGTATGTTGCCCCAGCAATAGCATATTCATCAGGAGCAGGACATGCAACATCCAGTCAGTACATATCAGCTCCTGCCAAAATCGCAACCTACTCCGCCGGTCCAGCAATAGCAAAGGTAGCTTCATATGGGGCTCCAGCAATAACATATTCAACAGGAGCAGGACATGCAACATCCAGTCAGTACATTTCAGCTCCAGCTAAAATTGCAACTTACTCCGCCGGTCCAGCAATAGCAAAGGTAGCTTCATATGCGGCTCCAGCAATAACATATTCAACAGGAGCAGGACATGCAACATCCAGTCAGTACATTTCAGCTCCAGCTAAAATTGCAACTTACTCCGCCGGTCCAGCAATAGCAAAGGTAGCTTCATATGGGGCTCCAGCAATAACATATTCAACAGGAGCAGGACATGCAACATCCAGTCAGTACATTTCAGCTCCAGCTAAAATTGCAACTTACACCGCCGGTCCAACAATAACAAAGGTAGCTTCATATGCGGCTCCAGCAATAACATATTCATCAGGAGCAGGACATGCAACATCCAGTCAATATATATCAGCACCAGCTAAAGTTGCATATGCAGCTCCAGCTATAGGTAAAATCGCAACCTATTCAAGTCCATCTATTTCTGCATCATATGTCCCAGCACCAGCGAAAATTTCTTATGCTGCTGCTCCATCAGTTGGTTACTCCTCAGGACATGCAGTTTCTTCGCAATACATATCAGCGCCTTCAAAGATTGCCTATGCTTCTCCTGGCGTATCGAAGATAGCAAGTTATTCTCTACCAGCACCTGTTGTTACAGCTGGACATGCTGCAGCAGCCCAATATATTTCCGCTCCAGCAAAAATAGCCTACGCTGCGCCTGCGGTGGCAACTCAATACGTTTCAGCGCCTGCTAAAATTGGTTATGCAGCACCTTCAGGTGTTGGATATTCCTCAGGACATGCTGTGTCTTCCCAATACATATCGGCACCATCGAAAATTGGATATGCTACCCCAGGAATAGCTAAGATAGCTACGTACTCATCTCCAGCTACTTCCTATATATCAGGCCAAGGTGCATCCACTCAGTACATTTCTGGTCCCGCTAAAGTCGCATATGCTGCTCCAGCAGTAGCATCGTATGCTGCTCCTGCAGTAGCAACTCAATACATTTCATCGGGTGCTAAAATTGGATACGCTGCTGGTCCAGCTTTGGCAAAGGTCGCAACATATTCCTCAGCACCTGCAGTATCATCCCAATACATTTCAGCACCTGCTAAGATTGGCTATGCTGCGCCAGCTGTTGCCAAAATTGCAACTTATTCAGCTCCAGTAGTAACAAAGTTGGGATCATATCCGGCACCATCTGTATCTTATGCATCATCAGGACACGCAGTGTCTTCACAATATATATCTGCCCCAGCTAAAATTGCTTATGGTGCTCCAGCTGTTGCCAAAATTGCAACAACTCCATTAGTTGCTACTCAATATCTATCATCGGCGGGCCATTCAGCTTCCTATTCTGGATCATCTCTGGGAAAAATTGCAACTTACTCTTCAGCACCTGCAGTGTCATCGCAGTACGTATCTGCACCATTGAGATCTCAAGCTTACGGGGGACAAGCCTTGGGCAAAATTGCAACGTATTCCTCACCAGGCTACTCTACGGGACCCGCTGTGTCTAAGATTGCCTCATATTCCTCACCCGGCATAGCGTCGTACTCAACAGGACCAGCGGTATCTAAGATTGCCACATACTCATCACCAGGAATCGCTTCCTATTCAACTGGTCCTATTGTTTCCAAAATTGTGTCGCCAGGAATTACAGCTTATTCAACAGGAATTGCTAAGGGAGGTGCAGGCATTGGAATTATTCAGTCAGGAGGTGCAATTTCAAAATCTGCTGGATATACTTATTCAACCGGACACGGTATCGCAGGTGGTTCTCTGGGTAGTATAGGCACAATCGCAGGACCTGCTGTTTATCAATCTGGATTAGCGTTAGGAAAAGTAGCTGGCTATAGCGCTCCGGGCTCGGCCTCTGTTTCCTATCACGGAAACGGTGGAATAGGCATAGGCAAACTAGTATCACCAGGTATTGCAGTGGGCAAAATTGCAACATATCCATCGGGCCCATCAGCAATTGGCGGTCTTCATGGTGGTCCAATAGGTGGTATTGGCATAGGTCTCGCGGGTGGTTCGATTGGCAAATATGGTGCCATCAGTTTGGGACATTCTTCTGTTTCTCCCTCGATTACATATCACGGTGCGTTGGCTCAAGCTGCCGGAAGAAGTGGTACAGGACTTGGACATGGTTTGAGAGGTGGTGGTGCATTAGGAGTAGGTGGATTAAAAGTTGGTGCAATTGGAGTCGGAGCGTTAGGGGTTGGAGCCTTAGGAGTTGGGGCACTAGGAATTGGTGCCCATGGAGCCGGTGCACATGGAGCTGATGCTTATGGCCGTCCTTTCTTTAGATATGCCCTTGGAGCACCTTCAGTAGCAACTTATGCAGCTGCGCCTGCGGCATATGTGAAAGCAGTTCCCACTGCCATTGTTAAGCCAGTAATTTCCAAACATTTAGAATATTACGTGAGTACAATTTTTTTAACTATCACATATTGAAAAAAAAACTCTCTAACTTAAAAAATAATATTTTAATAATTTTTCGTTACATAATATTTACGTTCTTGGTAGAAATTGATTAAATAGCAGTGTCATAATTATTAGCTATTAATTTTTACTTTTTTCTTTCACCAAAATGAGGTTTTATAAAGATTTTGTAAGTTCGTATATATGAAAAAATTTAAGACTGTTCTTTTTGGTTAATTGAAAAACTGCTTAATTAGTCGTCTTTCAAACTTGATGCTCTATGCCCAGGATAAGATTTCAAACTGCGGAATCCCTTAAATTTAAAAAATAAATAACCTTCGTACATTCCTATGTGAGGTTTTTAATTTATATTTTTATAAGGCGATGACCTTGAACTTTTAAAAAACCTTGAGTTTATTATATAAAGCTGTTTGATCAGTTGTTTCCGGATGCAAATTAAAATATTGGAATTTCATTTATTTTTTTATAGTTGGGATTGGTTAATTTATTTTTATTTTAATAACGAGTCATATTTACAGGAAATAGAAAAATAAAATATTTCTAATTACTAAATAAAGGCCACTCAATTGATCGTAAATGTTGTTTAAAGCACTATACTCGTATATACGCTAATCATTAAGTTTGATTTATTATTCAAATAGCAGATGATAATTCTTGTACCTTTTTTGGTCAAATTTACAAAAAAAATCAAACATCATACATTTTGAAATCTTTTAAAAAAATTCATTTTTAATTGCGAGGGCAGTAAGTTTTGGATTCGTTACAAAAACTCGAAAATGTGGGTCCCGTGATGCTCTATGTCTATATTCTTCTTCTGTGTGTCGGTCTATAAGACACCGAGCGACGTATCTCAAAAACAACTTCAACAATCTTGATCAAGTTTCTCAAGTGGGCACAAAAACAAAGTTTTTTTAAATTTGTAAACGGGCACACAATTCTATTTTAAAACTTATCTTTTAATCGTATTTCATTAAATAGTTTATACTTGCATTTTATTTATTACTTCTTAAAATATTTACTCATGAAAATAAAAAGTTGCTTACAAACCAAAACACCAAACCCCAAACTATTTGGATCGTGATACTTCTGATGGCGTCAAAATTCTTTTTTCAAAGGTCCACCTTTCAAACTTTTGTTTTTCAAAATTCTACTTTCGAAATTCCACTTTTCGAATTTCTGTTTTTTTTTTTTAATTTGTAAAAAAAAAGTTATGAGCAATTTGTAAAAAAAAATCGAAATGTTTGATTTTTCGATTTTTTTGTTGTTGTTTTGAAATTTTATGCTTCAATATAATATTTTATAGAAAATCTACCGAAAGTTTCATAAAATAAATTCTCATGTATTCAAGTTATACCAAAAATATTAAAAACTGCCCAGTCAAGTGTGTCTCTATTCTATCAGAAATAAATTGGTCCATTAAGTAGAATTTTTGTGCTTAAGCATTTCTGCGTCACAAACATAATCCATAAAAAAAATCAGTGAACAAATTTTTCCTTTTGAAAAGATTTATTCAATAGCCTAAAAAACTTTTCATATACATATATGTATATTGGAGACTTAACCTTAAAAAAAAAAACTATTTTATTTCTGAGAAGAAAGGAATTATTTTTAGGGTTTTACGGAGTTGAAGCAAAAATAATCTGAAGTAGAAAAAAAAGTACTTTTATTTGGGTTTGGACATCATTTATCAAAAATCGATAGTATCGATTTATAAGGCAATAATTGTATTTTTTTAAAAGTTTTTTTCTTGCATTTTGTTGGGAAACATCAGATTACTTATTAAACATACATATATCAATGATAATTGAAACTAAATTGCTTTTTTTTGATATTTTTCTTGTGATTTTTAATTTAACTTATCAGTTTTTAAGATTTTCTAAGTATTTTGGATTATTTGGTGAAGTTTAAAACTCCATGATTTTAGAAAATAAAAAAAAAAGAAACATTGCTTATTCGCAAGAATTTTCCTTGAGGGGCTATTCTTAAAGGTAAATACTATTAGGTTCCTAGAACTAGTCTCATTTTTTTTTTTTTTCTTTATCTTAAAAAAATATTTCTAATTTTTTACTTGTTAAAACAATAGATACATGAATTAATTTAGCTTTTTTAAACAAAAATCGATTAAATCCAAATTTGAGGTCGACTTGTTATTGTAAAATTGTATTTAAGTTTTTTTCGCTTTTGTCCAAAACTGTTCCTGGCCTAAACCCCCTACATTACAATTAATTTACAAAAAAAAACAATCTAATTGTTTTAATTTGAATAGACCTCTCTATAGGCGATATTATGTAAATGTTTAATGTACATATAATTTTTAATTCATTCATATTCATGATGTAATTTTTAACTCAACTCGAAATCAAAGTTCATACCTAATTCTAATAGGAGAGCGGAGAGACTGAATTATTTCGAGGTAAGCTTGACAGTTGGTTGAGAACTGGGAAAAACATGAGGTAAACAAGGTTAACCTCTCTAGTCTATTTTAGTTAGCTACATATAAAATATAAAAAATAGATCACCAAGCCAATATTTGCCTATCAACAATTATAAAATTTACAAAGTTTAAAGTTTCGTGTGGCATTGGCGATCACGATAAGAAAATGGATAACAATGGATAAATCGCTAGAAAGACACACCTTTTCCTCGATTTGTGGGTTTCAAACATATTCTACTACAATAAAATTTGCGACTAAACTAAACGCTAGAATCTGTCAGAATAGAGGGATATTATGGTCAACGGACTTTATTATCACTTTATAGGTCAGGATATTAAACGAAATTCAAAATTGGTTAGTAATTATTTTAAAAGTCTGTTCTTCTTTTTAACTAACAAAAGAGAAAATCATTAAATTAACGTTCTTTCTGAAAAGGTTGAGGCACAGCCGGTATTGTAAAATCGTTGTTGCCCAAAGTTTGTATAGCAACTGTCCTGGTCACCTTGATACTCTGAGTTCCCAACCTGTGAGGAACTATCCCCGATGAGGTAGAAGAGTATTTCTGTGGGGGTAATAGGCTGATCCTGTAATTTATGTAGAGAGATGGAAAGTGAAATTTTCGTCCTTCTTTACTCTACATAAATATCCTATACTTTATTAACGTACATGTCGATTTATCAGCCATAATACAGAGCAGATAAGAGAAATGTTTCCGTGGAAGAGTGCTTGGAATCGGAAGATCCCTGATATATAAATCTCATAGAAGGCATAAATGTTTTTGAGGAGCAAGCTAAATCTATGTCGAAATGTATCTAATTCAAATAAGATGGTTGATTTCACTTCACTAGCAGAAGCGATTTAAAAATTTAAATTTAAATTTAAAAAATTTTACGAGATTTCTTGAATTTCCAATTTTTAATGCCAAGTTTAAAAATGTAATAGAGAGCAAAGGAATTTAGCCCAAGAATCTTTTCAAGACTAATAGATTCGAGGATGATTAAATTCATGACTTGAAATTTTACATGCGCTTTAAGTGAATGTAATATTTTGATTTAAAAACTTGTAAATATGCAAAGGACAATATCCCCTTATTTGATATCGAAAGAACTCTTTTAGATTGATTTTGTCAGTTCAGTTTCGCTAATAGGTCACTGGAGTATAAAGACTAAAAAGGATAGGAGCCATTGCTATAGTTAATTTAAAAATACATTTTGCATGAGGCTAATTTTTTTAATTTTGAGTAATATAGTCACTTACGAAATGTTCAATTGGATGTACTGAAAAAAATTAATTATATTAGGAAACCGATTGGAATTATTTGTGTGTCTTTACAAAACGTGTTGTCAAAATTAAATAAATAGTTTTAACTTGTTCTGATTATTAAAACAATTTTTTTTATTTGAAAAAATTTGTATCGGTACTGCAAGAAATGAAATTCAGCAACAATTTCCCAAGCACTTGTCTTAGAACTAGTTTGTGAGCCATTTCTTAGCTTTCAACTTCCATTAACTTATTACTGGACCCAAGTCATATTTAAAATTGAAAACTAAATATTAAATATTTGTATCCTTTTGTTCAAAAACAAAAAAAGAGCTTCCTTAATTCGCGTAACTAATTTTATCGGAAAGTTTCAAAAATTTATGTAAATATACTCAGTCAAAAAATTGTACGATCAATATCTTGTTTCGAATTTTAAAATTGGGTTTTGAAAGGGTTCGTCAATAATCGTCCCATAAACAAATAAAATGCACGACTAAAAGGCAAGAACTTTGCATAGTCATGCATAGCCTAAGAGCTTCGTAGAAGTGATGTTAAAAAACTGTAAGAAAATCTTTAAAGTTTTATATTAGACGTGTTTTATGAACAATTGATAGCAACAATAACAAATAAATTTATTTTCACTTTTTGTTTTGCTTAGAAACAATAACAAAGTTTTTATAATCACTTTTTTGTTATTGTTTTTGTGTGTAAAAATTTTTGCTGAGTTGCTATCAATTGTTCATAAAACACGTCTAATATAAAATGTAAATCCAAGCAAATTTTCCAAATGTTCTATTTGCACTAAATTGACTATGACTAGATCTTTAAGATTTATTTAGACCCAAAGAAAGGTTTTATCTAAAATATGAATATATCAAAAAATTGTAGTTAAATGGTTACATCATAATTAAATGGTTTGGAGGTCTGGTCAGATAAAGAGACAAGTCCTAAACAGAGTTGGCAATTCTGCATACATTTTCAAAATTAAAATTTTATCATTGTGTTATTTTGGTGTAATGAACATTTTCGTGCAAAAGCCACGCATTGTAATGGGTTTTTTTTTTGAATTTTCAAAAACGCAAGATTTAGGCATTTACTCTTTGAAATACATTTAAAAAAAAAAAGTTATTAGTTCTTTTTGTTTAACTTATGGAGTCAATATTAAACTGATCTACATAATTGTATCACATACATACATAATATTTTAAATAACATTTCTTATACATTTTTATTTTTAGTTCACTATTTCAATTTTTTCTATTTTTTTTTTTTATTTATTCTAACAGAATGATCACGCGAGATATGCGTTTGAATATGGAGTAAACGACCCAACTACTGGTGATATTAAACATCAAAAAGAAGAACGCGATGGCGATGTTGTGAAAGGTGAATACTCCTTGGTGGAACCGGATGGCAACGTCCGTACAGTCAAATACTATGCCGATTGGGAAACTGGATTCCATGCTGAAGTGATAAATAGCCGAGATGCGAAAGTTATTGCCAAACGGAACACGAGGAAATCTTAAGTTTTAGAAATGTGTTTTTTTTTTCTTTTAAATTAAATTTCGATATATTAACTTAAACAAAATTATTAATTCTTTTAATATAATTTATGTTTTGAAAATGCCTATCCGATTCAGAGAGAGAGAGAGAGAGATACATACATATTTAAAAAAAGAATAAACTCGTAGAATAATTTTCACATCTCATAGAATGACCGCATTTGTCACCAGCTCTTTTTTTTATATCATCGTGAATGCTCATACAAATATTTGTAATGAAATGTAAATAATATTTATTTAAACAAAAACAAAAAAACATGAAAAAAATAAAAAAAAATGGCAATCTTGTTATTAGTATAAAAATAAGAAGGAATTATAATATAGTATGTTAACCAATGGGAACGTATTATGTATGGAATGTGTAAAACTTTTGCAAAAAAAAAACACTTTGAAAAGAAATGATATTTTATTGTTAATATTAATATTTTTTTTAAATTGTGATAAAAGTGTCTTACGTCATAATTTTGTAAATGAAAAATCGCGACACAATAAATTAAAACGTAAAAGAAATTATAAAAGTAAAATATTTTTTTTGTTGTTTGTAAATTTTAAAAACTTTGATTTAGTACAATCAATCTAGGTGATAATCGGGGGTTTGGACTTTTTGTTCTTTTAAGTCTAAAAAATACAAAATAAAATTGGTGCATTCGCCCCCCCCCAGTGCTTCCCCCCTCTTTTTTACCCTTTATTTTTAAATCGATTTATTTCAATTCCTGTTGATCGGATTTTTGTTTTACCTTTGCTAATTATTATAAATCCAACAATTTCGTCACGAAAATGGATAGTTCTTAGGACAAATCTTAGCAAAAACTTCATTTTCGAAATCCACAAATATTTGGCATTCATTAAAACAAGACTTTGATGCTCGTAGCTCTTTTGGTTTGTGAACAATTTATTTTTAATATCGATTTATTGCAATTCCTGTTCTTCGAAAACAAAAAGTGTAATTTTTTTTATAAAATCTGTGGAAAAAGCATGATTTAAAAAAAAATAAACTGAGTTATCTAGAGCCTGTTTGCAAGTATATGAATATGTTGTACTCGTATGTTCTGTGAATTAGGGTCAGGTAGGTATTCATAATTAATTTGTATTTGTATATTCAATTGAAACTAAAAACAAAAGAGCTGACATCCAAACTTTATTTTATAATCTTTATGTGTATAAATTTATAGTATAAATTTGAGCCCGCAGTTTATAATTCAGACTTCTTCAAAAGTAATTTGCAGAAGAAAATTTATTAAAGAATTCGCAATACTGTATTCGTTTCTAATGGCATTGAATGGCCGCGGGGAATAACGAAATATTCCCCGCGACCCTTCAATTGTAGAGTACTCTTTTCTTTTTAAATCAGTAAAGAGAAAAGAGACATATCACTGCAAAGCTAGCCTAGCGAATTCTATAACCGACACGATTATTCACAGTTTGTTCTTGACATTGAAAATTACGTGAATTATTAGCTGCGGTAACTTTTAATTGATTCTATATCAAAGTTATATTTGTCAACAAATTATTAAATACGAGTCTTAGCTATTCGATGAAATCACCGACCACCCGTTAGGCCTGTAGTAGCATTTAAATTACTATAAAAAGAACCATATTTAGATCAAACTTATTCTATTTATATGCATGCATTCTGTTTTCAATTAATTTTTTTTTATTATGATCAATGACTCAATAAGCTATATGTACTAACTGAAGTTAACATTGGATTTTTATTTATCTGATTTTCTCAAAGACAAGCATAAATTCTCACATTCAAAACTGCGGAGGTAAAGTGGAGTAGGTATGGTGGTAGTAGGCAGCAGTTGTTTAGAAATTAATGCAACTTGTTCTGTTTATAGCATTCTGTTTTTTTTTTATACCAATCATAAAGGATGAACTTTCCATCCATGTATGAGCTGTGAAAAGATATTTTATGCGTTGTTTTGAAAATTAAGTCTATTTGAATATTTCTTTTTTTTTTCAAAAAACCAGCCTTAGTATCAAGTGAATAAATTATTATGGTATTTGTGATTCTTACTTGAGGCTGAAGGTACTGTAGGGCCACAATTCTGTCTTTCGGTCTGCATCCAAAACTACTGAAGCGTTTTTGGGTAGTTCACTTGAGGCGAATTTTTTTTATATCTCCAAAAGCAACGATACCTGTTATATGACCTTTAAGAAAAAACGGGAGTAACATAACTTTAGCGCCGAAATTTGATAACAGATTTTCGCAGAGGCGTCAAAAATAAGCATTTTTTAATATGGGATAGACCCCCCATATCTTGCCCCGTTTGGGCGGGAGGGGCAATTTCATGAAAAATATTTAAAAATGCTTGTTTTCGACGCCTCTACAAAAAACTGTTATCAATTTTTTGCGCCAAAGATATCGTACTCGTGCCGACAAAACATATTTATCTATGTCATATTGTATATCAAAATTTTCAAAAAGAATATTTATTGGATTGAAAAAAAAATTTTGATAACTCAATATTTTGGAAACAATATATTTTTTGTTCTAAAGTTAGATATTGTTGAATACCAAAAACTTGCATACCAATTTTTGTTTTAAATACTTAAAAAATATATAATATACAGGGTGAGTCATGAGCAATGCGACAAAATGCTAGGGCGTGTAGGTTGCGTTGAGACAAGAAAAAAATCGTATGGGAGGGGGGGGTCTATTCCCCTCCGTTTATCCCGGAGGGGCAATTTTCGAAAAAAACTGACTTAAAATGGGAAAAAAATTATTTAAAATCAACGGCTTCATTCACAATGCTGTGCGATACGTTTTTGAAAAGCCAATAACTTTTTCTTTCATTCTGTGTTTAAATAAATCTATTCTAAGAAATAGTTTTTGAAATAATTTTCAAAGTCAAAATTTTGAAAAAAAAATTGAAAAAAAAATTTCAAATTCATTTTTTTCAAAATTTTACGTAATTAAGTGCTAATTTTAATTTCAAAATTCAGTGCTGTTATTAATTTTAAGTCAAAATAAGAAAACCGGATGCAAAAATTTTATGTCGTTCTCAAGAAATTAAAAAAAAACCAAAACCACCTTTTTCTAAGAAAAACATTTATTTTTATTGTAACGAAGCAATTTATTTATTTATTTAGCATTAATCTTAGTTTTTTTACTTTTTTTTTAATTGGAGTTTTATGAGAACGTAATAAAATTAAATAGTATTGGAATAACCCTGGATTAATATTATTTTCATTGATAACTTCTGAATACTGACCTGTCAATATTTTTGCCTTGGCCTGCCCGCAGCCCATGGGTTCTACCTGTTATGGGGACAGTAGGGACCGCATTCCGCATTTTTTTATTGAAAAAAAAAGAAAATTGCAACGCAAGATAAATAAAAGGCATTGCAGTTTTGCTTAGTAATTATTTCCAATTTGAATATTAACTCATTAACACGTAACGATGTCAAGCTCATACACCCGAGAAGAATTAACGGACATGCATTTCTGCTACGGTTTAGCTAATGGTCGAAGTCGTGAAGCCGAAAGACTGTACGCTGAAAGATATCCCGATAGGATGTCCCCATCATAGCACGTTTCCAAGAATCCACCGACGTCTAAGAGATCATGGAGTGCTGGAGCATCGAAGAAGCGAAAGGCCAGTTTCTGATGAGTCAAGAATCTTAGATGAAAGAATTCTGGATTTAGTCCGAAATAATCCCTCCGTCAGTACAAGAAGGATATCCACTATGCTTGGAGTGTCCCAATCTAGAGCATGTCGAATACTTCGGGCGGAAAATTTACACCCGCACCACTTTACGCCTGTTCAGGAACTCACCTCAAACGACAAGTTATTGAGAACCGAATTTTGTAGAACATTACTACTTAGAAATGAAACCGAACAAAACTATTTTAGAAGAATATTCTGGACGGATGAAGCACAGTTTACTAGGGATGGGGTTACTAACTTCCACAATTTACATTATTGGAGTAGCGCCAATCCACACACAAAAAAAAACAAAACAAATCACAACACCGCTTTAGTTGTAATGTTTGGCTTGGTATTGTTGGACACACTGTGATCGGGTCCCGGTTTTTGAATTCCATTATTAATGGAGAATCATACCTGCAATTCCTACGAGACCTTTTACCCGATTTATAAGACAGCGTTCCATTGTTTATAGCAGATACTTTAATCTACCAACAAGATGGTGCTCCAGCACACTACAGCTTACAGGTGAGAAACTGGCTGGATGATCATTTTAGTGACCGTTGGATCGGAAGAAGGGGCCCCACGGAATGGCCGCCTAGGTCACCAGATTTAACTCCCCTAGATTTCTATGCATGGGGATTTATGAAGAATTATGTTTACGAAGTGGAAATAGTATCATTGGAACAACTGAAGGAACGAATCAAAGTCGCTGGAGGAAAATTTGTCAAGCATAAACTTATGTGAAGCCATTACAAGGAGATATAATCTATGCCTTCTAAACAATGGAGATCATATCGAGAATTTTTTATGAGTACTTCCAATAAAAAACATAGTAAAAATAAAAGGAATAAAAAAAACTAAAAAAACTAAGATTAATGCTTCTTAAATTGCTTCGTTACAATAAAAATAAATGTTTTTCTTAGAAAAAGGTGGTTTTGATTTTTTTAATTACTTATGAACGATATAAAATTTTTGCATCCGGTTTACTGATTTTGACTTAAAATTAATAACAGCATTTAATTTTGAAATTAAAATTAGCAGTTAATTACGTAAAATTTTGGAAAAAATTAATTTGAAATTTTTTTTTCAATTTTTTTTTTCAAAATTTTGACTCTGAAAATTAATATTTCAAAAACTATTTCTTAGAATAGATTTATTTAAACACAGAATGAAAGAAAAAGTTATTGGCTTTTCAAAAACGTATCGCACAGCATTGTGAATGAAGCCCTTGATTTTAAATAATTTTTTTCCCATTTTAAGTCAGTTTTTTCGAAAATTGCCCCTCCCGGCTAAACGGAGGGGAATAGACCCCCCCTCCTATACGATTTTTTTTCTTGTCTCAACGCAACCTACACGCCCTAGCATTTTGTCGCATTGCTCATGACTCACCCTGTATAAGAATAAATATTTTTTGAAAATACGATTTTTCAAATATATTTTTTTCAAAATTACGATATAAAGTATTTGATAATGTTTTCAGTTTTGAGCTCTAACTTTTTTTAAATTTTATAACATTGAATTATATTCTAATTCACTCTTTCTAAAAAAAATGTCACATTTATTTAATAACATTTTAAATAAGGATATATAAAAAGCAAAAACTTGATCAAACTATTAAACAAACAAAAAATTTCCGCAAAATTTCAAACTTTTATTAATTTTATTTCATTTTTTACAAAATGCTATGTATAAAATTTCTCAAGTTTACATACGTACATAATTATGTACATTGCTGTTTCCTTTTTCAATTTTTATTTTTAGGTTTTGAGAAACAAAATGTGGAATAATGTCACTTTGATTGTATTTTGGAACAGTTTTACTTTTTTTTGATTCCATTCAACCATAGAAACACGGCATTACAAAATTGAACAGCAATCTCAGATTATCGTTTATCTCAGAAGGTTACAAAATTGAGATTTTAGGGCTTTGGTTGGTTTAGATTCAGATTTTTTTGGTATCAAAATTATAAACCTAGGGCAATTCCTTCCCATAAAAAAACAAATGGATGTGTTGTGAGGCTACTCTTTATAAAATTGCGAACAGAAACACTCTACGAAAAGGAAACATGTTTAATGATACCAGAATCAAGCAGTGACCAATACTCGAAGATAATCAAGTTCCAGTTTTGTAAATTTAAAAAACTTAGTTTTTTTTTTTCTTGGAGAGTAACTAACTTCAAACATTTCTACGCATAAATTACAACAAACAAAAAGTAATAATTTATCATTGCTTTGATTATAGCTCCCACTAAAACATAACGGCTACCATTTGAATTACCCTTAAAAAAAAAACAATTTAGTAATATCGGTTCAATAATTTATAAGAAATATTTCAATTTTCCTTTTTCTAGAGTTTATTCAATTCGGTCTTGATTTTTTAATTTTTAATGAAAAGTACGTAAACATGTTAAACAGAGTGTAAGATTAAGATTTTTGTATTTTAATACAAGCCCTTAATTTCAGAATTTATAAAAACAAAAAACAAGATTATATAAACGCCAGATTTTACAAAATTAAGTTTTACAGTTAACAAAATTACAGCAGTTTTTTAACTTCCCATAGGGAGTTATTGTTATCGGTCCGATTTGTCAAATTGAAATTTTTGAAATTTCTCGACGTTTCAAGGTCCCTAGAGCCTATATCAATCATTTTTAGAGAGATGTCTGTGTGCGTGTGTACGTACGTTCGTACGTTCGTACGTTCGTACGTTCGTACGTTCGTACGTTCGTACGTTCGTACGTTCTGGTACCATTTTTCGTCGTCGATATCTCAAGAAGGAGTAGAGATATCGACTTGAAATAAATTTTGTTTTACAGATAATAACTTCGAAAGAAGCTGAAAGGGCGTTTATTAAGTTTAAAAAAGAAGTGAAAATTTTGGTTGGGCTCAAATATCTCACGAACAAATAATGTTATTGATTTGAAATAAATTTTATTCGACGCATTGTGACGTCACACAAATTTGATATGAATTTGGAAAAAAATCAAAATACCGTTATTTTTTAAAATCAAAAAAACTTAAAAAAAATTTTTTAAAACTCGAATATCCTCAGATGGAAAAACGATATTAACTTTAAAATAATTTTATTTTACGAAAAATGTTGTTTTTGACTACTGGTGAAAATTTCAAAAAAATTCAATGGACAGTTTTTTTACAAAAAAATAAAAACTGCAAAAAATTCTACCAAAAATTGGTATAAATTGTCTTTCGACTCAAATTTCTCAAAAACGGATAACGATATTGACTTCTTGTTTGTTTTATTTTCTACATAACATAATTGTTAGCAACTGATAAAATTTTGAAAAATATTGAATGGGCAGTTTTTTAACAAAAAATCAAAAACTGTTAAAAATTCTAATGAAAAGTAGTTACAATTGTATTTCAGCTCGAATATCCTGAGAACGAACAACGACTGTGCCTTCTAAAATATTTTATTTTATACATAGTACAATTTTTTATGAAAGGTTAAATTTTGATAAATATCTAATTGACAGTTTTTGACAAAAAATATAAAAAAAAATAAACTAAAAAGTGGTAAAATTGGTTTTTCGACTCGAATATCTTGAGAACGAGCAATGATATTGACTTTGCCATTAAGTATTTAATTTTATACATAATACATTTTTTTACAGCGGGTATATATTTGACATATACTTAACTGACATTTTAAACAAAAATTTAAACAGAACTAAGAAAAATTCGTTAAAAAAACGCGTGGGAGTTTACCTCCTGGGTCAAGTGGAAACAACTTATACATCAACAATCTCTATAATATAAGTGCATTTCGTAAATCTCTTTAAATAATTAAAATGCTTTTTAATCTTAAAATAATGATCGTTTGAATTTAACAGCTAGTTTTTTTCCGAGAAAATTTGGTTATTTGAAAAAAAAAAAAACTAAATATAAAGTTTTCAAGATCACAAATGGGAAGTTATCAGTGTGGGTCGCACCCAGCCTCTTTTTTTTTTTAATTTGAAATGTACGTCTCTGGACACTGTTTTTCTGAGGAAGTGTTTTAAGTCTAAGGAAGTGCAAGGATGAATAAAATTCCTATTGAAGAAAGCGCTCATATGGTATCGCTTTGACGTTTGCTGTGGCTATTACATACTCGTATATACAAATGGGCTGGAGCATTAAGCGATTAATCTGTAAGGTATTTGCATACAAGTATAAAACCACATTTTGCACAACTGAATTAAAATCATGGTCCAAAAAAAATAAATTTCCAAGCAAATTATTCAGCATGATTTTCAAATTTTAAATGGCGAACAATAAAAAACAAACAAAAAAAAGCTATTTTTTTTTTTCTTACTTATATTTTCATCATGTAAAATACAAATTTTTCATCATTTCTTAAAAAAAAAATAATCATTTAATGAGTTTTGGCGGCCAATCGCTTGTCACGCTCCTCAGAAATGCTCAATTTAATACCCTTGCCCTTTGGTAGAGATACGTATGGCTTGTTGCCCTTGCCAATGATGAAAACATTTGTCAATCTGGTGGCAAACACATGACCTTGTGTGTCCTTAACGTGGACAATATCGAAAGAACCTGGATGTCTTTCGCGGTTGACGACTGTGCCGACACGTCCCAAATTTCTACCTCCAGTAATCATGCACAAGTTTCCTAAAAAAAAAAAAAAATTTGAAAAAGTTTTTAAAAATATACTACAATATTAAAAATGCAATAGAAAAAAAGCTCAGAGACCGTCGAAACAAAAATTATTCTGCGTATCTTTTTGAACAACAAAATGAGGAATTATGGTCTTCAAGAGATTTGAATAATAAGCTTTTTCTATAAAAATTGATCTTATTGTAATGAACGTAAAATGTTACTGAATACGCCACAAATGTCAAGGCGTCCAGAGACCGTCGAAACAAAAATTATTCTAGGCTTCTTTTTGAACCACAAAATGAGGAATTTACATAAAAATGGTCTTCGAAGAGCCTTCAGTGCTAAGCTCTTTCTATAAAAATTGATCTTATTGTAATGAACGTAAAATGTTACTGAATCAGCCACAAATTTCAAGGCGTCCAGAGACCGTCGAAACAAAAATTATTCTAGGCTTCTTTTTGAACCACAAAATGAGGAATTTACATAAAAATGGTCTTCGAAGAGCCTTCAGTGCTAAGCTCTTTCTATAAAAATTGATCTTATTGTAATGAACGTAAAATGTTACTGAATCAGCCACAAATTTCAAGGCGTCCAGAGACCGTCGAAACAAAAATTATTCTAGGCTTCTTTTTGAACCACAAAATGAGGAATTTACATAAAAATGGTCTTCGAAGAGCCTTCAGTGCTAAGCTCTTTCTATAAAAATTGATCTTATTGTAATGAACGTAAAATGTTACTGAATCAGCCACAAATTTCAAGGCGTCCAGAGACCGTCGAAACAAAAATTATTCTGCGTATCTTTTTGAACAACAAAATGAGGAATTATGGTCTTCAAGAGATTTGAATAATAAGCTTTTTCTATAAAAATTGATCTTATTGTAATGAACGTAAAATGTTACTGAATCAGCCACAAATTTCAAGGCGTCCAGAGACCGTCGAAACAAAAATTATTCTAGGCTTCTTTTTGAACCACAAAATGAGGAATTTACATAAAAATGGTCTTCGAAGAGCCTTCAATGATAAGCTTATTTTTTTTTTAAATTAAATAGTTAATGTTTCACCTCGAATTTCGAGATGTTCCGTAAACAACAGAATAAGAAGCTGGCAATAAATAGGGTCTTCGGCAAGCTGTAAATTTTAATCAGCTAACTCACTCACCTGAATCGAATTTGATGTAGTCAGTTACTTTGCCGTTGGAGATATCGACCTGAACAGTGTCGTTGGCCTTGATCAATGGATCAGGGTAACGGATGGTCCTGCCGTCGTGTGTAACCAAGAAAGGAACTCCCTTAGCTCCGAGCTGGGTCTTACGAACCTTGCACAGCTTGTACTGAAAAAAAAAAGAAAGACAATCCAGTTAAAAAAGCGGGAAATTAAAAATTTCAACAATGCTTGAAGTTTGGGATGGGTTATTGTTATTGAACGTAAGTGTTACTAGTTTTGCCACAAAAATCAAGACAACTAGTGACCGTCGTAACAAAAATTTAGTCTGGGCTTAGATATGAACCATCCATTACTTCGGTATCACGAAATAGTCTTCGATCAAGCCCCAGGGATTTTACTGTCTTTCCAAAACAAACACTCACCTTAGCTTCCTCGGCAGAGATGCGGTGGATGGTGAAACGTCCCTTAACATCATAAACCAAACGGAAGTATTCACCGGTCTTTTCGATGGTAATGACATCTGCACAAACCAAAGAACGATTATTAGATAAACCTTCAGGGAAAAAAAAAAAAAAAAAAAAACACTTACCCATGAAACCAGCTGGGAAAGTGGGGTCAGTGCGTACTTTGCCATCGATCTTAATCAAACGCTGCATAACAATTTTGGTAACCTCTGAGCCAGTAAGAGCGTACTTTAGACGATTCCTCAAGAAGATCATCAAGGGCAAGGATTCCCTCAATTTATGTGGGCCAGTTGATGGACGAGGAGCAAAAACTCCTCCCAATTTGTCCAACATCCATGCCTTTGGTGCTGCTAAACGCTTCAAATGTTTTTTGGGTCCTCGCGCCTATTTCAAAATTGGAGAAACATATTCATCGTGTATTAGCAAACGCAGAGAAAATTTGACGCACTTTTATTTTTAGTATAACAAATTCGTTTTCATTTCTTTCAATAAAATTCCCGGCACACACAACATTAAATCTTTTACTACTTCTTAAATAAACACTTTTTTAAAGAAATATTAACATTAAACGATTTATGATTGTGTTGGCTTTAACTTAATTTGGCTCTGTGTTCATAAAATTGACAATATTAACACGATGAAAACGAATTTTTACACAAATTTTAAAAACCACTCACCATCTTGCAAGAGAATTAAAAAAGGAAAGGAAGATGGCCGGATGTTGTAGTGTAGAAAGAAAATTGACAGTTCAATGGTTAGATTTTCGGAACACTTTCTAATGTGACGAGCGCCGTCTGATGTTGAATAGACGAAAAGTCGTTCGTACTTACCTTTAAGGGGTAAACGAAATATAAAAAGGCTATGTCTGCATTGTGTGTGTTGAGTATTAAGGCTTAACTACAATCACTTATATTTCGCCAAAAGTGAAAAACAAAAAAAATTGCACTTTTACATAAATTTTTAATGATCATTTAAACATAATTTACCAAATATATTTCACACACTTATCTATCTGTATGGCATATTTAGTTTTTTTACGTTTGAACTTTTATTTTAATGAAGTCATTTCCAAATAAGCTCCTATATTCCTTTTCCATACGAAGTTAAATGCCCAAATGTGTCAATTTCAACCAAAATCGAACGAAATCATCTTACAAATTAGGTGAACGCATTCAGCGAATGCGATTTGAATGTGAATCAGCCTCATAAATTTGAAATTTCTCCATGAGACAGAAAGAGAAAACAACAATAAGATGTCAAACGAAATTACCTCATTTGTAATGAGGTAGTTTTTTTTTCATAATTTCCGAAATTACCTTATTGCGGCTCTAACTCTAATGCGAACTTATCATAAAACTTATTGCTCCACATTCAAGCACACTATGTGCTTTGCATATGAAAATTTATAAGAGACAAAGAAACAACTTGTCAGACGACTATAAATATGCCCCAATGACTGCATTTTTTAAAATACTTTTGCAGAAAAACTTAAATTAAATTCAAACTCCATAGTTTCCATAAATAAAATAAACAATTTGGAAAAATAAAATGTTTGATTTAACAGGTGAAACAGCTTTTCCCCACTTAAAGATCGTTTTTGGTTTTTTTTTTTTTCCACTTTTAGTAAAAAATAGTTGAATGTAAGCACAGTGCACATAAAGAAGGTATTATCTTGCGCAGGTTTTCGCAAACGAGAAGTGTTAGAAGGAAATTCAAGATGGCTGAAATGGTGGTCTGAAGTTTAAGTGACAGTCACAGTTGTTTCTTCCACCGAAAACGAAACAAAAACGACCGAAACAAATGTTTATAAGAACACCATTGACGCCATTTTTTCTCTGATTTGACAGATGCGCGGAAACGAATGAAAACTCTAATGATATTACCTTCTTTATGTGTACTGTGGAATGTAAGGATATAAGCCTTAAATTCCACTAACCGGCAACCCAACCTTATACAATTTATTGGCAATACGTTGTGAAGGGTAGATCCGTTGTAGTGCAGTTCTGCCGAGTGGGTAAGGTACGGTCCTATTTTTCAAGCCAGAACAGCATTGGACAACTGCACTTAAGCGGAATTGTATTGTTTTGTATGAGCTATAACGCACTAAGTGGCAACTGAATTCACACAATATCATGTTGTGGAGTGTAGTTCCATTGCACTTAAGTTTTCTCTTCATACAAAAATTCAATTTTCTAAGATATTATTTTTGAAAGCTTCAAAGAGCAGGTCGCTAGACTTACCGATTCACGTATTAAATGCATAAGCACGGATGGAGATAAGGCATCAGCGATAATTGCGCAGTTGTTATCGATAGTTTGTAGGGAAGCTCCATTTTCCCATTAAGGCTTTAAAAAATTTGTATGATCTAATGTGGAAGGATTTTTTGAGCTAATAAGAGCGTTTTCGGTTTAATTAAAGTTCAAAGGACTTGGAGAGTCCTTTTCATTTGAGCTAGAAACATGAGTTGTGAAATAAATTCTAAATCATAGTTCAAGATCAACAATTCCTTAACGCAAAACTTTAGCATATTGGAAAAAATTTCCTACGGAATTTCTCCAAGGGTAGAATTTGATCTATCAAAATAATAGCCCAGTGGCCATGGAATATTCATTTTAGATGCCAATGAATTCCGAGAGAAACTGCTATTTACGTTACCAGTTTTCGATGATGCGAAAAATTCCATGAGAATCCAATTATGTTAAGCAATCAGTTCCTCTGTATTAAGTTTATCTTGCAAAAATTCAAAGGCTTCAAAAAAAGTTAGAAATGTTAGGCTGATCATTAAAAAAGAAAAGAAAAACTATTTTCAAAAAGCCAAGAGCAGAATACTTTTCTCGATTTATTTTTATTTCATTCAAATTAAACTCTTTGCTATAATAATTTTCACACAACTTTAAAGAAATGTTTTCATTTTAAGTGTGTACTTACATACTCGTATGTTAGTGTTTATATTATTTTTTTTTTGTATGTTGTGTATTATTTATGAATAGTCCTTAGTATCTTAAATGTCCTCTTCTTTATTCAATAGATAATTTATAATAATTTATAAAATTGTAAAGTGCTACTATATCGAAACGAAATATGGGTGTAATTATATTAAAAAAACAAACACATCAAAATACGCGAAAGTTTACTACATCAAACTTAAAAGTAAACTATAAATGTTGCTTTCATTCTGTTTGCTTTCTTATTTATTAAAGAAATTAGGTAAGGGGGTTTTACAAATCAAGCCACAGTTGAAAGCCTGGCAATGATGTTTTTTTTTTTTTCAAACAGGAAAGGAATGGAAATCTAAACAAGAATAAAGCGCAACGTAGAACACGAACGATTCAAAATATCTTAACGGCAGAATGCTTTTTTTCTGATGGAAATTTAGGCTCAAATTTATAGCTGTCTACAATTGGGGATTACTAGTCTAGTTTTTTCATTGATTTTAGAGCTCTTTCGCGAAGTTGTTTTTCCAGATCCTCATTGACAACCGCTGGGCCATCATCGTCGCTGCTGGAGCTGCTATCAGCCTTTTTGCTCTTCCTCTTATGTTTCTTATGCTTCTTGCTTTTTTTGCTATGTTTTTTGTGTTTCTTATGTTTTTTCTTCTTAGATTCAGCTTCTGAATACGAAGAACTGTCACTATCTGAATCACGTCGAGACTTCTTGCCTTTCTTTCGTTTCTTTTTGGGTTGATCTGAATCAGAAGAATCATCGTTACCGGTTGTAATGGGTTTAAGTGGAGGTTTTTTAGATATAGATATAGTTCTTTTGCGCGAAGCTGTCCGATCGGTATTTTTATTTGCAGGACGAACATCCTCATCCGAGTCAGAATCAGATTTCTTGGGTTTCTCTTTTTTCTCCGGCAGACGCAAACGTTTGCTATTTTCAGCTTGTTCTCTGTTTTCAGTAGAGACTTTACGTTTTTGAGGTTCTACAGGTTTTTCTGATTTGCGTTCGATTTCAATGTCTTTCCGTTGTTTGACTGGTGGAGGGGGTGCCTTCGACTGTTTTTCGTTTTCACTTTTATCGTCAGATGAAGATGACCGTCCACGACGAGGCTTTTGCACTTTACGGTCTTCTTGCTCTTGATCACTGTCTTCGCTTTCAGAACTATCTGAAGAGCTAGATTCACTGTTGAGTTTGACCTTTTTCGGAGCAACCTTTGCAGGTGCAGCAGCTACGAGAGGTTGTTTCTGAACAGCTGCTTGCTTTTCTTTACCGCCCTTCTCGCGCTCGTGAGGCTTCAGGAATGGGGAAGGAGTCCTTGACAAACTTGTACTATATTTATCTCGAGGAACAGGTTTTCGAATTGGAATCGGTACAGTTTTAATTTGTTCAACCACAACAGGCGCAATATGGCGCTCTTCTTCGACCTTTTCTTTAGTCCGGAAAATGCTTTCTTTTTTCTCTTTCAAATGATCTAAGTGCTTGGGAGGGAAATCTGAGGAACGATCCATACTGCGTTCTCTTCGAACTGGTGGACTAGGTTTTCGCTCCAATCCCGGTTTCACTCTTTTTTCAGGACTACTCTTTCTTTCTGAACTGCTGCTGGACTTCCTTGAAATCTTTATTTCTTGTCGAATAGGCTTTCGTACAGGACTAACTGGTTTTTCTACGCTCCTTCGACGAATCGGTGCCTCGCGAATATCTTCATTATCCCAATTTGGACTAACTGAACGATCGGGTCTCTGCTTATGTATTGGCGGTACAGGTTCCCATCTCTCGGGTAATGGTTTAGACATCTGCCGAGGTATAGAACGACGGAAACTTCCACGTCTTACCGGTGATATTGGTCGGCTTTCGCGAGATGGCATACGTGGCAAAGGAGATGGACGACGATCACGCGATCCTGGTCGACCATCACGTAACGAGCGTGGAGGAGATGAACGTCTGTCACGAGACATACGTCCTGGTGGTGGTGAAGGACGACGTGGCGACATTCGCAATGGGGACATTCGCCTACGGTCTCTGGATGCATTAATGGGCGATATTCGACGATCTCTGGATGCTCTCATCATTGGTGACCGACGTTCACGTGATCTTCTCTGCATTGGCAAAGGTGAAGGGCGACGTAGGGGTGGTGAGATTTTCCTATCTCTAAACGGTGAAGATCTTCTGTCACGTATGGGTGAGAACTTACGATCTCGTGATTGCCGTCTAATCGGGGATCTGCGATCAAACGGCGATCTTCTTGGAGATCGACGCGGAGACATGTTGCGACGCATACGGTCACGACTTATACTACGACGACGATTTCCACCCCGACCACGACCACCTCCTTGTCCACCGCCACGACCGCGATTATTTGGTGATCGGCGTCGATTATTAAATCTGAAAAAAAAAAAATAGTTTTTAGTAAAAATGATATCCATCACACTACAACTTTTTATTAAAATCAATAAATATAAAGAAATACAAAATGATATACCTTCTTGGAGACCTTGAACGCCTCATTGGTGATCTGGAACGGTTTCTTGATCTAGATCGTATGCGTGAACGAGATCGTCTGCGCGATCGTGAACGTTGACGCATAGGTGATCGTGACCGATTCCGTCCGCCACCACCTCCTCCTCCTCGAGGTGGGCTACGGCCTCGTGGGGATCTTCGTCCTTGGTCAAACCGTCGCATTTCCTGTCTTCTTGGTGGTGCTTTATCCAATGAGCTGCTCGACGATGATTCGCGATTATTTCTATACTGCCTTTTTTTCTGCACACTATTTTGATTTTTGCGAATTTCAAAATCATCTTTACCATTAGCTGGTGATAAGGATAAGCTTGTTTCGGAGCGTGAACGTCGAGATTTCTTCCGGCCAACGGATGAAGCAGATGAGGACGAAGAGGAACTTGACGAACGAGATTTTCCCTTTTTAACTACAGACCTTGGAAAGAGAAAAACAAAAGTTTATTAAACTTTTATTTCAATAAATGTTTGCATTTATGTATTTACCTTGATCTGGAGCGTCTTTTATTTAAATCAGGTTTTCGGTTTCTAGATTTTGCCGATGAATGTGAACCAGAGCTTCTGGAGCGACTCTTGTCGTTTCGTTTAGGAGCGCTTGCTAAATCAAGAAGCTTAGCTTGAACTTTGGTCAATTTTTTTGATCCATCTGCGTCGTGTCCATTAACTGAAACATCAGCGGCAGGTTTCGGAGAAGAAGATAATTCCTTCCTCTTAACCGGCGATTTAGATTTAGACTTCCTATCTGGTGCCCTATATTCAGTTCGAGAGTTTGCCCTCTTAGGTCTTGACAATGAACGAGAACGCCTTCGAGTGGGTGACTTGCGTTGAAGTGGCTTGCGGTCTCTTGAGCGACTGCGACGTCTTCTTTCCGGTGACCGGTGTCGAGATCTCGAACGCCTTCTATCCCTCGAAGCATCCCATCGCCTAACCGATCTTTCTCTGGATGACTTCTTTGGCGATCTATTCCTTGATTTTGGACGCGAAGATCTTGCTCGATCTCTTGTCGGTGACTTAGAGCGATCTTTGACTGTTGCTGCAGTCGCAGAAGATGAAGACGCCTTTCCACCACTAGAATCTGCGGTAGTATCTTTAGAATTACTACCTACATTATTGGCTGCAGGCGATTTAGATCTAGATTTAGCTTTCAAGTGTGACCTTATCTGCTCAATAGTACTATGATTATGCGGCAAATTCGAAGACAACTCATTAGAACGTTCTCGCCTTCGATTCTCGCTAAAATCTCTTTCCCTTTCACCAGAACGATCACGCTTCGAAGATGAATTGGCATGTGACGATGACTCCTCCTCACGTTTCAGTATTTCTTCTTTTTTCTGATTTATAAATTCAGCTGGTATTCCGCTTTCACTTTCTTGGGCCGATAGTAGCAAAGCCCAGAGTTCTTCCATAAATTGCCTAGCATTGCGTCCGTTAAGGAATCCAGTCATATTGATTTGCATTTTTTTTGGACATGGAAATTTTTCCTCTTCCAATTGATTGTAAACAAACTCAACAACGACATCGTCTTCGATGTGAAGAATATCGGTGATTTTTTTGCTTATCCATGGTCGCAGGACGTCTAATTTTACTTTGGACATATCCACCCGTTTGCTAAGACAATCTCCAAACTTCATTTGCTTCATTAGTTTTTTCTCCTTGTCGCTGAACCGCGTGTCCTGCTGCTGGTTTGTGCCCTAAAATAAATATTTGTGAAATTCATCAATACACACGAAATGAAACGAGTCTTTTACAAAAATCGATTAAAATATAATATACAAGAAAATAAATTAAATCTTTGGAATAGCATGCTTTTTAAATGTTACCCATTGTTGAACATGAATTTTTTTTACCATATTACCTAGATCCAGGTACTTTTGAATTTGGCAGTATTTTAAGTCTGCCCTTAAATAAAGTGTCCATTTTAGTTGGTGTTGTTCGAATGTCAATGTTGGATGTAGTTGAGTCAATTATGTTGTAAGTCCATTTTATTATTGCATTTCTTTAGTTGATCCGATCATGGGTAGATGTTAGTGGGCCATGTGTCAAAAATAGTTTGAAGAGATGATCAGCTGAAGTCCGATGAGAGTAGATTGTTGATTAAGTTCTTCTCAATGTATGTGATTGGTGAATGGTGATTCCATATGCTACATTATTAAGATCCATGGAGTATCCTTTCCGTAAGTGCATTTGCTATCAATTTTAAGAAAACAAATATATTACCTCTTTTCTTTTATTTCCTCCTTCTACCAA
The DNA here is from genome assembly GCA_958431115.1 of Syrphus vitripennis. NCBI lineage: Eukaryota > Metazoa > Arthropoda > Insecta > Diptera > Syrphidae > Syrphus > Syrphus vitripennis. The sequence continues at coordinate 30,669,742 of OY288110.1, forward strand.
GTCACTTATAGTGCTAGAAATCCAAATCTAAAATGCCTACCCTAAGCAAATAACCAGTATACCAATGATTTTGATTTTTGACAAAATCCTGTTCAAAGGTCAAGTTTAGACAAGGGGGTATTAAAAAGATTAATGATTAGTTTGTCTGATGTACGAATTAGAGTTAGGTTTACTTTAGCTACACCAACAAACGATGATACTTCGCATGAAATATAAAAATAAAGAAAAAGCGTTTGGAATCACAAATCAATGTTTTGCTTAAAATCGTTCATGAATAAATAAAATAATTTTTTTTCAAACAAATTCATTATTCATACAATCTAGGATGAAACAACTGGTTAAGTTTCTGAAACAAATTTCAGGAGTTCTGGTTAAATGGCGGTAAACGAAACCGACGTTATAAATGCCTGAATAACAACTATTGATTATATGAAAAAATAAATAAATGTAATCGGCTGTGAAAAAGGAGCCTTTTGTCATATTTTCCGACTAATATTACAAATGTGCATAATTTTCGAGAAAAATTGAATTTTTTAAACTTTTTTGAACTGTTATTAGTCCTGTTCATATTAGCAATATTGAAATAAAATTCTAAACAAAAAAAAGAAAATTAATCCTCCAGACGTCTCAGGAACTTTTTCTGTATCTAGCAGCAATTGAGATATACATATTATAAAAGCTAAAATTCAAGTTGTGAGTTTTAATTTCTCATAATTGGGGATAAAACAAACCAATGGTTTATTATCATAGAATTTTTACAAATGCGCAGAACTATTGCGCGAAATGGTACCAAACATAAATATATTACAAACTAGCCCGGTAGCAGTTATGTATATGCAATTTTCAAGCGATACTGATTAATTGTAAAACTAAACGTCTGCTTTTTCATGTACATTTTCTCTAATTATTTGGTAACTAAAGAAGTAAAATATGAAAGAGGACCTCGCACTACGAAATTGGAGACATCAGTCTAAATAATGTGATTTTGAGATTTTGAGTCAAACCTAGTTCTGCGCCACCATAAGTTCTCGTTTGATCTGTCGCGAAAAAAAAATGTAATATCAAAAAACTTACTAAAAACTATAATCTACCATAAATATTTTGTATGGACTCTTTATCTCTCGTGGGGAATGAAACATTTTTAAATGTTCATGCGTGGATGAATTTCTTATAATGCCTTATTTATTTGCTTCATCAGCTCAAAGGGTAAATAAATTCAGATATTTATATTTTTTTGGATTAATTTTAGCTGTTGGCCTATTCTTGAATGTGCGGTGGATCGTATTGAATATCTCTGAATTTTTCCCAATTATTCTCGAAAGCGAATGCTTTTTATTCTAATAAGTTAAAATAAGTTCCTCCTCGCTTTCTACAACAGATTTTATAATTTAATTATTAATTAATTTATTACAATAAAGATCAACTGAGTGTGTGTGAATATTATACATTGAAATGGAAACTAAATAGATACATACATTCAAAGAACGTGAACATGAGTTTTCAAAACTGTTTGGAAATTGATTTCGTTATCAAAATTTTTTGCTTTAGCTAGCAATGGTCTTTAACAAAGAAATAATGTTTTGCTGAAAAAAAAAATCAAAAATAATGGGATGCTAGTTTGTATATAATACAGAGGAAGAAAATACTTCAACTTCAAAAAGTGTAGTAGCAAGGCATAACCCAATACGACAAAAATATTAAGAAAACAATTATCATTATTTATGAATGGTTCATCAATAAAATTAATCATTAAAATTTTTCGAGTGCATCCAAAGAATACAAAAATCAAAACCTTAAAACCATCCTATAAATGTAAGGCCAAAACTGATAAATAGATTTTGATTTATGAGGGTTCTGCCTCTTACAATGTGCCCCTAACATAATAAGATAGTATATTAGTGCCTCAAACATATTAAGAAAAATCTTTTCGCAATATCGGTGTAAGTAGAGGATTTTTCGTAGAAACATAGAACTCATCCTTTTTTATAAAAAAAATGTTTTTTGCTTTATTAAGCTATTTGATACAGTTTTTAACATTAATTATTGATATTAAATAATAAATAACTTAAAAAATACATTAGAAACAATTTTTTTTTAATATTTACACACATATATACATTTTGTGTGGAATGTTTCAAAAATAGAACAATCAGATAGTTTTTGTGTTTTAAAAAATGCAGGGTAGTTTTTGATAAATGTGTCATGTAAAGCAACAATGCTCCTTTAAACAATTTCAAGTTATAAATAAAGATTTCATATTACTTTAAATATTGTTCAGGTTATAGATTTCACAAAACATTAAAACATTTTCCAATTTCGTTACTCACTAAAACAACCTGCATTTAACTTACATTAGCATACATGTTTCCAAGTTATTAAAATTACAAATGTTTTTGAAATAAGCAATACAGTTTTTGCTTACTTTTACTTTTTTTTTATTTATATTTTCGATTGCCGTGTTTTTTTTTACTGACTGATAGCGTTTTGTGAAGCCCAGAAAATAAGTATGGAATCAACAATTAAATATTAGATCAAATAATATAAACAAAACTTTAGCATATAAATTCGATAGTATTCAAGTTAGCAAACATAACTTTCAAAGCAATTTATATTTTTTTAAATAGTTTTAAATTGTTTTCTTATTTTCAGTCTATAAGATTAATAAAATAACACTTAGAGTAGAAATAGTCGCAAAGAAACAATACATCATGACTATTTAGAATGAGTGAACAAGAATCGATCAAGTTTGAAGTTTCAAAAGATTTATTTAACATAAAGAACATGACACAAGTTAGTTTAAGTTTTAATTTTGGTTATCTAAACCAAGGCTGTTTTTAATTTTTAAGGGACTATTTTAATTAGTAAGCATTTATAGTTCATAACAAAAATCAAGCACGTGTCAGTTTTTTTTTCGAAACCAAATTTATACGTGGAAAATATAACCGAATTTATCAAAAAAAAAGAAGATTTTTTTAAGATTTTTAAGTTATTGAAGAGTTTTTAAGGAATGTAATTTTATTGGAGCAAAATTTATTTCGTGGAAGAATATAACTTCAAATGTATTGAAAAAGTAAATAATAAATAATTTATTATTATTTTTTTTAGAATGAAAGCGTCGATAGATGTTGTTTTATCATAAAAATTATATTTTTTTTATTTTTCAGTAAAATTTTTAAGGAATTTGTTAGGACCGTTACAAGAATAATTAATCAAAGACACCTTGTGAACTCTTATAGAAAAATCAACGTAATTATTTTCTCAGCTCTAGTCAAATTTCTTTTTTAAATGGCAAACAAAAATGTGTTATGTTCCGATTAATGTACCTTTATCCAGTACAACAATTAAAATAATATCGAAAACCTTTGAGATAAAGTTACCACACGTATCATTTGTTTGTAAGTATCGTGCTTTTGATCATATCAAAAATTTTTTTAAAACAAAAAAAACTTGAAAATATTTTTTTTTTATCGTTTCTTTTTGATTTTTAGCTCATTAATCATGCTATATGTATATAAGACAGCTGTTCGAAAAAGTATGTTTTTTTTAAGAAATAAAACTTAAACTTAAGAAAACAAATAATTATTTGCTTTGAATAATTTTTAACTTTGCAGTAATCGAACAAAGGTCTTATAGATCTATATATTGGTGTGTTCAGAGTGCACTAGTACAAAAAAAAAAACCTGAAAGGAAAAAAAATATTTTATCTGTGCACACTGACTCATATCAGAATTTTCGGAACTAAGTTTCATTATATTAAGTTAGCTATCACACGTTATTTTTTTTTTTTTTTTGTTACTAACCATAATCAATAACTTAAGTATCCAAACTACTATCAATTAGGATTTTACCAAATAATTTCATTAATAAACCTTCACCTTCTCCCTTAAAAAATACTTCAAACTTCTTAGTGAGTTGGTTGGGCTTAATTTTATTGAAAAATAAATAATAGGCTTAAATCACAAGTTTTAACATTGTTCACAGAACAAAATGCACAAATAATAGCGCAATTTAATTTATAGTAATAATTTATAATCAGTAGTTTTTTTTTTCAATTTTCACTGAACAGTGCATTTTTTTTCTTTAAGTCTGTTAGTTTAATTTTACTAAAATTTAAAAATTCTATAACAATTAAGTAAAAAAATTAATCACTCATTTTGCTTAATATTAATGTTGTCTTATCTGAGTTTGAACACTCCTTGTTTCAAAATTTAAACAAATAAAGTCATAAATAGTTATAAGGAAATTAGTATTACATTGCTCAACATTTGAAATTAGAATTTAAAAAATTTTCTATTTTAAAATACGATTGTTTTATAAACATTCTCTTAATTCTAAATGATCTTCAATAAAAATGAATGCGTGAATGTGTTTTGGATGTTACTCCTTTTTGTGCTCCTTGTTGAATTGTTGCTTTGTGATAAATTTCTTATTATACATATGTATGTATGAAATGGTGGCGATGATGTTATTCCTTGTTGAATTATTTATTTAACTGAGGCGTTATTTGATTATCCTTTTGTATTGTTTTCTTGTTGTTTTATTTCAGCGAAGTTTTCTTTTATGTGATAGGGGAGATTGTGGGTATTAGTTAGGTGCACATTTTCAGTTGTGTAGATAATGTGTCATCCAAGATTATAGATGTATTGATTTGCAATAATATATTGTGTATAAATTCAAATACACAATGGGTGTGGATGGGAACCTATATTATTATTAATAAACTTTTTCTGAAATTTAAAATTTTAAGTTTATAAAAAATTTGGGTGTTTTTTTTTGCACAGCCCAAAAAAAAAACTTCCTGAAACATTAATGCAATTATTAATGTAAAATTTTTGTGTAATATAATTAGAAAATATAACGAGGAGTTTTTACATAAATTTACTTACTTACCTCATGTTGAAAAAAGAAAGATAAATTAACTTTAGTGAATTCAATTGGAAGGGACTTTTAATAAATACTCTAAATTAAGAATAGGTTATTTATGAATATTACAATGTTTTAAATGGAACAGAAATGCTTTGAAACAAGTTAACTCCGGAATAATATTCATCTCAGATTATGACTGTTTGGTAAACTTGATTTTTTTTTTGTTTGGGGTTTAAGCAAAGTGTACATTATGTATTCTTTGAAAAATGTTTATTTTCTTCTGATTCACAACGGTATGCAACATTCTCTTCGAGCAAAACTAATGTAAATTGTGTTGCTAAATATCGAATTTCATTGTTTATAAATTATCAATTGATAATCGAACTCGCAATAAATTTTATTTTTGGATCATTTTTAGTAGATGAAAAAATTGGTTGTTGTTCTTGACTTAATTTATAATTAATGAATTGAGAAAATTCAGTTAATTATGGCCCAGTAAAAATTTATACAAACAAATATGAATATGACAAGACGGGACGAAAATTAAGCAAACACTAATTCTGATATTACAAAATATTTCAGTAAGCATTTTTCACTTTTGACAAACATGTATTTATATTGGTGTGTTCCTAGTCTACTCCTTTATAAAATTGGCAACAAAAAAGTTGCGCGAAAACATAACTAGAAACAGTCGTTCAAAAGCTTTGGGGGTAAAAAGGATTCAAAAAGGAGTAACTTCAAACTCCCAAACGAAAAAGATACTGCATAAAAAATAAAAGAACAAACAATATTTATTATATTCTTATATTGATATTATTTGGCTTGTTGTCGGTTTTGTTGTCGTGTTACCATTAGAGAAAAAAATTAGAAAATTTGAATTATTGCCATGTCATGCTCCGTAAAAGAATTTTAAAAAAAAGAAGGAATACAATAATTATTCATTGGACGCACCCAATTATCACAAAACGATAAGAGTTTTAAGCTTTTTACACGTTTTTTTTTCTTGAGTTGAAGAAAAATGAAGATAAATTTTCAAACTGAAAAAATGGACTTTCACGTTTCCTAAATTTATCTTTGTATTTGTTAATTGTTTTATCCCATAGCACTAAGTGACATTGACAAGTGAAATTAGTTGATTTTTTTCAGTCAGTCAGTTGTGGGATATTTTGTATTACAATGACAAAGAGTTGAATTAACAACTCTGTGGGCCTTTTCAAGAAATGTATTTGTATTGTCCTATTTTGAAAAGCGATTACGGGATGAAGAACAGGAATAGGTATCTATCTCAGTATTTCTGGACAATTTCAGAAAAATCCAAAAAATAAACCTTATAAAATCTATTTTGTGAATTCTACGATGTGTGCACTTGTCCATTAAAAACCGAATGAAACCTTTTCGTGTTCAGGGTTTTATTAGGTTTTTTTTTTATTGAAAATCATATTTCTGAATATTTTCAATATTAATTTGATTTATTGAACAATTTTTTTTATTAACAAGACTTGTGAAAGAGTTAATATGTTGAAGAAATCAACGGAATACCTACTTTGTTTTTTTTTTTATTATAGGTATTGGGGATCTATATTTTTTTTTTTGAAAAATTTAAGCTGATTTTTGAATATTTTGTATAACGCTTTGCAGCACACAGCTTCATAAAAAAATAAATTTGTTTAAAATTATAATGAAATTCTGATGAAACGATAAATCAGCAAAAAGTAAATTTTGTTTCTGTTACAAAATTCCAAAGAACCAAAAACATGACCGTACTCATATTTTTATGTAAGTGATATACTAACAATAGGTATACCTTAAAAGCTGATATTTCAATTATTAAAATTTCAAATAGAAATAGGTAAAATTTCATATGAATTTGTGTAAATTTTCAAAACAAAAAAATCAAATCTGGGAAACCTGGTGACAACTTCAAGTTACCAAACGGGATAGTAAGTACATGTTAGTTATGTATGTATGTATATAGATATACTTAGGAGGCATGAAAAAGCTTCCTCCTTGTTGCCACTGATCAGTGAGGATATGTAAGTTTCATAAGGTAACCAATTTGAAACTTCATAAGGATTTATTCACATAACCTAACCACTCTAATACATGACTGAATAGCGAAACGTTAAGTTTCTGGCCTAGAGCAACGTCATCAAATATTAAACGAAATAAACATCTCAATCGGTGCACCCGTACTTAACATAATTACCACGCACCACCAACCAATAAGAATTCCATACAAACATTTTTATCTATACCTAACATCGAGTACAGAAGAATTAATGCAATTAAATTACAAATCCAAAAATATACATTTTAAAAAAGCAATAAAAACACGAAGTGACAGAAACACAACGCAGTATACGTTTCTGAGCATTGTTATTTTGCTTTGATAAAAGTTTACAAAGCATTCAGGGGCTGGAGGCACACCGAGCTTTATTAAAACTTGTATTTGGCCCTTTTTGCTCTTCGATAAATAGGTACTCTGTGTTTCTTATATTTGAACAAATTTATCTAGATCACAAATTGTGGGACTTCGAAGATATAAATGCGCGCTAAAACAATTACACAGACGTCATAGATTTTAGACAGATACCGACAATCCTAATTTTTTTTTCATTTTATTAGATTTTTATAAAAAAAAAAGGACAAAAATCCACCATTAGGAAAAAAAAAACAAGGGATCTGAAAATTCATGCGCAAATCCAAAGAATTTAATAAATCTATTTAATTATTATGCAGCTATTTAACATTTTTAACTTAATTTTATAGCACATTTTGCCGGTATTTTATTTGTTTTTTAATTCTCCAATTAATCTTACCGTGAACATCATTGCAATCGTGTTATTTTAAACTTCTCTCGATGTCGGGCGATGATTAAAATTAAATTAAATTCTCCGACTTTTGTCGGAAATGTACTTGGTGTGAATTAATAAATTCTTCAATATTAATCCTCCATTTTAATGCAGAATTTATGAATATTCCTTTTTCATAGATTTTCGGGTCTTGAAGTAAAAAAAAAAAAAAAAAATTAACACTTCCTTTTTCTCGACGAATCTCCTCTTATCGGTTTTCCGCAAGCTTTTAACGCTATTGCCGTGTATATATTTAGAAGAAAGTTTATCAATTTTGTAACTTTTCACTGTATTTTATACATTTCATTTTATAAGTTAATGTTTTAAACTATACAATTTTTAATGTACTTTGTGTTTTTTGTATTTTCAAGTGATAAAAATTGAATAATAAATATTTGCAGCCACTTTTTCGAAAGACCGAATTTTATTTCATGCGGTTTTCGGCAGTGCAAAATGGAGACGCGACATACAGTTTAACGAAGAAAATCGACAAGGTTTCGTTGTGTGTATTTCTAGCGATGTGGGCGCTACCTATTTGTTCGATGTGAAATGTTTAGTTCAGAAATGTGTTCGAAGGTAATAATTATGCGGGGAACACAATAGGTGCGTTTTCTTATTGGCTGTACACAATGGACGAGCGTCTTTTAAAAAGACGCATTGTGAAAGTAAAATAGGTGTGCTTTTTTCATAAAACACCAGCACTTGGCCCAACAAGTCACGTGTTAAATGCAACAAAAACGTTGCCTATTTAGGGAGCGCCTATGCCCGTGAGATGGGTCATCGGTGATATTTTCATACTTGTTATCGATAATTTGTATGGCAACTCCATTTTTTCCTGAAGGTGACGTCGCGTCGGCCAGCTGAGACATGTTTTATTTGACAGGTCATACTCAGTAGAGGTAAATTGGCAAATTACGAAAAAAGCGTTAACAATTCAAATGAGGTGAAATTCCGTTTGACAGCTCACTGTTGTTGTCTCTTTCTGTCTCATAGAAACTTGTCTGAATGCATTCACCTAATTTATGAGATAATTTCGTGCAAATATATTGAAATTACCTTAATAAAAAATGTTAATTTTTTATTGGAAATATGCTAATTTGGAAGCTAATTTGGAAATTATGAAAGAAACTGGCTTAATTTGGACTTATGAAAACAGGCTACATATAAGGAATATATGGTATGCTCTTCGGCATTGATTTTTTCTTTCATTCTGTGTGCATCTGCGTCACTTGGTGGCAAAGATACCACACGAGCTAGCTGGTTTTCAACTGATTGTCAAATTACTACCCGTTACTCTTCTAGATACCTATAGTCAACTGGCTTCAAAAAAGGCGAGCCAGCTGAATAACTAGCTGCTGAGGTTTGCATGTGTGAATAACTAGGTTGCTATGTACTACTAAATCGTGAGGCATCTGGGTAATACGGTATTCACACCAAGCCGAAAACACGGTTTTCGCCAAAACATCGGTTTTCGATGAAAACCTAATCGAAAACACAAGTTTTCGCATACATTTTTTGTAGCTTCAGGTTTTCATAAACTACATGTTTTATATAAAACCGGTCGAAAACGTGTGGAAACTCGTAGATGAACTAAATCAAACACACCTATGGAATGTTCAGCGCCCAAAAATCGACAAGAAAGAAATTGATGGAATGCTTTCAAAAGAAATTAAAAACAGCTGACTGTCGAGTTTTTAATTTGTTTTCTTGATAAACTTTTTGTGGTAAGTAATTTCATTCTTCTGATTCTCATGTAAGAGTTTTCAGATAAGAAAAAGAAGTTTAACAAAATATTCATGTTTTCTTCAATTTTCTTTTTATGTATATAAATTAGTTTAATTTGTTTAGCATTCATTTATTGTTGCAAATATGTGAACACAAATAAGTTTTTAAATTTTCAATACAAAATTTGACAGTAGTGTTGTCAAAAAATTGAAATGACAGACGAAAACATGTAATATGCAGTGTGAACGCATTTCGTGTTTTCGAAAACTTTTAGCTGAAAACCGCGTTTTGAGTTTGGTGTGAAAAGGCTATAAGAAAAGCACGGATTGGGGGGCTTCTTTTTGAAACGTAAAACGTAAATTTAAATAATTTGCTGTCAAGTTTGGCAAACTCCGTGAAAATTTTAAAGATTTCTCTATGGCTTTCGTCAATTTTTTCAAAAATATAGTAGGCAAATTGAAATCATGTGAAATCATTGAAAATATTCACGAATAAAAATGAAAAACGACAATGTGGTAAATCTATCTTTAAGGAACACTAGGGAAATCTTTTTAAATCAATATGAGAAAGATATTGAAAGTGTGTGGTATTCGCTTGAAAACAATAAAGGGATCTTATTAAATGTGGCATTCAAGTGAAATTAATACGATCATTTTATTCAAGCTTTATGGAAATTCTTTCGAATCAATAAGTTAGCTTCTAAACCATCTTCAGGTAGGAAGGCTTGTTTGCACCAAAGTCTCAATGTTAGGTATCTAGTTATGCATATATTAAAATCTATTTTGTGAAAACGATTACAGTCAATTTGGCACAAACAAAATATTTGCATTACTTAAAATTTTTCTTTTCGATTTAAAAAAAAAATCATCGATATATTTCTGCAACCAAATACATATTATGGCTGTGTAATCTATCGCTAACTTTATGTTACTTTAAATTTATGAGTGCTTGGTGACACAGTACCACTTTTTCACATAGATACTTCTAGAATCGAGATTTGAAAAAATGTATCACTTCATAGATTCCAATGAACGAGAACTGGCCTTAGCTCTACAACATTATTACAATATAATAAGTGAGTCAGCTGTGTGTTTTTATAATATGTGTGAAGTTTAAATTATTGTATATAATATAAAATATCAAAAGTTTATGATGTTTATTTTTTTTATTAAAATATTATGAAATAACAACATAATTTTTTAAGTTATCTTATGCTTAAAAATAGTGAATTTATTTATACTAAACTACTAATTATACAAATGAATGCGTACCTCGATATTAAATCAAGCATTAAGTAAATTAAACAATAAATAATTTTTCTCTTACTCTAAAAAACATAATATCTAATTTATTTTAATTTTATTATTTTATTTCCATTTTGTCCCTTTGCTTAATTTACATTGAAAGTAATATAAAAGCTATTTGTGTTATTGCTAAGAACATATATACCTTATGCCTTTCATTCTTGTTTTTTTTTTTTTTAATTTATAATGTATATTAAATTCTTACTTATAAATTCACTTTTCAGTCTTAGTGACTGTAACATTTATATATGACAGATAATTTGACAAAAAGATGAACATTGCAATTAAATTTCAAAATAATACGCACTGGATTCGAAATCAGTTCATAAATTTGGTTGTTTTTTTTTTGTTTTTTGTTGATAAGCAAGTGAAATAAATATAATATGGACGTGTTAATTTTTTAAAACATACAAATAAATAAAGCTTAAAGCCTAAGGAAACTATGGTATCATATTTGGTTCTTGTGGTGCTCCCGTTGAGTACTTAGGTTTGCAAACACATCCGCTTTCAACCAGCACATAATCTTGACCTGTCAGCGTAACGGGGCCGAGAGGAATAACCAAGAACAAATAGGGGACATACGTCTGTGTGCATTCTCCACGAACAACATCACATTCAGAAGACCTGAAAAAAAATAAATAAAATGGCGTTAAATCATGTACATATGTATTTAAATTATGTAATATGTATGTATATTTTAATTATGGAATAATTTTAACATGTAAAATTATTATTTCATTCTTACAAAAAATCACGAATACTACAGAGTGAACAGTAACATATGTAAATATGTAAATATCAAAAATAATGTTTTGTAAACTTGGGTTTTTTCGTAGAGCTTTTGACTTGTTATTTGTAAAAAAAAAAACCTATTATTATAGATGTTTGGAATTCGTGTAAAAATAGAGATAATTGGCCAGTTTATATGCTTTTTGAAACCTCGGAGATTAAACAATTAAACAAATTCGGTTCTTTAATAAATAATAAAATGAGATGAAAATGAAGTCCCAATTCTGGGACTGAATTCCAGCATTAGAGATGAAGCTGTTCCATCTTAAATACATTGGATAGGCTTAGAAGACGACTAAGGGACTGTAGGCAAAGCTAAGGCAACTTTCAGGTCTCTAACTGTCATAGATTGTCATATAGCTGTCATAAAATCATGACAGGTAAATTATGGCCCTACACGCCATCAATGTTACCTGTCAATATTACATGAACGAGTATCGATTCAGTTATTTCATCACAGTTATAAATGTAACATAAAATATAATAATTAATTCAACTGTCATTCTAATATTATTTGTGATAAAATGTTGGATTTACGCCAATGTACTCGGGAAAATGAAATTGTATGAAAAGTTATGTTGTATGAAAAGAAACGGATCAAAATGCATCGGTAAAAAGCGTAAAAAGTAAAATTAACAGCTTGAGGTCGAGCTGAATTCAAGAATTCAGATTCAGCAACCACTTCTTTTTTATCCATGGTTTAGATTTCTTTTTGTTTAAAACTATTACACTTGCTACAGCTCCAGCTGCAAGAAGGCACAAATCATTGTTAGTATCCATCCTTTTCAAAAATTTGAAACAACTAAAAAAACTAAATTCGTATTTTATTAATTTTAATTGTCAATGTTCATTGATTATTTTGCGTTGGGAAAATGTTTCGATTTTTACTGACATGAACATTGATGGGTATACAAACCATCAATTTTACCTGAATCGAGACTCGTTTAGACAATATTGTCAGGTAACATTGATGGTGTGTAGGGCCTTTTTAAACAGATAACAGTTTCATGTTTAAAGAAATACAAAATTATTTTGCCTTTTTTTCATTTTTATTTTTGTCAATTTTTATTGATATAAGTATTTGCGTCGAACATGTTAAAAAATTTGAAAAACATAATTTGACATCTTATGTATGTATTTAGAACATAATGTAGATAAAACGATTCAAATCGGCTTAAAGCCTTTTTACAAAATATTTTAACAACCACGACTTTGGAAGTCCTTGACCGTAAAACTTAATAAAAATATTTTGTAAAATCCATCAAGTTGTATAAATTCCACCGAATTTCGATCCAAATCACAACTCCAGTCTGTTATGACCTGTTCGTAATGTTTGTTGAGTGAAAATATTAAAATCATGACTCACATTTGCAGCTGCAACATTATTTAATTAATAAATTTTTGAATGGCCATATTAAATATCACTTTCTGAAATTTAATTTCACTCTTCTCACTAATTATGATTAACATGCCTTAAGTTTATCACGGTTTTTGATTAAACCTGTTTGTTTAAAAAATAAAAAGGGAAAACTTATAGAAATGATCATAAAAGAACACACAAAAAGACTACATGCTTAACACAACGGATAGAGAAAGCATCCAATGTCACAAGATGAGCTCTTTTGTGATCATAAAATAAAAAAAAAAACATATCTATTCATATAAAGGTATATTACATAAAAGGTATTCTAAAGAAGACGGAAATTGATTGTTTACTATTTTATTTTTTAGACATACCTACATTTTTTCATTATAAATATTCATATTAAACACGCTATTTTTGTACAAAACTGTCCCTTTCATTTGTGAAGTACAGTTAAATATTTTTCACTCATATGTAAATTTAATAAATGATTAAATAAGTAATTAAAGAAAAAAACTTGATGAAGTCGAAAATAATACCCAAGCCGAAACTTCCGTAGCAAAATTGTATTTATTTTTTTCAAATTAACCTATATGGTTAATAGTTTATGTTTTTTTAACCATGAAATTAATTTAGAAAAATGATGAATTGATAACACGAACACGATTAAATAGAATCCTCTTTATTCTTCAAAAAGTGTGAAAGAAAGCATTTGGATTAAAAATAAATCTCATCGGCAATAGCATAGACTATAGATGAACATAATAAAAGAAACGTATCTACTAGTTTCTCTGATGCATGTGTTTTGCCTAGATAAATCAATCCTATTCAATACGTGACTTTGCATTATAACAAAATAAGACCGCAATCTCAGATTAATGGCGCTTTTGTCACCGATCGAGAAGAGAAGTAAGCCAAATTGCAGTAGAAGCTACGAAGACGCGTGTATATATCTGAAAATGAAGGCAGGTGTTATTGACAAGTGCTTAACATTCTCCGCAGAATGTGAATGAAAGTGTGTGCACACAGTGTGATGTTGTTGACCTTATTCAATTGACACGATTAACTTTCATCGGATGAAAATATTGTATAAATTGTTGGGATTTTTTTTTTTTATTTAACTGCAATTATTATGAATATATAAACTCTTGGACTTACTCGCATACTTCAAAGACGACTTGCTGCAAAAGATCTGGGAACTTTTGGACAATGGTAACTGGCTGACCTGATGTAAGACTTACTCCGTACATTGGAGCTGTGGTATTGTAGCGTGTTTTGCATAGTCGAGCTGGTGTTCCCCGGCACTGAGATGATGATGGTGAGTCATTAATTGCTCGGCCTGTAATGTAAAAAAAAAATATTAAAGAACATTTAATCTTAATCTTAAGAATATTTAAATGTATAGAGAGGTGGCGTTTTATTTCAAAAATTGTATGAATATGATTGTTCCCACCGTAAAAGTTATCAAGATATCAATTGAACTCAATTGAAAAATAGATGTTAGTGTTTATTTATAGATAAATAAGAACTTATCTTTTATTCATGTGAATTAGGATATTTCAGTCTTTTTGCGTATTTTCGAAGAAAAAGAGTGTTATGTTATAAACCACATAACACTCTTTTTTATTCTGTAATAAATCTAATTCATCGACTTCGCAGGAGGTACTGGGGTTCAAAGCGGCTTAAAGGTGCAAGTATGTAGGTATGTGACCAAAGGACATTTTTCTCCTCAGAAAATTCTTCGAAACTAGTGAATTAAAACTGCTGAATCTTGGATCAAATGAAAATCAAAGTGCAACTGAAGAGATTTTTGCAATTCCTGTTAACTTGCAAGGGACTTGAATTTTAGAGACAATACTCTTTTTTGAGCCTTCAAATTAATTTAGTTGCAAGTGTCATTGGAAAGCGCTTGAATCATTAATTTTCATACTACAAAATAAAAAGTTGCAACTTAAGTTTTTTGACAGTGTGTACCCATGTTACGGTAGAATTTTTCATCAGACTTGGAAAAGACAAACTCTTGTGTGACATAATATAAATATCACTGGAAAACACTTCTCTTAAAAAGAAAGAAACTTTGCTTCTGAATGTGCAAATAATCAATTCATGAAATTTTATAATCTGTATCGATGCAGAATTCTACTCAGATAAAAAAATCGATTTCCCCTAAAATCCTATTATTGGCTTTTTACAGATGCATTTTAAGAGGTTTAGGGTCGGAGGGTGGTGCAAATTTATCAAACTGAAGTATTTACAAGCGTATACCTAGCGCATAAATGCAAAACTAAAAAGTTAAAGTCCTTTTTATAAAACTATGATTTTATTTTTGAGTACAACAGGTAAAATAATGACGTAAGGGCATTTAAAATATTCGAATGTTAGTGACACTTGGAATAAATGTTAAATCTTTGATAAGAATCGAAAGAACCCATGAAAATATCTGAGTTGAAAAAGTATTTTTTTTACCTTATAAAAAACTCACTAAATGCTTTTTGGAGTTAAAATATAGATTGTTCCCATCTAGTTAAAACAAAATCTCATTTTGCTTAACACCTCATTGTGTTTGTTTAAGTCACACTATGTTTTATGTATATAATGTTTTATGTATTAATATTACCAAATTAAATTAAAGAGTGTCAAGAAGTTCCACCCTCTATGCTACCTAAAGCAGTTAGAGTCTTTAGTGAGAATTTAAGGTCCCCTGTGCCCTCATCCCTTTTCCTACCAAATTTATTTAATTCTCAAATTTAACTTAAGTCAGTCTTATTTAATTTTTTCATAAATAATTTAATTTTAATAACACATAGAACCCAATTGCAACTATTAAATATTTCAAAGGGTCATTAGACTCTTAAAATATGCATCTATTTCATGCGATTGAGTTTCACACCTGGTCATTAAGACTAAAGACTTGTTCTCCGCCAACTAGTTAAGTGTTGAATTTATAAATACTCAACCGAACCGGATTTTTAAGATTTATATTTGTCACGCATTAAAATGATGGAAGATAAAAAAAAAAACAAGCTTTTGAGTTGTTTCAACTTTATAATCCTCACATGGATGAAAATTGTTTTCTTTTTGGTTATAAATTCTAGAAAGTGAAACTTGCCCAAACATCCAAGATATATCATTTAGTAAAAACAAACTTAAAAACCAGTCGGTAAAGCAATTTGCCTAAAATAAACATTTGCGCGCACCCTTGCACCTGATGGGGACACTTAATGTTTTGGTAATTGTTTCACTATCTTTTGGAAATTAAATGTGCAAAAAATGAAACTAGTTAACTAACGAGTATTGTACATATAGTATACTAAAATATGTTTACTTACAATATTTACTAAAAGTGAATTTTAAATTTTTGGATAGAAATTGCAAATAAGAGAAAGCAATTTAATTGCAAATTGGCTCGGCTGAGGAAGATTTTCCGCACATTTCGAGGGCAGTGAACTGTTTTACAATTTTATTAATGTTAGTCACGTTTTTGTGGTTTAAAAACACGTACCTAACTTACCTTAATAACATGTATAGGTACAATATAAAATATCAAAACGTATATTGTCCCAAAACACGTCCTTTATTCAATTATTTAAAGCAAAGAGTTTATTGCTCAATAGAGAAATATGTACATATAGTTTGCATTGATATTGATTTGAAGAAAAAGAGAGATTGTCTTCATTCATTCAAGTTTCAGAAGTTAAAAAAAAAAACTGAATTTCTGAATAATTAATAAAATTATTTTAGGGCATTACGATTGTTAAGATTTCAAGCATAGATAGCAAATTAATTCCTTCACATAGTAACAAAAATGAAGCTGTAACTTTGTAGGTTTATGAATATGAAAGAAAAATAAAAACATACCATATCGACTACCAGGAAGTTCTTCATTATTCGCATGATCATAAGCTTTTAGAAGAGCACTTGTTGTGATTGCTGGGTCAAGTGTTGTGGGTATTTTGTTTTGTCTTCCTCGTCTTGAATTTCCATTCCAGTTTGAAAACGTCCTCGCGACAGCTGCACTAAAAATGTAATTATTTATTAACATAACAAATATAAAATCTGGTTCATTATAAAATAATAAAAAGTTAAAATTATACATATTTTTGGTAATATTTATAATTTATATAATTGTAAAAACAAATAATTACCTTGGATATGGTGCATTATTTGGTCCTAAACAGTTTGGTGAATCTCTGAGTGCATCACCAGATAAATACTTCAATCCCGATGGCCCACTACATTTATCTTCACTGGCATAGTTTGACCATATGGCAGCATTGACGATATGAGCATGAAGGGTGATAAAGAGTATTGCTGATATTGTCTGAAATTATACAAAAATAGGTTTGAGCAAAGTTAAGTCAAAAAACATATTTTTTTAAAGTCAGTGCTAACGTCATGTAAAGTCCAACCACAAAATTAAGGCAATTAAGCGGTGGTGCACTTAGGCGTATACGCACTTTTCTTGTTTTATCAATTTTTTGACAATTCGTTTTTCGTTTGTTGTGTCGGTAAAAATATTATTATTTAAAGTTTAGATTTTATTTTATTTATTACATTCGTTATATGTAAGAGCATATGCAATTAACGGCGTAAAAACGTAGTAAAGTTTTAAACTTCGTAAATATGTCACAATTTATGTGGAAGATTAGACCATTTGGAAACATAAAAATAAAACACGTTACTAAGTCAATGTATAAAATATTTGGCTATCTTTAAATTTCTTAAAATTTAAATTTAAAAAAAAGCTTTAATCGCTATTGGTAAAGTATTAATAGAGGTCATTGCTCAGAAATTAATAACTAAGGGCAATATACAATATTTTGAAAAATCTCCTTTACCACAAATCTCCGGGTCAAGTGTAATTTGTGTTATAACATTAACCTATTATAAATCCATATAAATATAATTATGTATCTATGTATGTATGCAGTAACAGACCGTTTACCTCAATTAATTAACTGCAATCAATATCAATTTAGCCATCAACCTAACCGTTTTTCCGCCACTTCTAATCAATTCATTTATAAACCAACATCTAACCGCATCTAGACACAATCAACACGTCCGTACATCCAAGATCCAACTCGCGCAACCGATGATTTTTTTTTAATAGGAAAATTCCCCCCTCCATTATATTGGATACTTGCTGGTCAAGTTCACATAAACAGAGATTCTCTCTCTTCTCTCTCTAGAAACTTGTAAGATCCAGAGCCAATATGCATTAGAGGCTGCAATGTAGGCCAAAGGTATAATAACGTTTTTCCGTTTATGACAACAACGTTTCAAGCGTAGATTTTCTAGTTGTTGTTTTTGTTGTTGGAAATTGGGGTGGCCCGTTTGTTTGCAGTTGCTCTCTTCTTTTTCTATCATTTTCCATCCTTGAGACAGAGATGTTGAATTTCATTTGTGTTGTGTTTGTTATTGCATCGGATTTTATGTATTCACATCACAAAAACTACTATGGCAATGTCTCAGCCTCTCAGCATCTTGGCATCGGCAGTGCAAGAATTTTTTGTGCGGAATTCAAACTGGCGTGCAGATATATTTTTTCAGACTCTTTTGAAAATCAATGAACGAACCAACAAACAAAAAAAGAGAACAAGATTATAGCTTTCTGTTGATTTTTGCCTTTCTGCTTGAGACTTCGCAGCTTCAGACTTGCGGCGAGTGTAATTCCCTGGTGGTGCGTTTCACTTATAATGCTAAATGTGTGTGAAACATGGATACAGTTTTTTATGATTTTGTTCCTCAGGAAGGTTATGGCTAAGGCAATAAAACGAACTTGTAACCTGTTTATCTTGTTTAAGCCAAACAAATGGTGGTTCGTGGTTGTACGTATGCGCAAATAAATAAAAAATTGTGGATTTTATGGAATTGCCAACAAGTTCATCATGGTATGTACATTTTGCAAATCAAAAAATATAGGAACTTAAGTAAAACTGATTGTACGGCAGGATGACAAAGACAAAATTAAAAGTTCCAAATATTAGGTCCGACTACATTTATGATTTTTAAAATAACAATGTAAAAAGAAGGATAGAAATATGAACATGATTTGGATCATAAGTTAAAATTATTGAAAAGATATTGTAAGCGACAAACGTGCGCTGACTGCTATAGATTGAAATGAAACACACGATTTGATTGTAATAACTTGACGCAGTTAATTAATAAAATTAATAAAAGCACAACATTTTTATCTTATTCAAAGTTTCAAAAACACGATTTTTTTTCTTCTAAATCAAAGACATCATCGTCTAAAATGAGTTTTCAAATTCCGATAGTAGTTGCTGGATGTAGAATAGTTTTACCATTAATATATCGTTTACATTTATCATCATACAGAACAATTATTCGACATATTTTTAACTACAAAATGTCGAAAAGACTTCAATGATAAAACATTTTTTATGGTCGATACTGAAGCACTGAAGGTTGTCCTGGTTCACTGAAACTAGTGCTTGAATGCTAACTTGGATGTGTGGGTTCCATCCGCAGCCTAAACAAAATTCTTTTCAGTATTCCCTTAACTGAACACCACACCTGGGATTTAATAAGATAATTAAAACCTTATTTCTCACTGTCCTTCTATTACTTCTAAAATAATTGTCTGAGCACATACTGCAAATATGTACACATATCGTTGGAAAGGTGCTTGCCTCAAAAAGTGCATAATATACAAATCAATCTATTGCTTTTCACAAAAAAAAAAAAATTCAAATAATAAAGTTATCACGTTTGTCGCTTACTATTTCACGATCACCAATAATTCCAAATGTCTAATATCTGATTTTGAAGTAAAATAGAGCTTACAGGAATGACTTACGGTCGGAAACACAAATATGGTGCAGCAAACAGCACCATCAATAGGTTAGGCCTAAGCGAAACCTTGGTGTCATATTGTTTTGACGGTGCCGTCTGTCTCCACTTAACACGACAGAAATTTTTAGCATTTTATAGATTTGTTGCTATAAAATTTCAATTCAAATCAAAATTTCAAAAAATAGTATCTATTTGCTAATTTGCTTGAAAGTTTTGTTATCAATTAAAAGGGTAGTAAATTACTACGAGGGTCATTCAAACTCGCGGAATATAAAATATATTTGAAAAGGTTAGGTTGAGACAGTTCATGATCTAGAATTCGACGTCAACTCCAAAAAAAATCTAAATAAATTTGTCGTCTGGGTCTGCAAGTAATGTTATACCCAATATATTATGTAAATAATATCAATTTTTGGATCTCATATCAGATTTATATAATTGAATGAATTTTTGGATTAAGAGTTCATTTCACACAAGACTGAAAAATGTAGCGACAAGAGAAGATGCCTACTTATATTTTTCTATTTCAAATCACGTTTTGACAGGACTAAAAGTAGAAAATACCGAATATTTGTTTAGCATACGACTTTTAAAATTAGTTAAAAGTGGTCTTTATAAGAATGCAAGGACATCAAATAAATTTCAATATTTGTTGTTAACTCCAAGGCACTTTAAAGTAAGAATAAATAAGTGCTGTCCAGCCATCTTTTTGTTTTTGATTGAAATCAAATAAAGTACAAACTCGATTTAAGCACCCAATAGATATTGGCGCAGTTAATAGACAATTCTGTAATATTTCTTGTCGCAACCCATTCAAATAAACACAGATGCAATTTATGTGTTACTTAAATCGAGGAATTGCGAGGGTTGTGTAAATCGAGTTTATACTGTACATACATACATACTTACGAGTATATCATTAATGCATTATTATTTAATAAATATTTATTAATAAGTTGTGAAAATAGCAAACATAGAATGCAATTGGAACACAGGAACTCAACCCATTCAGATGAATGAAAACTAAAAACCATGTGCAAAGCCATAAATTCATGAAAATCCGACTCTATCAAATTAAATAATAATATTTTTAATAATGATTAGGTATCTTGAATTTTTTCGAATAACTTTTACTAAATTAATTTCAAAATTCGATTATCTTTAATTTATTCTATTCAACAAAACCATAAAAAAAATATAAAAATATAAATACAAATTGTTGTAAATCTTTAATGACGTGCCGCTAAGCCATCAGCTATTTTTTTTTAATTGACTGAAAGAAATTAAATAGCTTATTATTACCATGCGAATGAAATTTGTTTACTCATCAATAGCCTTTTTGAATTACTTTTTTTTTTCTTGAAATATCAAAATGTATTTGTATATTACTTTCGCTGCCAACAAATATAAATCAGTGAAAACAACTTTCACAGGTAGCTGAGAATTTGTTTTTGCACAAAAGGGGAACAAACATGAATCTTTAAGAATAATGTAAGTACATATTTACCTATACCTACATTTCGTTCTGGTCATAATCAACTCATCTTTGGTGAGAAGCGAGACTTCATTGAATTTATAATTTTTATGTCTGCTTCAATGGAATTTGGCCTACAATGTCTACAATACCTACAGCAACCTAAAGCAATACATAAGTCTCACATATTTTAAGACATGCCTTCCTACAAGAATAAAATTTTTTGTTTTAATATTGTCAAAATCAAAAAGTCCCACAAGTGCGATCTAGGCCAGCAATATAATAAGCCCAATTTAAATATGGTATAAAGTGAGAAAATTCAAAATTAACTTTGCCAGGTATCTGACAACATTAATTCTGTGTTCTTTAACTTTCGTTAGCTCTTTTGGTATACTTAATGGTCATCACCGGAACAAGAAAAACCTTTGTGTTTTTGTTTTAATTTTTTATTGAGTGGGTGGTTACTACCCAAAACAAGAAAATTATGTCAATTTAAATCGCATAAAGCCAAAAACACAAGTCAAAATCAAGCTGAAAGTTAGATGGGGGAATGTTAGGAAGATATTTCCACAGTTGACCTCAATCGTAAAATGATTCTCCAAAAGTAGGATTGTCCACATGAATATGTTTAACCTACTTTTGCTGATTATCATATTGAATCATCTAAGAACACACTTGGATATATTTACAATAACAAAACCTCAAGAACAAATGTTGGAATAAAGAGAAGGAAGAGAATATTTATTTTACTTTTTTTTTTTAATAAGAACCGTGACTGATAAAGGTGTTCAAAGGAGAGGAAAGTGCAACAGTTTGTTAGGTCTGAGCAGGTAATTTATATGTCAGTCACATATTTTGAATATACGACATATATACATATACTGTCTCAATCTCAGCTTAGTTTTCGTTTGACATTCGTATAAGCATTTGATTTTATTGATGAGAAAGCATTTATTCCTCTCTCTGTCCCTTATGTTACAAAAGAATGCGGAGGCTAACAGACCAAATATAGGTGTGATAAAATTATGTTTTTAAAGACAACCGTTGTAAAAATAAAAAAATGGATCTCATGCAGGTAGTTATAGTAAACACTAGTGGCCAAAAAAATGTTTGAAAAAAAAGTGAAAAGGTTTATCATGTCTTGATGCTTTTTTTTTAATTAGAGTGTATTTAATAACGATAACATTCCACATGAAAAATATTTTCTTAAATAATGTAGTCAGCATCATCGTAAATGGCACTTAGATGGTGCAATAAGTCGGGTAAATTGCATAACATTTGAGATTTGAGCAAAGTAAAGTGCAAAGAAGGCAATAAATAAATATTATAGTCAAATTAATCATAATTTTTCAAGCATTTACGGTCTACACAAAATAGAAGTAAAAGTGTATTTGCCATTGTAAAAACTGTCAGCATTTATAAATACATATGAAAATTTATACATATATGTACATACGAGTATTGTCAAAAAAAAAAACAGTTAAAATACCATAACAGTTTTTTTTTAAACTAGACATAACTACTCGTATGAAAATTCCATTGATTTTTATGATCTCTTTAATTTCATATATTTTTTGATGTGAATTAAATAGGTAAAGTAATTTGAGGGAAGTTGACATGCAATTTATAACAAAACATTCGATACTTTTTTTATTGTACTGATTTTAGAATGTTTAAGAGTTCTTATCTCAGCTCTTTTGTTTAATAATAGAGCGAGAGTATAACCGCTATATTATTCAGCCGTTTTATGCAAAGATTAATTCATAATAATTATTTAAGGTGCATTTAATCCAATTTCATATTATTCACTGATTTAATGAAAATATTAACACAATTTTTGTATGTCATGTCAGATAAATATAAATTTTGGAATTAAAAGTTCTTTTTATTTTAAGACTGTGCTATTATTAGTTTAGCTCCTTGAATGGCGCTTTTGTTCCTGCGATTTATTTATCCAAACTCATAAATGAAATTCCAATTATTTTATTATACAAAAACAATTACATAAGTTGTAATTTCTTATTAAATAAAAAAAAAACTGTCCATCAACAAAACCAAACAACATTAATTTATACAATTCGTAAAGAATGCTTTAAAGGTACATAATATACCTGTGTTTCCTATTTGGACACTAAGAAGTTACAAATAAACGCTTTGTCTAATTAGCAATATAAGGTTGTCAGTTGTTGTCACCCCGTATAGTAGATACATTTGTATAACGTGTTCATGTTTTATAAGACACTGCTTCTAGGGTCAATGTCTTTCATTATATATAGGTAGTATATTGTGCTTAGTATGCTTAGTCATTTAAATTCACTTAAACACAACGTCTTTTAAGACACATAACATCCATCAATCTTGAGAACACAGGTAGACAAGCAAAGGTGCTAATTAATGAATGTTTAAACTTTAAAGAGTGCATCGCTTACGGAAGTGCCAGTTTTGTACCAAGTAGTTAGCACGTGTGTGTTAAAATAGTAAGAGAAACAATGATTTTAAAATGTCTAATTTTTCTTTTATTAAATTAAAAACTTGCTTTTTGGTCACTCACTGACAATATCCTTTGAATTTGTTTTATGAGTAGAGTCTTATTAATGGTGTCGAAATTTTGATTAAAGATAAAAAAAAAACGCGACACTTGAAATATTATAGCACTCAATAAATGAATAAGTAAATTGCAGAAATAGCACAATAGATTAAATAAATTAAAAATTAAAGCACTTCAAATTATTGTTATATTCTTTTAGCGTGAAATGATACGAGCAAAGAAGTATTAAAATCAGCATATGTATTTTTTCGAATATCGTAAGAGCCTTCTTGGTTCAAATAGCCCAATCCAATCACCTAAAAATTAATAATGCTTTTCGTACAGGTTGATACGACTACTTTTTGATGAAATAACGTTTATTGTAACGATTAAATATTACAGTCTAAATACATTCATTGAAATCCGTCCCGATTTTCAAATTTGTATACATATCTTTGATGCTTAAAGATAAAATTAAAGAACAAATGTGATTGATGATTTTTTATTTTATTTGCATTTGCTTTCCATTTATTGCATAAAAAAGCTACATATATACATAGATATATAGAAATATTTGAATAAAAATTATATTTTATAATGTTTTGAGACTTTTTATCTAATCTATAATAATACGACAAACTAAGGTGTGATCATAAGTTATACTAAAAACTTTGTCATAAAATGTAAAAGTTTTCAATAGTAATTTGTCAAAATTTGTGCAAAATGAAATCTTCAATATTAAAATGTAATTTTGAAATAAGGCAAATGCGTTAACTGCAAAACAAAAAAAATAACGACATATTGCTCCATGTAAATTTAACTAATTGCTAGGGACTCCTCAATTTTGTATTTTGAAAAGTCGATTTTTTTTTCTGGTTGCAAAAAATAATTTAAAAAAAAATAATATTTGATCAAATATTATAAGTTTTCAATTCATTTAAAAAAGGTCATGCATAAACGTATTTTAAAAATATTAATAATTTCATTTTTTACAGACTGTAAAATATTTTAATACAGTCACCTACATATGTATATGTACAAGTACATAATGCAATAATGATATTCATCAGGTACCTATACATAACTTTCAAAATACCTACGAAACGGACTCACTACTTGAATCCGCAAATTATGCACAGCACATGGTGAAGTAGAAAGTGGATGCCACAAAAATTGTTTAAGACTCATCCAGTCAAACTTGTTCGTGGTTGGTCATAGACTTTTATAATACAAAAATCAGTATTCAATGCGTCAAACACCTGTATTCCTTCCGGGCCAAATTATTATTATCAAGACCCATTTTTACCCAAACTCGTATAGTTCACGATTCAATGGGAAAAGTGAAACAACCTTAAACCCACGCAAAAAAAATGATGAGAAAAAAAAACGATCAAGATCATTTTTAATGGGGTCACTTACTTTGGACGAACTCCACCTATAGCACCGGTATTCCATTGTTGTTTCTGTAGTTGAGATTGCGGATTGATCCTATCAAGTGTATCTGAGTTTCTTTGAGGTTAATTGATAAAATTTGTCCGCCTTTTTGCAAGTTTTCGGATATTAATTTAACCGTTGAGCTTTATGTTCGCATTAACAAAAAAAAAATAACCACGAGTACTATATTCGTTGGAAAACTAAAATATAGAAACTGATTTGAAAATTAAAAAATAAAACACAAAGTATAAAATTAGCACTTTAACTCAGATTTAGTAACGAAACACCAAACAAAATTTCTTTTTAAAACGAAACTC
The DNA here is from genome assembly GCA_958431115.1 of Syrphus vitripennis. Classification (NCBI taxonomy): domain Eukaryota; kingdom Metazoa; phylum Arthropoda; class Insecta; order Diptera; family Syrphidae; genus Syrphus; species Syrphus vitripennis. Next base: position 30,695,215 of record OY288110.1, read on the forward strand.
TTGATGCGATTTGAGAATTTTTCCCGAGAAAAGAAATTTTCTTCTCGTTTTTATTCCTTCACACTTCTTATATTTTGTTTGTTCTGTGTGTGCGTTTTTTTTTTTTTTTTTAATTTTTGTTTTATGACTTCTTTTCTTCGTGTTGTGTTCTTCTTCACCTTGAAAGACGAGCAGATAGATATAAAATAGAAATTTCTTTCTTTAAGAACTCTGATGGGAGAAATGAACACGGAGGACGTTCTTTAACAAAACACTACCGAACCAGTCAACTGCTTACCTTGGACTGGCGATCGCGGTAGCATCTACCTTGCCTTAACCGTCTTTTTCTTCTTGGCCTGGTCGGGTACACATTTTTGACTGTTGGTATAGAGGTGCAAAGCTGGACGACACATCCATGAACATCATGATCGTGATTATCATTGGCATGGAACTATATAGCGATCATCATTATGATCTATACGAGTAGTACGAGTATAATAGCGTCATCATGATTGGCCACGAAGCAATCCGTGCGAAGTGAAAGAAAGAATTGATGATTTTTATAAGTAAGTTCTTGAATCTTTGGTTTGCGGCTGGTTAAATTGATGCCGCGCCATGCTATGTACTTATATTAGATGTCATGATGTGTTGTTCGTTATTTTGTATGGTAAGAATATCCAACAGCTTTGTTTGCACTATGTTCACTTTCTAACTATTGTCGCATAATTATCAGCAGCCTACTGTGAGAAAAAAAGTACCTTAAAATATTATGTTCCATTAAAATATTATGATTGTCTATTGTTTGAAAGCACTGAACAATATTACACTTTATTTTTATGAAATAAAAAAAATAACTGGAACATAACATTCAATAATAACTATTTGCACAAGTCAGGCCTAAAATCTAAAAAATTGATAAACAAAAAGTGTAGTACAGTTATATTCAAGAACATGTGCCAAAACATATGTACATACAGCGACTTAAAACACACACAAAAAAACTAAATTTTTGAAAAAGGTAAATCAAGTTTTATGTATTTTGATTCAAAACAAGAATGTCTCGAGTCTTTAATCTTGTACCTTTAGTATTGTAACTTTAATATGTACTATAGTATTTTTTATTTTGATATTAAATGATAATTATCAATATTATTTAAAAATCACAATACCAGATGGTTTGATATTTTTGATTTTTAGAAAATTTTAAATAGCAACAAATTTTAATAGTAAGTATTCATATTATAAGGTATTTATATATTATTTATTAACTTTAGGTTGGCAGCACTTTTTGAACTGGCGGTTTTTTTTAAAGTTTTTTAGTGATTTGTCTTTAGATTTGTTTGGCATTTCAACATAAGTAGATTGACGCCTGAGCAATATTTCCAAATTGTTGAAATTCATCCGGATCCCGATTTTCAGAAGACAATTTTTTTTAGCGATAAGCTCCCTTTTTGTTGAATGGCTACTTCAATAATATGAGAATAATTCTCAAGTGAATATTTAGACACCTTTACATCTAGAGAAACTGACTGTTGTGCTGATGGTGGAATCACGGTGCTGGCCAAACGTTACAGTCAGTGGTGACCGCTTTGATCCATGATAACTGACTTTTTCGTTCCTCAATTGAACAACCATGATATGCCGGAGCTGCGGTTTCAGCAAGACATCTCAACATGTCACACAGCTCGTGCCCCAATTGATTTATTGAAGAAACTTTTGGTAACCGCATAGTTTCATGTTTCGGACTCGTGAATTGATCATGCGATTTAACGCAGCTAGAATATTTTCTGTGTACATATGTGAAGTGGCTAGTCTACGCCGATGAGCTCAAAACGATCGATCACTAGAAGGACAACATTTGCAGCGTCATTGCCGATAAACGGCCATAAATGTTAGAAAAACACGAGTAAGCCGTGGCGGTCATGTGCCAGAAATCAAATTTAAGTTATAATGCCTAAAGATTATCTTTTGAATAAATTCAAATTTCATTTCAATTTTTAAAATTCATCTTTGTTTTATTCCATTTTAAAGTTCTATACCTCTGAAAAAACACTATATATTTTAGATTTAGGACTTTTTTATTGTAGGTACCACAATACATCTATATATTATAGATATTTAAATTAATTTCCACGGTATTGTCGATAATGTAGAAGGTAAATTTACCCCATCTTTTGGCATTAAAGTAATTTTTATTAGAATATTTTCAACATTATGGGCCCTATCATCGTATCCGATCGGAACGAAACTTTCTCCGATTTCTACGAAATGTAGGAATTTTGTATCATGGTAGCTGTTTCGATTGATAAATCGGACAGTCCTACGAAATAAATTGAAATATGCGTTGAAACTTTTAAAATCGAAGTAACGTGTCCATTGTATATAAAACTTATAGTACTATCATCACGATGGTTTTTGTGTTGTGGGGTGTGGTCGTTTGAGGGCGCACTTGTATATACACAGAAACAGCAACCAGAAAATTAGTTAGGGGTGTGATCGCTAGGTGGCCGACGTGTGGAACGTGTTCATGAGAGTACTATGCAAATTTATATACAATGAACGTGTCTCAAATTCATGCGATGCCTAGCGATTAAATGTCAAAATCCGAGCAACGCGTGTGAAATACACGCGATGCTTAGGTTCCGATTGTCTCCGACAGCAAAATTGTTGTGAAAAAAGTTCCGCACACAAATAAAATCATTAGACACATGTCAACTAGAGGCGTTGGTATGCGTCTATTTCGTAAGTCCGATACGGATACCATGAACAAAATAAACGTTCCGATCGGAACTTCTCTCCGATCGGAGATTTCTCCGATCGGATACGATGATAGGGCCCTATGTATAGAAAATAAATTTAGGCCCTAAATTATTTAATTTTTCATTTAAAAAAATCCAAAATGTATGCAGTTACATTTTTTTGTGAATGAAAAACATCAGTTTAACACAAAACTATATATATCCGTCGTCAGTTTATGATTTATCTTTTTTTGAATACAATGCTTGAAAACCCATGGATTGGAAAAGTTCAACTTTATACAGTGAAATTAACAAAAATGCATTTTTTATCTAAACCTTTAACAGTTTTCCGGATTGATGATGACATGCATTAATGATATGTATTCGAATGAGTCGAAAAAAACTCATTTCTTAACAAGAATAGTACATACAATATTTATTCAATACACCGATACTACAGTTGATTCGATACATCGAAAAGGGAAAAAATTTATGCAAATTGTCCATCCCTAGATTGATGATAGCTTTCTCTTGTTTTCTATACATTAAATTTTTTTTTATAATAGAGGCAGTAATCGTAGAAATTTTTACTAGTAATGATCAATGATTAATCCAACTATAAACGCAACACAAAAAACACAAAGTACTAACTTTCGGCTGTAAACTACGAGTATGTTCTACGATATCAAGGCAGCTAAAATTTTCTAATTCGAGCCCTACATTATTTTCTAATTTCTAAAAACAGCTTTTCAAAATGTAAAAACTACCGAACTTGACGCTAGGTCTTAAGTACATACATATATAGTTATTGGTAGTAGTCTTTCCAAATGTTTATACCTGGAGTTCTATTCTTCGGATCGTTAAGTTTCAAATTGAGTTACGTAGTAGGCCTCCTTGAGAGAAATAAATGTTTGTTTTTTGAAGATAAGTATGTTTATGTTTTTTCTTTTACATCTACAAAATAAAACAAAATAATAATTTTCTTCCGTTGGGGAATTACACACTATAGTCTGGCTTTTATTATTGTAATGTTTTATAAAATACGTAGTTTATAAAATATGCATGTAATGTAATTATATATTTTCGAAATACGAATAAAAGTATTTAAAAAAAATAAAATCATTAAGAAATTGAAATTTTTTTTTTTTCAAATTTCTTGATTCTTCTCAAATAATAAGCAGAAACAATTTATTCATTATTATACTTCTGGTCAATAATTGGAATCTAAGATTTTAGATACAGAGTTTTTTTTTCTAAACGTTTCCGTTAATTGAAGTCATTGTGAGTTTATTTACAACACTAAATGCACTACCCTCTACTTGTTTAAGGTAGTTTTTAGTTAATATAATATATATATATGTATATATATGATATCTTAAAATCTAATTTGCTTAAATTATTCGAATTTAATAGAATTAACTCCCATGTCGATCTGTCCACCGCGATAGCTGCCCCTCTTTTTCTTGGTCTTTTCGTGTTTAAAGGATTTACCGCGAGTAAACTTTAAGTCTAGATTGGCCTTCGCTCCCCAAGATCCATGTGCGTTTTTCTGAAATAAAACAACAAAAAATATAAATATATAAATATACAATATTGAAATATGTACACAGCTTTTAGTATATATAAGTTTATTTCTAAGCTACCAATAGAAGAAATATTATTCGCTTTTATCACTTACCTATTAAATCGAGCTTAATTTACATGAAACAACTAAAATTCGCAACTTTCTACCTAATCGTCAAATGTAATTTTTTTATTGTTCGGTGTGTCAAAACTTTTGTTGCCGAAGGATTTGTTGAAGCCTCCTCCACCTCGGCCGCGACCACCATCGAAACCACCTCGACCGCGACCACCGTCGGAGCCCCCTCGACCTCGACCACCACCTCCGCGACCGCGACCTTCACCTCCAAATCCACCACGTCCTCTGCCACCACCGCGGTCACCACCGAATCCACCACCGCGACCACGACCACCACCTCCGAAAGATTTTCGGCCTTCATCACCTTCTCCTTTGTTGTCATTACCTCCGAATGACTTTCGGAAACCACCTTCTCCATTGCTACCAAACTTCTTGAAGCCACCACCTCCACGGCCTCTGCCTCGGTCACCACCACGATTTCCACCCCGGTTTCCACCTCTAAATCCTCCGCCATTCTTATTCTTCCAGCCGTTACCATCTCCTTCTTCTTGATTGTCCTTCATTATCGAAACACGATAGTATCGAAAGTTTTGACAAAGTTACGAATTTTTCGTTGCATCGCAGATCATTTTTTTTTGTTGAATAATATGAAAATAAAAGAAAGGAGAATTGAAACACAAATTAGCATTGTAAATATTACAACAAAAAAAAAAAGATAATTAAAAAAATTGTTTTGTTTTTAGATATATATGTATATGCCAAAGGGTAAGTGTCCCAAATGAGGAAGTATTGTTGAATACTATTTAAATGCTTATTTGTGCCTCAATTTTCCTTTCACACGAGAAAATCCTTTTTGGGGCACTCACCTTAGCGTCAAACGAGTTATCAATTACACGAGGATCTATTTCGACTTCCTCTGTGATCACACGACGGAATGGCGTGTTCTTTCTTGGACCACTACTACCATTTAAGTTGGGTTGATTCTTTTTGAAGTTCCCATTAGGAGTCGATGTGTTATGCTAAAGTTGATATTTTCATTTAAAATTATTTTTAAATTAATTGCAACAATTAATAAATAGATAGTGTCTGTCAATATTCATTCCAAAAATAAATATACTAACGGTTGGTCGATAATTTTTAATCATCGATACAAAAAATACGTACTTAGATGTTTTTGATAACATCTAACTGATAATTAAATTATAATAATATTGCAAAACACATAAAATATAAAACGGACTATGCTTTTGTCTCTCTACAAGTCATTCATTTGAATATAATGATATTATGTATATAATAAGTCGAATTCATGCTAGCTACATAAGTCGCGTTGGCTATGCTAGAGAACCAACAAAAAGCACTCAGTTAAAAAAGACATTTGAGACCGCATCAGCACACAAGCTTTCATTGAAAATTTCTTAGACTTCGAAATCTCTGGAAGGATATCGAAAAATATAAAGATTTGAGCTGAAATTTCCTTTCTGTGAAAAATTAGTTTGAATATCGAATATAAGCTAAATTTAATTCTGTTCTTGTATATTAATCAGGGCCAATAAGTTTAACAGCAAAGCCCACTCGTACCAGTTTTTTTTTACAAATTAGAAAATTACGTAGCCGCATTTAAAAAATCGACTGCCATGCCAAAAAATATATACATATATGTGCATATACATAAACACGGGTTTAATATCAAACAAATAAGTAGTGATAAGATAAAAAAAAAAAAAAGATTGACCATTTATGATAAATCAACATGTTAAATTCAACAACAAATTACTTTTTCGGGCTTAGCTTAGGACAGACAATTTTGAGGGAGTTTAACTTTTTTTGCCGATGTTGTTCTACATCTAATTTAATTCGAGCTTTTTACGAAACGTGCGTGTTATTCATGAACTCCAACTCATGACTTTAGTTACGGATCTTTATGTCAACTGTGATAGCTGGAACTACCTAACCTTTTCAGTCGTGTTATCCCATTAGCGCGACTGATTTTACACCATTTACAGTCTTTAAACAAATCTATGTAAAAATTTACTTTTTCAAAGTTTCATATTAGTAATAATGTTACACAACAGTTCGGTAATAAATTAAGATAAAACAAAACTTTTAAACCCTTAATAATGATTGTACTATCTAGTTTTCACATTGGATACTGCAATTGCGGACTCATTTATACAATAATTTATACACCACAAACTTAAACTTTGCTGAGAAAATTCTGAAAAACCAATTTGAACAATTTATACGTCCTAGAAGTTCTGATTTTTTATTTTATATCTAGGATTATAATTTGATTAACTTATTTTCCCTATTGGGGTGATTCGCCAAAATTTGGTAACCTAGCCTTGGTGCACCCTTGCGTATTTTCAACGCGTGGTACCGCCTTGGTAGCTTACCACACAACTCGGAAACGTAGCCCTGGCAAATTTGTTTATATTTAGATGCAATTATGCTAACAATTTATTTGAATTTTTGTAAAAGCTGTTAAAATTTCCTAGGTTTTTATCCTTCAACTTCAAAATGTATAGGAATTGATATTTTTATCTGCAGATCTTTATACATAATATTGTCATCAATATTTGAAAATCGGAAGAGATTTACTCAAAAAAATACCAGGACAACGAAAAATTTTGAAATTAAAACTAGATTAAATGGAACATCTTTTCAGGCTAGTTTTGCAAATAATTTTGGAAGTTCTACCTTTGTACCGATATCTACAACTTGATTGATAAAAAATGATTACAGTTATCTTAAAAAAAAAATATTGGTTTCTTGAAGTTGCAAATTGCAAGTGAAAACAACTGTTTAAAATTGTTGAGTTTAGAAAATAAGAAAAAATACAATTGACTTACATCTCCATTTTCTCCAGCTTTGGTGAAATTGCTGTACTTGGGTTTCTCGGCAGCTGCAGACTCACTAAATTTGCGTTTCTTTCCGGCAATAGGGGCCTGTTTTGTTTCCTCTTTCTCATCTGAGTCCGAACTATCAGAATCGTCCTTTTTGGCAGGAGTAGCAATAGTTTTCTTAACCGGTGCCGATTGTGGTTGGTCTTCTTCGTCAGATGAACTATCATCACTTGATTTTTGTGCCTTTTTAGCTGCGACAGGCTTAGAAATGGCAGCCTTCTTTGCTGGTGGTTGATCATCCTCAGATGAATCGTCGTCAGAACTAGAATCTTTTTTAGTTGCTTTAGGGGCCGCCTTAACTGGAGACTTCTTGGCTGGTTTCTCTTCTTCCGACGACGAATCATCTGAACTTGACTCAGCCTTCTTTTTCGAAACTGGAGTGACTGCTTTCTTGACAACTGGTTTAACAGCTGGTGTTTCTTCGTCGGAGCTGTCATCACTGCTGGATGAATCCTTCTTTGCTGGAGTTGGTTTTGCAGCTACTTTAGGGGTTGCTTTAGCCGCTGGCTTGGTATCTTCCTCTGAAGAGCTGTCATCACTGCTGGATGCTTGTTTCTTTGCAGCGGCAACTGGAGTTTTTGCAGCCGGTTTGGGTGCAGGTTTTTTCTCTTCTTCAGAACTGCTGTCATCGCTGCTGGAGTCTTTCTTGGCGGGAGCAGCCTTAACGGGAGTTTTTGCTGGAGCAGGTTTCTTCACTTCTTCTTTTTCGTCAGAAGAATCATCTTCGCTGGAAGAAGCGGCTTTCTTGGCAGCAGCAGCTGGTTTTTTGGCTGCTGGCTTCTCATCTTCACTGCTATCATCAGAGGAATCTTCTGTATCGGCTTTCTTGGCTGGAGTTGCTTTCACAGGCAATTTAGCAGCTGGCTTGACTGGAGTTTTGGATTCCATGTTTACATCTTCATCACTGTCATCACTATCGCTCGAAGAAGAAGCTTTCTTAACTGCTTTTGGTGGAGCGGCTTTAGCGGGTTTTGCAGCTTCTTCCTCCGAACTACTATCATCACTCGACGATTGAGTTTTCTTCGCTGCAGCTGCAGGTTTAGCAGGAGTTGGTGCTTTCTTTGCTGCTGGTTTTTCTTCCTCATCACTGCTATCTTCAGAGGATGAATCCTTTTTGGCTGCAGTTGTTTTCGCTGCAGGAGACTTTCCATTTGCAATTACTGATTTCTTTGGGGCTTCTTCCTCGTCAGAATCACTGTCATCGCTTGAACTAGAAGCTTTACCCTTTGGAGTTGGAATTTTTGTGCTTGAAGTTGTCTGAAAATGCTGAACAATCTCTTCTAGTTTGGGACATCCTTTTGGAGGGTTTGCCTGAATTAAAAAGAATTTTTTTCGTTAATACTTCCAACATGAAAGCACATGGCGGTTCAATTTAATGTGGTTGTTTACTTACGGCCTTAGTTTTTTGTTGATATACTTGGGCAAGGGTTTTATCTTTTTTCACAAGATAGTCCAAGACTAGTGCAGCAATTATTTTGTCGTTTGCTGACATTTTTTTTAATAAATTATAGCACTTTTCCCTTTTTTAATTTGTAAATCGAAGAAACACGTGCTGTTGCGTATGAAGCGAATGGATCAAAGAAATTCGGGACGATAAAAAAAAACGAATGAGAAGTCAGATAACGCTCTGGAATACAGACATCTCTTTTTGTTATTTAACAGCAAGATGATAGTATGAGCCACTAGGTGGCAGTACGTGAGTTAAAGTATAATTTATCCTTCGAAGCTTCGCCCACACCGAATTTAGTGTTGAATTCCATTTCACAAAAAATCGATATTTTATTTAACAGTATCGATCTTTTTCTGTCATTTGGAAGGAATTTGTACAAATTAGATTTTTTTAAATTTTTTATAAAATTATTAGGTCCATGCCACTAAACAAGTATGTATTTACAATTATTTGTTAATTTTTAGTTTGAAGTCATTAAACACCTGGAAAATCTGACAGATGCGAGTGTTCTCTCGAGAGAGTAAAAAATTATTCTTGGATATTTTTTCTTGCTTAGATATTTTTCTATTGACTATGGCCTATAGTTTACCTACTTTTCGTCAAAAGTGCAAAATGTCCATGTGTGAAATTTTTGTTGACAAAATGTGTTTGATAAATCATTTCAAATTGATTTAACATATCTCACAGCTTTTCCACATCCAAAAATTTCTAGCGCATATTTCTGATTTTCCCTTTTTGTTATTCAGGCCTATTCTGCCACATCTGTTATTCTGCTATGAATTTTCTGTTATAAGTAATAAAAGATTTTCACCATAAAAGATCTTTTATAATTGGTATTCACTTTGTATATGAAAACTATAGTACTATCATGGTGGAAGTCGAATGGGGCGACATCTAATTTACCTATGCAACCCTTACTCTTTTTTTTTTGTGGAGAGCTTATGGAGGTTTTAAATGATATTTATTGATATTTTTTGGATGCAATAATCCAAAAAATAGTCTCCTCTTGCTCCTACCACCAATTTTCGACGCTTAAAGACTCCCCAAATCGAATTTTACACCTCACATTTTGCAGCGCCACCACCAGGACCTTTGCAACCCTATAGTACTATAGTTTTCATATACAAAGGTGTGTCTGGATTTCACAAATGCAAGGTGGAATTTTCATTTTATTTTAGTTTTGGTAGATTTACATTTCCTTTATTTAATTGTTCAAATCAATTGCATGGAATTATCATTTTCTTTTACATTTTCTTATACATACGAAAGTGTGAAGTTTGACATATTCCATTAAATTGTTCTCTTTTCTTCAGTGAAGGGTATTACATGAAACCCAGATAAATTTATCTGAACGAAAAATATTTTTGCTGATATATTTAAAGGCTTACCCAAACTGATGCGAAACATTTGGGTACGATGATAAAGCAACAACAAGAACACTTTGCTATGATTGACAACAAGTGTTGTTCTTGTTTTTTCGTCTTTACTACAGTTTCGCACCGGTTTCTCGTTGATTTGGGTAAGCATTTATTTGACATCTATAATGTTTAAAAACATATGCAATATATTACCTTAACCTTGCTATCTAACACTTCACAATCCAACGCGATATTTCAATTAAAGATCACTTGAACTCCGTGTCGCTTGGGCTTGAGATACCCCTTTGTATATGAAAACTATAGTACTATCATGGCGAGTTTTTCTTAGGGTTGCAGAGGTCCTGGTGGTGGCGCTGCAAAATGTGAGGTGTAAAATTCGATTTGGGGAGTCTTTAAGCGTCGAACATTGGTGGTAGGGGCAAGAGTAGACTATTTTTTGGATTATTGCATCCAAAAAATATCAATAAATATCATTTAAAACCTCCATAAGCTCTCCGCAAAAAAAAAGAGTAAGGGTTGCATAGGTAAATTAGATGTCGCCCCATTCGACTTCCACCATGATAGTACTATAGTTTTCATATACAAAGGATACCCTTAAAACCTAAATCAGTCAAGAAGAGTGTTACTCTAATTTTGTGTTGCCAACCTAATGTGCGAAAACAACTCAGCTGTTTTCGAACAACAAACTTGACATTTCGGGATCAGCTGGCGTGCGTGGTTTTTATTTCAAAATATAAAAAAGATATCTTTTAAAAAAGAAAGAAAGAAAAATATAAAACTAAAGTTTAATTGAATAAAATATAAAAGTAAGTTATTATTGTATTATTATCATGTTATATTATCATAAAAATATTTAATTGTCTATTAAGTTTAATTTTTTGGCAAACCCTCCTATGTCCAGTTTGCACTGTTGTTATCTTTTGTTGTTATGTTTAACCTCTCTCGTTTTCGCTTGAAGTATATGACAGCGACAGCTCCAGCACTAATCAAAATGGCCTCTGCCAGCCAAGTACCGTCGTCGGAATTCACACTGGAACTCTGACCGATTTTTCTGAAATTCAACCGGCTAGTTGCAATAATCAATTTGCAAACGAAACAATCCATATTCAGAGAAAAACATTTCTATAGATTTCTATTTGAAACTTAGAAATTCTATTCTCAAAACTTGGTTAATTAAAATGTGCTGACTTTAATAGTTTTTTTTTTTTTGTTTTTATCAAGTGAAATCACATCTCACATTTCCTGTTCGTCATTTTCAACAACAAAAAAAAAAAGTAAAACAGAACAATCGTCCAATTACTTAACGCGTATTTCGTCATGGCAAACGGTAGCGGTGGTGGTGGCTCCTCTTCAGAAAGCTCGCGCGAAAATGGGTCATTGTACTTAAAAAAAATCGGTAGTGCTGTTTTTTACGGATTGGCTTCTTTCATGATCACAGTCGTGAATAAAACAGTCCTCACATCTTATCAATTCCCATCGTTTCTATTTTTAAGTTTGGGTCAGCTATGTGCCAGCATCGTGGTCCTCTATATAGGAAAGCGCCTACGCTTTGTATCCTTTCCCGACATAGGAAGGGACTCATTTTCAAAGATATTTCCCCTGCCATTGATATTTCTGGGAAACATGATGTTCGGTCTAGGTGGAACAAAAGAACTTAACCTTCCTATGTTTGCTGCTCTTCGGAGATTTTCAATTCTAATGACAATGTTGTTGGAACTAAAAATCCTCAAGATACGCCCATCAACGGCTGTACAAATCAGCGTCTACGCCATGATAGGGGGTGCACTATTGGCAGCGAGTGACGATCTCTCATTCAACATGAAAGGCTATAGCTACGTGATGATCACAAACAGTCTAACGGCAGCAAATGGAGTGTTTGTCAAGAAGAAATTGGAAACCATCGATATGGGAAAGTATGGCTTGATGTTCTACAATTCTCTATTCATGTTCATTCCCGCCCTTTTGTTCACCCTCTTCACTGGGGATCTGGAGCAATCTGTAAACTTCCCACATTGGAACAACATGTTCTTCGTTGTGCAATTCCTCATGAGTTGTTTCATGGGCTTTGTCCTAACATACAGCACAATGCTGTGCACGCAATATAATTCGGCCCTGACGACCACGATTACCGGCTGCTTAAAAAACATATGTGTGACATACTTGGGAATGTTTATCGGTGGCGATTACATATTCTCCTGGGTTAATTGTATTGGAATTAATATAAGTGTGTTCGCTAGTCTACTCTATGCGTATGTGACTTTCAAGAAAAAGGAAACAGCCGATAATGAATTGCTTGTTCCGCTCACTAAAGTCGAGTCTGTATAGCATAGAATCAAAAAATGTCTTCGGCATGTAGACATATAATGGAAAAGGAAGTGTAAATTCAATTATATAATCTACAAACCTATGTAACGATGAAGTGTACCAAAGCCATAATTCATTAATTTTTATTAAGTAGGTAACCTAGATATAAGTTCTTTTTGTAAAAAGATTTTCTTTTTAAAAGTAATTATGATTATTTTCATTATTTGCACTCTATATTTCTAATAGACGACTTGATTGTTCCTGTTGAGTGCTTTATTTATTTTTTTTTTTTGTTTATATTGATTTTTGCTATCAAAAGCATTTTAAAGTGTATATTTTACCATCATTAACTTATAAAGTTAAATGCCTACGCATTAAAACGAACGAACAAGATAAGGGAAACGAATTTGTAACAAATATAAATTATATAATTTATGAATGAATAAAAAAAAAAAAAAAAACATTTTAAATAAATTAATAAAATATGGTTTATGTTTACTTTTTTCTTAAAAGGTTAATTAACTAATGTTTGCTTTCTTTTACCATTTTGAGAAGCTATATTTTATACATTCTGTGCTGTCAACAAATATTTATCTTCATGATCAAATAAATGCACCGAACTTGCTATGTGAAGTGACACGTGAGTTGGGTATTTTTGTAAGTCTATCTCATGGCTGTGTGTCGTCGTGACTCTTGATTACACAAATAGAAAAAAAATACTAACGTCCGTTGTTAATGGATTTGACAAGGTCAATGTTTGGTTTTTGTTTATTTTATAACATATGGTATGCAGAAGGCAGTTACACGTTTTACTTAAAAAATAGTAATGGCCGTTTTATTGTAAAGACAAACAGTCGTCTAGGAATTAATGTTTTTTTTTTTTTAATCAAAGAATTATTAGAATAGATAAATCTTTTTAAAACATTTAAATTTGAAATCATTGTAAAATTTGTTGAAGCATTCTACTCTTGTAGGTACCTTTATTGCTAAAGTACATTCTACATCATTAACGAATGTGTTTGTTTGTTTCAAACTTCATCATCACAAGAAATTTTTTAATATTTAAAATTATATCCAAGCGTCTTATTATTGTAAGCAACAATTCAATTCAATTCCGGAGTGAACAAAACCAGTGACCAGTGACCGCTTTTCTCATTTTCATCGGATACTTTATTTTATAACACTTTGTATTTTTACTAATTAGTCACTCGTAGGCGTGACTAATTATTAATTTTAACTAAGCATTATGTAAAAGTAATTGAAAAAAAAAAGTTTGAAATTTAAAATTTTTAAATTTAGCATGAAAGAATACAAGATTACGAAGATATAGTACTTTAGTATAAAAGCAATTTAATATTGAAAGGATGAGGACAACATTATTTTTGATCCAAAATAAGTGGGAGAGGATGTTCTAAAAACTTTCAACTGTTCTTTGAAATGCCATATTTGATATAATCAGAAGGAATTTAGAACTTATTTGGAAGTTACTGATTATGAACGCACATCATACGAGCCACGTCGGAGGTTCTTGCAAATATTTCTTATATATACTTGAATTTGAACTTATAAGTACATATGTATGTAATGTACGAACGTATTTGTGTATACAGTTGTTGCGTTGATTTTTTTTTTTGGAAAAATAAATACAGCATCTGTATAAACCTTTTTTCTTTAAAAAAAAAAAATATGTTAGAACGAGTGAACATGCTTTTATATTTTAAGAGCAGTCATTGATCCGAAAAAAATAACAACTTATCTCATCTGCAAATGTACATATTGTATTTATTTAATACACTTCAAGGTTCCCTATTTGCTGAAGTCTTATTGTTTGTTATTTTTTTTTGTTTGGATTTTCGATTCTACAAACATAATCATGATTAAAAGATACCTATACTTCAGATGCCGCTGGTTCATCATTAGCTTTCAATGTCATTGGCATGTATCACCTGTCTTTATATTACGTAGTCTGTTTGGAGTGTAGTAAAAAAAAAGAATTAGCGCTAAGATTAATTACTTTCTGCTTACATTTACTAATTCAAAAAAAATATTACTCTATCATTAATATACATATTGTACATATGTATGAATGTATGTAGGTATATGGATATGTAATTTTTATAACTTGTTTAATAAATCGTTAGATCTATACATATTTATATATAAAAAAAACATTCAATATAATAAGATTGAAACCATCGTTTGAAAAATTATTCAAACACAAAATAAGAAACCTAAACAATGCAATTTGTATCAGAATGTACTTGCAAGAGTTATGTTAGTCAAGTCAAGTTAATTATGACTCATGATGTGTAATTTAATATAGAAATGGGAAAGTAATTTATGTAGGTTTTGTCTTCGAGTATTTATCTTAAGCTTAAATTCAAGTTTTTGACCATCTACCCATTGCATGGTTGTCACAATTTTGTTTAAAAGAGACACACCGATACCCGCACGAGAGAAGTGTGGTTTAGCCTTCAGATTTTTTTTTTTTTGTAATGGATAGAATTTGGAATTAAGAGATAAAATTGTGAAAGTCTAATATTAACAAAATCTATCAATTGCAAAAAAGAAAAGATACTCATCCCATATAGTCAAAAGATAAACCAGAGTTCAAATCAAATTAATATGGTGGCAACTTTTTAATGGGTTAATGCTCGGAAGCTTGGATTTAAGCTTCCTATTAGATACTGTAATGATGGCAACAAAGAAATTGCTTCCTCATTTATATCAAATACCAATAGTAGTCGTGACCATCTTTGATTCGCAACAATTTTTTTTTGTTTATAATTGGTTATACTCAATTCACAAATTATGAAAAGAAGCATGCGTTATAAAGGGATGTATAGAATTCGGAAATAAACTTCTTATTTGGCATCGTTTTGAAGTCAAATAAAAAGGTTCTTAAGTTTTCGATATAAAAAAAAATTTTACTGGACTATGTTATATCGGTGAAATAGACTGAAATCAATTTCAGAATAAATGATAACAACTATACAATTTTACATTAATTTCTGATTAGATGACTTTTAAATTAAATAGATATAAAACACACATAAAATGATATCCATTTTTTTGGCCTTGAAATTTGTAACAAATCGATTTAATTAAAAAAAATTGAGACATCAAAAATGTCAACAATATTTAATGCCATAGTAACTTTTTAAGCTTTCATTTGCCCTTAGATAACTAAATAAAAACAATTTTTCATTTAAATGACTTACATATATTAAGTTTTCAGAATAGGCGCAAATATTTTATTTTCTTAGTTTACTAAACTGTGGCCGTTAGACATTTCGTCTTAACTCATTTTTTTTTTTTATAAAAATTGTTTTGGAGAAAAGAGATAAGAAAATTTAAAAAAATTTCGTCCATTCTTTTTAAGCTAAATCATAACTCAGTTCATATACATAAATAGTACATATCGCAAAAAAAAACAGGTACCCACATATTTTAAGGAAATACGTTGCTTATCAACTCTTTATTCATTCTCAAAACTTTAAAAAAAAAATATCCAAAATAATTGTATGCTCATAGTTAATTTATCATAGTCCACACAAAAGTTTTTGGCGTTATGTTGCGAAGACTTTCTGGTGGGTTTTTCAAACGACCTAGAATATCTGGAATACGTGCTGAATTCTCTTTGGCCGAGAGTTCAATCGTGAATAAAAATGATTCATTCAATGCTGAACCTAGTGAAGAGACTGATACTGTAAAAACAGAAAACTTAGATAAGTTTACTAAGGAATTTATGTGCAACCGCATTGAAGTATCACCATTTCAAAGATTTATTCTGAGTGCAGGTTCTTCAATTGCAGCCATAGTTGACCCTCATCGGTAAGTTTGGTACATTGAATATGTATAACAGGGTGGGCCAAAAAAAAAAATCAACTTAAAATCATGACGGAGTGTTTAATATGAATTACGAGTATGTAGGTTTTCACAAAATACGTAATTTTAAAATTTAAAAGCATGTAAAATATTGGTCCAACCGAACATTAATATTAAAAATTCATGGAAAAAAAATTAAAAACGACGACTAATTTAAGTGAAACCATATACCTAAATATTATTATAATATTCAAATATTATTTCCTAAAGGTTACTTTGAAATTATTATTCTCTATTATGAATTCAATAAATCATGACATTCAATGCATGCGTACAATATACAGAATTCTCTGGAAGAATATAAATTCAAATTATTTAAAATTATACCTTACCTAATATATTGTTTTGATTGAATTAAAAAATTTCTTCATGTACAAATATACACAGAACTTTTTCTATGTTAAACTATTAGCTGCATAAAGAGTCAATATTTAAAAAAAAGTTCTTCAAAAAGAAAATAGTTGATTTTATTTGACCCACCCTTATTTATAATTTATCAGCCTTTAATTAAGAAATTATGCCCTAGCCATGATATGATCGCGTGTTTGGGAGAAACAACTGGAACAAATGCTCTGCAATATATGCTTGAAACCATGAAAGCCACCGAAGAGGGACAGCGTATTTTAGCTGATAAGCCGCGCATAAATACAACAACAGTTGACATGAATTTCTTACGAAGTTTGCCGGAAGAAAGTTTTGGCAGGTCTTATGTGAAATTTCTTGACGATAATGTAGAGCTTTCATATTCAGAAAGAAAAGACAAAAAAAAATTATAATTAAAATATAAAACATCTTTTAGCATGTGACGCCAGACTCACGAATGGAAGTTCGATTTATTGAAGATGCACAGCTGGCTTATGTAATGACGAGGTATCGAGAGTGCCATGACCTAGTACACACGATCTTAGGTATGCCTACTAATATGTTGGGTGAAGTTGCTGTTAAATGGGTTGAAGCATTAAACACTGGGTTGCCTATGTGCTATGGAGGTGCTGTGTTTGGAGCGGCTCGATTAAGACCAAAGTAAGTACCTATGTTGGTTATAAACTTCTCAATGAAACTGGCATATATTTTTAACTCGTGCATTTGCTGAAGTCGTTGTTGTAATTTATCATTTTCTTTATCTTTTGATTTATACTAGTAGATGATCATCAGTATTCTTCTTATCAGAAATTCAAATTATTCACTAACTTCTACATACAAAATTTTTCGTGATAAAAACTGTGTTCAACTACTGAAAAGATAACAAAACTGCTGTACAGATGTACACATTTTGGAACTAATATATATAAATGTATCTACATTTGGTTTATAGTTAAAAATAGTTTATTTTGGTTGGGCCTGAATCAGCTTTCGGCTTTCTGTTGCTGTAGTGTTTCTTTCTCGAATAGCTTAACTGAGATCTTTAAAAGTTACACAAACAATGTATTTCCGGCTTTCAAAAAATATAAAAACTGTTGTCGTTGTTTTGTACTGATTTCTTCTGCTTCAAGTCATTTAGGAAAAACAATTATCCGAAAAACCGTATACATTGACCACTTTAATGTGCACATCGCTCATTAAAAAGAATACCGTTATAACTCAAATCATGTTTATTTTGAGTTGAATTTAAAATTGGGAGAAAAATTCTTTTTGCTTTATTTATTTTGCAATAAAAATTATAACGATATCTGTTTCTAATTTTTAATACGAGCGTCTTATGTGTTTAACATAACTGGAAAGAAAAAAGAAAATTTATATTACTATTATCAGTATTTGAACAATTTCTAATTAAATATTCAAGATGCCATTCATTCATTCGGAACATATGAAAGTTATTTTTAATGACAATGATTTAAATTCGTTGTTATAAAATTATTTGTTTGTTTATATTTTAGACAAAGGAAAGAATATACTTCGAGATACCTTCCATGGTCGATACAAAATGGAAAATCAATTAAGCCACTTATGGCTGTTTATTGGGAAGAAAGATGGAAACAACCTATTTCTCAACTGCGCGCGGAACTAGGCATTATCCTACTTAATTGAAAATTAATAAAATAAAATAACTTACTAAATATAATTATTGTAAAACCTAATAAATATATAAATAAAAATTGTAAACTTCTTTGAAACTAATGTTTTCCCTTGACCATATAAAAAAAAAAACTTTTACAAATTCACTTTACCAAACACGCCTAGTAATGTGTTAATACACAATTTGATTAAGGCAGTGTTTTTGGACGGTGATTTTGATTTTTATCTTTACAATCGATGGGAGGAAAAATTTAAACTTTTAGCTGATAAATAAGATTGTTTAATGAGATATTTTTAAGGCAATTTTGGATTTTTAAAGTACGGTTAGGTGGAGATAAGCGGGTGAGAGAAACAATCAAACTTGAATTTCTCGTGATCATCTCGCTAGAGAATGTACAAATGAGACAAAAATTTCGAAAGTAAAAACAACGGACGGAAATAACTTCAATATTGAAGTAATCAACATCAGCTAATAATTTATGAGTGTTTACAATAAAACAGTAAGTACCACTCAAGCAAATAATAATAACAAACTTTCATTATTTTATGTGTAATTATTGGTTCTAATTTATTATTTGATCCTAAAGCATTAAGTCTTATTCAATATTATTCTATTACAAATAAGGAGAAAATCAAAATCGAATTAGATATGGGTATTATAAATATACTCATTGATTCTTTTGTAAGAATATTTCATTGTATTTGATGACTTTCAACATTCAAGAATAAAAGAATACACTTAATTAATTTATAAATAGTATAGTTCACCTTATTATAATATGAGCCTAAAACAAGCCTTTCATTTTTAAGCAGTTGTAAGTTTCTTAAAATTTTTTTAATGGAAAATGCACAAGGCTCATAATAGAAACCTATTCTATCGGGAAAAAGACTTGTGCGACCGGAGCTCATTGAAAATTTCTTTCGTACCTTGTGACCGTCCTCACTACTGTTTCAAAGTGAAAGGATTGCTTAACTCATTCATCATGGATTAAAAAGTGTTGGAAAGTTGTTTTTATTCACAATTTAAATACAAAAATGAATAAACTAAGTAAATAATTATTTTTTGATTTGATTTAAACATGGAAATAAGTATTTTTGAAATAAAAATTAGTATCTGTTCAAGTTTAAGGTATTTGATAGAATACCTACATACACTTAAAAAACAAGTTTCAAAAAAATGTATCCACTCGAATTGAAGTTTTCATTGTTCAAAAATCTATTTTTTTTAAATAACGATATGTAATATTTCCGTTGCGAGAAAATCCAAAATCCAAATGTTCACCAAATAAATAACTCATAGAAAAAATCCTCGAAATCGTTATAACCGTTTTCCAAATAAATTAGTGTTGTGTTAACGGCTGAATGGAAAATACAGTTGTTATTGACGCTAAAAAAAGTTATTTCTCCTTTGGGGAATCACATACATAAAAACTCTAGTCAAATTTTTACTAAAATCGCTCCAATGGTTTAGGGAGTAGCTCGAGCTGGACCATTTTTTTGCGTTCTCTATCATCGAAATGCCAGTTAATAAGTTACTTTATCGCGTATAAAGGCTTGCGAGCAAGTTTCGGAATAGTTTTGATTTTGTACCTTATATTTATCCAATTTTCCAATCATTTAAATAGAAATATTCCATGATTTTGTTAATGGTAATAAATCTCTTTATTAATAAAATACAATATGGAGTATAAAAAAATATTCGTTATACATAACACACTAAAAGCATTATAAATAGAACCACATTACTAGCGGGAAAATAAAACATGTATGTACTATATATTGCTTTGCACTTTTAACAGTAAAATTTACAACTAACAATTTAACTGGCTAAGATTCGTCACGAACTTAAAGTTTTGAATGTAGACTTAAAATTAAAATAATTTTTTTTTTTTTAAAACCGCCTGCAGTTAGGCGGATTATTTTTGTTGCTATGTCGATGGGGAACCAGTGTTGTGAAATCCGTTTGTGGATTCTGCTAAATCTCCTGATGGAGTAAGTCCTACTTTGTGCATTAACTCAGACAGTTTTTGTGCCTTTCGGTCTTCATTGTGGGCGATTACAGTACACAAATGTTCGGTTAGAAGTTCCTTTTTCTCAGAAGCATTATGCAGCTCTATTTTGGCTTTTAAGAATTGCGCTTCAACTTTGTTGTACTGTTTCCTAAAATATAGAATTAATGAGACTCAAAATGATTTAAATTCATTTACTTACTCAATACTTGCATATTGAATGCAGGCAGAATCAATTTGCTTTCTTAAGAGAGCCACGTCAGTCGCCAACTCATTGTCCAACTTGGAGAGCTCACTTTTGATTTCTTCGATTTTTTTTGCTTCGGCAGCAGTTTTTTGTGAACTAAAAATTAAGTGAGTAAAGTTAATTTATATTAAATGCGAATGCAAACGTTTTTTTTTCCTTACTGAGCTTCAATGGCTTTGTGAAGCAAATCCTTCTTTTGTTTGTTTTGTTCTTCGATTATTTTGCGATGAACTTCAAAATCTTTTAGTGATACTCCTTTAAATGGGGATTCAATATTATCAGTTGGATCTGGTAATATTGAGGAATCATTCAACGAATTGTCCTCATCAAGAATATCTGGTGGTGGTGAGATTTTGGTTTTTTCCCTTTCGCTTGGTTGAATCTTAGGTAGAGGTTGATAGAACAGAGCCCCTTCAATAGATTTAGACATGCTTTTATTCAAATTTATTTCATCCATTGAATCTTCTTGCGGATGTGGTACAGTCAACGCTTCTTCAGCTTTTGTATTATTTTTTCGATCCGGCTTTTTAACCTTAAGATTTTCCTGCGATCTAGCCAATTTATTTTTGTCAGGCATCCTTCGGATACCATGCCCCCTGATTGCAGCAGGTTTCACTTAAAGAAAAATGTAAATAGGTTTAATTGTTTGATCAGTTGCTAATAATGGTAGAGCACCAAGTTAAAAAAACAAATAATGTGTGGGTAACTAACTTGATTTAACTGAGCCTGAAGTGATTTTACTAATATCTTCTGGACTAAATCCGTTGAATTTATCCGACATGATATTGGGATAAAACAAATATTTTTAATAAATCCGGCGAACGATAACTACAAGTTAAAAATGTAAATTGCTTACGTCCAAGGGCTCATTAAACAATTTTAAATATGTCAAAAAGTGGTATTATCGAACTGATCGTGTTGATTCATTTTTTTTCGAAGATGAACATTATTGCCAACTGCTGTCATAAAAATTTGAAAATTTTGTTTAAAAATAACTCCTGCAACACGGTGGGCAAATGATCGAAATAAACTAAACTGAACGCGATCGCAACGACCATCTCGTGGGTTAAAACGAGATTAGTGCAGGGCTACTTTGGCGTTAAACATGCATCGATGCGGTACTTTTAAAATAATTTCTAGCATGCACAAGCTATGCATGGACCGGATGATTTGCGTAAGGTGTGAAAAAAGGCTAGAGCGTGTAGGTTGAACCGAAACAAGAAATAACCAGCCTGTTTTTAGTGTTTGAATTTAAATTAAAAATGTTCGCTTGTACCAATATTTAACAGGCTTTTGAATTTTAAAATAGCGTATTAACGTAAAATTTTGAAAAAATCTTTTTTATATTTTAGTCTTTAGTGCCCACAAATTATATTTTGCATTTCGTGTTTTTTTTCAAAATTTTGAGTTTGAAAATAAATTTTTTAAAAACCATTAAAATTTTTAAATAAAAAAACGGAGCTTTGTAGTAGATTTTATCGTTGTTTTTTTTTAATAATTTGTTTTAAATTTCAACTAATTTTCTAAGATTGCGTTCAGTACTTGGATATTTTCTAATTTTCTGTGAAAACTGGCCATTCAAAATTCAGCAATCTCAATTTTTTTACATCATACATTTATAATGTTATAAACCACCGTGGTCCCCACATAGTTACCACAATTTTCAAATGGAACTCCACTTTTTTCTATTTCTATGAATACGTTTTTTTGCTTATGAGTTGACTTATGAGTCTTGAATCTTCTTTGAATTCCTCTTTGAACATTCACATTTTCCTTTTCTATCGCATACAAGTCGTTGTTTTGGCTTTTTACATTCTTCACATGAATTGGTAGAATTTATCCCGCGCTCATGTAACCAATCCCTTAATCTGAACCTTAAATACTGATGAACTCCATGGATGAACACTATGACATTGTGCATTGTATATGAAAGGTTATATATACAAGGCATTTGGCCAGTTTATATTTCTAAGATCTCAGAGATCTTCGTATTCTCAGAAATATAAACAAAAATTCTCATACAAATTTCTCAATTTTACTGTCAAAATTCTGAGAATGAAAATTTTTGGATTCGATTTCTCAATTTTACAAAGTGATAGCTTTGACTTTTGAAAATAGTTTAATTTTATTTGCTTTTGTATTTTTTAAAGGCGTCACAACAACAATTTTTATTTCTTTGAGAATTGTTGTTTATATTTCTTTCTCAATCCCTGTCATTTTCACTGAGAATATTCTCAGAGATCTTAGAAATATAAACTGGCCAATTGTGTCATCATCTGTCAAAACCCAAATGAACAAGCCTACCACCTTGTACTGTTTATTTATTTTGAAACCAAATTAAATTACCTCCTGTATATCAACTTATTTATTATTTCCAAGTAAATTCAAATAAAAATCAAGAATGGCTGGGAGAGGACGTGGTGGTAAGACATCCTCGTTAACCCAAGAGCAACTGCAAGCTATGGGTTGCATTGGAAAAGACATGCCTCAAGTGCAACTAGCACCTCCACCAACTTTTCCACCGCTTATGTCGAAGCCAGTTACAATGGAAGTTAGAAAACAGCAGATTAAATAGCGAATTCTTCTCTAAATGATTGTTTCAATTCACAGACAACTGCTTCACAAAACTACCAAATCCTCTGGAAGGAAGATTTTCTAAGTCACATGAGGGACTCGCCCTACTACATTATGCCAAAAGTCGCAAAGGCAAACATTTTGCGTTATTCAGATCAATATGCTGTAAGTAGATGTTTAATCAGTTTTAAATTATTATTATTATTATGCTTAAATATACAAGGATGCACTAGAAAATTCCAAAACCAAAACTAAAGCTGATATCCCATGGAATTTAATGCCTAGTGAATTAAGTCCTATGTTTAACAAACGCAAAACAAATGGAAAAGCTAACGTGCCAGCGAAAAAATCAAAAACAACAAACATTGATGATACTTTGAAAGTACTTGAAGAAAAAGAGAAGACTGATGTGGATCCTGAATCAAATGAAAAGAAAGCATCTGATTCTGAAGCTGAGGAAGAAGAAGAAGAGGTTTTTTTTGTTGTCTTCTGTGATTTTTAAGATTAATTTAAACGATTGTTTTTGTTTGCGACTAGGAATTGAAAGCCGATGACGAAATGGACGATGAAAATGATTATGGCAACAGCTACTTTGACAATGGAGAAGCCTACAATGAGGAAGATGATAATTTGGATGATGGACCAGTTTATTAAATTAGTCTTAAGATTCTAAAATTAAAAAAAAAATACTTTTTTAAACTAAATTTGAATTTATTATTAAAAGTCATTTGCCGTTGTTAAGTTATTTCAAACCTCTCATTTGGAGGAATTAGTATACTTGAACCATGAACCAGAGTTGAATTACATTAAATTTGGGGAAACCTACGGTCTGGAGGTCCTATTCGAACAAACGTCCTAGCTTTGTTGATAGCTATCTTTTATTTTCTCTTCGTATGGTCGCTTTGAGGAATAGGGACCCAGAGTCAAGTTTGTACAATGACTTGTGTGATGGTTCATATTTATTTTAAATTCTAGCATATTGTGCCTTGTGCGTTTGACTGTTATGTTAGAGGTCTAGAGATGGAATGCCACCCCTACCATCTAACAACAGAAGCCAGTTCTTGTAAGTTTATGCACAATGCTTTCAAATTCATATTTGCTTATTCCCTTGACGGACTTGATCCATGCTGCCTACGAGTTGTTGAAATTTGTCAACAACAAATTGGTAAATCAAGGTCAGTTAAATTCTTTATTCGTAGTTTTCTCAGCTAACAAATATCGATTACGTTTCAAATGCTGTTGATTTAAACTTTTAAAACACTGCATCTTTACCTTGTGGTGAAAAATGATGTTTCAGCATCAGTTTTTCAAAAATTTTAGTTCCCTTCAATTAATTTCGTCCGACCAACATGGAAACATGAATGTTTGCTTCCCAATTTTTTTTTTTTTATGAGGGAGTCATATGAAAATATTAATAAAAAGGCCAACCCTTACAATTAGCGTAATTGCTTAAAATTTATTTTAATACATTATTTAACAAACTTGCTACGTTCTGGAAATTGTATTGTTTATTCGTAAGTTGTTGGTGGTTTGGAATTCAAGAAAATGATTCCTGATGATTTGGCCTAAGGAATTGATTATTGATATAAATTTAAAAAAGAAGAACATTTTAATTTCAATCAAACTTACAAAACCAATTGTACCAGCCAACACCAAAATTCCAGTAAGCAGGACAGCGTTGTATTTAGAGTTTCGTCGAGAATGGTGTTCTTGCCAATCACCCTCTGGGACTGGTAAATCGTTCATGGTTGAGGGCTTATGGTGTCCATGGCCATGGTAAGCAGCACGGGACAAAGCTCCAGCTGATAATTGATTTTTTTTTTATTTGTGGGAAATGATTCAATGATTATTATGTAATGTTAGGTTACCAATAAGATTATTAATTTTTTTTCCTTACCATTTCTCAACAAAAGTGCTTGGGATACGAATTGTTTGACCAACATCTTGATTATGGAATTATATCTTGAATTAAAAGAAGTTTTTTAGTTGAATTAATTTGTGGTTTGAAGAAATTTAAAGATTAGTTTTTACTCACAATCGCTCTGACTTGACAGTGTGCTGAGAAAATAATCAAAAAGATGGGATTTTTTACACTGTCAGAACGAGTATCGAGGTAGATATACGAGTATCGATTCGGAACATTTTGACATTTGGAAGAATTTTTAAAGGTTTACACACACAGAATTCCTAAGGTTTTACCACAAATGAAATGACAAAAGCGAAGTAGCCACATGAGGTAGTACTAGACAGCTATTTGGATTAACTTAGATTGGTATTCAGCAAAGGCTCTTAAGTTTAAGAGCCTCAAAACTCAAAATATACTCCCACATTAGCTTATGAAAGGGAAGTTTGTATGATTTAATGAGAGAGGATTTTTTGAGTTAAGAGAATCTTTGGCTGATATTCACCTTTTAACTTACTTTCCTTTACCTTTCAAAAGCCAAACATTAGTACCTAATTCTTAATGTCCTTTTCGTTTCGGTTCGCATTTAATCCTTTTTGACTCCGCTTACTCCAAAAGCCTTGGATTGACTGTTCCGAGTAAAGTGGAAAATGTTTGATGAGGTTGTGTGGGTGTGTAAATTTCGTAAAGCTGTGTTTTAATATTCTATTCGAATAAAAAAATTGTTTCAAAATCCAATCGAAAAGGACATTATAATCACGGCAAGAACGTCGTTTAGTCTTAGCTCAGCTTAAAAGATGGTTTTTTTTTAAATACTCAATTAGAATGCTGAACTCATTCATCCCACCATGAAGTTACCCAAATAAAATTCAACTTGACCATTACAGTTTTAGAACAACTGCTTCAAATGTCATCTAAACTTCAAAATTTGACATTTGTTTTGATTGTTCTTAAAAAAAAACTGAAAGCAAAGAAAAAACTCTCAATCGATGGTTTTCGTTTAACCCTTTTCATTATATTTTCCATCATATTAAATTAACTATACTTATAAAACAAAATTCATTAAATATGTTAACCATTGGAACCCTGGCCAACATAAAGCATATTTTGCAAAAAGACCTATTCAACAGCACCGGCGAAAGAGTTCTTTCTGTGGCCACAGTCACAAAAACCTACAAAAAGAAAAAAGTTTGTTATCTATGCATCGTCACAACTCCTCCTCCCATTCCTGTGGTAACAGTATGTTTGGTAAAACTCCCAGAAAAAGAAGGTGAGTACAAAAAGAAACGTTGCTGGCAATTGGATGAAATTAAATTCATCGATGGCAAGAGTGAAGAATTCGAAACCCACGAATTCGATGTTCAAGTAGAAAAACTCTACAAGTGGTATGCCATCAATTTGCACGAAAGACAAAACTTTATAGCTGTGTTGTATAAGCAAATCAATAAGTATGTCCGTTCCAATCGGGCTGAATTTCGAAATGTCCCTGCACCCTGGCTATCGGAAATGTCACCGGAAAAGGTTGCGGCGAGTGCTGGTGGCAATAAGGCAATCGCTGATATCGAAGATGACGATGCAGAGAGCTCTGAATTTCAAATGATATCGGACAAAGAAGCCACCGAGTTGATGAAATTGTTTTCCGAGTGTGATTTTGCCATCAAAGATGCAGAGACTTTTATCGAACAATTGAGCAAAGAGTTGCATGACTTAGATGGGGTAAGATCCAAAGAATTAAACATTATCAATGGTTAATCATTTCTTGTTCTTGCGTATACAGGCTAACGTACAAAGTGTGTTGGCTTCGGAGCAGCAAGTGTTCATACTCATGCAGCACATTGAAACCGCAGTTGTTGAGGCTGAGAAATTCGAAACCCGCCTGGATGCTTATGAGGAGATTTTGGGCCATGTTCGTGAGACCATGGAGAAGATCGGAGGAAAGAACGCAATGATTGAGATCGCAAACAACAACAACATTAAACTGTTGAAGGAGCTAAATCGTGTCATTGTAAGTTTTAAGTTGATAGATATAGGTGATCCAGGTTGGATGGGATGAGACAGTGGAATTAGTTTGCAGATAGTCCGTCCGTCGTCTTTAAGAACAGTCCATTTATATGTATCTAGTTTGTTTCTCTTGTTCTGAGCAATGTTTTTTTTTTATTGTAAGGTCAACTTTAGGGGGAAGATCAAGTTGGATTAGTTTGGATTAAAGCAAATTTGATTTTTCTTCCAATCTAAATCTAGTAAAGAATTATACCTATTAAATAAAATTTTTAAAATTTGAATTTTCAGACACAACTTGATCTGCCACACTCGCATCAACAAGCACTTGACGAGCCCGACCTCAAAACTGCAGCTGGTCGAGAAGCTGCAATAGCCGCAGCCAAAAGTCTACAACAAGCAATGAACAGTGACATAGATCCCTCGCTATTACGCCTCGAAGCTGTACAAGATCAACGAAAACGTTTTGAAAAATGGAAGGCAAAGTTTTCCATTACCGTTAGTCGTTATGTGAATAATTTATTTATACATTTGGGAAATGAATTTGGAGATGCGCCACTTAATTCCACTGACTTAGTTCTTCCCAAACATTCTTCTGTTCATAAAGAATTAGTTGCCTATACAGAATTAATGCACTGGACAAAAGCAATGGATCGTAAAACTTATGATGGATTAACAAGAGTGTATACAACATCATTAAGCAAAATCTACGAGAGAGATATTCGTAATTTCTTTACTTTAGTTAGTATTTTTGTTGTTGTAGTTTGTTTGTAAACATAATGAATTTATTTTTCCTTCTCAGGCTCGACTTCAAATTTCAGAAAAACTACGAACATCTCGTGAAGATTTAGATAGTTCGACTTCGTCGAAAAAATCAGCTGTTATAGTGCCTTATGGAACATTAGGTGTTAATAAAGAATCCTGGGCAAGTGGTGTTGAGACCGCTGATCGTGAAAAATTTGACATGATTTTGGAAAAAGTTTTAGCTGAATTAGAACCAGTCGCCTTACAAGAACAAATATTTTGCATTAACTTCTTTCAAATGGATGTGATAAGTCCCACGACTAAAAATACTCAAACAACATTGGATGCTCTAGAAAGTCAACCGGAACCAAAAGAACAAGATTCAAGTCGTTATTATTTTTTTTATTATTATAAAATTAAAACAATGCTTAATTTTTACCATTTGTATTTTTTGAACAGGTAATTTGTTACCTCAGAAAAAAATCGACCGGCAAATAAACGAAGAAGTACGTAAGCTTATGATAGCCTTATTCGGATGTCTGGAACCGGAATTGATAAGCTTTATACAAAGTTTTGAAAAGATGGATAGCTTGTAAGCTGAGTAAACATAATTGGCATCTTAATTTTTTTTAATGTGTTTCCATTTCCAGCTATTCTTTATATGTTTTAGTCCGACTAACACAGCATGTAATGTCAGCTCAAGACACCCATTCATTCCTCAGTATGACATTTGCTTCGGCTTTGGTCCATGTCAAGCGAAACTTTGACCGATTTATGCAACAACAAATACAGTCAATTAAAGATGCAAAAATGCCAAAACGTTCAAAATGTGGTATACTACCGTATGTGGAAAACTTCGAAGATTTTGCCGAAACGTGTGAGGGAATTTTTCGTAAATCGGACAGACGAGCTGACATGGAGAAATGGTACCTGCAATTGGTTAATACAATATTCGATTTTATATCAATTCATTCCAACGAACACCCAAAAACTCCGAGTCAAGTGGTAAAAATGGAGAACTATCATCACATGTATTCGTTGTTGGCCCAGTTGAAAGTACCTGGATTAGAACCACTTAAGAAAGATGGCAAAGCTAAGTACAATGATGCTCTAAAGGCATATGTAACTAAATACTTTGGTCGTCCATTGGAGAAGCTAAATGTATGACTAAAACAAATTATGTACGTTTTTGAATTAATAAACTTTTTTTTTCTAGCTTTTCTTTGAAGGAGTTCAACAAAAAGTAGCTCAAGGTGTTAAAGAAACTGAAATCAGCTATCAAATGGCATTTTCTAAACAAGAACTACGTAAAGTCATTGGGCAATATCCAGCGAGAGAAGTTAAAAAAGGATTAGAAAATCTTTATAAAAAAGTAGAGAAACATCTTTGCGAAGAGGAGAATCTACTTCAAGTTGTATGGCATGCAATGCAAGAGGAATTTATTGCACAATATAATTATCTTGAAGAGCGCATACAAAAATGCTATGCTGGAGCAATGATTAATTTGGAATTTAGTATTCATGACATATTGACGTTCTTTTCTGACATTGCTCGATCACATTGAATCTAAGAAAAATATAACCGCATCGACTCCCAAATCGAACCTACATTAATTTTATACCGTGTTATGCCATGGAGGAAAAATTCCATAGTATTAGTGCTTAAAGCATTAATTGTAATTATATTATATTATTATACAAACACAAAAAAAAAAAACAACAAAGAAACACAAAACAATTAAAAATATTTTACTGTTAAGTGCAATAGCAAAATAAATAAATATATATTAAAATTATTGCAACGAAAAATTTCAAGTTTTTCTTTTAAATTTATTTTTGTGTAGAGCATTCAATTTATTGGCTTAAAACTATTTTTGAAATGCCTAGCTTCCACATATTATTCCATAAATTATATATGTATGTATATAGAATACATAAGACCTCATACCTGATCTGACTTTTCTTATTTTTCGGGACATTCGGTAGATCCAAAAACTGTCAAATTCAATCGCTTTTTTAAATTGTAATTCTTTAGGACTGTTTTTTTTTTTTGATTATACATATAAATATGTATAATCTCTATGTTATTATTATATTTTGTATTTTCTGATTTATTTTAAAAAGCGTATGTGGTCAACTCAAAAATATTTCTCCCGCTTTCATATCCTTTTAAGAAACAACGCTTTTTAAACACTGGATCGCATTAACTTATAGTAAAGTAGGTTTGTTTTTGTTTATTCCTCTATGTTCTAATTCTCCTGGATCCAAGGCAAGTTCTTTCAGTTTTACTATGCATCGTCATTGTTAATTCCATCGATTCTTTTTGGGAACTTTTTATTTCTGCAAAATAACAACTGCAGAAATGTAGATTAACAATAATTGAAGGTTCCAGTTTTAGAACTGCAGAACATCGTATTGCAGCTTAAAAAAGGCTCCACTTGACGGTTCCAAAAGTTACTTTTTGTTGGTTCAAACATAAAATTCCGACTGTTACCATAATTATTCAGGGTGTTCGGAAATCACCATCACAGAAGATAATCATGGGTTCATGAGAAAATTCAAGCCGACAAATTTTAGAGTTAATATTCTTGTTTTCGCTTCGTTCGTACGTCCGTACGTTCTGGTACCATTTTTCGTCGTCGATATCTCAAGAACGAGTAGAGATATCGACTTGAAATAAATTTTGTTTTACAGATAATAACTTCGAAAGAAGCTGAAAGGACGTTTATTAATATTCAATCAGTTGTTTTTTTACTATAGCAGTATAAAAAAGAAGTGAAAATTTTGGTTGTGCTCAAATATTACACGAAGAAATAATGCTATTGACTTGAAATAAATTTTATTCGACACATTATGACGTTATACAAATTTGATATGAATTTGGAAAAAAATCAAAATACCGTTATTTTTTAAAATCAAAAAAACAAAAAAAAAATTTAATAACTCGAATATCCTTAGATGGAAAAACGATATTAACTTTGAAATAATTTTATTTTACGAAAAATGTTGTTTTTGACTACTGGTGAAAATTTCAAAAAATTCAATGAACAGTTTTTTTACAAAAAATTAAAAACTACAAAAAATTCTTCCAAAAATTGGTATAAATTGTCTTTCCACTCAAATTTCTCAAAAACGGGTAATGATATTCTACATAACATAATTGTTAGCAACTGATAAAATTTTGACAAAATATTGAATGGGCAGTTTTTTAACAAAAAATCAAAAACTGTTAAAAATTCTAAAGAAAAGTAGTTACAATTGTATTTCAGCTCGAATATCCTGAGAACGAACAACGATTGTGCCTTCTAAAATATTTTATTTTATGCATAATACAATTTTTTTATGAAAGGTTAAATTTTGACAAATATCTAATTGACAATTTTTGAAAAAAAATATTTAAAAAAAAACTGGTAAAATTGGTTTTTCGACTCGAATATCTTGAGAACGAGCAATGATATTGAGTTTGCCATTAGGTATTTATTCTCTATAATATATGTGTTTTTGTAAAACTCTTTAAATAATTAAAATGCTTTTCAATCTTAAAATAATGATTGTTTGAATTTAACAGCCAAAGTTTGTTTCGCAGAAAATTTGGTTATTTGAAAAAAACTAAATATAAAGTTTTCAAGATCACAAATGGGAAGTTATCAGTGTGGGTCGCACCCAGCCTCTTTTTTACAATTTATTTTCCGACCAGTTCTCGGAACCAAAAAAATTTTAATTTTTTACTGTCGCAACACTTAATCAAAAAAATATTCAAAAACGTTCATACCATAACCGCTTACGGACACAATTGCATGAGAGAGTTAACGGCAAAAAATAGATAAGCACCTTAGGTCCTTTGGAAATAACTAGCTGATGGAATGAATGAATATGTAGTCGGTTTAAAAAAGAAAACTTCCCCCTGACAAAACTTTTTTTTTAACTTCTATTTGAAAATTTAATTCTAAAAATCGTGTCTTGAAATATTTTTTTTTACGATTTTTTCCATAATAGTCGTATTTTTTTGGCCAATTTTGTTGGAAAAAAAATGTATAGCCTAGCGACCAAGTGTGTTAAGTATTATTAGAACCAAACTTTTGAATTTCTTTACCCTTGGTAATTATAATTAATAATAATTAATAATTTTTTTTGTTTCAATTTTTTGTTTTTTTTTTTGAAAAAAATTGTTTGCGGGTAAACATTTTTATCAACAATAATTTTTAAATTCCGACATTTAAATTCATGTATTTTTCTTAATTTTAAAATACAGTTAAGTTTAAAAAAAATGTTAATACGATAGTCTGGCGACTAAATACTGAATTTCTTAGAATTAAATATCTGACGTTTTTTTCCATATAGACAGCGACGATATACTTATTTTTCTGTTTATAACAACTCTGTTTTGTATAGATCATGTTAACCACTTGTTTTTATTTAGTGGTCCGTTCCCCCATTGCAAATGCAAGTTGAATTGAAAATTGAAATAAACCAGTTTTATCACCGTTGTTGTGGAGTTGTGGTAATGTGGTTGTCGTCTACCGGTTCTGGTTCAGTGCAATTCTGTTCGCTTACTCGGTAGGGTTGTCTCTTGGTTGAAGCGCGTCGTCTTCGAATCTTCGTATGATTGAAAAGTGGATACAAGCTATCGTGGCTTCGTCTTGTTGCACTGATATAATAAATTCAAGTGCAATTTTAACGAAAAAAAAAATAATAATAAGGAAAAAGTGGAGAAATTAGTTTTGACTTTGGGTATTTCAGATTTTTTTTTTTTCGAAAGAGGAAGGAAGAGAGATATTGAAACCCAAGTAATTTCCATTTTCTATTCCATAATTCATTTGTGTTTTGTACATGTACATATAGAAAGTGACTACCTAGTTCTTAAACTGTGTGTTACCTACCTGTCTTTTCCACCCGCACCAATTTCATTGCCCATCTATCAACCTCTAGGAAGGCAGAAGGCTCTTTAGTTCCTAAATCCTGTTTGTGTTTTTCTTTTTATGTGTAGTGTGCTTCGTCTTCGTGCTAAGTCGTGACTCAAATGTGAAACAGCTTTGTTTGTTGTTTGTTTCTTGGTGAACCTACCAATAAAGGTTCAAACGGTTCTGCAATTATAGGTACTTTCGGTAAAGATCTTGAACTTGTTCCAATAGAATAAATCGGTTAAACTTCGTCCTACTTTCATTATATTTTCCGCTCGAAGGGAAAAGTATAAACGTATACACTCGTAAGCAACAAACAAACAAAAAGAAAAAAAATATTCCGAGCAACCGTTAATTCGGAAATTACGAAATAATGCTGATGTTTTATTTTCATAGGTATTTTTAAACTTATGTTATGTGATATATTGTTTGCCTGTGAACGTAACTTCGTCTATTGTGAATACTGAGCTTACCTTATTATAAGTGTGAGAAAAAGTCATCGTCGCCGCGCCGTTCGTCGCTGTCATCGTGTCACACGCTTGTTTTGAGGTAGGTAACTGCAATTCGCGCATTAATTCCACCGATTTTACATACCTACATGCAATCAAAAACTACAACAGTGCAAACACAAAGTTATATTATTTTTTGGTTTGAAGTGAATGTTTGCTTATTCAATTGGTGAGATTAAAGAAACGAGATAATATTAACTTTTCTCTAATTGGATTTCGAAACAAGTCGAATAGTAGTAGACACTTGAAATTTGGAATATATATACCTACTATACTGCTAAAACCAGATATCGACAGTATGAATTGTGCATATTGATTATGTTGTCTGCTTAAATTTTAAATGATATGACACCCAGATATAAAAATAAACAAGCTGCCTCTTGTTGGACCTGTTTTTTTGGAGTCGGATATATCTATCTATTCCCGATGATCAAACCTGTAAAACATAATCCATGATTTCGTTTTTTCTTAATTTATGCATGCAAATGTTAAGAAAGTATCAAATCACACAAAATTTTAGCCTTGGAGTCAAAACAGACTTTCCATTGATATTTAAAAAAAAAAATATTAAGTCGCAGAAAAGCGAGGTTATTTACCCCTCGTTTTGATGAACGGCTATGGAAACATTTACCCAAAATAAAATACATGTGGTGGCGCGACAGTGCATCAACAACCATGGCCTAGGTATTTTTTTCTTTATGAGTTCAAAATAAAACTCTGAAAAGAGCCTGAACTCTCCGAGCACATTTTCAACATTTTCTGAGTTTAGCGAATCTGTTTTGATTACTCCGTTTAGTTTTTGAAATACACTTCATGCCCATGAATTATCACCTTTGACATCTGTCACTTCACAGCTATCATTCTCCTGATGTTCAGCTTTTCAACTCTATCTGCTCTATTATTTTTTTTCTGAGCTTTTTCGATTGGTAATCCGGAAGATAAATTTAATACGTGTGAACGCACATCACACTATTCTTAAAACAAATTCGTTTTCTTTTGAGGAGGAGAACTGTCATTCTGACACCGATTGAAAAGCCTATGTGTACCAAAGGGGGTTTTGATTACCCTTAGTTAGCTGATGTCAGAAACGCTGCATGAATTTTGTAAAACTTAAAATAAAATAAAAAATAAATCTTAAATTAAAATAACAAACACAAATCCTCTGAAAAACTTTCTTAAAGACCTCCGACTACTTTTTTTTTTATTAATAGGAGAGTAGTAGGCTTAAAACATGAATACATAATAATCGATGATAAACAGCTAAAAGAATTTTGTTGTGCAAATAAAAAAATATTCAACTGAACAAATATTTTTTCATACAAAAAAAATTCGTTTGTTTGATTGTCTGTCTTCAAACAAAATAAAAAAAGTCTTTTCAATGATCTGAATTCAAATTCTACTCATTCAGAATTGTGGATAAACAAAAATTTTGTGAGAATAAATTTCAGTTAAAAAATTTAACCACATTTTTTTTTAATTTCATACTTGGTTAAAAATAAAACAAAGCAATTCTCAAAACTGAACTATTCTCCATTTGTATAATTTTAAATACAAAAAAATTCATAGCACCTGGTCAGCTTTTCATTCAAAGCATCTGTTCGAAGCACGTACTTAGATTTATTGATACCAGCTACTATTTCAATTGGTTTTCAGTGGCTTTTTCTGATCGCTATAATTGATCGATCCTTGGTTCCAATTTTGTCTGTTTTTACAAGACGAAGCTATGTAAGTTCCTTGCTTTAAATGAAATGTCCTTAGAAACTTGAAAAACCCATAATCTACTGTTTACGCTGTAAACTTTGATCGAGATATTGAAATAACTTGGTTTTGAAATAACTTTTTACACTACATACAGTCATTTAGACAAATCTTGCATTCGTAAAAAATAATTGAAGTAAGTCTTTTCATTAAACTTGAAATTACGAACAAAGTGGCTCTCGCAATTTTGTCTGTACTTTCGCCTACAGCATAAACGGTTAATGGATTTTTCTAATAACTGAGAAAAAATTCAACCAAATTAAATTTTTTTTTTTTACTTACATAAGTCTTAAAAATAAAATGCAAGGATCAAATCGTACGACTCAGTCTTTTTGAATGTGAAATTGTATAACTTCGAAAATCATTTCGGAAAAAAATCCGAATTTGTGGAATTTCGCCCACAATATAGTATAGGTGTAACGACGTAAATTCCTAAACCTGTCAAATATTCCTACTCATTTGATTGGTTTGCGCAGTCTTCCACGTCTTAAGGATGTTGTAAAACACTTCGAAATAAATACGAACAAATAAATTGAACTTTGAATTTGTAACGAATAAATTTTAATAGTTCAAATTTTTAAAACAATACGTTTTTCATATTACCGACAATTATTTAAAGTGATATTCTTCTTAGTTTCAATAAGTTTTTCTTCATTAAATTAATCCATTTATCTGAAGAAATATTAAGAAATATTATTTTTTTTTTAAATCATTTTTTGTTGTCTGTATTAGGTATGGTAAGCATAACTTTCAAAAGTTTTACTACAATTTTTTCCGCATACATTACAAATTACATCAATAAAAAATAGTTTTGTTACCTAGAAATTCGAAAAATGTGTGAAGAAAGGAAGTGGCTAAAATATGACACTCAAATCTATCATTTGAGCCACACTTAATTATCCCATAAAACTAAGCATATTGTTTGCTCAAAGATCTCAAAGTCTGCGTACAAAAAAAAAATTCCTAAAGGTTCTTCACAATCGTCCTAGACGTTTTAATCTTGTGAGGTATCATCTTACTTTTAACAAACTATAAAAGTTTCTGGTATTGATGTTTATTCTAATAAACATTATAAAATATGACTCCAAAAGTTGTTGTTTGGTTCCAACTAAATGTTTATTAAATGTCCATTTTACTTAAAACATCTGTAGCAAAGAAAACAAACAATTTTTTATTTTAATTTTTTTTTTATTTAAAATATAAAAAAAAAATAAACGAAAAATAAAATCGTTCTAGAGGTGGACTTAAACTAACTTTCTGCGTGTCATATAAATAATGTTTTCGCTTAAGAGGTAAACGATACCGATCCAAAAGGTGTCCAACCGGATTCAAGCAAAACCGTTGAAAGCGACACACATGAAAACTTTTATTAAGTAAATTATATTCTTTAATCCAAAACAAAATGCGATAGTCTTTGCAGATAAAGTTACTTCATGTTTTTTTGTTTATTTTAAATAAATTAATCGGCAGAGTTTCACTTTATCCGACATTAATTCCAACGACGATCCGAGAGTTCTACCATGCAGGTGTTTATGTTTCTTGATAAACAGATTAACAAAGATTTCACTTGTATATTATTTTAAATAATGTATAAATGAACTCATCATTATAGAGAAATTGGTATATGGATTTTATAGTTATTATAACTATGAACAAAATTAATAACGATTCAATGTTATGTCTTCCTGATCGTGTGAAATTAATTGTTTTTGTCTTCTATTACATTATGATGGGTACATAAATAAACATCATTGATGTTTGAAGGTTATAAAAATGTAAACAACAAATAACAAAATGAGAAATGTTAACAAATTTTTAATTGTTTGACGAAATTAACATCAAACAATTATTGTACTTTTTGAACATTGCATTGTCTTTTCAAGTTTAAGATAATTTTTTTTTCTTTTTTTTTTTTTAATAAAAAAGATACAATAGAGATATTAAAAAAAAATATAGTCATGGTAGAGATAAGATATTAAATAAATATGATCACGATTTGATTAAAAATAAATTCTATGATTCATATAAGAACATCATCGGTGGTTTTCTGATGTAATAGTTTTAGGATAAGAACTTATTTACATTTCGCCATCTCTGTGTTTCTTATGCCTTTGTAGAAGAATAAAGAAAATATATTTTAAATAGCTACATTCTTTCTTTTTTTTCACTTCTGGTTTTGTCTTTGCTAAAATTTACGAACATAAAAACTTGAATTAGTAATTTCCTTTGTATATTTAAAACATAGTACATACTATCATGGTGGCAGTCGAATGGAGCGACATCTAAATCATGTGAACAACCCTTTCTCAAATTTTATTGCAGGGAGCATGTGGAGGTTTTAATTGATATTTATTGATATTTTTTGGTTATGACAATCGAAATAATATTCTCCTCTTGCTCTCAATTTTCGTGCTTGAGAGATTTCCCAAATTAAATTCTAGACCTCAAAAAATTCAAAGTAATTTCCATCAACCCATATCTTAAAAAAAAATAAAATTCAAAAATTCTTGCCCAAAACGTTTAGAAATATTCCTGTACTCCTTTTCCAAGAATATGAATTTTGCCACTAACCATCATGAATCATGATGATTAAGAAAGCTTTCGAAAATTGTATTGCCTATATTCTTTTTTTTTTATTTTCAAACAGAAATATCTCAAAAATTTAACGTGCAACAAGCACAACAGAAACATTCGGAAAAGCTAACTTTTATTTATAGAGGATTACTTTGCGATTTTCTGGAACATTGATGCGTTGCGAGAGGGAACCTTTATTCAAGTTCTAGAAATCTAAAGGCAAGATAGTTTGAATGTTCAAAACTTCTATATTTTTTTTTAACTTTGCATTTTTTCGCCTACAATTGTTTATACCTTAATTACAAAAAAAATATAAAATCATAATATACAATCTTGTTTTAGTCGGTGTAAAAAAACTAAAGAAACAAATGTTAGCAAAATTTTAGTGAAGATAATTTTTCTGTATTTTTTTAAGGCTCTTTAAAATAAGAGCAGATTCGTACGATCAATTTCATTTTTCATTAGAAAAAAAAAATAAAAATTGAAAAGCTTATCAGGTTTTCCATTCTAGCGAATTTCACCTTTTCGCCAGCTGAAACAGCACATTTTTGGTCAAATGTCAATTTTTATTTCTTTTTCTAATGAAAAATGAAAAAACGAATCTGCTCTTATTCTAAAGAGCCTTAAAAAAATACAGAAAAATTCTAATTTCAAAAACTCCAAAAACAAGCCAAAAAATTAAGTTTGATCTAAAAAAAAAAATACCTTCAGACGTATTGAAAAAAGTATAAATGATTTTATGAAAAGAACTCAAAAGTCATTACACAATGGTTTCTGAAAAAAAAAATATTGAGTAGATAATTAAATTCTTGAGTATAAAAAATATATAAACCAAGTTTTGAGTGTAATGTACAAAATTCAATTTTCAAAAAATATTTAAGTACACGCTTTCAAAATATTGAATTTTCAAAAATATATCTCAAAATTTGGTCTTTTTTTTAAATACTTGATTTTTTATTTCAACTTTGTTGGTGTCTACACTTTACAAATGCTTAGAAAATTATCTAGTGGGAATAAATAATTGAATGCAAAAAAAAAAAATCAAGTTGGTGGCAGAAAGGCAAATTTAACAGTGGACAACTGGGTCGCCTGCACTAGATTATCAATAAATTAAGAGAAATGGGGCTATAATTGTTATCAACCAAAGCATTTTGGTTAAAGCTGAAAACTTAAATGATACCTACCTACTTTTTATAATTTTAATAAGTTAATTAAATAAGAATTTGGGTCAGTAAATAAATTGCGAAATTATCAAGTTCATATGAACAACAACATTTGGCAATAAAAACAACAGCCTTGTTTTCTCTTCTTGCTTCTAATAAATGCTTCTTAGATACCTGACATTCCTCAAGACATTAATCTCAATCTTCAAAAATAGAAACAACGTAATTCATTAAAAACTAAAATTGGTTTTCCCATTTAAATTTATGGAAATACATTTGTAGAATTTTATATTTAACTTTTCGCATCTCAAATGAATTCCAGATTCACCGACCCTAAACAAAACAGGTAATTCTATATCTATACACAATGTTCGTCATGTGTTTGCTTCTTTTGTCACTTCCATGACTATTTCTTCTTCTTCTTCTTCTTTTGGTTTCTCCAACTCAAGAGGAAAACAATTGCAGGATAAAACCAGTTCCCATACCGAAGAGAAAAGGTAGAATTAGGGTGTCAAACAAGGTATTGTTTTATTTACGGTTCATCAATGGCAAGTAAAATTGAAGAAGCCATATATCTATGTACCTGTACCTGTACATATTTTCATGTGAAATTTGATAAACTTCCTATACTACCTGATGTTTGTATTGGTTTTATAGTTTTGGTTTGTGGAATAGCATTACATTATACCTTTCCTGTATCCTGTTTGGAGCATATT
Source organism: Syrphus vitripennis (assembly GCA_958431115.1). NCBI lineage: Eukaryota > Metazoa > Arthropoda > Insecta > Diptera > Syrphidae > Syrphus > Syrphus vitripennis. The sequence continues at coordinate 30,734,609 of OY288110.1, forward strand.
AAGAATAAATAAAATGTTGACTAAAAAATGTTTTATTTTGTTTACAAAGCTGAACTTATGATAAATATTAATGAAAAATTTATTTACTTTCAGATCAAATGCTAAAAATAAGGCGACACATTAAATACACCTGTTCTACATGCTGATATGCAGAAATAAAAAAAATATTCGGCTCTGAAAAAGGTTTGTTGAGAATAAATTAATTCATTTTAAAAATTGATATTTACTTTATTTCTATCACCTTTTTTTTTATTCGGACAAAAAAGCAATTTCATAATTTAATGATAAAACAGATATTGTTCGAGACAAGATGCAAAAATGTGCATTTATGCATCCAGAGCTATCACCTATCAAACATTGCTTTATTACGCTTTACGCTTTAACTGTGTCCATTCATTCTAAAGGCAGTCAAAACCCCCTTAGTGCTTTACGATACGATTCCAAGCAAAAATGATCTTACTTTCGCGATTAATTGTATTAAAATTATATTATTTAAAAATTCATTGTGATCCAATTTAATTTCACATAAAATGCAATGTATAATATTGAGTTCAATATCTCATAATAAATGGCGGATAATTTTGTTTTCATCATATTGTCGTATAAATTAAATGCTTACAATGAAAAATTAATTAAAATTTAATGTGATTGTTTCGCGTGTATAAATAGTTCGTTAGGGTTCAAGGTATGTTTATATAAAGACTAACCGAATTATTTTTAAGCAAACATATAAATTTAGGCTACCAAGTCAATCAGCAGTTTTAATACCCTATTGATTTTTTTAGCATTTTTTAAATTTTTTGCTTCCTCTAAAAGACTCCTGGAAATATTTGAGAGGTTGTATAAATGCTTCTATTACAAATATAAATTTATTTTAAACATTAAGAAAAAATAATTTAATTTTTAATTTAAATTTAATTTAATTTTAAGATATTTAAGCAATTTTCTGAAAACTTGGGATTTGGGTGATTCTCTAGGGAGGAAATGAAAACTTTTTTAGATCTTAACATAACGGTTATTTCACTTGAAATTGAGTAGAAAGATTTTGATTTTGACGACAATTTTTGTGTGATAAATTTTTCTTTTTTGTTTAAAGAAAAATGTTGTGCATGGGTACCATAGCACCTTCTTTCTGATTATCAATTTCTTCGTTGCCGGGTTTCCAATTTTTCAATAAATATTTTTATATTAAAAGAGATTTTTAGTAAAAATAAATAATAAGTATCAAGATATTCAAAAAAATTTTTTTTCAAAACTCATAAGATTTTTTTTAATAAAATTTATGATTTTTCTCATCTAAATTGTAAATTGATCTTAACTTTCATATTTAAATGATTTCTGTCATGGTACATAATGCAAGAACGATAGCTCAAAAATGGCATATATTTTAAAATGTAGGTTATTAAAAAAAACTTACAATTCAAAGGTCGCCGCTTTCAAAAAGAAATCCTTTGAAAATTGAAAAATATCAAATGTTTTTAAAATAATTTTATATTAGGTACCTATCAAATAATATTTAAAAAGTTCATAAAAAAAATCTTTAAGATTGAATATTTGATTGAGATTTGAATTTAAGTAAAAAATTTGAGAAACTAAATTAAGCAAAAAAAAAATCCCTTAAATTGGTTGGTACGGGTACGAGACAAAGTACAAGCTGTGATTTATAAGCACTTTTTCCCAAAAACTGTAAAAAAATTGCTAATTGTAGTTTGGTGCAATAGGCCACCAGACTCAAAAATGTACCATCTTCTTTGAAATTCATGGTTAAACTTTTGCGTTAGGTATGTTTTTCAAATCAATAGAACAATAAAACATTCTTCTATTTTACCGACGCAACGGTGTTCATTTTCCAGAGCCTCAGGAAACGTCGACAACCTCCCGGTTTTGATTTGTTCCATGTCAACAAAACATTATTTTTACTTCAAATTTAAAATTGTAGACCCAAAGATATTTTGGTTGAGTCACAGAGCCCGGAAATAACAAGTTTCCGAACTCCCATTTAAAAAAATCAAGGTACCCCTATTATACGTCATATTGTTTAAAACTCTTTATCAACTTGATATCAGATACCAAAAATGTAAACATTAAAATATAAATATCCGACCAACAAAATTTGTATTTGTTCAATGATTAACAATGTTTTGAATTAAAACGGAAATCTTATAATCAACACCGTTTCCGAGAAAAAAAAACAAGACAATTTAAAAGCAAACCGTAGATATCTACAAACTTCTTGTTCTTACATTATGATTTAATTTGTTTTACACTCTGGGCACATACCTCTTACCGGCTTTGAATAAATGGAATGCTTCTTTACTTCGCTTTGAAGTTAACTAAAAATCTTCCAGTAAACTCAACCAAGTAAACGATAAGATAAAGCAAAATCGGTTAAAAAAATTGTATGAGGAAGGCTTACATTAATAAGTTGTGATAATTGTTTTGTATACCTTACCTAAATACACTTCTCTTAAGCTAAGAAAAAAACTTTTACAAAACCACGTTTTAGCGGTCTTTAATTATTTTGTTCCTAGGAGATTTATATTTGCGGTCGTATACCCTAAGAACGTGACACATTCGTCTTTTAGGATTTTATGGACCATTTAAAACACAAGTCTAGGTTCCAGGTTTGGTTGTGACGTGCCACTAAAAAACATTAAGATTTCAATAAAGATAAAGGCATCTTCCCTATCTTAAAAATGTTGGAGCATTTTTGTAAACATACATAGTTTGAATAGTTCCTATTGAGAAAAAAAGAGATTAAAGTAGGTAACCAAGCGATCAGATATCTTAGGAGTCATGCACACTGGCAATGATCAATCATTATATCCAACTCAACAAAGTGATTGATTACCATATTTTTGTTAATACTTTTTATACACCCATAAGGCAAACGGAAGTTTAGTAAATCCACTATAATTACCATATAAATATATACATAGGTACTTTACATTAATGACATAATGAACGTTTTAAAAATTTTGGATTGCAATCTATTGATGTATGACATGATGTATATGAGAAACAAAAAATTAAAACAAAACTACTAGGTACTTCGCAATAAGCAATATAAGTATTCCGATAGTTACTTATAAAAAAAAAATCAAAACATGGAAAATTTAAACAAACAGATTACTGCAAGGTTATACTCGAGCTGTGTTGTGACAACTGAACGTAACGAGATTATAGTAATTTTAATTTTGGGCTAGGTCCAGCAGAGTATAGGCACAAATGAAATTCAAAACAAAACTATTCAAGCGTTGAAAGTGAAACCCAATCCACAATTGTCCGACTATTAAAATAAAACAAACTTCAATTGAAAGTGGGTAACAAAAAAAAAAAAAACAGTACCTACTTAAATGTTCACCTACTTAAGTCAGCAGAATCTACACTTGACATCGTAATGCCGAATAAGGTTAATTTATTTATTATTGGGCTTGCGATAACCATAATGTGTGTAATGTAGTTTTAAAGAAAGACAGTAACTATTAATCACTTTAAAAATAATGCACAGCACATGCATCGACTTCTAACTTAAAGATATATCTATGAATTTTATGAGATGATCACAGCACAATTGCTTTCAGTAGTCACGCCTATCTTACAAGTACTAATTTAAGTTTAAGGTCTAGTTACTTCAAATTATTATATGAAAATGCAATATGCAACAAAATGTGAAAATATCAAAAAGACGAACTCAAAACAAAGTCTTAAACATCATACGAGTATTTTGAGCATTGGTGCGGAAAATTTGCTTAGTTTTAATTGCTCTTTAGGACAAGTATTGGTTTCGTGTTAAAAAGTTTGAGCATTTAGTGAAATGATTATTAATAGAAGGGTGCTTTTTTTTTGGTTGTTGTTACTTCTATTCGATTATGTCTAAGAATCTGTTTTTGATAGTAAAATTTGAATGAAAAACGTGAAAAAGGTATTATTTTTGGGATTTTTATTTAAAAAAAAATGTTTGATGTTTTTGTGTAATTTTCTTATATCTCAAAGCTGATAAAAAATTTCTGACTTCGGATTCGAGTTCAGCACATCTTACCATTTCTCAACCTTATTTATAAACTCATTTAAGTAACGGTTTAGGGATAATACGACTTTACAACGCCTATAGTCATGAAATATTTATAAAAAGAATACAAGAGGAATAGAGGTGGAATGGGGCAAAATGGTTAATGTCAAAATGTTATTTTGACATGACATTGTGTAAAATTCACAAAAAGGAGTGTAAACGAAATTTTTGTTTACTTTTTTGATAATAAATCAAAACTGATTATTTTAATAAATGTTTAAAATTCTTTAATTTTAACTGCAATAGAAATATCTATGAATTGTGTACTTTCTATAAAACTTTAATGAACTCAATCTAACAAAACCACTTGTTAGTTTTTTTTTGGGTTATAAAAGCAGTTGACGGGTTGACGATGTGCCAAATTTGAAAAATAAGATACCCCAACTGAAAGTCTAAAAGAGTTCTTTTTTTTGTTTTGTTTGCATAAGTAACGAAGTTAAACATCATTTAATACAAAATTTGTGTTTATTTGGTAAAACTAAAGTAAACGGAGAGCTGAGCTTAAATTTTTACATTTGTATTCAACTTCAATCTATACAATCGCTTTATATTTACATACATATGTTCCTTTTTTGACAGAGATAAAATGTTTTTCAAAGAGTTTTTCTAAGAATATGAATGTTATAAGTTGGTGAAATTGCCCTGAATAGCCACGTTTAACCCAAATGTTGTACATCATGTAGATACTTATTTTTCTATTATTTTACTTTAATATATTTGTAAATATTAAAACAGAAAAAAGATATGGAATTGTAATATTGTATTCCATAAACAATTTTAACTTACGTAGTAATTTCAAATTACAAATGTATTTTGATTTAACTGCTTGAAGTTAAATTAAAGTCAACAACTTTAAAGGGTTGTTTGATGCAAGTGTTGTACTTTGAAAGTTATTAGTTATTTAAACTTGAAAGCAATGTTATTGTAATAATCGAAACCAGAAATCAAACACTTTCAGGTTATACAGTATTCACCGCTAAATTGCACCAACCGTTTTATCAATTATCTGAGAGCTTCAATTAAAAAGATCCCTCTCAATTGACCGACTTGTTCAACTAAGGTAAACCCGTTTAATTGCACGATTCAATCAATCAAAATATTATAATTTTATCTAAAAATACACTTACAAAATTTCAGTGTAAATTCAGATAAAAATCGGAAAACACTTTAAAATCAACTAAACGAGGTGCAATTAAGCGGGGAAACTTATTGATTTACATAAGGTGTAATAAAAGCGAAGGACCAAAAGAAGAAATTTTTGGGAAGGGACATGACATTTATTTGCTATTTTATAAAGGTACAATGGAGGAAGTTTGCTTAAATTGGACAAAGGAATTATTAAAACATAAAACAAAAAAAAAAACAAACTATAACATAATCTATTAAAACAATTCGATTAGTGCGTATTTGCCCGAGCTTACCAATGTTGTATCATCATAATTCAATAATTCCGTCCAAGGATGTGATGAATTTCAGCTATTTTTCTTGCTTTGAAACCTAACTAACATTGTAAATTTGAGTCTTTGCTATTCACAAATACAGAGTAACTTGACTCCAGTGCCACCTTTCGGATCACTGGGAAGTAAAAACCTTATTCGTGAAGAAAATGTATAACAGGAGTGCCACATAAAGAATAAATAAATCGCCTGAAAAAAATAACTTAACTTAATAACTTAACTAACACAACTTCAAAAACAGCCTTAACAGCAATTAATCAAGCCGCGATTTTCAAAAAGAACCTATACTTTGTCATGGTATGATTAGTACAAAATCGACTTAAATCGTCAGCCACGCCTGTGATTTGATAAAATTTCCATAATTAAAAACCAACAAGAAACAGCTAATTTATCAATCTTTTGTATTTAAGACTTAAAATATTCAATTCCTTATTATAAAAGACGTATTCCTACTGAATAATTATTGTTGTCTTCTTTTCTTTCCATAAATTACGTAAGACTATTAGAAAAATATTCAAATAAATTATGATTGATCTAGCTGTAAAAAAAACGAATGGCTTCAAATTTCAATTCTCATCTTCGTGTTCTTCCATTTCTTTGACAAAAAAAAGTGTTTTACAAATTGTGTGGATATTGAACTTGAATATTTTGCTCTCATAGAACTGATAAAAAAGCTAAGGAATAATAAAAGTTAAGTTTTCAAACGCCTTTTAATATTATTTTCAAATGATTTATGAAATTAGTGTAATTAACTTTTTGCCTTGATTTTTCTAATGTACTGAGGTTTAAATTCAAGTTCAATATAGGTTCTTAAAATTAGAAATTTCAACCTAAGTAAGTAAAAAAAATATCAGTGGAAGTTATTTACCATAACGAAAGAATGTGTAAAGTCCAAAAACTCGATGCTCAATTGTGGTATGCCTTTTCGTATTATGATCATGTTTTACCAATTTCCGTTTACCTGTTTTATGTTTCACAAAGAAATGAACCAAAGACTAGTTTGTTGTTTTTAACAAAACTTTTAGAGATTCTTGCTTAACAACGCCAATCCACCAGAACCGGATGTTTAGCCATTTCTATATATAATTAACAATTTAAACTATGGATCTCTTGATTAGGCCCTATAAACTTGCTCACAAATCAATTAAGTCCTATTGACCAAAATAAACTTACTCCCGCCGAAATTTTGTTGGGAATTCGTTCATAAATTTGGGATTCGGTTCACTTGGGACTTAGATCATTAAGAAATAAATCGCAAAACTAAATCCCAAGTTAAAAAAGTGTGAGTTTGTTAATTTTTTAAAAATTGAATATGAGTACATACTTAGGTTTATAGGATAAATTCAAAGCATCCTTGATTACAAGCACATTTGAGGATATACGAGTTAAAATAATCAATGATTAAACTTCCCCCACTGCGAAAAAAATTGAACATAACTTCCAGAAGTTCTACTTTGTAATGAACCGAAATCTGTCTCTTAGCTATTTGAATGATGAAATAGGATTTACTAGTTGGAACAATCATGGTTGAAAGATGATCAGCTGTGATATAAAAAAAAAATGCCCTCAAGCTAAAAGAAGCTATCTTTGACATTTTTTTTTTCCAGTGAAGATTGAACTAAACTATTAATTAAGGAGTAAGTTAAAACAGCTTTACCTACACAGTATTTTTTTTTATTTCGAAACTAAATGCATCAAGTCTTGCCTGTGTTCCAAACCGTGAACACAAATTGCGTACTTAATTTCAATTTATTGTGGTCACACCTTGTTTCATTTAAGAACAAAAATAACCATTCGTGAAGACCCTTTTTATCTTTCAAAAAATCTAACTTAAAGTGTTCAGAACAAAGAATAAACACAAAACCCTTACATGGCATATCCCCAAGTAAAGTCTGCTTTTCTTTTCCTTGATTGAAACATAAAAACGAAAACAATCTAAGGAAACATTGATAAATATCTTGAAATCTAAACAACGAAAGATTTTGAACTATTTAACCTGGAAGACTGGACTACCAACCGTATAGTTATAAATTTAAGAAAAAAATTATTCCTCCATGCAAATGAAGGTACATATAGAATTGAAAAAAAAAAAAAACAAACATAAACAAAGTTCAACGAACGAATTTATATTTATGGCCGGCCTGCACCACTTAATTTTTATTGTATAAGAAGTGTTATCATCACATTATAAATAATTACGTACTTGTAGTTTTATTTTTACTTCTGAAAATGTCAAATCTGCGAAACATCTTTGAACTTGACTCTTGGGGCTGAATGCCAAAGTTACGATGAGCACTCAAGCAAAGCTATATGTGTTGTTACACTTGGTTGATGGACAAAATAAAATATTCACTTCAGGTGGTAAATTGTATTAAAAGCGAGCGTTTATATTAAAAGGCCGTAGCGAGATTTGGAAAATGGGAGGTTTTTCACTCCCTAAAATTTATTGAATTTGAATTGATGATGAAAAATTGGGTTGTTTTTAATAAAATCTAATCTCAAGATGACACACGGTATAAAAATCGAAATTTTTACAAAAAAAATTTGAAAAACAGTGAAACTTTTGGGGACAGTGCTAACTTTGCACTTGGAGAAAATTAATTAAATTTGGTAAGGATAGATACTGAAACACTGAATTTTATGGCAAGAAACTTCAATATCAAATTTTTTTTTTTCAAAGTCAGGTTTTTTTTTTTTAATTATGTATTCTTAATTATTTGTTTTTATTATTGAAAGCCGGTATTCACAGAGAAATTGTAAGTTTATAAAACATAACTTAAAATTGCTCCCTCATCAGCTCATAAATATTTCACTTTTCTAAGACAATGAGGGAGGATTAAGGATTTTTATAAATGAATTTTTTGTGAACAACAACAACAACTTTAAGGCACTACCACCAATTGTTTTTACGAATTAATTTTATATTAATTCGTTTATATTTTTATTTTTGGCCGGAGTTATAGCTATTTCATGCTTGCCAGACAATCATCAGACTCCTTTTAGTGGCGCTGAGCTTTAATCCAATTTTTTTTATAAATGTTTTTACGTTTTTCAATAAAATAAGTCTTTGTGATCAGTTGTTGAGCCGATATACATATGTACTTTAAAAAATTAAATTAAAATTGAGTCGATGAGTGTAAGAACAATACAAGCGCCATTTAATAAAAATCAGAAATTAATTTGTTTGTACGTAAATATTTTGTATAATAAAAAAATATGCCCATTTTTAGGAAAGAGAAGTCTAATATACGTCATTATCAAACAGAAAATAAAGTTTTTTTTTCCTGAGGGATATCGAGTTTGTTAAATTTCTTGGTCCCCACTTAAAAGAAATGTATACTCAATATTTACTTATAATTGTTAATTGTATTTTTTGACAATTTTATTGAAAGTGATCATTTTAACAATTCATTCTCACAAAATATTTTCTAAATGGAACGCCCAGGCCAAAGTAAACATTCAAACAGAAAGAATTGTAAAATAGTTTACTCGCCGATGAGACGTGTTTGAGATTTTTAACAATTCTTCTAGTGGCGGTAATTTTGTTTAACAAAAAAAAAAAAAAATTAAAAAAAAGATAAAGCTGTTTTCAGTCTTTTTTATGTTATAGAGAATTGCACCTTCCATTTGAACGGAGGGAAATAGAACCCCATCACCCCGATTCACAATACGATTTTTTCTTATCTTTGCCTCTACACGCCCCTGCCTTTTTTCAAACCTTATGCAAACCACCCTGTGTAGTAAGTAAATGATTGTAAACGAACACATGCGGTCTCGTTTCTGAATACGGACTTGAATGCGGTAATTCTTAAGCTCTTTTTTTAGTAACTGTATTTCACTTAAAGTAAAGAAAATATTTAATTCACATTAATGATGATGATAATTTAATAAAACTAACCGTGTTTGAACTTATACATTTTGTTCAAATGTGGTATTTTTATTTACTTGCATATATGGTACAATATTTTTTATGCCAGTTTAGTTATGCAACGATTGCTTTTTGGGTGAACCTAGGTCAATTGTTATCAATGTCGCTATGGCGAGGAGAGGTCAAAACTATAATAGTTATTATCTAAGGGGAAAAAAGAAATAATCATGAAAATTTCAAACACAATTATAAGGGCTCAGATTTTAATGAATTTTATTCAATCCGTTTTGTATACATACATATGTATATCATAGAGCCAATTAATTTTGTTTTTAACTGATTGTTATTTTTATGTAATTTTTGTTATTTAATAATAAATTAAAAATAAACATAAAAACGTTTTTAATTGTATTTATTTTATGGTAGGTTAAATGACATAATTAGCCAATGCGGTTGGAACTGGGGTCAAGCTTCAAATGTGTTGTCAAGATTATATGAGTTCTACAGATATCGAAAAACAATAGGTACACTTAGGATGGAACTCTGGGTCAAATGATTTATTGTGAGGTTAAAAGCTTTTGAGATTTATTTTCGTATTCTTAATGCTTGCTTGATTTACTGAAATTATAAAATTCCTTTGAGTTTAAAAAAAAATGTTAAAACTGATTCTATCATAAAAACAGTAAAATATTTCTATCTTTACATTTCTAGACTAAAGAAACCCGTATTAGTCACATGCATAATATATTTAGTTTTTTTTAAAACATATCTTATTTTTCACAAAACAATTTGTATTTTTTCTTTTGTTTTCATAAAATTCAAGGTTAATTTTCGTGAGCAACAACAATTTGTTCTTGTCAATAATAAACAACAGCTTTTTAGTATTGACGTTGATTGAAAACAATTGACACGTAAAACAAATAAGCGCATATTGACTGCATAATAAATAGGTACTACAAAAACAAAATAGCCTGATTCTACGCTTATACACAAATGTTTATTTTTTGTTGTTCTGAAAAACGTTTAATACTTAAGAAAATAAAATAAATGACTAACATTTTGCTTAGATTCTGTGTAAATTACAACTAATTTTTGATACAAATAGTTTTGTTTAGGATTTAGATAAAACTATGGATGTACCCATTATTATGTGCAAAGCTTTAAGTTTATTTTTAAGAACAATGAAATCATTATTAATAACTGGGAACAACAAAAATAATTGGAATTGATTTTTAAAGAAAAATGGTTTGTGACGTACAATTCCTCAAAAAAGTTTAAGAAAAAAAATATACCTACATAAGTAGGCTAATTAATATATAGCTTTAATATGGCTATAAAGTTACAAAATTTAATAAAATCAATTTTAAAATAAATTTACTGATTTTTGAAATTTTTTTTGAAAAATACAAAATAAAACTTTAGATATATATACATAATATTTTGTTATAACAAATAATTAAAATTGGTTCAGCTGTTATTGCGAAAATGAAAAGTCCAAATAGCTGTTCTATGAGAGGTACTGTAAAATGATTTTTAATTATAAGATAATGTTGAAAAAACTTAAGATAATGTTGAGAAAATATTAAAAAATAGTTTTCCAAAATTGAATTTTCAGAAAAAAACATTTTTGGACTTTTTTTCAATTTCAAATAATATTTTTTTTAAATTTTGGTATTGAATACAATTTATAAGTGTTTGAAGCCTTTGAACAAAATCGAATAAATCGTTTTTGAAAAAATCGAAAACGCAATTAATATTAAACAAAAGTTTTTGAATTTTCAAAAACAATATTTAGTTTTTTTCATAGACTATAATTAACTAAACTATTTCCTGTTACTTGACCTTTACGTAAAAAAGATGTCTACTCAAATATATCAAATTTAATAAAAATCTGTGATATGTGCAAAAGCTCACAAAAAAAAAATTACAAAATCGTTAGAGCTGTTTTCGAAATGAGTAAGTTTTTCCTAAATCGTAATATGGCTGTTGCAGTTTGAAAAAACAATCATGGTTATGTAAGGTCTGATTTATTATCTCGTATTTGAACTTTTTTCGAGTCCAAAACATGCCCTATAGTTGCAAGTAAAAATTAATTGACTACAAGTTGAAATGATATCATAGATGCATGAGCTAATAGTAATAACACGGTTTCAATAAATAAAGTCAATTATAAATAAAAAAAACACATTTGAACGTTTGAAAAATATATTTTATTTGTTATCAGATCTTAATTTATATCTGCAGATTTGTAAATAATGTTTGTGTCATCTGTATTTACATTTAAAATATTTTTTCATAAAGACAAAATTTGCTGCATTTAATATTAAAATTACTTGAAGAAGCTTTTATTTATCCATATCTTATCAATTTTAATCTTTGTATTCATTCGTTATCTTTGGAACTACTTGCATTTTCTTTTACTCTACTTAAACCTACCTCAAACAAACAAGAAATATGTGGTAGTTCCTTTTGTTTTTATAGAGCTGTAAAAGTTTGCTATTACTAAATTAATCTGATGCGTTGTTATATGCAATTAAAATGCCACCTTCGGAATGTCAATATCCTGCAATGAATTACTTTTTGTTAACAAGTACAATGCAAACTGGTGGAAAGTCATTACCTATTTGTTTCATATTTTAATTTTCTGTGAAGTCCCGTACAATTAATCTACAAATTATTTAACACATAACTTCACATCATACTCGTATCCGCAGTTTTGTGCGTTTCTTGAAAGCCAATGAATGTGAAATTAAAACTAAAATTAATATTTTTCTTGATTAAAAATAAAAAAATAATGCTTTCTATTAATAACTTTTAACAAATTAAAAATACTTCATAAGGCAAGTTTCGAGTATCTAATTGGGCAGCTGTCAAAAGTTTTGACAGGCAGGATAAAATTAGTTTAGGAGGGTTTCCTCAATTTAAACCGAAGGTAGGGACAATTTAAAAAAAAATAACTGAAACAGAAAATAAAAATTATTCAAAACAACAACAAAACACTTATTAAAAAATTTCATTCAAAAATCGTTTTTGAAAAATAAATTTTTAAAACCAAAATTTAAAAACAAAAAATTGTTAGTTCAAAATATTGCATAGTTTTACTAAAAAATAGTATTTTCTGTTTTCATAAACCTTAAGTCAAACACGGAAATCCAGATGATCTTATTACTTTTACTTTTAAAGGTATAAAAATAACTTCTTTATCAAGAGGATAAGATTTGTAATATTTACTTTGATTAAAACCTTGAATTTTGTCTAAACTGACAAGCGAACAATCGCTTTTTCATCGCTCTTTTCATTTTGTTCTTGAAAATTGATTTTTCAAAATTCTGCCTTTTATAGTCTTGACAATTTTAAGTGGATTACTTATTTTAATCGAATAAATATTAGTGGATCAATAAGCCCAGATAATATTTATTTAAAATGTTATGGTACTTGGTGAATTTAATCTAAATGTAGCTAGATCCAAAATTTCTACTGAGGTTAAATCGAGAGTTTGAATTTTTTTTTCCAATTCCAGATTAGTTTTTTTTTCTCCAGATTGTTTGAACAAATATTGCGAGTAAAATAATAATACACAAGAAACGGGGCGTGTAAAAATTCTTGTTTTCAATTTTTTTTTCTTAATAAAAAAGTAAAAATTCAATAATTTTTGTATAATCTTTAATTTTTTTTACAATTTCTTGTATTGTAATAAAATACAATTGCCTGCAACAATTCGATCAAGTTCTAGGAATCCCGTCTTTCATTTTCTTTTTTGGGTCATTTTGCTATTAAAAAAAATATTTCAAATGAGTTCCATCTTTTTCATCACTTAAACAATTAAATTAGTGTATTTATTTTTTGGTGCTGAACAATAAGTTATCAACAGAACTTAAAATTAAAACTTAGTGCAGTAAATTAAAATAGACAAAATTTAAATTAAAGAACAAAGTTTTTTTTTGCTGGAAGTCCACTTTAAGTTTTAGACACCTATATTATTCATAATGCATATTAAATAATTTATTCATTAATGCTTGAATTTGAACTTTAAAATATTATTTCCTGCTGAAAATAACATCCACTCTAAATTAACCTGTTAATCAAAATAAACCAAATACAAAAAATTAAATCTGGTTTACGAGCAAATGTACACATTTCCAACCCAAATTTCTTTATATTCCGTTATTATAACAAGTCCTATAGCAGTATTATTTTAACTGTATTCATTATATTAAGATAAATAATTTTAATTTTGTGTCTGAATTTGAAAGTGAAAATCTTATTAAAACCTTATTCTCGACACGATTTGAAACGAAAGAAAGTAAAATACCCAGTCTTTGTTTTTTTTGTTTTGTTTCTTAATGTGCTACTGGCAGAGTTAATTAAAACTAGATTAGATGGACTTTGCTCGTGATGAATATGAATTTAATGTTTTCAAAGCAAAAATATTATTTGAGTCGTTTGAAATGAGTTAATTGTTGTCTCACATGTTTTGGTTTATAGTGTGAACTTAGCTTAATTATTACCTAGAAACAAAATAAGCTCAAATATTAAATATATAGATATATATTTTGTTTTTGAACTCATTTAACATTTAAATTTAATAAATTCATAAATATAATTTAATGACTTGACTTTACAGTAAGCGGCAGGTTGTTTTTTTTTTTTGTTGTTGTTTGGTATCATAGCAGGTCAATGTTTATGTACGTATTTTGTTATTGTTGTTGTTGGTGTAGTTTAAATAGCCTTAAGTGTTTTTGTCGGTCTTAATTGCCTTGAGTTAGCAAGAGTGTTGAAGACTTTATTATGAAAAACTGCCTTGATGCTCTGAAAAGATTTATTAGTATGTTTTTGTTTTCTATAGTCATTTATATATATTAAGACAGGCTGATAGTTCTTCAGTGTTTGTTGTGAAGATATATTTTCATTTTTTATTAGTTAATAAGCTTTGCGTTATTATGAAACAAACAAAATAATATTTAACTTTCGTTCATTCGATGAAAGTTATGAATATTTAAGATAAAACTATAAGGGAAGAGGTTTATTTTTTAAATTATTAATATTGAATTTAACTTAAATAATATAATATTGCGTAATAATACACTGTTTAAGATTAAGAAGCCAAGGGCGTAGACAGGATTTCTATTAGATTTTTGTTCGGATTTGAATCTGAGCTAAAAAAGTGGAGCATCTAGAACTGAACCTAGAAATTGTATGAAAAAATAGGTCTGTCACGTTCCTTATGGGAGCGGGAATTTTCTGGAAAAAATATTTGAATTGGAAAAATTATTATAACAACGAAAATACCAACAATGTTATTCTAAATAGCTATTTTTAAAGCTAAAACTCCACCCTTCAAATAATTTTTTAATCAAGTTGTGACTCAGTTTCTGACTTCAAATATCATTTAACCAATATTATCGAAAAAGGTAATTAGATTTGCTGAATTATTGAAATTTAAGTGACGTGATTTGAAAGAAAACTACCAATTAGCTTTTTTGATATAATCGTATTTAGTTAAAATGACCATTGAAAAAAAAAAAAATTCTAAGTTTTTTTTTTAAACTTCAGATACGACGACTTCCTCAATTTTGTTCCTTATGAGAATGTGATACAACCTTTTTCTGTTTGAAATTTAATTTTCTTTCATTTTTTTTCGCTTTGACAGCTATAGTTTTCAAAATACATAATCACAAAAAATTCCAAAAGAGGACATTGAACCTCCATCTGCAATTATTTTTTGCATTTATTCTTCCTTTAGCGAAAAATTCGATTTTCAACCGATTAGCTTATGTATAAAAAATCAGTATTTTCAAGCTAATTATTATGCTTTTTATGAAAGATACAAAATTGCAAATATTTGTACTATTTATTTGTCCACCAGTGTACTTTATAACTATTTAATAACTCTGAAAGAAAGTATGGTTTAAATATGTCCTCAAATATTTTGTACAATGAGCAGATCTTTGAAAAGTTGGTTTTAGCCAAATATTGGATCTTTTGCCTTTTTGAAGTTCAATAGAAACATTTTTATGAATTTATGAATTTTTTACTTAGAAATTAACAATCTTTCCGCCGAAACAATAACGAGCTTAATGAACTTTTAAAATTCCGCCAAATCGGTTGAATCATTGCATTTCTGAGCGATGATTCTTTTTTGATTAAGAATTTTTTACCTGTTTGCATACAAATCGTTAGTTGTTCATTAATTTATTAATTACATTTAAATTACCAACTTCTTGAAATAAATATTTTATCATTCTTAGTATCTATTTATTGACTCACCAATTTGTTTTTGTAAATTATTCATTCTTCAGGTGTTTGATAGCAATTCAATGACGTATGAAGAAGAAAATGATCAAACATCAGTTACAAAGCGAAACCACAGATTTTCTCCGAATTCCATCAATATGCCTTCTAATAATGACGAAAACCCCAGCAGTCGGTCATACAAGCCGAGAACAAGCAGCGCAGTGCTGGCAGAACATCTAAGAGCCCAACAGTCATCGAATTCTAATATTGGCACTCAGCACTTCAAGTCAAATCGTGCTAGTGGACGTTTGTATCCACCATCGTCTGAAGAAACCAGTCGAGCTCGAAATTTACCAGGCAGCAAAAACTTCCCCCATTCGGATAGGACTACTACAACAACAACAACAACAACTGGCGAAGGTGGTATATATATTATAAGTGGAAAAAGTACGAATAGTAATCAATCGACAATGGATCGAAGAAAGCACATGGTTCCTCAAAATACAGCTAGTTATTCATCAGCTACTGGGATGTCATCGGTGTCATCGGCAAATGGCATTGGTAGCGAGAGTAGTCATACCACAAATGATGTGATATCGGAATGCCAAAGCAACTATGCCGGGAACGAGGTAGCTAATGGAGATTTCCATTTTGTTACAGCTGCAGAATCTTCTCCAACGAAAAATTTATCAACCGGTGGAAGTTTTAATCTAAAGAGTGGTTCAACTGTGAAACTGTTGCCAGCAGGAGATGAAGACTCGAACACACAGGTGAGAAATTTTTTGTTTTGTGTAATTTATGGTTTAGGCTTTTCTTTATGGTGGTTGTTTAATTGGTTACCATTTGTTTAAGTTGAATAGTTTATTATTTGTATATTGCCGATCTTTAACACTTTTAGCGCAACATTAATGCTATAACTTAAAAGTTGAAATTTTGTCAATTATTACGTTGAACTTTGTGAGCTGAAAGTAAAAAAATATTTTTTATTATATTGTTATTGAGCAATAAAACATTAAAGCATAGTAGATGGTATAGTTGCTAGAATTAAGCTAAGCAAGTGTTAAGCTAAAACCCAGGTTTTTTGAGCAATGAAGCTTTTACTACTAAATTCGTTTGGAAACATTGTATTCATAGCTCCGGATTGCTAGAATTTTAACATATTCACTTTTAACATTAGAGAAATAAAATAAATGTAAATTTATGAAAACAAATTTCAAAAATCTTTGGAGCTGCTTTTAAAAAACACAATTTGTACATATGATTTCTTATTTTTTTTAAATAAAAATTGAAAATTAAATATTTGACCGTTTCTAAGATATTGAATTTTCAAAAATCTAACCGCTTGCTTATGCGAAGATACAGGATGCACTTTAACCTAAAGAAACATAAAAAATCATCAAAATTGTTTTTCTTTTTCGTTATTATGGCTTTTTTTTAGAGTTGAAAACGTTTATAGAATTATATGATGTTCAAGCCAGTTTTTAAAATTATTATATATTTACAAAATAAGTACACATTGAACTTTTTTTTAAAAATTCGAAAATTATTTTTCTTTGGAATTGTAGTATTGAGTATTTAATTAATAGTTATGACTAGTTGGTCCGTTAACTCATTTTTAGGGGGCACAACCCAGTACACGCTTCGCTTAGGTCGCCAGGCTAACGCCATTATAAATATTTTGTTTTTGGTTAAGAGTATTTTGAGGGTTCCAGGAAATTTTTAAACCGAAATATATTTAAGTATTTAACAAAATGCATGATGCTTAATGTGAAAATAAAAAACAAATGTTCGTTAAGTTTTTTCCTTTACTAAAATATAAAATTTTGTGAGAAAAAAAATTGCCAAACAAAAAATCTTTAAAAAAAAATGTGACAAGTGGAAATTTTTTTGAATAAAAATTTGAAAAAAAAAATAAATTGGGAAATAAAAGTTCAAAAAATAAAAAAAAATCATTAAAAAAAATTGGGTCAAAAAAAAAATGTTTGTCCTCAAGAAAAAAATTTGTGGATTTTTTTTTTTGTAAAAGCAAGCTAGTGGAAATTGAAACGTCTACCGAGCCATCAGCTAACTATCCATCGCCACGATTCAAATATTAAAGGTAATATCCTTCCGAAACGTTTTCAAAATCTTGGGTTTGATATAAAGTTTCAGAGACTGAAATTTCACAATTTACAAAATCAAAATGTGTATGTTTCTATTGTCAATTTTATCATTTTTAACAATCTGACATTAATAATAATCTTTTATTTTTTTTTTTTTTTGTAAAATTATGAAATATCTTTCTCTAAAACTTAATTTCTCAGGCATGATTTTGAAAACGTTTCGAAAGATATTACCTTTAATTACATTATTTAAAAAAAACTTTTGCATGCAATTTTTTACCAAATTCGAATAAAGCATTTTTCACTCAAAAAAATCTCTGGAAAAAAATTTTAAAAAAAGAACAAAATAACATCTATTTAAATTTGCCAATTTTTTGATAAATTTCTGTAGAAAATAATATGAAAATATAGTATTTTTATCAATAGCTTAAAATATGTTTGGTTCGTACTTAAATAAAAAAGTACGGTCAAAAAACGCATACCTGTTTGCTTAAGCCGTAGAGACAGACGGACATAATTGCAAGATTCACCTTTGTAAGGAAACTTTTGATCAAAATAATTACAAAACTGAAATCTTTTTACCTACTTACCTGAAATCAATCCCATTCCATTCAATTTTTTTGAATGAACTTTACTTTTTTAAACATTATATTTTACAATACAGACAGCAGCTTACTAAAATAACTGCAAACTTCTAATTTAAAACATTTTTTTTTTATTATTATCATCTGAATCTCATTTCGATTAGACAGTTTTCAACATTACAAAAAAAAAACAAATTGAACTTTCAAACTGCCTTTTTTTTAATCATATCTATCTATACGTATCTTTAATTAGCTTCGCAAATCATGGTCGATGTCAATGTTTGAAACACGATTACCTATTACATAATAATAAAATATAAACAGCAATACAAAAAAAAATACTGTTATTTAATGCACATGATGATGGTATAGTGATGTTTTACAATAGCGCGTGTATTAATGATTTTATAATTATTATAATTATTTATAGATACTCACGTCATTCATATAATGAAGTAATGAAATCATATGTTTCCGGTAAAAAAAAAAAAACAGTAAACACGAACTTCAAAACCTACAATTTACTAGACAGACGAGAGCGAGTGCGCTTCTGGCATGGCATATAAAGTTTCATTTCGTGGCATTGATTGCATTCGTCTCGTCGTCGTCGCTTAACTGTGACACTATCCCACCAAATAAATTGATACTTAACTTGCATTTGGCTTTACGAACTTGTATGCATATGATTTGTTAATATATCGGGTGGTTTTTGTGGTTAAAATTATTACTGTTATTTTTAATACACTTCACGCGAAGTGTTTATTTTTATAAAAATTTAAAAAGAAAAACCAAAACAAGATGAAAATACCCGGAAGGTGTATGATTATACTCGTACGAAGTATAATCTCTTCACAAAAATTTATTCTCGACAAATTCATCTTCAATGTAAACCTTTTGATTCCTCCCAACCCAGAGGTGAATGGCCTTTCAATAGAATGACTCATCTAGTAACCACAAAAGGCTGTGTTGCGCAGTTCGCAGCAGACTCCCAACAATCAATATTTGCTTCAGAAATAATTAATTTAAACAGATTATCGCATGATGGTTCCGCATAATCAAATTGAACTCAAGTCGCACAATGCAAAACTGTGGAATTTACATAGCGAACTTAGTCTTTCTTAGGCTTTGACTATATCTTCAGAAATCAGATAGAAGAGAAAGAGAAGATCGCACCCGCAGCACCCACGCCAATTTCGCACGATTTTCATTGTGATGCATTTGCTAAACTATGTTACAATCCGAAAAAGTGCGGTCGCCGCCGGCGCGACGGTGGTTTCAATTCCCGAGTCTGTCGCATCGAGCTCCTTTATAGACTCTTAGATAAATGCATAGCTGATGCAGCTGCATCAGTTTGATGTACATTTAAATGCAAATTGGCACCTTCCCGGTTATAAACTTCAAGTTTTGCAAGTGTCAAACTGAATTGTTTGTAATCCGATAGGATTCAAGAAGGCGCTTTTACAGATGTGTCTTTCAATTTAATGAAAATGTTTCCTCGAGATAATAACAGGATGGTGCAGAGTGCAGTGTATCTAATAGATCTCGGTTATTGCATGATTAGATATTAAAGCTACGGGATATCTATCTTTTCTATACTAGCTATATGTGGGCTTTTATTTAAATTTCTTAAAAGTTACGCCAACGAATGTGCGTTTTTATTTATTAGAACAAGCTAAACCACAAATTCAAAGACAAAAAAAAAACAACTGTATTCACTTAGAAAGTTGAGTCATTCATTTGCAGCATTATTTTACAAGATTTGCATTTGGTATGTTTTTTATTGAGGCTTTTTATTGAGGCTTTTTATTAAGGTCTTAAAATAAATGGACAATATACGTATGTACATACATTTGTGAATGCGTTTGTTTGATTAATCAGTTGACAGATAGGTCAATTCAATTAGTACCAATTTAAGAAACAACTAAACGAACATATTAATTAATGCGTGATGTGTTCGTTCGTTCACATAATTGAGTTTTTAGTTCGAGCTAATGAAGATATAAAAGAAGGAGTTTATAGTTAATTTATGAATGACAATCACTGATGTTAAATAGAGAGTGAACTAAATGTGTTTTAAAAAAAAAAGTTAAGCTAAAATTAACTTCATTTCCGATTTAACTTTCAATTCGAATTGATTTTGAGGTGATTTTGAAGGCTACATCAGAAGGTATATAGTCGAAACAAAATGGGAAAAGTTTTAATTTATGTTTTTTTTTTGTTTTTAAAAGGCGCGGGAATTGTTTTATTGCTATTTGCTAATTTCGTTGAAACAAAGTTTTGTTTTTAATGAAAGATTTCAGTTGAGTTAATTATTGTATTTATTGTAGTCTGTTCTTAGAAAATAGTCGCTACAAAAGCTTATCATTTATCAGTACATTTACCATTTATATTATAAGAACAATTTTGAGGCCCAAAAGTAACATAAATATAGGTACTTTAAAATGTATGATGAATTTTTTAAATCAATGATTTTCGGACAGTAAAAAATATTCCACATACGCCATAGTGAATCTTATTCAAACAAGACGTTTTGCATAAGTTCTAACATTTCTAGGTTAGTTTGAAACAAAAAGTTAGATAAATTTAAATTTTCGAAGTGATGAGACTTTTAAATTTTGTCTCTGTCTCACCAAAATTGAAGAATTTCAGTATCGATACCTCCTCAATTTTTTTCGGTCTCACCTTTATTGTTATTTTAAAAATAAGTAACAGCAATTTGAATCTAAACTGCCTGATATTTTTATTGAAATAATCAATTTTTTAAAAATAGCTTCCAATAGGTAATCAAAAAAATTAAAGTTTTTTAAGAAAAATTAAAGTTTAAAAAAAAAATTGTTTTAAATTTTGATATGGAATATAGTCGAGAAAGCGGAAAGTTTAATAAACTATTCTTTATACATTATTTACTGTAGTTAATAATGTCTCGATTTTGTAATTTAAAAACCCTTTCAGTAAAAAAAAAATTCAAAAATATCTGTCGAGTCGTTGATGTCTTCATTTTTTTTCACTGATAGTTTAAACTTTTGCTAGTACGCACATAAATGTTCATTAGCATTTTATGACCCATTTTAGAAAAATAAGAATTTTTTTATAAAGATTTAACATTATTTTTGAAGTGTATGTATGTATGTAGATAGGTGCAACTGTTTAGTATAAAATTTCAAAAACATCGATTTGCTTTCCATATATTCAATTTTCAATAAAATGTTATACTAAATTATTAATTATTATTATTTTTGAATTTTATCGACTTTTTTTCTAAAAAATAATACAAAATTTCTCTTTTCTGAAAAGAACAAGACGATGTATTCTATCTCCCGTTATTTTTCTCCATATAAACAAGAATCAAAAAATGTGTGAATACATGGCTCCGTAAACTCTAGACACCAAGTTTCAAGAAAATCCACCAAACTGTTTAGGCTGTAGAGCCTTCCCTATTATTATGTTGTACCCATCTGTGAGATAAAAAAACACTCCTTTCTCCCTTAACGTTTATGACCTCTGAATGCCAAATTTAAAATTTAATAATATCTTTCTTTTCAGATTTTTAATTTCACATTAATAGGTCATTGGGATCATATTTTAGTTAATAATAATAAAAGTTAAATAAAATATAACATAGTTCTAACACATTTTTTTACATAAGAAAACCATCTATGAGTTATTTTACTACTTGGCTTATAGTTTTAAATTCCTATTATTACCTTGTTTTATTAGCTTTATTCAATAATTTTAATTGATTAAAAACTAATAAAGTTTATAAAGTTTAACTCCAAATATACATCCAAACGATTTGTTAGTTTCAGTATAATTCATATATAAGCGGAATCGACTGTTTTCAATATCAAATTGCATCGTTTTATTTCCCATTGAATTTTTTTCCAGATTTTTTTTTAAAACGCCCGTGTGCATATTGTTACAACAAGAAAACAAAAGTAATGATGAATGAAGTTTTTGCATATAGCTAATTTGTATTATAATAATTTATGATGCATCATCAATTTAATTGAAATGAATAATGAAACATTATAAATTTATGTTATTTTTTTTTTTGAAATGCTTGCGACCATGACCGTGACTAGAATGACCACTGCATGAAAAAAGAAACTCAAAGGGCAAAATAAAACAAATTGGATAAAATTGCATTGACCTTGACTTTTTTGTTTTGTTTTAATGACATTAAGTTAATGTGCTATATTTGTCACAATTTAATTTAGCAAAAAAGTATGTACATGCAGTGTTGTTATTTTTACATAATTGGGTTTTATAATTTCCTGAAAGTATAAAATTCATTAAACATTTTGAACGGTTATGACAATAATTTTAAATTAATTATATTTAACCTAACCTCTGAAACAAACTGATTTTCTTTTAAACTTAAAAATATTTTTGGACAGTTTATATTTGAATAGGTGTGGAGAAATTCTTCGGGAGCTCTTGAAATATAAGCTGAAACGAATTGTAAATACAAATATTTAAAATAATTACTTATACAATTTAAAAGTCAAATTTAATCTATGAAGAGAAATTACTACCCACGTAAGAACTTTATGTTCATAAATTTCTCATCTATAAATTATGTACATACATTTTGAACTTTTTGATCACCATAAAAGTAGGCTTCAATTTTCGTATGTACTATTTTGCATCTTAAAAGTATGCATTGAAATTTGTTAAGAAACATAATAGTAGTATACTTTCGAATGTTATATTTAAGATAAGTATTGAGTTAAAAAGTAAAAGATTAAAAGAGATTCAAATTAACGGTTTTATAAGTTGGTAATAAAATTGAAAGCTATTTTTTGTCCATATTCTATAGCGTGCATACCGTTTTTTTTTATCCCTTTACGATGAATATTTGTGTCGTGTCCAAGCACTTATGGATAAAGTTGTTTTAGCACAAGATCTGAGAGCATAATTTTTGGTTTGGAAGTGTAACCAAAATGTGATTATGATGGTTTGTAGGTTTTTTTCGCAAGTGATACTTAATAGTAACTTTTTGAATTTGTTATGTCATAAATAAGGAAATTATGTTCTGTCCTTTTTCCTAAGATCTCGACGATCCGACAGAGAGAAACCTATAGCATTTTTTCAAGATTTCTTTATGCTGATTTTGTTTTGTTTACTCGAAAAAATTCTCAAAAACTAAACTGCTAGGTAGCTAATATTAAGTTCTGTTTGTAGTATCGTATCATTAAATAAAGGTCTTAAGCGTTAAAAAATGACAGTATCTTTAGAAAAAAAATTGGTCGCAAGTTTTTGGTGTATTATAATTTATAAGCTATTTCGCAGCTTTAATTTTTAATGTCTAATTGTTTGAATTCCTGTAGATTGGAGAAAAATTATATATGCTGGCATCAAAGCTTGAAAAATTAACTTATACTATTATGACCAGACTCTATTGAATTATTGTAACATTAATTTTACAAAAGCAAGTATTTAAGTTGTTTTCAATCTTAAAATAGGGAATTTTTGTCATGTGATATATTAAGTATACCGTGACAGTTAAACTTTGCAATAGCTTGTATTTTGCATTTAATGTCTTTAAACGTCTCAGGCTTACACAAAAACATTGGTGCTTTATTTTTTTATGTGACTAATGTCAATAACTTTTAGTGCTTTGGTATATGAAATGTTTGGCTTCGTATTTTAAACAATTTATTTTTGATCCCAACGGCCTGTGGTTAGTACCTAAAAAATAAAGTACAGCAAAGTTTCAAGAAGAAACTGATGTTTCGAATCTTTGACAACTTGTATCTTTCTATGGACCAATGCGACCAATACGAAAATACAACAATAACAACATATGGTCGTAACTGTTTCCCTTTGGTTTGAGAAAACCTTTACCGAGGAATTGTCTGCATTACCAAAGAAACAGTAGAAATGATTTTTTCTGGAAATCGGAAAGTTCTCTAAAAAGAACCTTTTGTCAAGAATAGTGTGCTGCTCAAATTAGCCATTCGGATTTGGCAGAAAGTTGTCGGTGACTCGGGCACCATCAAATTAATTGTTTTTATCTCAAAAACAAATTGAAAGGTCTTTTGAGATGGATAATTATCTCTTGATAATTATCTGGAATTGATAGATTCTGATAGATACGGTATTTCTAGAACTCCAATACTATTGAGCTATCGATATGTCTGACGAAGGCAAGGGAAAAGTACCTAATATTAATATTATTAAAAGTAATACTACCTTTACTGTCTTTTTCTCCGAATTTTTCATTATCTCAGTCGAAAAATTGACATTTTTTTTGGAAGTCGGTCTTTTTTAATTCTCTAAGTCGTTTTGTCGTAAAACCTAGTGCAGAAGTTATTGTCAACCAGTATCCTCTACAAAAATTTCATTGTAATGCATTTTTGAAGTCACCTAAAGTCCTTAGTTTTAAATTGGAAGCGTTTCGAACAAACTTTCGATTATGCAAATTAACTATTGTTACAAAATAAGTTATTAATCAATTGCAAAACACCATTATTGGCAGGTATTGCTCAAACAAACTTGCATGTTTTGTTTGAATTTTACATTTTAACAATTTTTCAAACATGTACATAAGTTTAGCATGCACTTATTATAGAAAATCACGCTTAACTTACTAAAGGGAGAGACACAAGTTAGACCTCCAAGTCTCTTTTACACAAAAAATGCGCCATAATGTTATGATTACTTCAGATTTTCCATACGACTGATTCCTTGCTGATCGCTTGCTTGTTTACTGCTAAAGATTCAGAGCTTACGTTTCTGACGTCAAGAAGCAAGAAGCATGAGTTTTTGTTTAAAAATTGCCGCGCTAGAAGCTTCAAAACAATAACAATAATATATATCACTGGCCGCGCACTGTCTTGAACAATGTGGAAGCCAGTATACGTTCATACTGTAGCTTGCATAATGGTTTATGGCCATGCATTCCTTAGCTCTTTCAACCGGCCGCGAATTATGTGTGATCCATAGAGCCAGCGCAGCGCCAGCGAGCGATACAGTGTGCGGTTTTCCTTGTGCCTTCTGAATTGGACTTCCATACATAATTCCATATAGTATGTTTCTGATCCAACAATGCATGACAGTCTTATGTCAACATCGGCAGCAGTCCCATGGATGGAGTTAATATACAAAGGCGCAGTTTAGGTCTGGGAAACTGTATGCGATGGACATTAAACGTTGCGTACGTTTCTTCGTTGTCATCACCATCATCATTGAGTGGAAATTTGAAACTTACTAAGTTAATATGGTATAGCAATAAAAATAAAAAAAAAAAAAAAGAAACTGTCAGATATTGGACTGAGCACAATGTGACAAAATTTTCAACAGTGACTACTGCAATTGAAATACATTTTCCTCATTGTGCGACGAGCTGTAAAGAAGATTCTCCAATTACCATGGTGAAAGGAGCCTGCTGATGGTAAGAGTTGGTTTACTTTTTTATTCATAATACATCAGATTGGGAAATTCAACGCGTTTTACCTATTTAGAAATTGATTTTTTTCTTTTACATCGACCATCTATCTGATGGGGCTTGTGCGTGAACTGTCAAAGTTTTGAGTGATTGTGAATGCCAAATTGAAGCAGAACTCAAACGCTATGAAGACTTTGAATAGTTTAAGTGAAAAAAAAACAATAATTCTTCTTGGAATACGAGTATGTTTGAACTTGGAAGTTATCAGAACGTTTAAAACAGATAATGGAAAAATAAGTATGTTAATAATAAATTGTAAATCTGAAGATTCTTGAAAATTAAATACAAAGGTGGCGTACTCGTACTTCATGTTTTTGATTTTGAATAAAAAAGTCTACCGTGAATGAAGAGGACATGGAGATCCTTGGCATTAGCTAATTAGGTTGATTGCAAAGTATTTTTCTAGAATAATGGAGAAAAACAAAAAACAGGAACACGGACGTTATAGTGTTTAGAATTATTTTAGAAGTGTTTAGAATTATTTGATTCGCTAAAATTTATTGAACGCAGATTATCACGTATTTAATAATAGGTACCCCAATGCAATATTACCCATCTAAACTTTTTTTTTCTCAAAATACATTCTTCACGCAATGTTTGCATATTTAAAATGAGATAATAGTAACAAATATTTTTAGTTGGAAATTTTCTACAAATTACAAAATTTTACATTTTTTTTTAATTAAAAATATTTTCATTTTTTAAGTGTCGGATTTTGATAGCAATTTTTTTCAACAAATAGTTTTTGAATTTTATTTTGCATCGATTTTTCTGTGTTAAATATTATTTATTTTTATTTTGCAAATTTGAATTCGATTTTTTTTAATGCAACAAATATATTTAAGATTTTTTCCATTATTTTTTTTTTGTTAATGCCATTTTTTTTGTTTATGTTACATTAACATATTAATGCTGTTAACTGTTAAAATGACATATTATTTATACCTATTAACATTTAAAAAGCTTTTGGTGCAACCGACCATAAGTCCACTTTTGTTGGATGAGCTGAAGTTAAAATGTTAAACTATCAAAACAGATATTTTAGATGCTATTTTAGCTGATAGATAGAAAGTCGGAATATTTTTTTCGTTACATAAAATACAGGTCGAAAACTTTAAAAAAAGTCAAGTTTTTTCAGTTTTCAGTCAAGCTGACTGAATATGTATATTTTTTACAACTGCAAGTTTTTTTCATTATTTTTTAAAAAATTAAAAAAATAAAAATTTTTGAAAAACATAAAAACCAAACATTACAAATTCTGCCAAATAAATGTATTCTTACGGTGCCTCGATTTTCTCAGTTATCGTAACATTTTCGCGTCTTCGGCTTGTTGGAATTTTCCCAAAAAAATGTGATTGCTGCTAAGTCATGTCAAGCTTGTCTTTTTCAATAAGCAAATCGTGCTGTAGTAATACAAGGCCGCAGAGCTAAGAACTGAAGATTAAGAGAATTTTTGTCCAAATCTGGGGCAGTTAGTTGCTGAACTTTCCCATTTCGGTGTTGCAGTTAGTTTTATCTAAATTGATGAATGGAGAAACTGTCTCGATTAATATTCATTGTGGACAAGCGTTCGTAGATATATTTCGGTAGATAACCGATAGTTTCTGAAGGAGTTTTTTAAATCATGGTTTTTATCCAAAGACAAATTCTTTCAACTTCATCAAGACATTGCTATCGTTTATTTCCTTCACAACTTTTTTGGGATGTTTTTTTTTTTGTTGTCTAAAAAATAAAAACTGTAGAAACTTACATTTAATACTGCAGATACAAGTTTTGAAGTTTGTATGCCATTCCCTACGAAAATTAGACATTTGGATAAGCTCAACTAGAAAGGGCAGCTTCTGAAAACAGCTTGAACTGATCTAGCTATACTTCTTAGGTACCTGTAAGATGTAATGTTTGAAAGTGACAGTAAATTTCCAATCCATTTACAACATTAATTTCCCGCCTTTTGATTTTATTGCTGGATTTGGTATCTGTAGATGTTTCACGGCATTCCTCATGAAGTATTTGTTAGAAGCGTCTGACTTTAAAAAAAAATCTGATAAAACTAAAACCAAGTCAATTGCAAAATAATGAGAAATTTCTCTTAATCAACGAAATATCAGGTTTGATCAAAGTCTTAATTTATCATTTATTTTACACGTAAGTAAGTACACAGTAGGTACTAACCTATTAATCACAAGTGTAAAGAAGAAACAATTAACCATTTTAATAATGTATGATTTTTCATATTCGATATGCATACTTTTTTTTTTCATTCACAACAAATCGGCCATAGATAGGTATCGGAACGTACATCGTACATGTTAGAAATTTAAATAAGTTCTTTCAACATATACGTAAATAAAAATGTTGTCGAGACTTCTGTTCGTCTTGCCTCTATATTTGCTTTCATTATCATCAAGATGACGGTTACTTTTTTTTTTCAAATATTTAATTTCATAACTCAAGGTGATTGTTTATTTGCCCGTTTAAATATATGATTGAAGGTAAGGAAAGGGTGATGATGATGAGCACCTTTTTGAATCTGGGATTAGGTCATAAAATAATGAATGTCATTAAAGAACCTAAGTTGATGGGCTTGATTGCACAAACGCCACATCTAACGCTTTGTTTTGCTATTTGCAAGTGTGTAAAAAACTCATTAAGCATTCATGTGAGGTACTTTTTTTTTTTGAGAACTATTGCTAAAACTTAATGGCTATCATATTCACAACGTATTATTCCATAATGTGCCTAAATTTTTAAATTTCTTATACAGATAGTTATGAGGAAGAAGGGAAAATAAATCAACAGAAAATTATGTAGGAATGTATTTCGATGTGAGAGCAAGTTGTTAGTCACTGCTTTTTTCACAAGGCACGATATATTGAGCTTTTCGCACTTCATTTTGTGTGTTGTTGTTGTTTGGGTGCAAAGTGATTTTCTATTATTTATGAACTGTATAAAGGTAGGCCTAAGAAATGTTATGGTTTTTTTTGTAGGTATTTCCCAAAGGTTACAGTTGAGTATGATTGTTTGTAGCTGCAAAACTTAAAAAAATAAAAATTGAAATAAATAATATTTTTTTTAAATCAATTATTTTATATAAGTGCGATAGGTACCTACAATGTATGACAAAAAAAACTATTTTTATTCAGCTAATCTAGGATTAATCAAGCATCTAATTTGTAGAGTTAAGTCAGTTTTAACTTTAATCACGCTTTACGGTTTAAATTGGAGTCAACTCTGGATTAATTTTATTGACACTCAACGTCGCCGCCGCTGATTCGGTTAGTGTTCTTTGGTAAACTAAAGAGGATTGAGAAATTTAAGTATCAAACTACGTCATATAATTAACCATATTTCCATAATAAACAACTCTCGAGAACAATTCCAATTCTAATCAAAGTGTTCATGCAAAAGTATCTTAAATTTATAAAAAACTATTTAATACTTAAATTTTCAAAAAACAAATTTGTTTGATTTTTGAAATTTAAATACAACATTTGTGGCCATATATCGGCAAAAACGGGGTAAATGTTGTCCTCCAAAAGGTTGATCGTTTCAGGCTTATCGGCGTTGATTAGCGACTTCACAGAAAATAGACTAGGGGCGTTAAATCGCACGATCTTGGAGACCAATTCACGGGTCCGAAACATAAAACTATGCGGTTACTAAACCTTTACTTTAATAAATCAATTGTTTCACGAGCTATCAGTAATCATTGCTCTATTGCCGTCACCATTGATTGTTACGTTCGGTCCAGCACCTTTTTTAAAGAAGTACGGACCAGTTATTCCAGCAGCTTATTAGGCACAGCAAAAAGTAATTTTTTTTTACTAAAACCTTAAAGTAATGTGTAATAGAATAAAAGAGAAAGTAAACAACGAACTACAGGCGTTGGTATTCTAATTCTTACGTCACTTTGGCGTTTATAAATGTCAAAAAAGGGTACGTTCGCTTACGAACCTTCGCTTTGATTTTATTTACTTGTAAGCAATTGTTAAAAAATTAAAAAAAAAATGGTAAAGTGTAAATCAACTATCAAATAATTATTAAGTAGTATCTTTGTATATGAAAACTATAGTACTATCATGGCGAGTTTTTTTTAGGGTTGCAGAGGTCCTGGTGGTGGCGCTGCAAAATGTGAGGTGTAAAATTCGATTTGGGGAGTCTTTAAGCGTCGAAAATTGGTGGTAGGAGCAAGAGGAGACTATTTTTTGGATTATTGCATCCAAAAAATATCAATAAATATCATTTAAAACCTCCATAAGCTCTCCACAAAAAAAAAAGAGTAAGGGTTGCATAGGTAAATTAGATGTCGCCCCATTCGACTTCCACCATGATAGTACTATAGTTTTCATATACAAAGGTAGTATGCTTATCCCTTTATATAAAATTATTCGCAATTTTGCTCCATACACTTTATTACTTTTAAAAGCCTAGAAGCTTCTAAATATTTAAAAAATGCATTTTTTTTAAATTATTCTACCGAAACTATCTAAATAGATCTCGAGACGCTCAGTTAATTTCATTTTAAAGCAGAGGGTCTCCCCCCCTTCAATCTCATATCGGTCCCGTCTAGACTTTAATAATCTCATGACTATTCCTAAAGATATCTTACAAAATAATTTTATTCCACTACAGAGTCATATTGTAACAAGTGCATTTTTTCCTAATGTTTTCTAAAATCATTCTGTCGAGACCAAAATTATTAAGAATAATATTTGTTCAATATGCGTTCCGATGTTCATCAACCACCCCTCGAAAGATTATCATTTTTAACTTTATTTAAATATATGATAAGTCCCGAAATATTGTTAATGAAAAATATTATCAGTAGTTTACATTTACATTTACGTATGTAAATTTTGTTTCTGTTTGCATAAGAATCAAATCTAAACAGAAGAAAATGTCCATTATTATCTTAAGAAACCAAGATGCATTCCCGTCTCACAATATGTATTCTTTAAAGCGGAACTCGCTCCCCCAATCACAGAACTTAACAAAAGAAAGAACCTAGAAAATATTATTATAATTAGTTTTATAATTCTATTATAATGTGCTTCTGATGTCTATTCACCAAACAGTAGAAAATAATTATTATTCTGTTGCACCTTGCATTTTTCTTTTCTTTTTAACAATTAAATTAAAATAAAATGATATAGAACCTCTTACAGTGGACTTAAAATTGAGCACCCCCGCTTTAAATAAATGAATAATACAAAACTCTTTATTTCTTGTTGTTGTTTTTTGTTCTTTATTATTATGATGATAATCAGGGAAACCTAAGTGCTCAAGCAAAGGTATTCACTCAAACGTAACCAAAAAAAAAAAAAAAAAACGAAAAGAATGCACAAGTTAGAGTTAGTTAGAGTAAAACTTCCCAACACCAGTGTTTCCCACCCATCGCCATCATATCCACGTTCACAAACTATGTGAGCATTCGGGGAACACTCTTACTTTGGTGCTGTAGGTAGGTATAGGTATAGGTACTTCAAATCTCCGCCAAGCATGGATTTTAGATACGAATTTTTTGAAGGCAAGTTTAGTCTTTCGTTTTGCATTAATAAGACCGCTTGCCATAAGTGAAGTTTCCTCGCTTTTTGTCTTGTTTATTTTTATTTTATTTTGTACCTACATTAAATTTGTATTTGTCACAAAAACCACAGTTTGTTTTCACTATACCTTTATCTACGAGTCTCTACAATATAGTTTATAGTCATTTCCAAAGTGACTTAGGTACATAAAGTTTGATTAACGGTTTTACATCTATCTATTGATCTATCTTTAGCTCATATGAGTTGTTTTTATTTTTTTGTATGTTTGGATTCGGAATTGATTAAAGAATTTTGTTGCAATCACACAAATCGAACATAAAAACTAAGTCAGCAGCAACTTTGGGTAGAAATTTTAACTGAGTTTCAGTTTCAGTGTGTAAGCCAGAGGCCAAAAGTGTAAACCTCATTGTCGGTAGTTGTCGTCGTCGTTGAGTTTGTCAGTTCGAAATTTTGCTGACAGATTGAGTTCAATATTTTTTTTCTGGAGTGTCCAAATGAGTGGGTTACCGTTAATTATTGTTTATAATGTTCCTAAGTTTCCGGTAGAATTTTGATCGATCAAAATAAAAATAAAATGATTTTAAATTGCAAAACGTGCAAATTTTGCAGATGAAGTTCTTCGGAATTACTTCCCCCCAAATTAATGTGAATGTACTCAAAAGTTAAGTTGGTTTTTTTTTGTTGTGCTGAAATTATTGGAGCGTCTCCAAATTTTGCATTGAATCCCTTTTTTGGATCGGGTAAAATCGGTCACAAAACAAAAACACCTCAATCTTGCTTCCATCCGTGTTGTCTTGACATAGATTGACAATAGAAAAAGTATCTTCAGACATTATGTGAGCATTTGGTTTTTTTTTTTGGTTGTTCGCTCCGGTCGGTTGTTTGGAAAATTTGGAACTCATCATCGCCTCGTTGATTGCCTTGTGTCATATTTAATATCTTGTGCGACATCTGCGAGAAAAATTCAACAGCCAATAAAAACTTACCTAAACTAAATGCAAGAAAATGAAAAGTTCTGCTATCCATATAAGCGTTACAAGATTTGCCCCAAGATGGAAATACCGACAGCAAAGTATTTAGCAGATTATCTTTATGTCGTTCATGAGGATGTGCCATTTAGATACTATGGAAAAGTAAGTAAATTTAAACTCAATTTATCAATGGATGAAACCTTTTTCTTTTTTTTTTCTTTGCTTCTTTGCCATTTTAAGAACATCTTCAAATATTTTTGTTTTGGTAAGGTGATGATGATGATAATGATGATGATGATGAAGATGACGATGAATGATGTGTTTCACTGTTCGTTGACTTTTGAATGATTGCGATTGATGAAGTCATTAGTTTTGAGTTTGTCGAACTTTTGTAAAAATTGTGTTTGTTTTGCGGTTTCTTTGTGTTATATTATTTGCAATAATTTGCAGTGTATGTTTTTAGATGATACCACAAAAAATTATATATTTATATCGAAGTGCAGTATGAAATATGCAAATTCTCCATAAGTGTAGCGGTTTGAAAAATATTGTTATAAACGTTTGATGTGTTGGCGTTTTGTATATTGTTAATGGTGATTAATGAACTTATTCTTTTTTTGTTTTTTTTTGTTAACCGATCAATGTTTCGCTTTCTTCGCACGAGTAGATTAATGTATAGGTACCTACATTGTATACTAAACAAATAATAGATATATTGTTTATTATTAATTATGATGGCATGTATTTTGCATAATAATTTTCCTTTTACTTTCATAACTTTCAATCAAAAAATTTCAATCAAAATAGAATTGTTTATCTAGAGCAAGATGTTAATTGGTAGCTTTTTTTGTGGTATAAATGATCAGATTTAAGTGTGACATCGAAGTGACTTATTTAAAGTTTTTTGTATCTATTTTTGCAATCAAAATAGATAAATAGATTTTAATTTATTTAAACATGATTGCTGTGGGATATATGTACATACATATGCTGACAATGCCAATGAAAGAGAAAAAAAAAAGAAATGAAAATAAACTTAAAAGGTGTTTTGTGACGTAGGTTTATTTCTTATTTCTTTATTGTTTTTCATACAGTAGGTGGGTTTTTTAATTCTTGTTTTTTTTTTTTTTGAATTACCATTGTGTTATGTTCAATCAAGTATATATAAAAGAAAATGTTATTCAACTAGTATGGAGAGCTGGTTTTGATTTGATGCACGATTTTCAACCTTGAAACCACTAATTTCGGACTACACGCGGACATTCAAAAACAAAAAAAAAATGAATTGGGATGTTTTAATTAAGCACCAAATGCAAGTAGGGTAGTGGGGTATAAACAAAATTTAGATTTAGGGTGACCAGACTAGACGCGCATAAATGATTATTCCAAACAAAAAAATAAATATTCAAACAGGAGCGTGATTACAGACATATGTTAGTAACATTTTACAATAGATAAAATGCACGACTGGATCGCAAGAACTTGCTGTTATTGGAAAGTTTAGTTTAGAATAAACAAAAATATATAAATATAAAAACACGAATTTTATTAGGGGAAAGTATGAAAAGGCATTATGTATTTGAAGAAGTTTACGCTCAAAACTAAAGACTTATTTAAAGCTATTAAATACAAATTTTCGAAAAACCTTAGAACGGTTTTCCAAAAAGTAATTCTGCATACATAAAATTTCTGTAGTATTTTTAGAAAAAAAAATTGTTTTGCAAATTCTTAGTATTTGATAATTTAAACTTAACAAAAAAGTATGGAACCGTTTTCAAAACATTATATTGAAAAAAAATTTTGATTTTTGACTTTCTCTTTCTTTTAAACCGTCAAGCGGAAAATCGAAAACCAAAAATATTTTTGAATGCTTAAAATAGTATTAAAATAACTTATAAAAAACCACAAATCATCAAAATTGTTAGAGTTGTTTTCGAGAAAAATAAGTTTTGTCTTAATGTTAGGTACTGTTTTTATTTGAAGTCAAAAAATAAAAATTTCACTTTTGCTTCTATAGAATTATCCAAAAACAATTAAACAGTTTTGGCCATAGGTCGTGGTTTGGACGGGAGACAAACAGACTGACCGACAGGCAGACAGGACTACAACCGACAGACACACAAAATTGTGGGAACTAATTTTTCTCGTTCTCTTTCATCATCTGTCTTATTGCAATTCTGTTTTTGCCAAATTTCACAACATTTTATTTATTTTTAATTTAGATTTATTGAAGACATCGTGTTCAAAAATAATCAACATTAAATTATAAACTTTAAGTTTTAACTATAGGTATCACTTTACTTTTGCATAAAAGTTTTAAAAAATAAAAAAAAAAATAGTTTCTTAGGAGAAAGCGGTACGACCGCAGTTTTGAAAGTTTTTTAAGTCTTTTGAAATTTAATGAAATTTTTCAAGCTTTTTTCAACTCTCTTATCATAGTTGCCTGGATTTTTGAAATTGAATAATTTTAAGAGGGAATTGTTGCCAATTTCTTTTAGAGTTTTGCATAAGGTAGATAAAGCATTAGGTAAAAGAATAATTTTGAATAAAGTATTTAAAATATTTGAAATTTAAAATTAAAACATTTAAAAATTGAGTTTAAACTTAAACTACTTAAATTCTTTCCCAAAGTTAATTTTAATACTAAAATAATTTTAAACCATGGAGGCGCATAATTTGTACATATATCTGAGTGAGAAGAAGAAACACAAACACAACAGAAAATTTGTTGATTTAATTAATTAATGATTAATTAATTAAATAAGTTTCATATTTCTTAATCCAGTTTTTCTTGTTTTCTGTAATTCTTGTTTTTCAATTTGCATTCTATTTTTTATAATAATTATTAGTTTAATTTTAATTCCTTTAACCTTTGTATATGAGAACTATAGTACTATCACTATCATGGCGAGTTTTTTTTAGGGTTGCCCTGACCCTTGTGGTGGCGCTGCAAAATGTGAGGTGTAAAATTCGATTTTGAGAGTCTTTAAGCATCGGAAATTGGTGGTAGGGGCAAGAGGAGACTATTTTTTGGATTATTGCATAATCATAAGCTCTCCGCAAAAAAAAAAGAGTAAGGGTTGGCGGCATACTTTAGATGTCGCCCCATTCGACTTCCACCATGAAAGTACTATAGTTTTCATATACAAAGCTTTAACCCAATACATTTTTTTTCTAAACATTTTTTTTTCTTTTTTATTTTCTAGACAAAATGCTCGGTATTTCGAGGTCTCGTGCTGTGCATCTGCCTTAACGTATCCTACGCCAATATTGTCCGATTTCCACGGGAACTCGATCAACATGGTTTGGAATATTTAATACCATATTTAGTACTACTATTTCTAGTCGGTCTGCCAACAATATTATTGGAAATATCTATTGGCCAGTTTTTAGGACAAGGAGCAGCGCACACATGGAGATCATCACCTATTTTTAAAGGTAAGAAATACGAAATGGTGTAATACAAATTAACAATAATAAGATAATTCCATAACGAAATTATAAAAAATACAGAGTGTCCCGTAAAGGATGGTTTAAATTGAATATGTTGATAGCACAGGTCATAACCTTTCTGAAATTGATAACTTGTTTATCCCGAAACATAACGGTTTTCGGATAACGGCTTTTTTTGAAATTTGCTCGAACTCCTACTTTGGACCAATGTTTTGCTAACCCCGTCCATACTTGGTTTTAATTTTTTTATTTTTACACTAAAACATTGACCTATTACTACGACTTTTTTTGTTTATTCAAAATAATTTGATTTCATTCCACCATTTTTATAAAATTATTAGTTAAAGTCATAGTTTGATCGATTTTTTTTTACTTTAATATAAATATTATTAATATAATATTAAACTAATAAAAGTTTTCTTAAGAAAATGTTCACTTAATGTAATTATTCATACTTATTTAAAATTATTTTATGTGTTTCAAAAATATACTCCAAAATTTATTAATTCTTTAATACTTCAACCTTTATCAAAAATTGTTTTTTTTTTAAATTCTATTGTGTCTCACCTCGAAAGAGATTAAGGCAATTGAAATTTAGTTCGTAGTAACGATAAAAGAACGAAAAAAAATATTTTATTATTAACTTTATTATTATTTGTCATTTAGAAAATTTTAATTTTCTTGAAAACAGCTCTTCAGATTTTTTTGAAAAAAAAATAGTTATTTTTATTTAATGTTGATTTACATTAAATAAAGTGTTTTCTTTTTCAAAAAAATATGGCGGATATTTTAACCCCCCATAGAACCATTTTTTTATTTTCTCAAAAAGTTTATTTGACTTTTCCAAAATCATCTACATATAAATATTATAAACACCATACGATACAAATATATTGAAAAAAATATTTTTTCGGTTTTTCTTTGGAAAGTTTTATAATTCAAAAATCGCGTCACGGTTTTTAAATATACATATTCGATATTTTTTTTGATTTTTCAAAATAATTCGGTCATAAAATTGAATAAAGAAAAAATATTGCATTGGCACAATGAACAAAATAAATAACTTCTCAATTAAAACAATTTTTTTTCGTATTTATGTCGTTCATTCATACGTGGAACTCGCATGAAATAATCTAAGTGTCATTTCAATGGCTGGCCCTAAGAAACGTTTATGGGGCATTTCACGTGAAGCGGACAGCGAAAAAAAAATATAATTCCATAGGTTTTCAACATAAATGCAGGATTCTGAAATTTGAGATCTGGTGCTGGAGTTATGGGTTTTCAGATTTTTTTGAAAAACACTAATAAATTAAATTAAGCAATAGAAAAATAATTTTAATGTTGGAATATATAGTAAACTAGATGCTCTTTTTTTTTATAAATTTTAAACCCGAAATTGATTTTTTTTTCTGATAAAAAAAACCGGAAGTAAACATTTCGAATTCATTTTAGGACTGTATACCCATTTTGATATTTTTTTTTTAAATTAAAATTTTTTTTTATATCATATAGTATTAGTATTACATACCAAGTTTAAGTGGGATCTCCATTCGTTTATACGTCTTCGTATGATAGTGTCAATTAGTTCCTGCCCTGTTCTCGCATGAAGTTCAACATTGGAGATACGATGCAGCTGTCTAGTGACACCGATTGTGACTTTCCAAGTACTGCAACCGTAAAGAAGCACGGATTTAATATTGGAGTGGAACAGCCGTAGCTTAGTAATTAAGCTTATTGAGTTGTTTCTCCATATTTTGTATTGCATACCGAACGGAGTTCTGAGTGATGATCGATAGTTCCGAAATTGAATTTTCTTTCCAAATATTGGCTGTCATACAATTAACTGAACGACCATATATTTTTAAGTTCATTCTTTTAGTAAATTTAAATGAAGAAAATAAACTTTAAACTGACGTACAAGCTATTCACGTTAAAATGCAAATTTTTTTTGATCACTACAAAAAGATTTCACATAAAACCCCTCATTTACCTTTTGTTTTGTTTTTATTTTAACAGGAGCATGCATAGTCAGCAGATTCGCATCTTGGTTAGCATCAGTATGGATTTCACTGCAGGCTGTGATTTCCGTAGCTTATATTGGAATGTTTCTAACAAAGTTATTGCCATTTAACGAATGTGTGGGAGAGATCAAATTAGCCAGAGTAAGTTTTTCTTTTCCTAATTTTTTTGAGAATATAAAAAAACATTATTTTTTTCCTACAGACTGGATACAAAGTTATGGGAACCAATGGCGTTGAATGTATTCAAAAGACATTCCTAACACCTTTCTGGGAGAATCCACTTTACTATGGACTTTTAGCAATAGGTTTAATATTTATTTGGATGACGGTTATGTTTTGGTAAGTCTTGAGAATATCGTTAAAAGACCTCTATTAAGTTTGTGTTCTTTTTAAATTAATTTCAGTACTCACAATGCCAAAGTATATCGTCGCATATCATTTTTCTTCGGACTCATTGGATTCGCATTGCTCTGCTCACTAACGACATGGGAGGTTCATGGTTCATTGGAAAGGCAATACTTTCCCGAACTCTGGCCATTCAATGAGGAACGTCTTTTGGGCAGTTCCATTTGGTTTAATGCTCTTGTTCAAGTGATATATGCCACAAATATCGGCTTCGGAGCTCTGCCCGTGGTCACTGGGAAATTTCTCTACAAAGGTGATGCAGTTCGCACGTCCGTGGTGTATCTCTGCTTTAATCTTCTTGTCAATGCAATCTCAGTCACACTATTTATGGTTACATTTGATAATTTAACGTCACGAAGTTCGAGCAATATCGAAGCATTAAAACCACTCACAGCTATCTATGATCGAGTTTTGAATCAACCCAACGGATTGTTGGCCAAACTCATCCCATGTCTTATTTATGGATTGATTGTCATATCAGCAATTGTCTCGATAACGGTTGCAATTTATACTTCAACTCGCCTGGTTCCTCGTCATCCAAACTATGTCATTAGTTTAATTGGGTTTGTTGCAGCTGTTATTGCACTGGCGGCACCAAAGTTTATCATTCCTCGTGTCCTCGACACCAGAATTGTAGGCACTCTAGTGATTACGGCACTCATCTTCGACCTCATAGCCACCACTTGGATCTATGGAGCTAAAAATATCTACACGGATCTGGAATTTTCCATTGGTCGTCCGATCTTCAAAGGCTGGGTGTACCTTTGGTGTTTGGGACCAGCTTTTTTGACGGGAATTCTTGTTTGGTGGTGTGCTGATGATGATGAGGGTGATCTTCTATCTGAATACATGCCACGATGGGCTCCAATTCTGTTTGTAATTGCGGTCATCCTCATTATAGCCTGTGTGGAAATATTCAAGCAAGTGGATTACAACTTCTTTGGAATGATCTGCGAAGCCGCTAAGCCTGCCAAAGAATGGGGACCAGCTGATCCACTTGCCAGACATGCCTGGAAGCAATGGCGATCGGTGTGTCAGGACACTGGAAGGAAAGATTTTACCCTTCGTCGCCGAGGTACTCGTGACTACACCCATTCCATAAAGAAGGGCCAATACTCTACATCAAAATATGGAACAAACAATTGGAAGTCATCGACACCAGGCAACAGCTCGCCCAACTACAGTGGTTCAGTATTTGGTGATTCAGCAATCGAAGAAGATATCAGCGTAGACAAGTATTCTGGTATTAACCAACAATTCACAGCATTCCAAGGTAATGATGGAAAAGGAATGCGATACTCGAACAGATCCCGACAGCCCGTCCCAACGACACCAAACGAACGAAGAATTCCTCAACAGAACTCAAACCCAGCTGATCGACACAAAGAAGTCGTCTACATCCGAAGACTGTCAAATGGCGGTGAGGGAAACACTCACTCCACACGAATAGAGATTACACCTTCGAAGGAGTCAATCACCTACGGCACACGCAATCCGATGGGAAGAAATCTAAATCAAACCTACAGTATTCCACATCGAACGAACAGTGTGAACAGACATCCTGTTCAAACGAATGGTCAACTTCCAGTGGCTGGTCTGGGAGACGTAGCCGCCGCAGGAGAACATATTTGCTGGCGAAAGTTCTCTGTTAATGCCGAAGAGTACTCTACCGAATTGTGATGTCACAATGTGGGCGACTTCACCAGCGGATGCCGCCAAAAAAGACACCATATTTCTGTTTGTAAAAGACTTATCGTTAAAGTTAAAAATTAGGCATCATCGCCTTAATATAAGAATTTATTATAAATAATAGCGACACTTTATCGACACTGGTTTGATTTCACATACTATTTTTGTAAATAAATTATATAATATTTTTAAGTATACAAAAAAAAAATATTGATAAGAAATAATAATCAGAGGAGAAATGACTTTAAATCTTATTATTTATGTTAATCTCTAAATAGCAACTTTTGTTAATTTGTAAGTAAATTTTGTAAATATATTGTTAATTTAAAATACAAAAACAAAAAAAGAAACAAAACGTTAAGAATGGAAAATAAAATTAGGTACACTCAATGAAATTAAATAATTATGTTTTTGTTTATTTAAAAAAAATGTCTGCAGAGGAAACACGTTTAAAAGGGCAAATTCTTAAACGCAAAACTTGCGCAAATTATGCTAAACAAACAATTCCAAAATGCAAACGTAAACATCCCTGCTAAGCAGATTGTCACTAAATGTAGTAGATTTTATTTTCATGCGCAAATGCAAATGTATTTCGGCAAATGTCAAAAATATCTTGCGCACTTCACTTGCTTTGCCTTTTCAACTGCATTCTTCATTTGCTTTGCATGTGGTTTGCTTTGCAAATGTTGCATTT
The DNA here is from genome assembly GCA_958431115.1 of Syrphus vitripennis. NCBI lineage: Eukaryota > Metazoa > Arthropoda > Insecta > Diptera > Syrphidae > Syrphus > Syrphus vitripennis. Next base: position 30,775,155 of record OY288110.1, read on the forward strand.
AAGAATTTGCCCAAAGTTTTGGCCATTTTAGAGGTATGTTTTAGAATTTATTTTTAACTTCCCATAGGGAGTTATTGTAATCGGTCCGATTTGTCAAATTGAAATTTTTGAAATTTCTCGACGTTTCAAGGTCCCTAGAGCCTATATCAATCATTTTTAGAGAGATGTCTGTGTGTGCGTGTGTACGTACGTTCGTACGTCCGTACGTCCGTACGTTCTGGTACCATTTTTCGTCGTCGATATCTCAATAACGAGTAGAGATATCGACTTGAAATAAATTTTGTTTTACAGATAATAACTTCGAAAAAAGCTGAAAGGGCGTTTATTAATATTCAATCAGTTGTTTTTTTACTATAGCAGTTTAAAAAAGAAGTGAAAATTTTGGTTGGGCTCAAATATCTCACGAACAAATAATGCTATTGACTTGAAATAAATTTTATTCGACACATTATGACGTCATACAAATTTGATATGAATTTGGAAAAAATCAATATACCGTTATGTTTTAAAATCAGCAAAACTAAAAAAAAATTTATAACTCGAATGTCCTTAGATGGAAAAACGATATTAACTTTAAAATAATTTTATTTTACGAAAAATGTTGTTTTTGACTACTGGTGTAAATTTCAAAAAAATTCAATAGATAGTTTTTTTACAAAAAATTAAAAACTACAAAAAATTCTACCAAAAATTGGTATAAATTGTCTTTCGACTCAAATTTCTCAAAAACGGGTAACGATATTGACTTCTTGTTTGTTTTATTTTTTACATAACATAATTGTTAGCAACTGATAAAATTTTGACAAATATTGAATAGGCAGTTTTTAAACAAAAAATTAAAAACTGTTAAAAATTCTAAAGAAAAGTAGTTACAATTATTGTATTTCAGCTCGAATATCCTGAGAACGAACAACGATTGTGCGCATTTCATAAATCTCTTTAAATAATTGAAATGCTTTTCAATCTTAAAATAATGATTGTTTGAATTTAACAGCTTAAGTTTGTTTCGCAGAAAATTTGGTTATTTGAAAAAAACTAAATATAAAGTTTTCAAGATCACAAATGGGAAGTTATCAGTGTGGGTCGCACCCAGCCTTTTTTTTGGTATTTTATTATTTTTCTTCTTTACAGTTTTTTTTTAGAAGATATGTTTAGAATATTGGTATTTTATTATTTTTCTTCGTTACAGTTAGTTTTTAATTTCCAAACACTCCCAATAATTTCTAAAATAAAAATAGGGATGGAAAGTAATGCAATCTTTTTCGTGCTGCAATCATTTGATAAAAAGTTTTACTTTGTAATTTAACTTCATCTAAATACTTTTTTTTTCAAAATGACATTCAAATTTAATTTTGATATCCTATATTGATATTGCAATAATTTTAAAGCAGTAAGAAAATTACAATGTTTATGAAGACTTGCAATACTTCGGACTTATTTTTGAATTCTTTTTAAACTATTGAAATCTTGAAGTCTTTGGAGTGGTATTTTTATTTTGTTGTGCGTTTAGGATGTAACTATGTATAATTATGTTAACAACACTAGGTACTATTTCACCTAAATCTATTGCAAACATTTTACGATTTATCCTAAAATTAGCAGAATTAACAAACTTCGATGTAGAAGGTGTTGAATACATATGTATTTAAAACAAGACATTAGGGTGGTTGAAAAACAAATTTTGCACAACCGTATCTAGTTTCATTTGGCTGCAATCTTATTTTTTGAAAATTAATAATTTTTCCACATAACTAGCTCATTTTTATCTCAGACAAATGAATTATACTTATGCCTAACGGGTAGAAAATTCAAATTCTATAAATAGGTAAGGTTAAATGATTTTTTTCAGTAAAAGGTAAATGTTTTGTTAAATAAAATGAAGAGTCACTTTTGTTATAGTTTTTCCACTTAAATCAAAAAATTGTTTTAGTAAAAGTTGAAGAGCCTTAAATTATCTGTAATTTGAATTAAAGTTTTCTCTTTAAAATGACGGTAACCATTTTTTTTTAAATCGAATTTGTTCTTCAAGCCTAGAATATAAAAGTGTAACTATAAAGGATCAGTCAATAATTTAAATGGTACACAGGTACTAGGTTTACATTTAAAAATAGTTTTTAGTTTATATTGTTCTTCGAAGTGAACCAAAGCTACAACAAAAAGGTTAAAAAAACCGAATGTTTTACTGTTGTAAAATAAAGTTCTAACTTGGTTTGAATTTTACAATACCTCTTTCAAAATTTAGTGTAGGAGAAAATTAAAATAAATAAATAATTTTTTTTTTCATACAAATGTGTACGTTTGAGAATTGACGTTTGAGATTGAGATTGAATGATGGAGAATTTTAGGATATTTTTAGCTAAACAAACTCCTACTTAGAACCACTTTTTTGCTAATTAAAAAAAATCAATTTGAAATCCAATTATATTTTATATTTTTTTAAATTTATTTATTTATATTGTATGTTTCAAAATTGTTTGAATTGAAATAAGAATCCAGTTACATGATATGGGACTGAAATTTGACGAACATTAAATAATTTTAAGTTCATAGAACGTAGTTTATATAATCAAAAACAAGCATTTTTTTTGTTGTTGGGGTTAACTGTTGCGTTTGTCTAAACTTTGTGCCATACGCTCTAAGCAATTGATCCCTTTGAGTAGATTGCATATTAGTTCCGTTATAGGTGTCCTGACTGGACACTGCTTAATAGGTAGACATGCAACTCCTGCAGGAAGAGGAAGAAGATACAGTCTCTTATCTTCTTTGCACCTGCCCCGCCCTGTCACAAAGAAGAAAATTCATCTTGGAGACTTCTTCTTCAATGATTCTAGCGATCTAGTAAACTCCGACATCACTTGTTTCCTATACGCTTCATTCGTAGCTCTAATTGGTTCAACGAGGGAGGTTGTTCAATTGATCCATGTGGTATCACAACGGACCAAATTTTGGTCTAAGTATGTTGGATTTCCAAACCAATAGCCAATTTAACCTAACCTAACCTAACTTCCTTGCTGTTCCGTTCAGGGTTTGAGTTCAAAAACCCCGGAAAAAAGGTCTAATATATAAAGTTACTGGACTATTATAATTTTTTATGGGGCAATTTGAAATATTTTGAAATATGTTCAATTGGTAATAATTTTGAATTTCAGCCAACTAAACCTTTTATCTTTTTAAAAACTGATTTTTCTAACCGAAGCAACCAGGAAAGGCTTATTCGACCAGTGGATTTGTGTATATTTGAAAGAAAGCTAACGGTTGAAAGCGAAATTGATTTTTTTTTTATAAAACAGTTTTTTATGTAACCATTTTAAATAACCGTTATGACAAAGAATATTTATCTCGTAAATGGCTTAAGCGATTTTGAAGAAATTTTTGCATTGGGGGTTTGTAAGTAATCAAAAGTATTTGATCATAAAATATTATTAAAAAATCGTCATCAACAGTACCTGCCTCAGAACTGGTTTTCGATTTCCCAAAAAAAAAAAAACAGTTTGACGGAGTGCGTCAAATTAAATACTTTAAGCCTGCATACCGATTTTTTTAATAAAAATACTTTTTGAAAAAAAGAAATGATTTTGAAAAGCGAGTTTTATGCTTTTTCAAATTTTTCTATAATGATAATCTTGTTTTTGTTTATTTTAAAGCACTTTAACTGGGAGCAATTTGTGCGATCCAGTCGTGGATTTTATTTTTCAGGGTTTCTAAAATGTCTTGATCAAATTTATTATGATTCATTAGTTTACAGCTAAATTGACCGTGTGGATAGAGCCAAAAAAAAATTATAAAAAATAGATTTTTTATAATTTTTGATCGCTTGTAACAATGAATTCGCATCTGATTATTTCAAAGAGTATACCGTTGGAAAGCAGTGTTACTTTTCCAGAAATATTTACCACTAAATGAAAAAGATCACTATAAGCCAGTGTTTGAAAAATAGACCAAAAAATTTTTTTTTTTTTGCGCATATCTCGAAAACCGTTGTGTGAAAAAAAACCAAAGTAATATGTTTTTAACGACCCCAAACTAGTAAAACAAAGTTGTTTTTCTTTAGGAAGCGTCGGTGGCCCAAAATTTTGTAAGCTAGTGTAATCGAAGCTCAACAAATTGACTTTCAAGAAGCTTCAAAATCGGCCAACCAGTTTGTTTTAATATTCACAAAACAGATTTTTTGGCTGATTTTATAAATGTGGGTATTTTAAGGAAATATTATTTCAGAATACTGATTTCAAAAATTCTTTTTCGTATTTTCAAAGTAAATATGGAATTTTTAAAAATGGAATTCCGAGAAGTTTCCCTTTTCAACTTCCATCCACCTTGAGTATCCATGTGGATAGGTCATGTTACTAAGAAATCTTCTGATGGATTAATTATGGCTGCTAAACAAACATTTTATGGCCAAGAAGCCCGACAAACGAGTATAATGTTATAGCCACTCTTAAGTGCTTTAAATTAATTTATATAAAAGCGTAACTTTTAGTACCTAAATATCTAATTTGTTTTTTTTTTTATATTTTATTAAAAAGAACAGAAAAAACAAGCTGGGCTTAAGACGTACAAGAATGTTTCTTGGCAAATCAAACAAAACCTCCCAACAAAATGTAAAGAAACAAACAAAGTACTTTTTTTAAATAGACATCGGCCAGGCAATAAAAATGATATTATTTTCGTTTAAAATAATTTATTCTCAATTAAATGGCAAATTATTCAGTGTTTATAGCACGGTATATGCTTTTAAAATTCAAACTAAAAACAAGACCAAGAGGGTGTTCTTATAGGAATTCATTTGTCTAATGACTATTAATAAGAACAAGTTTAAAGTTTGTTGTTTAAAAATGGAAGAAGTTTTTCAGGATTTTAAAGCTCAATCTTTTTTTTTTGTTCCTCTTCAACTTGGGGTAACTAAGGTACAACTGATTTAAAGTGACAAAAAATTAAACTTTCTCATTCTTAAAATACATTTCTTTTTTTTTTGAAATTACCTACCTTTCACCGAAGGATTTTTAAACTTGTTAAAAAAATTTATTGCTATTTTTTATTCAGAAAAATTTGTTGCTTTTATCAAAAGCAAAATCATTAAATTTGCATGTAAAAATACTAAATTGCAAATCAGGTTGTATTTAAAAAATAAAGTGGGCAGATTTAACATAAAAAAACAAGTCTATATATTCTTTTAAAATCTGGAAAAAACATTAGATAAGCGAAGAAATTCATCAAAACTAGATTCGGTATGCATAATTGATCTTAAATAAATTTAATGTGTTATCTTAATAGTCTGCAAAGTTATTAAATAGAGGAGTTATATATGCGGATTTATTTTATAATAATAATTTTGTAAATAGATATTTACTTAAAAAAAACAAGATTTATATTCATGTCGATTACAGAATCCGCAAAACTCGATCCGCAATGATTCACAGTGTAGTGTTCTCTTTTCTTCTCATGATAAATGAATAGGTGGGAAACAGAGCTCTAACTGCGGATCGAGTTTTGCGGATTCTGTAATCAACATGATTATGTATAGTTTAAAGTTATTTTAACCTTTTTGTTCAACGATAAGAAATATTGGCTTTCTTTTGGGTTGAAATGTTGACAAAGTTTTGGGAACGTTGAAACATAAATAACTTCAAACATAGAACTCAAGGAAGACTATAAAATTTTAGTTCTTTTAGATATGGACTAAGAAATAAACGATGGAAAAGAATAATTAAATGGCTCGATGGTAGAGAGCACGATAGCTTTGGCGCCAAAAATCGATAACGGTTTTTGGTAGAGGGGTTAGAAACAAGTATTTTCTTTTGTGTGATCAGACTCCATACCAAGACAGTTCATATCGTCAGTGTTCATACCAGTGCACACACAGAGACCATACCAACCCAGTTCATACCCAGGGACTATTCATACCCTGAGTATGAATAGTCCCTGGGTATGAATAGTTCATATCAAAATTGAAAACTTCAACTTGGAAACTACAATCCTGAAGCCATTTTTTTTACTGCGGTACGGATGGCCTAGTTCACGTCCCTTAGAAAGGAAACAAATTGTTGAAAAAATAGCAGCAATACTTACAATTAAGAATTATACACTTTTTTAAGCCAATACTCTGCATTAGTCTGTTTTCAAATCAAGTGAAATTGACCTTAAAAAAATGTATGATTAAGCACTAATTGTAAGTACATATTACAGCTGTTTTTTAAAAATAATTTTCAGAATTTCCCCAATATTGAAGTTGTCTAGTATTTATATTGAAGTATTCAATTTAATGTATTAAAAACACAATTTTTGAATGATTTCGTTTAATGACAACACTACCGAGACTCTCGGTAAGTCTCGGTTCAACAATTAGGCTCTCGTCTCAGATGTCTAATAGTTAGACTTACCTCGGTCTCGTGAACAGCCTTATCTTCGACCGTTCTTCGCCAGGGTCAGCCCACTTGTCTGCCTCCCTGTGTGAAAGGGCAATGACTTTCCATGCGCCGCCGCCGCGCGCTTTCAAGATTTATAAATATCCATTTCAGTTTCACCAGTACTTGCAACACATTAAAAATTTTCGACTTCCTCAACTGGTTGTTTACTGTCTATGATTCTGTGAGAAATTAAGAATACGTCGACTGAGTAGTCTAAATATTAGAGGTATATGATTGCAGAGTTCACTGAATTCTTTCATTATCACCCGACAAAGCAGCATGCGGGACATCACTTATCATCAAAGGAACAGTACAGGGGACAATTCACAGCCTTGCATTACCCCACTTTGGATTTTAAATTCCTCTGTCATAGAATGTGATATTTGAATCCATAATTATGTAGCCTTGATAATTGCAATCAATTTATTCAATCTCTATTGAGACTGTCGAATTCTTTTCCGAAGTCGATGCACAGCAGATGAACTTCGATAATTATCCGCAAGATGTCAACAAACAAAAAACCATATTTGATCGGAGTGGTACTTCGAGTTGGTCTTTGTTCGCTCCAGAACGCTTCAGGAAAACTTTCTGTTTTCTAAGCTCTCTCATTGATTGACTCATTCGATGTTGTTGGCGCTGTTCGTAAGAGCCCTGCGGAAACACCATCACGTCCTTACCGCTTTATTCAGTTCTCTGATTGCCGCGTATTCAGGAAATAGTTACTTTGGAAGGGCGTTGGCTTCACTTTACTGACGGAAACCACAGCATTCTTTCAACAGGTCCTCATGTGAAACTAGCAAGAATTTCTAGTCGCTGTACTCAAAAATATAAAGTTGTATTTTACTTCAGCAATTCAGGATTCATTGCAGAGAGATTTTTGGATGCCACCTGCCCGGTGACTGGACACACCCTAAACCAAAGCTTACTCATGAAATATTTCTTGTTTGTGAGACTGGATTCTTGAGTTGTCTTTTTATAAATTGGTCGAGAGTACTTAGACAGACGGGATGTCCGCGAAGATTCGTCAAATTTGTCTTCATGGATGTTTAGCTTTCCAAAAGACCGTTATTTATCTGTGTTCCAATGTCAGATAATATAATTTCTTGTTTCATTTAATGTTTCTAATGGGTTTGGTTCACAAAATTCCTCTATGTAAATTAAAATGCAAAAAACACAAAGTTGTGAAATTAAATGTTATATTATTTTTTATGTTGAAACCGTAATTGGTTAGAACACACAATTCAAGTTTTATTTGGTCATCCTTTTTAAATAAAAAAGCCATACAAAAAAAAAAAAAAACAAGCAACAACCTAAACTAGATATTTTCAAGATCAAAAACATTTATGTTAATTTTTAAATACATAGTTCTATACATTTTTTTTTCTTTTGTTTTTTTGTCAGTATATTTTTATATGTACATAAAAATGTTAATGACTTATTTATTTATAACATCAACATTTTTATTTTGCTTGACTTGTGTTGAAATAAAAAAAAAGCCAAAAAAATTTTTATTTTTCCATGTAGAATAATTTCGAGTTATTATTTTTCTACATATGTAGTTTTTTTTATCTTGGATGCAATTTATTTTTATTGTTTGATTGAGATGATAAATATTTTATGGGAACAAATTTATCAATGAAAAATTAATTTCATTTCGCATAAGACTTATACCTATACAAAAGTTGTTAAATAAAAATTGGAACAAATTTATTGAACGACTTCTAAGACAACTTTTAATTGCAAGTGTCACAAAATAATAAATACTATGAGCTACCAAAACAATTTGATTGAATCGAAGTATTTTTGGATTTTTTTATTATTAAAAGCAAAGTAGGGATCTTGTACATAATTATACGGTTCCTTTTTGGTGCTACTTTCTTAAAAGTATTCCGGGTGGAAATAGCAATTTTATAAGTAAGATTATATTATGTGTATTGTGTAATTGTCCGATCAAAACGACTAAGGTGTCAAAAGATAGAACATGTTTTCAAAAAAAAATTTGCAAAAAACATTTAATTATTTGCTCCTCTTGGTAAAATGCTTTTGAAAAAATGGAAAAATATCCAAAAGGCCTATTTTGCAAAGTGAATGTACATAGCTTAAACTAAAGCATGTTTCGGATTTTTTACTATGACATAAAATTTTCAATGATCTGTACACATGAAGGAAAGTCGGACTAGTTACAATATTTATAACTCAAGAACGTCTGGATCGATTTCAAGGATCTTTTATTGGTTGAATTCGTCATTGAATAGGAGAATAGCTTTTGAAATATCGAAGAAATCCGCGAAAAAATATAAATGAAGAAAGTTGTAACTGTTTATATATAAAAAACACCTTTATCGAAATATATACAAAAATATAGAGAAAAAATGAAAACAGATATCAAACAACATCGATTATTCATTATTGATACTAATGAATCTTAAAACTCGAAGATGCCTCGTTGTTACGCTTGGAGGGCTTTATGGAAGAAATTTGAGCATTGTAAGCAATTAAATGCGGTTCTTGGTCATCCGGTTGTATGTTCTACTGTTGCTCCCCGTAGAGTGTCTGCTTTGCGGATTTTGCTGATAAATATTATGCTTGAATATGATACTAATTGGGAGACGAAACAAACACTGAAGCAATAATTCCTGCATCCATAAGTCAGATACGCACATTTTTTGTATTATAATATTGAGTTTTGACATGCTTCACATCGAATCCATCGCGACCTGTGGAACAAACAGAAGGATAAAATTCCAAAAGATATTTTACTTCGAATTTGTGCCAGTTCAGGAAATCCTGATCCTGAGATGAATGAGGAAATACATATATAACCACGCTTTGATGTTGATTGAAGACTGTATTGCTTTATGTGCGCCAGTTTGTAATAGAAATGCCAGTGCCAGATCGTGGACTGAATGACGCGTTTGATCGAGATATGAATATGATAGACAATTTACCAATCTCCAAAATCAATCTGTTCAAAACCTGTGAAACCACTCAAAAGAATTATATTTCAATCAGATGTATTCATCATGGAAATGGGGGCCTAGTTATCCTGGATACCCCCGGCTTAAATGGAAAGACATTCCTAATGTCATTGATCTAAGCTACTGTTTGTACATTGCGATAGAAGTTGTCTTTTCTGGAATAGCAGCCGAATTGTTAGAAGAATGTCCTACGGCTCATTCAGGGTTGAAATTGCGGTTTAACCTTCAACCTACTGAACAATTGACATGTAAGATTGCGAAGCACTCTGCAATGGCCAAAGTTGGTAGAAAACCAACATCTGGGACGAATTCACAATGACGCACAAAACAATTGATCATTGGAAGCACTTGACCATACACTGAAAGATTTGCTCAATGACTCGAAATGTTTTGGATTATTATTATTTTACTGTCTGGTTATTTCTGCCAAACATTGTCAGTCATTCCAAGATCGACTGCTGCCGATGAAATAAACGCTAACCTGAAATAGTCAAACATTTGGCGCTGTGTGAAGAAACTTAAGCTTAAAGCAGACATGAAATTTGCATTGCTGAACGATCTATCTAATGTTCCTGTTGACTGACGAATTGAGTTCCAAGGAAATTGAAACATAAGTTTCCTTCAATAAATAAATTGTGCTATTCACTTAAGATGTTTCGCCATCTTGTTAGAATCACATCTCCTGCACATCAGGGTTGTTGAATTGAGAAACGAAAAAGTCAGCTATCATGGCTCTATAGCGGCCACTATTGACTGTAACGTTGTGACCAGCATCGAAATTCCACCAATGCATAAAGCACACCAGACTCACTCAACTCTCAATCTCAACATTCACTTAAGGAGAAAAAAAACAGTTTTGTTTATTGACGTAGCCATTCAACCAAAAGTGAGCTACATCGGGATAAATTTGCGTAGTTTGGAAGCGTTGTTCAGGCATAAGTCTATTTATGTTAAAATGCCAAACCAAACCTAACATAATTCAATTAGCAACTGTGAAAATGGCCGCCAGTTAACAAAGTGTTGCCAACTTAAAATTCTATACCTCTGAAAAAAAACCCTTATTTATTTTTTATTAGGTTAATAATAAAACTATAAAAGAAATTTAGCTCACAGTATATCAACTTAAATTAAGGTTTATCTTAAATCTACCAAATATCATTAACCTTTAAAAAAACCTAAAAAACGAAAAAAATTGAACACAAACTAAGGATAAGAATCCAATGTTTTTCTGAGGTTATTCACTTGCCTTTAATTTTATAATATGATGAAATACATTCTTTACCAAGTCAAGTTCTCTGGAATTGAAGAGGTGCAATTTAATGGAAGATTAATAGTACATGGCAAAGGTCACAGTACAAGCTAAGAGCACAAAGCATAAATAACAAAATCAACCATCATTTATGAAGAGAGATTAATTTCATGCATTCTGCATATGCGAAGTTTAAAATCCAAGGTCACGACAACTTATAGCCCTTTAAATATTTGGTGCCGTCATACTATTTCTCGCCACCACAAATTTAAGTATATCTACCTACATCAGAAGAAGATACAAATTACCATAACAAGACCCCTGCTGCAGCCGTGCCTTAAATGCAAGGTAAAACAATTTGTATACCTACTTTTATCAAAAAATCAGTCAAAAACAAGTCACACAGCCATAAAACTTGTTTTTTTTTTTTTTTTGATGCGATCGTATTTACTGGACCCAGAGTCCCAGACCTCACTTAAATCACACCTGACTGACTAACTGTCAATTAATTAATATTCACCTATTTCAAAATTATTTCCACGAGTGTCATATTCCGCTAGAAGAAGAAGAAGAAGAAACTACCATAACTAGTTAGTCAAAATATTAATGCATGTTTGGTGCGTAAATCAGCCTATTAGGGTCTTGGCGGAAGTGAATTTTATCAGCTTAAAACTGCAAATAATAATATACTTAGACTTAATTAAATGGTAAAAAAAATTTTAATAAGGATATTCTTGTTTAGTTACATACGTGACCAACAATTCTATAAAACAATACAAATAATTACCCCTATTGTTGTTATCAATAAATATCAAAATAGAATGAATTTAATTGTTGAGATACTTCAAACGCTTCAAACAAATTCATGAATAATAATTTTCGCATAAACTCTGAGCGATTTATTTGAACATGAATGGTGCATTGACAGTTAATTAAAAGATAACAGAGAAATTTATTTTTTTTTGGCAACCGGATGCAATGAACAGAAACAAAATGGTGACTTGTTTTAAGAACATATGTATGTAGGTACGAGTATAAGCAATGGAAAAATTTGTCATACTCGTGCCTGCACAAATAATAATAAGTAAGTAATTCAAAAAAGTGTCTAAGTCACATTCCCAATCAAGTATTTTTAAATGTTTCTTTGGGTAGGAAAAATGTTATTTGCAATAGTAAAAAGTAAATATAGAAAACACAAGTTTTAAAGGCACTGGGAGCCGTGGAGGCAGTGTTTGACTGCTAGCATGGATGTCTTGGTTCGATCCCCAGTCTAAGCAGCATTATTTTTCTTTTTGCTCAACTAAAAGCCACCCCTGTAAATAGTATTTAAGCACTGGATCGAAAAATGAAATAAGATAGCGTGACTTATTTCGTTTAAAAAAAATGAAATTAGACCGCTATTGAAAAATGAGGTTAAGCCGATCGTACTTATTTTAGTTTGAAAACTAAATATGGCAGCTGTCAAAAGGCGAAATTTGGCAGAGCGGCTTTATTTCATTTAAAAAATGAAAATATATAATTTTACTCTGGCCATTTTTTTAAAGAAGATGGCAGAGTTTTTCCGCCACTTCATACATCCAAAGCTTACTCGATCTTTAATGTCATCATCACAAGATCCTTCGATATTGATCACAGGTCCAAGACATTTAAACTTTTCGCACTTTCAGAAACATATGCCCAGAAAATATTTCAAATATTTACATGTTTCAAATTAAATGTAGATAAAATTTTTGTTTTTGAAAGTTGAAATTGTAGAAAAAAAAAGAGATTCGTGGAGAAATTCAAAAATTAATAGAATATATGTATATCTATTCCGCTTATTAAGAAAATCAGAATTTGTCACTTAAAACAATGTTCCTTTTCGTAGTACTTGGAAAAATTTGAAACATGTAAAATATATTCATATTTAAATAAAGTATAAACAAAAAAATCTGAAAGACATTTGCCAAGTTAAAAAAATTATATTATGGAGTCTGTCTTCGGTTTAAACTTGGAGTTATAATTTTTAACCCAGTCGGATAATCTAAGACACCCCTTAGATTATCCAACAAGAACGCAAGATTTAAATTTGGCACCAATCTAAGTGTCATTGTTTGACATTTGAACAATTATTATTGTTTGTTAGTAGAAGGTATAAGGTTGAAAAAAATGGAGCGCTACACGAATGAACAAAGCATTCTCATTGTGAAATTGTTTTACCAAAATGGTGAAAGTTAAGTGGCTACAGTTCGCAAATTGCGATCAATTTGGGGTTACAAAAATGCTCCAAAAGAGTCAACTGTAAAGCGATTAATGGAAAAATTTGCTGAAACTGGGTCTGTCACTGATGTAAAGACAACAACACGCCTTTGACCAGGTCGATCAAGCGAAAATATCGCAGCAGTACGTGATGATGTCGCTCAAACTCCATCCACCTCAATTTGACACTGAGCTCAGCAAATTGGTGTTTCCAAATCCACTATGCAGCGAAGTGATCGTGCGATTTATCACCATTTTTTTTTTCTTTGGAGTTTTTTTGAAGTCGATGGTTTATGCGAATAAGCTGACTACGACTCAAGCCTTAAAAGAGGAAATTGGACGCTGCATTAATGAAATACCGCAGCATTTATGCAAAACGGTCATTGAAAATTTCATTAAAAGATCGCGTATGTGCCAGCAAAGCCGCGGCGGCCATCTGCCCGATGTGTTGTTCCATACATAACCTCATCCTGAGGTCGGTTTTTCGAGATATACCCAATTGAAAATTAAAAAAAAAATTTTTATCTATTTTTGAAGCTTTATTCCAACATAGGGTTATTGTTTAAGATTAAAAATGTTAATTTCTTTTTTCAAAATTTTGTGGTTTAAACAAAATAGTATAGAACATTTTAGGGGATTTTACCTCTGAAAAATAAATATTGGCCGTAACTAGCAAGTGGTAAGTTTTACAATTTTTTTTTTGGAAACTGCTTTCATAACTAATAGTTATCTCCAGGTTGTAGATAAAAAATTAGATCAACAAAATGGCAGGGAAGAGATAATAATAAAATTTGCCCACAGTTCGTTATAAATTTTATTTGAATATAAATTCCTTTCGTTTTCAAGGTGTTTTGCAGCAACCGTGTGAACGAGGTCTTAAATATTTTGCAAACCATTTGCGACTGCTCTTTGATTCGATTGTTTTTTTTTTTAATCTGTCACTAAGAATTAACAAAAGAAGCTATTTAAAGCATTGGGAGACTCATAATAATCCATACATTAAGGGGTTAAGAACCTTGAAAACGAAAGGAATTTTATATTCTAATGGAATGATATTTATAACCAACTTGAAGCAAATTTATTTCATCTTTTATTTCTTGCCATTTTTTTTTAATCTAATTTTTTATCTACAACCAGCAAACCACTATTAATTAAACGCAAAAAAAAAACACAAAAAAGTTCTTTGCTAAATTCAAATCAATAAATCTAGATTTTATTAAAATCGGCTTTGAAATGTTTTTTTTTTATTCATTTTTCTTGTAGGTCTGTGTCTGTGAATGATTTTAATCTAAAACAATATACTACATACCTAACTATGTAGTTTTTTTTTTCATTTAGACATTAAGCTTATCAATTTTTGTTTGTTTAAGAAACCTGTATTGCCTTTCTTTTATTTATGGCAAAGAATTTAATTTAAATAAACATAAAACGTGCGTGCTTATTAAAAGGTAAACTACTCAACACTATGTGAATATTTTACAATGCTAATAATAATTATAACCATATTTGAAAAAAAAAACGTTGCTTAACTTATACACCCACAAAACTATACTGATACACTCAAATTTGTTTAATTTTTTTTTTTGAGATATTCATTCTGATTAATATTTAAATGAATGCGATACTCCGGCAACCTTGATATCAAATCCAGGAATATGAGGAGGCCAGACACCTTTTCAAAAATAGGATCAATAAACTTATTAACAGAAGATCGTCCATATCTAAAAGAAGATAAAAACTTAGTAGGGTCTCTTTACTAGCCGCTTTCAATTGAGAAGACCAAGATGCTCGCAGTATTTTTGGCCTAGCGAACATGAGCAACCACCACCGCAGCAGGGAACATGTGATGACTTATGCACCAAAGTTTAGTACTTATTGAGTGCAATCCCTCACTACAGTACAATTTTTCAGAGGTAGGTATACAACTTTAAGTTGGCAATACTTCTTTAACTGGCGGACATTTTACATCCAGAAAAACTGACTGTTTGGTGTGCTTTATACAGGAGCTGTGGTTTCAACAAGACGGTGAAACATGTCACACAGCTCGTGTCACGATTGATTTGTTGGACTCCAAGATCTTGCGATTTAACGCCGCTAGACAATTTTCTGTGAGGATATGTGACATCGCTAGTCTACGCCAATTAGCCCGAAACGATCGACCACTTGGAGAACAACATTTATATAATTTTAAAAATTCATCTTTCTTTATATTCCGCCATTTTTGACTTTTTGGCGTTTTTTAATTTAGGTTTTTGTGACAACAATTCCTTGAAAAACACTTTGATACTGATTTAAATTATTCATATTTATTGAAGACTTTGAGGGCAATTAAAAAGTCTTCCGAGTTTATAAAATAAATACAAATGAAGATTATGCTTCAAGATTATTTATAAAGCTCTTACCCATCAGTCAATGCGTAGGTAAAGGGAATCAAAGCAATAATATATTATGTGTTTTGATTGAAGACTGTTAATGATTTAAATGACATTTTATCACTTCTTAATTGAATTTATTATAATACATACATATAACTAAAGCTTATGGTCCATTGCCATCTTAGTCAAATAAACATCTTAGTCTTGGAAGATGATTGTGTGTATGTAGTATATACCTAAAATTAAGTAGTTTAACATTAAAACAGAAATCACCCGCAGTGTAAGAAGAAACATTTTTAATTCAGATTTAAATTTATGATGGATTTTCGTTAAAGGTCAGCCGTAATTTAGTTATTTATTTAATATCCAAGATCAGTAAAATCAATACTTAGACTTTTGGTTTGAGACTAGAACAACTCTAAGTTAAATCTGGTGATCAAATTAATAATAGGTTGGTAATTTATGTATTCATATATTTTTTTAAAATTAATTAAATTAACATGTAACGTTGCTAAGAATCAAATTTATAAAGTACTAGCTAGCCCATTCTTCCTTCGCTCGGAAAGTCAAATTTAAGTTTCGTAAAAAAAAAAACAAAAGGTGTTTTTAAATAATTAAAGTTTATAGCACACAATTTTGGGTAGGTTTCAACGTTCGTTCTAAATTCATTGTATTCATCGTTTGGAATTGGGTTTGTTGCGTTTTTAAACATGACTGATTTTTTTTTAATACATCATCTGTTGGAATGCAGTAAATTTCGCGGTAACTACTAGCCTATTTTTACATCCCTAACAAAATAATATTAAAATCAGATGAAAATTGTGTGGATGTTGGCACCTCTTTCTTAAGTATACATATATTTATAGTTTTTGAAAATTTTGACATGCAAATCATTAAGATTATACAGGGTGAGTCATGAGCAATGCGACAAAATGCTAGGGCGTGTAGGTTGCGTTGAGACAAGAAAAAAATCGTATGGGAGGGGGGGGTTCTATTGCCCTCCGTTTAGCCGGGAGGAGCAATTATCGAAAAAACTGACTTAAAATGGAAAAAAATTATTTAAAATCAACGGCTTCATTCACAATGCTGTGCGATACGTTTTTGAAAAGCCAATAACTTTTTCTTTCATTCTTTTTTTAAATAAATCTATTTTAAGAAATAGTTTTTGAAATATTATTTTTCAAAGTCAAAATTTTGAAAAAAAAAAATTGAAAAAAAATATTTTTTTTTAAGTCAAAATCAGAAAACCGGATGCAAAAATTTTATGTCGTTCTCAAGAAATTAAAAAAAACCAAAACCACCTTTTTCTAAGAAAAACATTTATTTTTATTTTAACGAAGCCATTTACGAGTATGAAGCATTAATCTTATTTTTTTTACTTTTTTTGAACTGGAGTTTTATGAGAACGTAATAAAATTAAATAGTATTGGAATAACCCTGGATTAATGTTATTTTCATTGATAACTTCTGAAAACTGATCTGTCAATATTTTTGCTTTGGCCTGCCCGCAGCCCATGGGTTCTACCTGTTAGGGTGGACAATAAGGACAATAAAACCGCAATTTTTTTGAATAAAAAATAAACAACAATGTCAAGCATTAACTTATGCGAAGCCATTACAAGGAGGTATAATCTATTGCGGTATATATATATGTATATATAATTTTAAAATCAACTGAAAATTGTGTGGATGTTGGCAACTCTATCTTAAGCTTGTATTTATATTTTTTGAAATTTATTATTAAGATTATATTTAATAAAAAAATTTGATCACAATTCGTCTAACAGCTTATGAGAAAATCCGGTTCTATGGCAGGTACCTTAAATAACAATTTTTTGAAAATCATTTGAATTACTTAAAAAATATGTTTTGTCTTAACGGTTATATGACAGTTTTCGTTGTTTTCGTAGCTAAAAAATTCAATTTAAACTCTAGAGAATCTCCTTAAAAACTTTAGTTCATTTTATTAATAAAACTGTACTGTAATAATGTCCTGTCGATAATGTTTTAATTTAAAATTGTTTAATTTTAGTTTTAATTTATATGACAGCTAACGTACTTTTTGAATCTAAAGCAAAATTTTGTTCAAACTATTTAAAAATCGTTAAATGCCAAATATCAAAAAAGATACATTTTTAAAATATTAAATTTTGTGACAAAAATTTGAATTTTTGCATATAAAAAAACTGTGTATGCGAAATTAAAAATATAGTTTTATTGGAGAAACATTTTGCAAACACAAATTTAAATGCAGTCAAATTTAAATAAAAATTAATTATTTTTTTTTTCGTCATAAAAAAAAGTTTAAAAAAAAAACAAGATTTTCCAAAAAAAACCTCCAAAAATCTTGTAAAAAGTGTAAAGAAAATCCAGCCATGTTTAGAATAAAGTTTAGAAAACAGTCTTACACACAGAACTGGGATCATAAAAATTGTTAAAAATTGAACTTTATTAGCTATGTATGTACATATGTACATGTATAGTCGCAAGTAAAAATTTTGAAGAGACGAAATATGGTTTAAAGCCATCAACAATCATCGTTTAAGGAAGTTGTTAAACTCGAATAACTCAAAAGTTAGTCGATCTTTGAATAGATCTATGGTTCATAATAAATTTTCCTTCAAAATCAATATATTCAGTGAAATTAATCTATCCAAATTTTTCAACATGTCGTATTTCGCCAATGTTTAGGCGTACCACAAACCGAGATTTGTTCTTGTTTCGTGGCCAGCCCTAGTATAGCCTGCAACTCAATCCCATTTATGAAATACCATGTAGACGTAAAAGTTACCTTCCCTTTTTTTTGGGGGTTTGGATTAGAAAAATCATAAAATAAAGCTAACCACAAAAAATATTTTATTTTGTTTCAGAGTTATGTAAAAACCATTAAACCTTGTCGACTCTATCACTTGCCTACATTTTATGGAAGGATTTTAACTATTTTCTATTTTAAAATATTTGTTATTTCAATATGTATTTATTAAACAAAACTATGCCTGTGAATTAACATTGTTTAATAGTCTAAATGAATACTTTCATGCGCGATTGGTAACAATTAGCACTTCTGTCCTCAGATCATAGCTGCCTTGGACTTTTTATTGCTTCAGTAGATTTGACCTTGAACTATTGTAGAAATATGAAATGAAAACATGAAAATTCGATATTGAGATTTTGAAACAAAAATAAAGATTAGCTATCCAGTAAAATCATGATTTTTTATCGAGGTAGTAGAAAAATAAATTTGTACGAACCTATTTAGAACATACTCTAAATATAAAACATTTTGAAAGAGAAACATTTTTTGGTTTATTTCAACCACAGCAAATCACTGTTTTGATATTTTGTAAAATTAACTTATCACAAAAGTATTTCATAATAAATTGAAAGTATTAAGTATAAGTTGCTGACTCATGTTCGTTAGACATTGAGATGACATTGACAAGGACATTGACAGACACCAGATTAAAAAAAAAAATATGCTGTTTTAAATTTTTGAATGCAAATACTTACTCTTAAGAAAAAGAAATATTCAAATGAGAAATACATTTAACAATCATGTGAAAAAGGAGTTATTTAATTCTTCGTTCTGTTAATATTATATTTCAGATCGTGGCTATTTTATGGATGAGTGAATTTAAACACCTTCCTATTATTCAATCTTTATATACATACCAATAGCCTGATCTATAAAATTAAATTAGTTCATAGCCTTCATCAACTTAAACAAAGGCCTATGATTATTTTATTTTTTTTTTGTTAAAGAAAAAAGTAATCTGCCTTGAGCAGAGATGTGTGTTTAAATTTTAAAAATTTGTTTTAATTTAAATTTAAATCAAAGTATTTAGCCACAAAGACTAGTTGGCCCTTCTTGAGAACGACTTGCAACATGTATAGGCATAAATAAGTGTGAAATGATCTCCTATTTTTTTTAATGAATTATTTATTAAAACAAAAAACAAGTATATTGTTTCGCACATAATTAGCCATGCGTATGCGTCAAATATGCGAAAATGTCTTTTTATTTATTCTTTTTTTTTTCTTGGGAACAACAATGATCTTAACATAACAACTAAATTAATTGGTTTTATTTTTTTCATCGGGGATATACAAATCGTTATAAAATTTTAATAAAAAAAAAATGATTCGTTTATTTTTATTTTTATTTAAGTTTTGTTTATTCTTAATTTATTCTAACGTCATTCATAAAACTTGAAATGAAGATTTTTATTTTTTTTTTAGAATTTTTGATTAATTTTGATGATATGATTTTTTTTTTTAATTTTTTTTTGTGGTTTTTCATATTAAAAGTCCTGTCTATAATCTTGCATTTCTATTTCTATTAAAATTTCTTATCGAAAAATGAGTAAGAAGAAATAATTTGTAAGCAAAAGATATGCACAAATTAAATATGAAAATATTTCCGGGATTTAAAAAAAAATCTGCTCAAAGAGGAAATGTCAAAGATTGAAATCTAGAAAATATTTTGAGATAGCTTCTTCAAACACATTGCTCCCATTTTTTGGAAGAAAACTTTTAAACTAATCTTTTAAAAAAAATAAAGTGCTTAACTTTAGTACTTTTAAATTTTCTCAAAATTGAAATTGAAATTACTAAAGAGGTTCCAACACTGTAGAAGATTTTTGTAGGTAACTTTTCATTCTCTGTGACCCCTATTTTGAAACTTCCAGTGCACTTTAGTTTTTGTGTTTGGATACATATCTGTTTTAGCGGGTAATTATTCATAACTTTTTGTGAATATAAGTATTTCATATCAAATCAAATTGAACGATGATCATAATGGAAAATAATTTCAATTGCGAGTTCGACTGTCAGCTCTTTTGTTTTAGTATTAAGTAATTCAAATTGAATGCATTTTTGCTATTGGAATAAATAATGTTCATTTATGTCTTTTTCAACGTTTGTATCCTTATTCTTTTGTAATGTAAGAAATGTCTAAGTGGAACCATAGAATGCTTAATTCTAAAATTGAGGTCATTCATGCCATGAAAGAGGTAAGGAGAAAATATCGATTGTATGCTATTTATTTATATTTGAAAATAGGTTTTTTATTTTGTGATAACACGTCATTTGTAGTATTTCCTTGAAACTAAGAAAATTATTTTTTTCGAGGTGGAGTGAATAATGGTACTTTAAATAGACCCTAGGCAGTAATTTAGAACTGGATCTTTCTGTTTGGACCACATAAACACCTTTCAGATCATCATCGAACAACGCACGTCGAATACAGACCATTAATTCACCAGCTGTTAATTGACTTCAAAAAGACATTCGACAGTATCATTGCAGAGTTTATCTTGTAGCACTTGGAAAGACACCTCCACTGTCAATATAAAAATAAGCTCATCGGTATCTCCAATAATGAATTGCGAGTCAAGTCATGCAATGGGCCACTTTCACGCAGACAGGTGGCGACCGGGTCGACATAGAAGATTTTCGTAAAGAACGGTCCGAGAGAAATAAGCACATCTGGACATTAAATGGATAGAGCTGAAATACATTCTTAGGAAACGTACCATTAGAGGAGGCTTTATGCTCCGCAAAGGAGCACTCACAAACCTCATTTCTTAGGTCCAAGCACTTAAGTAAGTATGTAATTGGTAATAAAGAAGCAGCATGCTCCAGTAAAAAAAAATCTTATTGGAGTAAGCATGAATATAAAGGTTATTTATTCCAGTATGTGCACCAATAATTTGTTTGACGTGAACGAGTAAAGTTTCGGAGGTTTTTTTTATCTAATTTTCGAAATGATTTGATAGTAAATAATAAGAATTTTGTCTATGAGAAATCAATTAATCATGAAAAATTTAAGATAGAAGTGCAAAGGAAAGTGGAAAGGATAAATTCAAAGCATAAACTACGTTTTGTGCAATAGAACCCGGCTTTGACTCCCACGCATTTTCTATTTTTAACTACTCCTATGAGATCGCTTCAATCGATTCCAGTAAGTGTTTTGAAGAATAACAGCATTTACTTCATGAAGGTACAATAGGAGTTAAAAAATGTCTCTTTTTCTATGTATAGGGAATGCAATACAATGCTTTTATGATTACCAGAAATAGTTATGTGTAGCTTCTTTTGATGAATTAAAATCATTAATTGGAAAATACGCAGTAAGCTTCGATGCTAGGAACATAGACAAAGCAATTATTAGTAGCATATGGTGTTCTATGGTCACCAAATGTATACATTCTATATAATGTATAGCTTACTGTGGAATTCGCAATTTGAACCCTTACATTATGCATTGTTATATATTTTTGTGAATGTCTCGAAAACCTGACATCAAACCTTATTCATCAATTCTGGGGACAAATTAAAATTCAGCGCATCGAAAATGTTTGAATTCTTTCCATTCGATATCTATTTAGAAATTTTCATGAAAAATCACTTTAATGTCAAATCCACAGTAATACTCTATATAATAATGCAAAAAATATAATTGATCGCTCAAAACGATGCGTGCATGAAAAAAAAAATAGAATCGATCTGAAGTAAACAAATTATTTGAATCGTTCATTATACCTACTTCTCATACAATAACAAACTGAATAGAGGCACAGCAATGACAATCATACAGCCACATAAGTAACAGCCATCGCAAATCACTTCTGTTCTTTAAAAGAAAAAAAAAAAAAACCAGCAGATAAAAATATTGTACGTAATTTCTTAGGTGTTCTTTTTTTTCATCTTTTAAGAGCTTTGCTGCCTTGAATGGAACTTGGTTGTTGGCCCGTACGAATACACAAGTATACGCCTTCCAATTCTCAAAATATATACCAACAATGTATACAGGTGCAATCAATCTGCCTGATGGTCATTAAAGGCTGTTGCAATTTGCAATTTTCCCACACACAGACTCATGAATCCCCATATAATGCTCCAGAGGTCATACACTCATAGCCCCAGACAAAATCTACCTACCAAAACAGTAACAACCCAATTTGCCACTGTTAAACAGGTTAACAATTACAGCTTGAGCCATAAGAAGATACACCAAAAAAAAAAAAGAAGATGTTAAATTCCACATTTTGTTGGTATTTTATTCATGTAAATGGAAAAGCTTCTAGTTTGTTATGTTGCGGTCTTATAGTCTCAGCGCCTGAATAAAGCCTACCTTAACATTAAACTCTGTTAACCACGATCACGATCACCACCGCCAACAACAAAACCATTGGAGTAGACGGGGTTGTGAAAAACGAGATACTTGCCTCCCATAAGTCTTTTCAAAAGTTTTCGTTTTCATTTGGCATTTATTTATCATACATACATGCATTGTATGTACATACGTATATAAATTTTTAAAAAATCTATTTGGAAATAACTACTTAAGTACAGATTTAATTTATACGTATTATTAAGCTTCTAACTTAGTCTGAATAGGTAATTGTCAGTTAAAATTTATGTGTATATTATTATTTTTATTTTATTAAAAGTTTGCAAAAATTAGTTTCTCTGGTTATTTCTATAAATTTCTAGAATAAATTATTAATTATGAATACAGAAGAAATTACTCGTAAAGAAAAATAATGATAGCATTGTTCGATTAAATGTCAAAACAACTGATTAAACATAATTTTTTTTGGTAAATAATATTAAATTTTATTTGTTTAAAGAGTGACTGTTATACAAACGTCGTCTTTTTTTAAATTTATTTTTAGGATTTTTTTTTAATTAAATAACAAAAATGTGAATGTGTCATAAATTAAATAAATAAAAAATACATTTGTTTCAGTCGTTAGATGGAAAAAACTATGGATTGATCATTTTTTCCGGATAAACAAATATAAAAGGAAAAATCAAAATTCCTTATTTCTTTTCTGATTGATAATTTACTATAATTTCAAAAAGAAAGAAAAATTGATGATAAATAACAAAAATTATTTTTTGCAAATAATTAAAAATAATAAATAATTTATTTGGAAGTTTTTCCTTGCGTTACCCTCACATGAGAAGTTGCGCCATCTTAAGGTGTGTGTCCATTAGGGAGTTTGTATACTTTGAGACAAATTTATAGCTTTATTGAGCATGCAAAACTTAGGAATATAAGAAATTAAAATGTTTCTGTTTTTACTTTGATAATATGAATTAAAATACATTTGTAAGTTTTAAAAGTAAACTAAGTTTAAAAAGTAAGTTTATGAAAAATTTTGCAAAATTCGTCTGAAAGATTTTTGAAAAGATTATTTTTTGTTTTTACCTACAGTGCTGTTTTATGATGTCTCGAAGAGCTTAAGTTCCTCACCATCCACACACACTGTTTAATTTTAGGAATTAAAGAAGCAGATGAATTGGTCTAAACCAAACATATTCCAGTGCTGAAACTCCTTCTTTTGCTATTACAATCTTATGAACCTGAAAATGAAATCTGTGAATCATTTGATTGGAATTATCACAGGACATAATCTGTTGGGGTATCATAAAAAACAAATTGAGACTAAGTACTGAAGTTCTTTGCAAAGGACCAAAATTTTTAGTTTTTCATTTACTTTAAGAAAAACTTCAATTCAAATTTTCAAGTCATTTTATAAAAAAAAAATCATAAATCATCGCTAATTTCACCATGAATTGAACATTAAATGAGTCTAAATTGCTTTGTTATAAACCTCCAAAATCACATTTTATTTTTGCAGTTTAAAAAAATAAAAGAGGCTGGGTGCGACCGACACTGATAACTTCCCATTTGTGAACTTGAAAACTTTATATTAAGTTTTTTTCAAATAACCAAATTTTCTGCGAAACAAACTTTAGCTGTTAAATTCAAACAATGATTATTTTAAGATTGAAAAGCATTTTAATTATTTAAAGAGATTTACGAAATGCACATTTAAGTATATGTCAAATATATACCCGTTGTAAAAAATTTTATTATCTATAAAATTAAATACCTAATGGCAAAGTCAATATCATTGCTCGTTCTCAAGATATTCGAGTCGAAAAACCAATTTTACCACTTTTTAGTTTATTTTTTTTTTATATTTTTTGTCAAAAACTGTCAATTAGATATTTGTCAAAATTTAACCTTTCATAAAAAATTGTACTATGTATAAAATAAAATATTTTAGAAGGCACAATCGTTGTTCGTTCTCAGGATATTCGAGCTGAAATACAATTGTAACTACTTTTCTTTAGAATTTTTAACAGTTTTTGATTTTTTGTTAAAAAACTGCCCATTCAATATTTGTCAACATTTTATCAGTTGCTAACAATTATATGTTATGTAAAAAATAAAACAAACAAGAAGTCAATATCGTTATCCGTTTTTGAGAAATTTGAGTCGAAAGGCAATTTATACCAATTTTTGGGAGAATACTGTCCATTGAATTTTTTTTTGAAATTTTCATCAGTAGTCAAAAACAACATTTTTCGTAAAATAAAATTATTTTAAAGTTAATATCGTTTTTCCATCTAAGGATATTCGAGTTATAAAACGTACGGACGTACGTACGTACGTACACACGCACACACACACGACCTTGAAACGTCGAGAAATGTCAAAAATTTCAATTTGAGAAATCGGACCGATTACAATAACTCCCTATGGGAAGTTAATAAAGCTTCAACTTAAAAAAAAACACATTCTTAACCCCCATATCACAGTGAGGTTAGCAATACATTTTCTTTTTTTAGCAACCGATATTTTATAAATACCTACTTCAAAATTTAAATTGAAGTTTTTATTTGAAGTTTCTAGCTCATAAACTGTAAAATCAGGAAAAAATATGAAAAAAATGCAAAAACACTGCGAGTTCCTGTCAATTTCCTGTTAGTCTGGTGAAAAATGTTCTGCCAACTTCACAGCCGTTTAGACGAGGTGATGTTACAACATTCGAACCTCAATAATGCTCCTTAGGAAGGAGTTGAATTTCAAAGGAATGTCGATGGATAAGAAGAGGATTTCCTGGAGTTTTAGATAGGGGAATATTGCTAATAACGTAATTGTAATGATCTTTTAGTGGCAAAGTTCGTCGAAAAATTATTATCCGATAGCTGTTTTCTTGCTTCTAGTTAGACTGAGATATTCACAAAGGAAGTAATATGAGCTCTCGTCTACTTCTTAACACCCAGGGCACAAGTCACAAGACAATATACCCATTTTGCGCATGTGGGTTCCTTTTAAGTTAGGACAATAGGTGTCTGCTTAGGTTAAGTAAAATGTTAGTTTGTTTTACCCTTCGAAAAGGTCGGCCGAAGGTTCCTTGAAAGCCAACCGGTTTCAAGGGCTGACCTGTTCGTTTTCAAATTCCCAGAAACGTTGTTGTGATGACTGCATTTGAGAAAAAATACAAAATTGTTAAGTTTTAAGGTAACCGTTCTTGTATTGAAGATTAGCCTCTTTATTTCTTTGTAACAGATTTATTTATTTGATAAGAAGTTGCTATCCAAAACTTTCAAGTTACCAACATTGAATGTGAAGATTTTTCATAATATTTAATTTTTCCATTATTAAAGCAAAAAAATAAACATACCAAGGTCTTAGGTTAGGTAGAAAACTCTTAAATCAAAAATACTCTCAGATAAGGTCACAAATATTTTCTTTTCATGAGGTGAAGGATTTTTAAGTCAATATTCTCGTAAGCTTGTAAGGATACCCACCTTAATGGTGCTTTAAAAAAATCTTAAATTCTAAACTACTTAACAGCCTTGAACCCTGAAAAAGAGTTCAATCTTGTCTTTTATTTTATTTCACTTATAGCACCTCTTCTAGATTTTCGCTATCTAAAATAAATACCCCAATAAAAAAATAAATACCTAAATATGCAAAAGAACTTACCATTTTATCTGCATAATATCCTCAACTTCTCTACGCTAATGATCAAAAACCATCATACCACCAACGCTTGCAAAACGTCAAAACATTTTTAATCGTCATCAATTTAGTGGGCATCTTCAAAAGTACGAATAAATTTTAAATCCACCACTATCACATACCACAGTGTACACTCTACATATGCATGGTGATGGGAGCTTTTTCGTTTTTCGTTCAAGTCAAGCATGTACCAACTACCTACCTATATTGAACGTCCACAAGGTGGCCAGGCCTGGCCTGGCCAGCTAGACCAGATCAACATTGAAATCTGGTTCCAGCTGAGGGTAAAAACAATTTGCCAAAAGCATATACACTTCTTCATCTTGATCAACGTCGTTGTCGCATCTTCGGGGTCTCAAAAAACCTGAGCAACAACGACGACGACGACGACGAAGCGACGACGCTGACGGTCCTCATCATCTTCACCGAGTATATATAGAAAATTTATAAGATTTGTTATTTTAGTTGGTACTCTACACTCTGTCTAGCAGTTAACCACACTTAACCTGTGTCTCTTCTTTTTTTTTCGCCTTCTCAAAATTGGTCTCGCTATATCGGTCAAATTCATCAACTAATTGAATTGTGACACGATAGGGATATCGTTTTTTTTTGTTTTTTTAATTTTTTTCTTTTTGAAAAACTAATCCTTGAAATAAATTTCGGGTGGACCATATCGTCAGAAAAAGAACAGGATACTCCTGTGGATTATTGCTACTAAAATACTAAAGTGCTCATTATGGTGAGTAAAGTTATTTTTTTTTTTTGTGAAAAAACCCTCATGGTCATCATCTTGTCTTCGATAAATAAAATTGCATAAGGATATTATGTCTTCGGATTGGGATTAGTACGCGATTGGTAATAACAGTGTGTGATTTACAGTGAAGTGTTAAAAAAAAAATAAAAAGAACCCTCAAACTGAAATTTAGTAATAACGTCCATTGAATTATTTGTGCAGTTTGAAAATGAAAAATGAACATTCCAATATACCTATAACACTCTGTGACTTTACTGCTGGACCATTGCATAACTAAAGAATACAATTTATCAATATAGCTAAGAGAGTTACCCATCATGCAGTGTGTGAAGAGTTTTGTGTTTAGCTGTCTGTCTGCCTGTTGCAGTGACATTTAACATGTTTTTTTGATTTATACATATTTACCCTATGATGTGTGAAGAATTCAAATGACCCATTGGTGTTGATTTGTGCTTTTGTTGGTGCTTTAGGATTGCGCTTAATTATCACTTTTAGATGGAGATGTTGCATTTTTAACATCATCATTGGTCGATTGGCCAATCGAATTAGGTTCATTTGAAGATGGATAGATAGATAGATGAGTTGATGGCGAACAAGAAATTTAATTATTCAATTTTTTTTTCTTTTTCGTTTCATAGTTTAATCTCGTCAACTTTGCCTGTGACACATGTGCTGATTAAATGTGTGGTTTTTTATTTTTTTTTTTTAATTTTTCAATAACATTTTGCAAAAATGTTTTAATAGCTCGTGATATGGTATAATAATGAGATGTAGCTTTGTCAATGATAATGTGAATATTATTATGCTAGAGGTCTTCATATCATTAAATGATCTGCATAAAATCGGCAGTGACATCTATGACTTGTTTGAACTTAAAGAGAAGTTTTATTTTTTTTTTTATAATGTTCATGAATGAATGGATATTAAATCAGATACAAACATTGGAGCTTTTGAGTTGGATTAGATATTAAAATAAGTTGTGGCGTTATATTATAATTTGCAACTCTTAAAGTGAAGCTTCTACTATTTTCAAAACAAAAAAATTCAATTTTTTAAAACTTTTGTTTTAAGGATTTTTCTGGGAATTGATACATAGTGAATAAAATTATTAAAACATCAATCAGATTAACATATTAGCTATGAAATCTTCTTAAAAGATGAAAAAGTATACAGTCTTTGTATATCTTTCTATAGAAAAATCTTATTGATCTTATGGAGGAAAACTTATTGAATTTTAAAAAATTTTGTCATTATTTTTTTATAGTACCATTTAAACACACACGAATAAGAACATCGTTTTTAGTTTAAGAAGTTTACTTATAAAAATTCAAACCCCACAAATGCTAATATAAACTGCAAACAGGTCCGTTTAGAGCAACCCTGGGCCTGGAACAGAATAATACCGAAAAATTTTCGATACATGTAATGTGTATCTTCGATAAAGCTAGAGGTTGTTTCTTCGTCTATTTCAATACTTCGGCTTCTAGCTTAAAGACAGATTTTTTCACCAATATTGGTAAAAGTTAGTTTTGTTTTGTTTTGATATTTTACTCAAAGACCATTGTCAGAATATAACATTTTCAAAAAAAAAGAAAGAATTATTTTCAAAAATGCAAATGGTTTTTTAAAATTCTGTTTAAAAATTATTTTTTTTTTCATAATTTAATTTGACTTCAATCCATCAAACGGCTTGTGAGAAAATCAAAAATAAGGATCAACAATCGCTTCAGTACTATGAGAAGTAGTTTAAGGTACAGAAAGACAAACTAAAAGAATTGTTCGATATCTATCACAACAATTTAAGGCCTACTTAATATTTTTATAGATTCGAAATGCCCTATAGAATCTAAAATTTTAAAAAATTTGGCACTAAATAATCATCGGTATGTTGAAAAGGGACAGTGGGAGAAAGTTGTCCTTTTCAATAGTCATAGAAAACCTTACGCTGAATCCATTGGTATACTTCAATCAATATTGTAAAAAATGTACATTTGACCTTTTAGAACCAAGATGCAATAATTTCCTGACCTTTGACCCCTTATTTTTAATTGCACTTGAGGACGAATGTATAGTCAACTTTCATTTTATATTACTTAAAATCTCATTCAAAAACTAAAACCATTAGTTTTTCTGAATTTATTCCTACTTTTTTTTAAACTACTATATGTTCCAAAATTAAATTGAAAAACAAAAACACCGCACTACATCACAGTTAAGCCAAAACGCATCGGTATCATCAAAAACTAAAAATTAATTTTGTAATAATATTAAATTTTAAAATATTAATTTTTTTTATTTTCTATCTAAATGTATTTCAGAAAATTCATAATTTTTATTGTTTCTTTAGCCACACTGCACAAATGTGGAATTCTTTAATTTTTTTTTTGTTCTGATTTCCTAATTTTATTTATTCATTCATTAAGTAATTCTAATCCATATCTATATATTCACTCTATTTTCGAAGTAATAGTGAGATCAGGGAGAAAAATGAATAGTTAAAAAAGGAAATATTGTTTAGCGATAAAATTGCAACAACGTTAAAATTTCACACTTCTAGAAGACCAATTATATCGTCTACCTGCTCCGTGAATTTTTATTTGTTACGATTTATTAATTTTAATGCATTGATAAAAACATCAATGAATTAATCATTTTTTACGCCAAATATTAACTTTATCGAATTATTCATCGATGGTGTACCTTAATTTGAAAAAAAAACTTTATCATCTGTACAAAAGAACTTCAAAGAAAAAAATATCTGAACCTAACCTATACGATTTGCATTGTGTGGTATAAAAAGACCAAATCATTCCTCTACGGAAATCACAATAAATTTTTAAACAAAAAATCACAATAATTTATAACGATGAAATTTTATATCTCATGTTGATTATACAAAAAAAAAGAAGAAGAAGAAGAAGAAGAAGAAGAAGAAGAGTTATTAACATAAACCAAGCAAGTATAAAATAAAGAAATGTTGAGCAAGTAGCATCACAAATAAATATCATAAACTAATACTCGTACTTATTATTGTCTTTTTATGACCAAAGTTGCATAAAATTGAAAGCCGATATGACAGCAAAAACTATCCATACCCATGATGGCATGATTCAATGAATATTATTTATAAAAAAAAAAAGACAAGCAAGTATAAAATTTATTCATCAGATGAACCCTTGAATAATTATATTATTATTATTTCATATTATGACCAGTTCATGTACTAATATAGGTATAGGTACATAACAGTTCCCAACACAACCCACTTGAATCGTGCATTTTGCTGCAATATTTTTCTAATGATTTTTCAAAAAGTTTAGTCAACCCACATTTTGAAAATGCAATGAGCAAAACATTGTAGTTTACATTGAATTATTTAAACGTGCCTTTTAAAACCTTGATTAATTACTTACATACAAAAAAAAAAATATTGAATATGATGTTTACATCTTTGCTCATCCACTTAAACAGTTTGAAAACAAAAAACTAGAATTTTATTGATTTAATACAAAATTGGTTAATCTCTGACAGATATTCAATTTGTCATAGCTATATGTACCCAAACGGTGAACATCCCATTTTATGTGCCAAAAGAACCCGTTTAAATGTTGGTATTTATTTGCAACAAAATCTTCAAAAGAGTCAATGGTCTGTATGGAAGTCTGAGTTATTGCCATGAGGACAAATAAATTTTTAACCATGTGAAAATAATTTATTTCCTAAAAATCCAACAAAAAAAAACTCAAGTTTTGGTTTAGTTTTCTTATTGACTATACTTTAAAGAACATACAATAACACAAATACATCTTCAGTTTCACTTTTTTTGAATTAATTCCGTTAAGAATCTAAGTTTTCCTTTCACTTGACCGCCAAGGGTAATCATATAATCTCGCTACAAATTAGCATCATCACATTTTCGACATAAATTGTTCGTTCTTGTTGATTCTCACTCCTGAGAGTCACCCAGTTAAAATTAATTTTCTATTATTGTCTGCCGCTTGTATTTATTGTTTTCTTTGAAAGTATGTCAGAGTGATTCTTTTTTTTGTAATCTAACACACCTCATCTACTAAAAGGTCAGACATACGAATACAAGATTGTGGAGGTCGTCGATTCTTGCCCTTTTTCATCTGGTTTTTATTTTTCGTGTTATTTTATACATTAAATTTACGTATTTATCATAAACTATTTTACTAGATGAATTTGAAAGAAGTAGTTCAGAAACTAAAAAAAATGCTTTGCTTGGTCGACCGTTTCTAAATTGTGAGTTATAAAACAGAAACGTAGGTGGAAAAATTGTGTAACCAATTTCTAGACAAAAGAAATTGTATCAATGACATTGGTTGTCTGAGATATCATCTAAGATTATTAAACATATTAACCTAGTCTAAATTTGCTTTAAAATTGATGATTTATAAATAAGATAACAAATTTGTGTTTTATTTTAGATTAAATGCACATTTAAACAAACAAAATTTGCATTAAAATTTTATGTTCTCATATTTAAAAATAACAATGAGTATTTCAGCCGGAAGACTTCAAATGACCAAACAATATGCAAATACCGATTTAGACTATTATATTATTCTGAATGCTGCATACCGTTAGTCTATTTGACTCGATCACACCGTTGTTGCTATATACTCAATGTATACACTGTAAACAAGACCTTGAAATGAGAAATATTCCATATCGTTTTTGCCATATTTTGTAAAAATAAAATGAATTGTTTTCAAAACAATTTGAACAAACAAATTTAGGTTTGAATTAAATGTTCTTCGCAACGATCTTTTCAACGATTTGTCAAATCTACGAAAGTATGAATTTGGAAAATTATTATGCAATTTAATCACCAAGTGAGTTTATATTTCAGAGATAACCGATCCTTTAGAATTAACTGAAAAATCTCCCTCAAACATTTTGAAATTTTTAAAAGAACTGTTGTCACTGCAATTCTGGAGATTTTGATAAAACTTGACACACTTAGGAGAAGGTGAAAAAAGTGGTTCTCGTAGTACTGGGTTGATTGTTTACAATTTTGGTATTTGGGTATTCACCTCAATCATTTAATTTACCAAAAACAAAGAAATAATGTATGTATAACATTTTTGTGAAAATTTTATATTTAAAAAACGGCTTAATCGATTATTTTCATTTTAAGACCATTTCAAATATTTATTCGAAAATTAAAACTATGAATAATTTTAAATAAAAACATTTGTCAAAAAAAAGCAGATTCGTAATTTAAATATTTTTTTTATTGTACTTTAATGCCACATTTTCTCTAGAGCCTAATTAAGATAATTTGGCAAATTACGAAAAAAGCTAATTTAGTTTGGTAGCAATATATTGTTTTCTCTTTCCGTTTTTTTAATGAAAAATAGTATCCTAATTTATATTTGTCTGATCGCGTTCAAGTAATTTCCGAGCTGAAATTATTTCATTTGAAAATTTTAATTTGTTTGGGATAGTTGATAGCTAATTTGGAAACTAACTGCGATATAACCTCATTTGGCCTAATGAAAAACGGCTGAAAGTTTAAGATTGATATCATCACACATCGTTCTATCAGTGTTATAATAACGAAGCATGTCTTTTTTACAATAATTTTGCACTATTTCTATGTTTCAAGCACTAAAATTGGACTATTTTTTATAACTGTGGGCCTTTTCTCCCACAACTTATTACCCTTTATTTTAATCATACAATGTGCTTTCCTTAGTGAAATATAAATGATTTTACAAAAATTTGAATCATTAAACTCACTGTTATTCAATCAAATGAATCATCATCATTAGTATTTCACATCAGTACAAAACCGAGAACTTTTGGCGAAGAATCCTGTTTATATTTCTGATATCCCATTATTTTTAGCACAGAAACATAACATGAAATTTCATGAATTTCTGCAGTCCAAAAAATTATTATCTATTCTCGCAATAAAAAAATTCACAAAAATAACTTCTGACGGTATCATAATACAATTTAACGAAATAAAAAAAAAAAACTAATTCTACATTATTAATTCTATAATACATATTAAATATGATTTTGCCAATAAATTAAAACAAGTTTTTATTTTTTTTGTGAGGTTGGACATTTGATATTTCAATTTGCAATAACGGTAAAAAAAATGCACTGAAATTAATAAATTTGCAATTTATAACAGGTTCTATTCAGCTAAATCAACAATATATCTTAATTTATTAAAATTTTTCCATATACCTACAAAAATATCAAAATGATTATAACCACTTATATAAAATCCACAAATCATTAAAATTAAATTATATACATACTATTTGAATATTATTTTGTTTAATAAAAATGTTGGTAAAATCAAAACAAACATCATTAGCCCTCTTTTTTAAAGTTGTATTGCTTACATTGTTGCGCTCAAAATTATGCGGCCTAAATGAATAAAGTAAAATGACCAGCCAAAAGTAAATAAGTATTTTATTGCTTTTTAGTATTATCTATTGAACATAATTAATCATTAACTAAATTCCATAGGAAGCCATTTTACAGAGCCTAACTTAGTGATTAATTGCACGTTAACATTTATACTGCATTGCTGAACTAACCATAATTCTATTGTCCATCAGACCATGACCTATACATCTTATATTTCCATTCAATCACCAACCAAAAGAAAACAAAAAAAAAATTAATAAACAAAAACGAAGTCAGCATTAAGCTCTCTTTTTTTGGATAAAAAATCTTACAACCTGATGATGGTGTCTTCATGGTCAACTAGTAGAAGAATCTGGTGTTTTGACACCCTGCAAACTCCCTGTAGGGATACTTGTATCACTTAAAATTTAAAACAAGAATGTGGAAATCACCGTTAAATTAACGACTCACAGCTTAACTTCATTTTTAATTGCCTTCTTTTGAGACTCTTTAATAGATAATATTCATATTTAAAAATGTTCATATCCATATATTGATAAAGACGATCTTAATGAGTTTTAGACATGGATGCGATAATGCTGCAACTTTGACACTCTAAGTATCCAATAAAAATAATGTCGAAGACGTTTTGGGAAGAAGTGAAGCAGATACAAAAATATTATTATCAGTAGGTACACCAATTGTGGTGGATTTATTAAGCGAAATTCATTTTGACCTCGTTATAAGATTTGCCGGAATTATTACAGCATCTTTCTGCAATGGATGCATCCAAGAATGTATATGCTGCAGGCAGATATATACAGATACACTGCATTATAATCTTTGTCCTCGATGATGATGATTCTTTTTTTTGTTTATGTTTTTGCATTACACTGTAGTACTAGCTTATTGTAGCTTTTGTTGAGGTAAAAAAATCGCGCAGATGAAGAAGTTGATCGTGACACATCTTCGATGGAAACCACAAATAGCTGTTCAAAACGAGTGTGTCCGTCAGGTTGTTGAATATGTTGATGATTTTGTGTTTACATAATTGAATTGAACTTTGATGTAGGTAATGTTTATGTGCCATCGATAATTGTATAATTTTTTTTTTTGTATTTTCATTTCGATTCATTTATGTTCGCAAAAAACGTCTGCATAAAAATTGCAACCAAGCATTGATGCCAAAGTGTTGCCAGATTTAAATGCTGTTTTGCAGTACATATTTCAATATTTAAGTTTCGGAACATCTTGAATTTTTTCAAAGGAATTTGTTAAACAACTTGGTTCAAATCAAAATTGTGAAATTTCTTCAAATTATAAAGTTTTCTCTTTTTTTTTTGATTTTTTGAAACACTTTTCAACACGTCTAGTTCTTTTTTTGAGAGAATAAATATGAAATAGTGTATCGCCCCTGAAACTTAAATAAAACTTTGTAAAAAAAATGGTTAAAAATAAAATTGAAAAAACTTTTCAAAAAATGGCAAAAAAAGTTGTAAGAAAAAAATTTGTCAGGGATTAAAAATTGGTTCTGCCGAAAAAAATGTTCGTCCTCAACAAAAATTCATATGGAAAATTTTGTAAACAATAAAAATTGCCCAGAATTAAGAATTGGTAAAAAAAATAATAAATGAACCAATGCTGTGCTGAAATTGATTTTTTCTTTAAATGGCAACATTATAGGCAGCCGTGCCCCCATGTCATCGCCATCGTAACAAAATACTCTTTGGTGCGGTCCAGTGCGAATACAAATTATTTAAAAACTCTATTAATGACCGTTTAAATACATCATAATGTGTTCAACTTTATTCAATTCAATGAAAGATAAGATGAAGTGAATAAAACGTACATAAATGAAAATGTATAGTAAAATTGAAGAGATATACCAAAGTTGGTTGTCATGATAATAGATTTGTCAATAATGCAGATTTTCAGAAAGCACATCATCATTAATTTTCATCACTGGTAAATTATTTGATGATGGAGCTTAAAGAGTTTGCCCTTTAAAATATAATGAATACAACACTTAAACTTTTGTGACTTAATATTTGAAGATGAGAAGAAGAAAAAATTACATATTCTGTACAAAAAGTAGTATGCAAAATAATGTATGCATAGATTATACTTACTCTTATTATTAGCAATGGGTGTGCTTTGGTTAAATAGATCCCAACCAACAGGCAATTGTTATTGATTTTTTAAAAAGAAAACCGTTGATTTTTTTGAATCTGTTTCGTCAATTTAATGCTCTTTCATGGGATCTCGTAGTCTTTAGAGTGTATGGATTATGAAATATTTTTTCGGAAACCACTGAAGTGGAGCTTGAATTCGACTCAGAGCCATTCAAATAACGGTGTTTTTGAATCTAACTGTAAAGTATTTCGAAAACCTAAGTCGGTTTGCAATGAAAAACAAAACTATACTCAAACAGTTATGTAATTCCAGCTAAAAATATAATGGTGGTACAACATAAATTAAAAATATATTTGAAATCGGAGATTTTAATTTTTGAAATTTTAGCTTGATAATTTTTGTAATTGCGATTTTATAAAAAAAAAGTAAATTAATTTTCAAAAAAAAAATGTCACTCGACTTATTGAATGGATTGAACAAGATTAGTATTTGCTATCAATGATTTTGAAATATATAAATACATAAATTATTTTGTTTCGTGCATTAGCTCATTTGTTAACTGAAACAAACACAAACTGATGCAGAATGGAAAATATTTCTGTTTTTGCCAAAAGATTGAACAGTAATGAACTAACTGATGAAATAGATTAGAACTATATACATAAATGATGTGTTCTGGAAAGGCCGTTAAAATCTATTTTTAATCTGGGGTGTTTGGTATAAATATGCTTACTTCACTAAAATAATTGTTATTATTATAATAATATTTTAATCATTTAATATTTTAATACAAAAATAAATGGTTCCATTACTTTTGAATAAATTTTTCATTTGTTTTTCATTAGACAAAAATATAATAAGGCAACGCTTTTTTTCAACATATTTTTCCTGTATCTTTGTAAAAAATGCTTAAAAATTTTATGGAAAACCACTGCAATTAATAGACACTGGTGATAATTACGAGCTTTACCGATAGAGAAACGCCAGAGTCAATAATAACATTTTATTTAAATTTTCTCAATTGTTTTTGAGCAAACACTACATGACTGAAAGCCATAATGAAAAAAAAAAATAATTTTACAGTTTGAAAACTTCCTTTTGAAATAAGCCAGGTATTTCATGATGCAAAATTTTGACACTCGTTTCAAATTTGGCCTTGAGCTCAAAAAACGAAATCGGCATATTCCAGATACTGTGAAAGTGATAGTAATTAATACGAAACTCATAATATTGAATTCTCAAAAAAGAAAAAAAAATAATAGGTATCTTTTAAAATCCAAAAAATTCTTTTTAAATGCATTTTATATCAACAATTGAGAACTTCTCTCAATAAGTTTTGATCGAAATCCGTCAAACCGTTTATGAGAAAAAATAATAAAGAGATTTGAATAATTTAAAAACGCCCATAAACAAAATTCCGAGGTGAATAAGCTTTGTGCTAAAGGTTGTATGCCGGGAACTGTATTCTGAGATATCTTTAGCTGTCAAATTACTTTTACAAAAATAATCTAGGTTATGTAAAAACCCTTTAGATACCTAACCTACACATAATGTATCCAAACCTAAATCATTCCTAATTCTTAAGAGAAAAATATAATTATTCATTTAGAGCAATACAAAAACTTGAATCACTCTGCTCTTAACCAACAACTCACTTTATTTTTTTTATGCGAACAAAAGAATGTCATCTATTTACTTAAATAAATAAATTCTGACGGAAAGCAGAGTTGCCACCTTCAATCTGTTTGATTTATGAAATTCCATTTAGGTATGCAAATAAAACCAGATAACATTTAGATTACATGCTCTTGAAAATTCTTCATCAAACACAATCCATGTACATACATACATTTATCTTATCTACCCTTGAACCTCCTCTCTACATACATATATGTATGATGTTCAAAAATCGACGGTTCATTGCTGTCAACAAATTAACTCCCGAACTAAACTAATGTGTTATAATATCGGCGAGACATCGCTAATGGTTCACAAACCTGTAACAAACCTTCTCAAATTTTTTTTTTTTATCAAGACTGTTGATTCCTAAACTCAATTCGATTTAAGTAAAGGCATAATCTAAGCATTAATCATTCCACCAAAAAACACATATTTTCTTAAAAGTTATGTAACTTCAAATTAGACTTCTTACTAAGAAAAAAAAAATATGCAAATTTCTATTTAAATAAATATATGATCAACCACACATGTCTTGTCTATATTCACCAAATTAACACGCGGAACTTAAATATTTTAATAGGCAAATCAAGTTATTCATTAGTAGGTAGATATAAGTAATATCTTCCTTGTATAAAAGTTATTTATATCCAAATTTATAGCTTGGTTATAAATAATTTTTTAAAAGGTTTTTGATTTTATATTCATTTTTTGAATAAGAATTTTTAATTTTCAAAAGAATTTCGATCACTTTTACTTAATTTTTGAACGTGTTTTTAATTTTGACAAAGAAAAAAAAAATAAAAATAAAAAATAATCGAAAGACTGGAACAGGAATGAAATATAACACAGTCCGAAGAAGCTCATAAATATAAACACCACCAAGTCGCTGTCGTCTTAGAATCAACTTTCAATTTCTTTATAAATGTCAAATGTTAATCGAACAAACTATGCTAATTTCAGCCTAATCATCGCAGTGTTTCAGTGTTGATGGGTTCAACGTCTTCAAGGTTTTCAACTTATTTTATCTCTTGTAAGACATCAACCGCCCTCCCCCCTCACACATCACACAATGTTGGTTTTATTTTTTTCTTTCAATAAATATATAGACCAGGTATTTTTTTTTTTCGTTCAATTTTTGTTGATTTGAAATTAGGAAACATCGAATATTGGGTGAATTTTTTTTTTGTTGAGTATTTTATTAGCGACAATGATACCAGTTCGGGAATTTATATTAAAATTCAAATTTAACTTGTTTTAAGACTCGCACAAGCGCGGATGGCTATCTCTAATCTGAGAAATGATGCAACTTAGCATAATCGAACTTGAACTTACACGACCTTGAGATCTACGGTGGCAATAATCTGCCTAACCTAGGATGGTCATAATTTATTAACACACGAAGAACCTACCAAACGTTGATGGGTGACACAAATAGTGATGGGGCAAGTTCCATGGCATTTCTGGAAAAAATATATAAAACTCAATCGACAAATACATTACGTGCTCAAAATCTTTTTGAAATTCTGTTGACATAAGCATGTTTGTACATCTGTAAATTTAGGAACAAAAAAGAGCATAGTTATGGTTGAATTTAGTTTTATTTGATTTATTTCCAGTATTAAAATTATTCAGTCCCACTGTTGATATTAAATACAAAGCGTTAAAATGTTTAGGAAATGCTAATATTGCATGCACGAGGAGGGCCAATAATGATGAGGTTTCTATCATCATGTATTTAAATCATATTATTTGCAGATCGATGTTGACATGTTGGTAAGCAATTACTTCACATTTAGCTGCGATACTTAAATATTGCAATTTTAAATGATAATTGATAGGTGCGTTAACTAGATGAAGTTATGTCAGGCATTTATTACGTGTTGTAGGCTATATATTTTAAATACGATGAAAAGTTGCAAGATGTTGACCAAGCTAATAAATTGGTTGCTTTGAAAAAAGTGAAATTTTAGAATGTAGTTAACAAATCCTTTTTTTTTGTTTACAGAGGAGCGCTATAATAATATTAGCGCTATGCGCTATTGGCATCAAGGCGGAAATTGAGGTAAGAGACCTTATTAATGTGTTTTCTCATATTTAAATCAATGTTTGCATTATCTTATATTTGTGAAATAGATTCCAAATGATGGAGCTGAATTAACTCGACTGACTAGGGAAATCGATGGTTATAATTATGAAAAACCGAAAGTACCATTTGAAGAGCCAACAAGAAAAACGACCGTATATGTCCCGCAGACGACACCATACCGACCAGCAACAACTCAAAGGGTTGTCACTACTCCAAGGCCAACACCCTTTGTACCAATAACTCAAAGGACAACACAGTATGTTCCAGTGCGTACCACACCTAGGCCAACACCATTTGTCCCAATTACACAGAAGACAACCCAGTATGTTCCAATTCGTACAACACAACGCACAACTCCATATGTACCAATTACCCAGAAGACAACACAGTATGTTCCGGTGCGTACTACGCCTAAGCCAACACCATTTGTCCCAGTTACACAAAGGACAACCCAATATGTCCCAATTCGTACAACACAACGAACAACTCCATACGTACCAATTACCCAGAAGACAACTCAATATGTTCCAGTGCGTACCACACCTAAGCCAACACCATATGTCCCAATTACCCAGAAGACAACTCAATATGTTCCAGTGCGTACTACTCAGAGCCCAACAACACCACGAGTTATTGTGACACAACCGACACAAAAGCTTGTAACTGGTTATACCTATCCAACACCTGACAAACCATTTACCTATCCAACAACACAAAGGCCAACTCAACCACCAACATACAGAACAACTCCTTACGTGCCAATTACAGTAAGAACCACTTCCAGACCAACGCCACCCCCAACATACTTGCCACCATCAACTCCAAGGCCAGTTCCTACAACCAGGCCACCACCACCAAGGACAACTGCCAAAGTGGTAACTCCACCTCCAACTTACTTGCCGCCTACAACTCGTAAGCCACAACCACCTGCAACAACTCCAAGACCAACAACAGCAAGGCCAACAACCAGACCTCCACCACCAAGGACACAACCTCCTCCAACATACTTACCACCTTCAACACCAAGGCCAGTTCCTACTACAAGGCCACCACCACCAAGGACCACTGCCAAAGTGGTAACTCCACCACCAACGTACTTGCCACCTTCAACCCCAAGGCCAGTTCCTACAACCAGGCCACCACCACCAAGGACCACTGCCAAAGTGGTAACTCCACCTCCAACGTACTTGCCGCCTACAACTCGTAAGCCACAACCACCTGCAACAACTCCAAGACCAACAACAGCAAGGCCAACAACCAGACCTCCACCACCAAGGACACAACCTCCTCCAACATACTTACCACCTTCAACTCCAAGGCCAGTTCCTACTACAAGGCCACCACCACCAAGGACCACTGCCAAAGTGGTAACACCACCACCAACGTACTTGCCACCTTCAACCCCAAGGCCAGTTCCTACAACAAGACCACCACCACCAAGGACCACTGCCAAAGTGGTAACTCCACCACCAACGTACTTGCCGCCTACAACTCGTAAGCCACAACCACCTGCAACAACTCCAAGACCAACAACAGCAAGGCCAACAACCAGACCTCCACCACCAACAGTAAGGACCACTCCTTACGTTCCAACTGTGAGAACAACACCATACGTGCCAAGACCATCACCAACAACATCAAAACCAAAACCAACTGGTTATACCTACCCCAGTCCTATTAATCCATTGACTTATCCAACTAAGTCAATTCCAAAAACAACTCCACGTCCAATTCCAACAACAGCAAGGCCAACAACCAGACCTCCACCACCAAGGACACAACCTCCTCCAACATACTTGCCACCCACAACTCGCAAGCCTCAACCACCTGCAACAACTCCAAGGCCAACAACTGCAAGACCAACAACCAGACCTCCACCACCAAGGACACAACCTCCTCCAACATACTTGCCACCCACAACTCGCAAGCCTCAGCCACCAGCAACAACTCCAAGGCCAACAACTGCAAGACCAACAACCAGGCCTCCACCACCAAGGACACAACCTCCTCCAACATACTTGCCACCCACAACTCGTAAGCCTCAACCACCAGCAACAACTCCTAGACCAACGACTCCAAGACCCGTCGTAACAAGGCCACCAACAACCCCAGCACCAACGTACTTGCCACCCACAACTCGTAAGCCACAACCACCAGCAACAACTCCTAGGCCAACAACTGCAAGACCAACAACCAGGCCTCCACCACCAAGGACACAACCTCCTCCAACATACTTGCCACCCACAACTCGCAAGCCTCAACCACCAGCAACAACTCCAAGGCCAACAACTGCAAGGCCAACAACCAGGCCTCCACCACCAAGGACACAACCTCCTCCAACATACTTGCCACCCACAACTCGCAAGCCACAGCCACCAGTTACAACTCCGAGACCAACGACTTCAAAACCCATCGTAACAAGGCCACCAACAACTCCAGCCCCAACATACTTGCCACCTACAACTCGCAAGCCACAACCACCAGTTACAACTCCAAGGCCAACAACTGCAAG
This sequence comes from Syrphus vitripennis, assembly GCA_958431115.1. Taxonomy (NCBI): domain Eukaryota; kingdom Metazoa; phylum Arthropoda; class Insecta; order Diptera; family Syrphidae; genus Syrphus; species Syrphus vitripennis. The sequence continues at coordinate 30,816,785 of OY288110.1, forward strand.
GCCAACAACAAGACCTCCACCACCAAGGACGCAACCTCCACCAACATACTTGCCACCCACAACTCGCAAGCCACAACCACCAGCAACAACCCCAAGGCCAACAACTGCAAGGCCAACAACCAGGCCTCCACCACCAAGGACACAACCTCCTCCAACATACTTGCCACCCACAACTCGCAAGCCTCAACCACCCGCAACAACTGCAAGACCAACAACTGCAAGGCCAACAACCAGGCCTCCACCACCAAGGACACAACCTCCTCCAACATACTTGCCACCTACAACTCGCAAGCCACAACCGCCAGCAACAACTCCAAGACCCACAACTGCAAGACCAATAACCACAATTCGTCCTAGGACGACACCTGGCCCAACATACTTACCTCCAGTTCCAGAAACTACTCGCAGACCAACACCAGTAGTGACTACTCCTAGACCAACAACTGCAAGGCCAACAACTAGACCTCCACCACCAAGGACGCAACCTCCTCCAACATACTTGCCACCCACAACTCGCAAGCCACAACCACCAGCAACAACTCCAAGGCCAACAACTGCAAGACCAACAACTAGACCTCCACCACCAAGGACACAACCTCCTCCAACATACTTGCCACCCACAACTCGCAAGCCACAGCCACCAGCAACAACTGCAAGGCCAACAACTGCAAGACCAACAACCAGGCCTCCACCACCAAGGACACAACCTCCTCCAACATACTTGCCACCCACAACTCGCAAGCCACAACCACCTGCAACAACTCAGAGACCAACGACTCCAAGACCCGTCGTAACAAGGCCACCAACAACCCCAGCACCAACGTACTTGCCACCCACAACTCGTAAGCCACAACCACCAGCAACAACTCCAAGGCCAACAACTGCAAGACCAACAACCAGGCCTCCACCACCAAGGACACAACCTCCTCCAACATACTTGCCACCCAGAACTCGCAAGCCTCAACCACCAGCAACAACTCCAAGGCCAACAACTGCAAGGCCAACAACCAGGCCTCCACCACCAAGGACACAACCTCCTCCAACATACTTGCCACCAACAACTCGTCGTCCAGTTCCAACAACTAGGGTTCCTCCGCCACCAGTGACAACTCGCAAGTTGACAACGCCAGTGCCAACATATCTGCCACCTACAACTCGCAGACCAGCACCGCCAACAGTAACTACTCGTCGGCCAACAACTCCAGTGCCAACTTACTTGCCACCAACAACTCGTCGTCCAGTTCCAACAACTAGGGTTCCTCCACCACCAGTGACAACTCGCAAGTTGACAACGCCAGTGCCAACATATCTGCCACCTACAACTCGCAGACCAGCACCGCCAACAGTAACTACTCGTCGGCCAACAACTCCAGTGCCAACTTACTTGCCACCAACAACTCGTCGTCCAGTTCCAACAACTAGGGTTCCTCCGCCACCAGTGACAACTCGCAAGTTGACAACTCCAGTCCCAACATACTTGCCACCTACAACACGCAGGCCACCAGCACCCGTAACAACTCCCAGGCCAACAACACCCAAGCCAACAACAAGGCCTCCACCCCCTCCTACTTACTTGCCCCCAACTACCGTAAGGACCCTTCCTCCTGTGACCACGCCCAGACCCACAACCCCAATTCCAACGACAAGGCCACCACCACCAAGGACAACCCCAGCGTTGCCACGCACATCGACTCCAGCTCCAACATACCTGCCACCACCAGTTGATGGTTACAAATATCCAGTTCCAAACATCCCATTCGTCTATTAAGGGATTTATCGAACGGAAACGAGCAGAGTAGCCCTCTAAGCAACAAACAACTAAAATTTTTGAACCATAGGTAGATGGAACAAATTGACAAGGGCTAGATTCTTCTAGTCATTGCAGTGGGTAGCCCTTTTTTTATTTTCCCTTTCCCCCAAAAGACGGACTGTTGACATCCCTAATTGACAGCAGCTGCTTACCGTTATTATGTAAAATAATTATTGAGATAGGTTTTTTTGTTATTAATAAATTATAAGAATTATTGTAAAACTATTCGCATATTGTGTCTAATTGTTTGACTTTATATACATAAATCGTTGTAGTCAAGAGCGTTCTAGCGCTTTTATTATAAAAAAAAAAATAAATTTAATTAAAAGATCAATTTTTTCTTGGCTTTTGTTAATTCTGATCTTAATTTCCGGCCTATTTTTACAACGACGCTACTTGCTCTCATCTTGGTTTGCTTATTGCGGAATCTGCTTCTGTGTCTGCCTGATATTGTTTTTTTACGTTATCTAAATTTAAGTGTTGTACCTACTTTTATACGTTTTCTTTCTCTCTCTCAAAAAAAAAAAGCCTACAATAAACGAACTATGTAAAAATGAACCATTAAATGTGTTTTTATTGTTCGTTATACGGGCTTAAATGCGGAACTGAAAATTATTATAAAATTCTTGAACTGTATGATTGTGGAAGTCTAGTGGGTCAAGACTCAAGATAGAGCTTTTAATAACTTGAACTTTTTATATATTCAGCTATTAAATAATATTTTATTAAAAAGCATTTGTAGTGAAAAACAAAAAAAAAATAAGAATAGAAATAAAAAGCACAAAACAGATTAGAAGTAAACGACAAAAAAATTAATAATTTAATTAGTATAATTGTGAACCCCTTCTGTATACTCTGAAATCTTGTGAGTATGAAATAGCAATTTTGTCAAGCCCTCTGAGATGGGTTGGGTGGCCTTGAGTTCCTGTTTATCTTCTATTTTGCTTGTAGAGCTCTCAATACTATTTTATTCGCATATCACACAGTAATACAAGCTACGTGCTCTGTCGTCCAGGGAATAATTCCCTGAATATTCTGGAGCAGATGGCTATAGAACGTTTATGGGATAGTCACATTATACTGTATTTTTTAAAAGGAAACATTCCCTAATTTAGCACCACGTACTTTCCAACCCAGCTGAAATTTCCCGGTATTTCGATTTCAGGATCAATAGAACTTGGAATTTCCGGTGTGATCAATCCAGCTTGAAATATCTGAAAAATTCGCTTAAATATTGCAATCCAGTTTAGGGCTGGCCACATGAGACTAGGTTCTAGGCATCCAAAAGTCTCGATGATGTTCTCAGTGAAGAAAATCTTTCAAAGTTTCGAATTATTAGGCAGCCTTTAAAATAAAATGGTTCTTCTCCTAATGCAGTCAGACAATCGATTCTCTAGTATTTTTTTCCAGATGGAATTCTTATTCGAACACGCTCTATCACTCCTGTTCTCCTGCTTGTTAACTTTATGAAAGTGCTGGACAAACAACTACAAACAAGCAATGTGTGGATTAAGGGTACCTAGAATTCTGCAGGAATCATTTTTTTGCTTCAAAATTTTACTTAATATTCCTCGGTGAGCTTCCACCTTCCACATCCATCCACTACTCCTACGCGCCATTGTGTTTGTTCCCTGAAGATGTATGCTAGCTCTCTCTAACTTCTCCCCTTTTCCTTTTTGACAGTTCTTCACCAAGTACTTCTAGGTGCCCCCGCTCCCTGCCTGCATGAGAGAGATCCATTACATCTCTTGAATCGTAAGCCGTAACGCACTCGTTACACTTTCGAAGCGTATGGCCAATACACTGCTACTTACGTCTTCGTATGATAAAGTCAATGCGTTCGTGATCGTGACATCTTCTCGTATGAAGTTTGTCATTACGGTAAGGCCAGAAATACTCAAGTGCTGCATCCATAAATGTATACGGATTCAACATTGCATCGAAAAAGTCATAGCTTGGTCTTTAATTTTATGGATTTGTTTCTCAATATATTTGATAGGATGCCTTGAAGCAGGATTTGCTTTTTCGATTGGATTGTTAATATTTAGGTCGGTTCCGCAATCAGTAGAGTCAGTACTTTAAAAATATTGAAAATTTTCTACTATGTCAACTATTTGTCCAGAAATATTTTCTTGAGCAGTTGAAGAAGTTCCAAGGTTGATCCTTTTTGTTTTAGCTGATTTCTGCTTCTCTCTTCATACTAGTTGATGATTTGATTTTGATCCATGATCCTATGAGAGAGTAAGCTTACGTCGTCTGCGTAATCCAGGTGATTGAGGTATTATTGCAGAGTCCACTGAATTTCTCCATTTTCAATGACAAAAGCTGCTGCCAGTGTATTAATAATCACCAACAGGGGCAACATGAACAGTATTGGGGACTACTCTCCGTTCCTACTTTGGACTTCAAACTTTAGACAACCTTTCTTTATTCAGAGCAGAAAATTTGGATCTATCGCATGAAGTTGGCCTGACAATGTGCTGTTATGCGGCAAATTTGAATAGTTGACCCATTCCAGTTGCCAGATCCTGAATAGCATATGGTTTGCATCAGCAGAAGGTGCTGATATTTTCTCCAGCTGACCTGATACATGATCTTCCTAATATCTGCTTGAAGTTGGACACACATCTTCTGTAGCTTTTTTATTGTACATCCTCTAAACAACGCTGAAGGGTTTATCAAGTATCTCAAGCTAAATTCACAGATTTGGCGTAATTTCCGAATCACATCATGTCACTCTTTTCTTTTAAATATTTTAAAAAGTGCCGTGCAGATTATCTTGCGAAAACAACTTCACTTGCAAAAAAAATTAAATAATTTCCCTCTAGTGATAAAATTTTTTCCTACTTACCAGCATAACTGAATGTTAAAAGCTCCACAACTTAATAACGGTAGGGTTCAGGAATGATGCAATGTTTTTGAACTTCCTTCTCTAACAAAATGTTTGCTTCATTCCACTTGGAAAGTTTACTTTAAAAATTTAAATTGCGACTTAAATATGTATAGATTTTATTCTTGTTTATTTATATGAAATTTACCAAAACATCGAAAATAAATAACTTAAATTTAAATAAAATTTTAAATAACAACAAAAAAAAACACTAACACTATAAAATGTTAAAAAACAATTCAATTATTATTAACAACAGCATCATTTGCTTGAAACTGTAACAAATTCTCAACAGGAAATCGAAAAGTTGAAAACTTCTCCGAATTGTCCGTTCTATTTCCAGATGAGCTTTCATTTGACTTTAACTCAAGAGGATATTCGGTTGTCCTCAATGACGACGACGGAGTATAATTTTCCACAATAACTGGCGAATCGTTAAGACTCTTACCCTTTTGGTAATCATAAGAATTTTCTGTGGATCCAACATCGTCCTCGTAGGATCTTTCACCCACAACGTCACAGTCGGGATAAGTTGATGTTTCATTTTTCGTTACAATTAGATCTCCCGAACTGCGTTCATGGACATCAGCATGAATAACATCGTACAGATGGTTTTGTTGAGGCTTCAGTGGTGGCGGAGGAGCGATATTGTTTTCCTTCTTACTTGGAAAAACATTCAAATGTACCATTAATTGATTTGCGCTGGATTTGGGTTTTTTCTCACCTCGAGGTTTTGTGACCTCACCTGCTGTCAGTCTATCTGACTCCAAAGGAGACTTATCTCGCTGATAAGCACTTGAGTAGAGACTCGGCGAATGAGCTAGTTGTTGTTTGTTCTTATATCGCTGTTGATTATGCATGTTCATGTAATTGAAATAATTTGCACCACCATTGCCGCCGCCATTGTCAACTGGCATGCCATAGGGTGTTCCCATTTGTGATGGGTAGTAAGGTTGAAAGTTTTGATTAAGTGGTTGGATAGTTGTCAAGAAAGGAGCCACAGTCACGATGGGGACTTTCTTTCCACTGCGGATTGGATAGACTTCGAGCTTAAGGCTAAAAGGTTCGTGTTTAAGATTTCGTTGTGCGCCTAAGCCATTCAAGGACTTATTAGCCCTTAACGCTTCTAAATAGTAGTCCGCTGAAACAGGTCGCTGGCCACTTGGTTGGAATACTAACCCTGGAACAGCAGTATTATTTGTTTTCTTCTTCTTGCGATTCAAACCCAACTGCTTCATTGCTAGGGAATTGATGTCATTCAATGACTTCGGCTTATAAGGATAAAAAGGATCAAATGCAATTCGTTGATAATTGACTTGACCCGGAGTCGGCATTTGTGGCTGCAATTGGATATACCTTCGAAAGACATTCGATATTCCACTGTTCTGGAGATTCTTGAATGATCCAGATATATGAATTCCTACAGGCATTTGATATTGATCAACATTCGGTACTGGTTCCTGTCTCAAAATGTCCTGGATGTTATTTATTTTGTTCTCTTTCTTCTTCTTTGATTTCTTGGTTTTCTTGAATTCAGATGGTTGTGGTCCTTCAAGCGGAAAATTAAATGGTCGCGGTTGTTCTGAGGCAGGTTCAATGTAATGCCTTCGATTCTCACTCTGGGTGCGTGTCAACCGTGGAGGACGTGGTATTTGATTATTAAACGACGAACCGTCTATGGGAAGGCGTTGTTCGAAATGGTTGTTGTTAGGCATAAGTGGCATTCGCCAGTGTGGCAACATCAATTTACCTTTTCCATTCCGTGGACGGTTGTAATAATTAGGTTGTACTCCGAAATGCTCCAGTAGGTGGAGAGATTCATGAGGCATTGCTGCAGCTGCTGGTGTGTGCATCATCATATGTTGCATGTTCATTAATCTGTGGTTTGATGGTTTAAGAGGTCTCAGTTCTGATGGTGGCACGAAATGCATTGGCATGCCTTTGGAGAAACTATTAAATGAGGAGTGCGATGTGTTTAGATGTGGAGTATGTGAAGCAGTTGATGATATGATTAAGACCATCAGTAAAATCTAGAAAAGGGACATATATTTAATGAATGGAGCTATAAGTGTGATTTAAATATTATTTAAATATTTATTTTTATTTACATATTCTCATTGAATAAATGTTGTACAAAAAATATAAAAAACTTATAAATTGATAAGAAACTAAAATTACCGTGGATATTGATGCTCGAGATTATACTCATGTTTTTGATATATTTGAACTGCCTGACATGATCAAGGGAATTAAAGTCTTTTAGGTCCCTGAATAGGTTTTTAAAAAATCAGTTTTTTAATTTTTTTTAAGTTATGTTTAACCTGGAGTTACTTTGTAAAAATATAAATACGGCATTTTTTAAGTAGCCCAAATCAATAGAAATTGGTTGATTAGCTTAATCCATGATTAGACTTAAACTACTGTGAGCAAAATCAAATTATATAATCTACCTTGGGAACAAAAACTTTTTAACATAACAGATGCCTTTTTTAAAGATCCAAGGTGCAAAACTACACTTTATCAAGTTTGAAGAAAATCGCTTTAGTTTAGGCTGTAGGTCGGGGTACACACAGATTGACAGACTTTCAGACAGACAGACAGAATTCCGAGACCTACTTTTTCATCATAATATAAGTTCTGATTAATATCTCGAGTTCGATTTTTTAGCAGTCCAAATCTTTACTGTGGCAAATAAAAACATAAAAAAAAATCAAAAGCAAGTAAGTGTTTACATACGACAGTTTTTTTTATGGAATAGACAATAGAATGAATCACAGTGTAATTTAAAAAAAAATCAAAAAACATTATTTACCAGTCAAGAAATTTTGGGTTGAAATTGTCAATATCTTTAGTTTAATCAAATTTATTTTTGAAGAAAAACAACACAAAATTTTTAAAGTGATTGTAAAAGATTTTCCACTTTATTGTAATAAATGAAAGAGCTGATGCAAGAACCAGAATAAACGTCAGTCAATTATTTTTCTTTTTTTCTTTCTAAATTTAAATTATAATATTGTTCTTTTTTAAATTTATTTAGGGACAATACATTCAAGAATATAAGAATAGCCAAAAATTAAAAGAAACTCAATTTAGTTCGAACTTCTTTTTTAAAACAACAATGACCCAAAATCGATAAGATTACTTTTTAAAAAAGAGAGATCGCATGGCCACAAACATGGATGAAAGGTATGAAGAAAAATTATTTTTTTTTTAACTATCCAAAACGTATACAATGCATCTTTTTTTGTCTGCATTACAGAGCTCAGACATTAAACTCAGATAGGCTCTTAATAAAAAAAATCTCTAGTTTCTCGGTTGGGAATTTTAATTTGATAATTTTAATGTGACCAAAATACTTTGATGGTTGAAGAAAAGTAAGAAGAACAAATAAAATAAAAGCGAGATAATATTCCCGCCCTTATCGGTGAGAAGGACAGTAGTCAAAAAAATTACTTAATACAGAAAAAAAACATTTAAAAAGGATTAAAAAACTATAGACGGTTCTCAACTCAACTTGACAAGCAGTATATATCTATAGGTGCTGTCCATATGGGTATGAATGCACATTGTAAGAAATGTATATTACACATGCTGCCAATTAATAACTGTCCTAGAATAGACTACCAACCCACTTTATATTATAATTTTCTTAAAAAAAAGACAACGAAAATATTATAATATTTTGTATTAATTATTTCATATTTCTTATTATTTATTCATGAATTTAAATAAATAGAGTTTCTTTTTTTTCTGTTTGTTTTACGAATTTAAAATGAAGGCAAAATCCTCAAGTCTACAACCTTGACCAAACTTCACAAACCACAACGAATTTAACAAAAATAAAATGTTTGATAATTTTACACATATCATGTTCGTCTTCAATTACTCAAAGATTCAATAATTAAAATTTGTTTAATAAATGTTTTAAAAAAAAAATTTGTTTTTATTTTTGAATATTGTGTACTACTGCAGAAATTCGTTGTTTAAATTGAACACATTATTAAATTTACAAATAAGAGCATTTTTTTTCTTTGATGACATTTAATTTTAATCACCGTTTATTAAGTTCATACAGTCGATTTTTTAAGTAGTTTAGATTTTTTAACACATTTAAATGACTTACACAAAAATTAAACAACATTCCGACAATGCACAAATAAAATATTTCAGAAAAATTTGTATTTTCTTTTTAATTATGTATATTAAATACTAAATAATGTCTTCTTATATATAGAAGAATATCCAATTTCCATGATTTAAAAAAAACTATAATTTAGGAGTGTATATTATTCATGGAAGTTAAATTCTTAAACCTTCTTCGTTTAATATCGAAACACTACTGCAGGCATTTCAGAGCATATTTTTTCCATTATGGTGCATGTCCCAGAAGAAAGTGTATCTTTTCTTCATATCGTGCAAATTGAAAATCATCTTGAGATCAGAAAAGCGTGAAAAGAAGAGTAATTGTGCGTTGAAATCAAAGTAAGTTTAGATAAATGATAAGGTAAAATTAAAAAATGAATTAGAAAAACAAATAGAAATTCTTTTTTTTTTTAGTGGTGTAATTTCATTGAATGACTTTAATTTATATGAATACTAAATTGATATTTTTTTTGATGAAGTGAAGTATTGAAATATCAATTTCAGATATCTGAACGACATTTTGACACTTTTATCAATAAAGTAGAAAGTAGAAAAATAAGTTATAAATTTAGTGATTGGCTTATAACGGGAAATAGATTTTTTTGTTTGCGAGTTTTTGAAATATTTCAAGAGGAGAACTAATCGTATAATTTTTCAACATAATTTTTCCAAGTAAATGATGATTCAAATTATGTTTGGGAATTTATATCAGTCGTCTGTATGAGAGGTGAGATGAAAGCCCAACGTTGGGTTTTCAAAACGCTAACTTAATCATAAGCGAATAAAAATTCCCTTTGCGTTTGCAAATCAGATTGAACGGTTTTATTTTTAAAGCATTGTGTGTTTATGTTAATAATATACCAATTTTTGAATTGCAAAAGGATGAGTATTTTTTTTTAGGTCAATTTTCTTGAAATTTTGTACAGTTTTTGATTTTTTTTTAATGGTTAGTTTGAGAAACTTCAAATTTATACAACGCTAGCGTATGTGTAGGTATTTTTAGTCATACTCGTACCTATAATTGTTTTAGATCAATTTGCTTGCAGTTTTTGATTTTTATCTGTTTTAAGGATTGTTTTAAGAAATTTTAAACTTTTAAGAAAAATATTTTTTTTCATTTTTGAAAAAAAAATTATAACTTTTTCATTTTTTGATTTTTTTCTTTTTAAGGGTTGAATTAAGAAACTTCAATTGTATACTGTAGGTAATTTAATTGTTCAGAAAAAAAATATTTTGGAAAAATGTTTTTTTTTGGATTTTTTACTTTAATTAATTATTATTTTTGATAATTTTATTTATTTTTTAGTAATATTTTAATTCCCAAGTGTATCTTAGTATATATAATTATTAGAGAGTTATCTCACAAGGCATATTAATAAATAACATAAATAAATAATTCTGATACTCCTTTCCGCGAGCGTTGCCAAAAACGCAAAACGAATTTTCTTTTCCCGATTTTTTTCTTAATATTTCCTCCTATTACACAAAAAATAGCCAATGTGTGAAATTTCAAGTCAACTGGCAGCCGACGGAAATGGGTAAAATAAAAACACATTTCTACTATTATAAGTTACGCATTTGATTTAATATTTTCTTAACTGGGCTATTTTTAGTTCTTGTTGTCTTGAGCACTTGGGTCCTATAGAACCTAAAAAAAACTGAATACTAAAATTGTAGAAAAAAAATGATTTAAAAAAATCAATTTTTTTTGCAAACTCAATATTTTGGAAACTGTGGAGAAATTTATACAGCCTAAGATCATATTTTCCAAAAAATCCAACAGTTTGTGGTAAACTCATGACATCAACTCGTTTATAAATATGGCAATATTTCCTTTAAAGAAAAGACAACGACATTTAAAAATCAATCAAAAATTTAAAATAAAAATGGTAATAAGAAATGAATAGTATAGGAAATATTTTGTTCGTTATTAATTTCAGCAACACCTACCACAGTATTTTTCTTGTGCATTGAATGATAAACTGCCATGAGAGCATATATTTAAAATTTGTTTTGTCATATAATTCTATGCAAAATAAATGTGTTGAAAAACAATGACAGCTTTAATAATATTAATCCCTATTGTTCTGATTTATGTTTATTTTTATCTCAAAAGTCCAATCAATCATAATCAGGTTCTTTTTTGTTGAATTTAAAATTTTCTCACATGACTAAACGATATAAATAAAAATGGTTTACAATTATAAATAAATTATTTATTTGATAAGTTATTCATTTTTTAATAGACCATTAAAGAACAATAGTTTGGAAATGAATAGAATAGTCAAAAACCTCAATGGAATGCTGATGTTTGTTTGATGAACTCTGGAATTAAAAATAGTATTGACAGCCACACTTAATGAATTCTAAAATATAGAAATATATATGGAAAATTAATTAGTCGAGTTAATACAGTTGTATAAGTTGTAAAAAAGAATTTTGGCTCTACTTTACTTTACAGCACACCAAATTTGAACACCAAACTATTTTTATATGATAGATAATCACTTAATATCACTTAATTTCACAATTTTAGGTTGAGGAAATAAGTTTAAACTATTTTAATTAATTATTAAAATTTCTCATTTTCACACAAAAATCATCGATAACAACCACCATTTCCATTTTTTTTTTGACACATGCTGTGTGCATGTATCATATTTAATGTTGATAGACTATGGATATTTTAGGGATGTTTTTGTTTTTTTCAATGAATTTTCAGATTTCAGATGGGAAATTGTTGTTTACTTTTGGGAAGTTTATTGATCCCGATTCCTCGAGTTTGTTTTTGGTATGAAGGTATGATATTTGTACTTTTTAGCTAGATGTCAAATTTTACTTCGAGGTTGAAAACAACAACAATGCGAGAATGTTGTTGTTGTTTCTCTTAATATTTTGCAAAGATTTGGGTAAATAGCCCAATTGTTTATTTATTATAAGAACGGTTAAATTTTAAACGGTTAATAATACGGAATATTATTAAATACTGCAATGCATTTTGCACATTTAATTATAAATTCTTTTCGAAATGGCAAGTACAAGTGCGGTTCATCGTGGAGAAGAAAGTGGAAGTGAAATTTCAACGCCAAAGAGACGGTTAAATACGTTGGAAATTCAAACGCAATGGTAAGCTTAATAAATGTTATCCATGATATTATTTTAAATTCTATTTAAACTTACAGGAACTTGGATAAACTGGGTCGTCGCATTAAAGACGTTAAGGATGCAATTTCTCTGGCAGAGGAGTTTGGTTTATTACCAACATTTAAAAATTGCAGGTAAAACATTAAATTTTAACTATTTTAGAATGTAAATTAATCTAACTTATTTTCAGATTACACAGGTGTCCTATGCCAATTTACACTAGCGACAGTGCAATTGATGAAAGCAAGTTTGGACGCCGGAAGTTTAATAAAGGTATTGAAGAATAAACACATTTAGAATTATAACAATTTTATTTATATTTAAAAAAAATTACACGTCGAAGGGTAGATGGCCATTGGGTTTTGGGGATGATCGAAGATGGATCAGAGGATCTTCGAAAAACGTGAGGAGTGCTGAGGTAAAATTATTGAAAACATGAAAATAGACATTTGTAGGAAAAGATTATTTACTTTTTTTTTATTTTAAGGTGTTGATTCCCTTAATAAGGAAGCATGTGCTGCCAGGCACAGTAATCCACACGGATTATTGGAAAGCTTACGATTGCCTTAAAGATTATGGTTATATCCATAAAAAGGTTAACCATAGCGATCCTGATAATCCGTTTGTGGCGCAGGATGGCACTCACACCCAAAGTATTGAGTCCCAATGGCGAGTTGTGAAGAGAGAATTCTATAACGACAGTTATTCAAATAATTTTGCCAACTGGGTGGTAGAATACCAGTGGCGAAGGAAATGTCGTAAGCATTTTAAAGATCCGTTTGATGCACTTATAGAGGCATATGGAGATTTTAGGAGTTAGTTAAATAAAATAAATAAAAAATATGATTAAAACTGATGTATTTCTTTAAGTTAAAAACTAAAAAAAAACTATTGACATTGGCGCCTGCCAGGCGACTTTACATACCCTAAGCGGAGCAACGAAGTTGCGTGAGCGGGACAGGGGTCTTGAGATTTAATGGAAACACAGGATTTATATTTTTCAAAGAACGTGTTTAATACAATAAAGTTTTGAATAGAATGAATAAATTAAAATTTAATAATATCAAAAGCTTTTATCAAAGCTAACATAAAATCATATATTGATAAGGTGATAACAATAACAAGTATTCTTATTATTTCAACACCCCCACTTAATAAAATATTTGAATAATTTTTATTAACTCTTAATAATAATACCCATCCCTTTTTTAACAGCCCACGCAATCAACAATCGAATTGAAGTATATCGAACTACAGGTGAATAGGTTTCATTATAGTCAATACCGTACTTTTGTGAACAACCTTTTGCAACCAATCTTGCCTTGTGGCGGATAACTTTACCTTCATTGTCAACTTTTGTCTTGAACGACATTTCGACTTTATTGCCTTTCGCCCAGATGGCAGATCAACGAGCATCCAAGTTTTATTTTCGGCAAGTGAATTCAGTTCATTGTTAATAGCATTTTTCCATTCATTACAATCTTCCCGTTGCATGGCGTCTCCAATCGTTGAAGGGTCATCATCCAATTTGCTAGTAATCATCGAATATGTAACAAAGTCATCAAAGTTACGAGGAGCTGGTCTTCTTTCTGATCGCCTTAGTTTTTTGAATTCTGATGTCAGTTTTTCTGGAGAATAAAATGAATTTTCATCTATCTCTGCTTCATTATTGATTTCTTCATTTTCAGTAGATGGGTCATCACTTATGTTCTCAAAACTTGATGGACTGTCCATAATTTCCCCATCTGAATCAATTACATCGATAAGAATTTTGTTGGATGTTTTTGATTCACTTTCCATAAAGACTACATCACCGGTTGTTCTCAATTCGTTTTCCATAAAAACCACATCACGACTAGTTACCAATTGTCTTCGTTTTGGATCAAAACACCTGTAACTCTTCGTCTGTTCACTATATCCGACAAATAGCATTTTTACTGATTTGATATCCCACTTTTTTCTGTTTTCTTTCGGCACATGCACCATGCAGGGTGTTCCAAAAATACGCATGTAACTTAAATCGAGCTTCTTCTTTGTCCATATTTCTTCTGGAATTTGGTTTTGAATCACAGAACTGGTCAATCTGTTGATTATGTAAACAGCCGTATTGACAGCCTCTGCCCAAAACGATTTGTCCAACTTGGCATCAAATAACATACATCTTGCTTTTTCAACAATTGTTCTGTTTCTTCTTTCGGCTAAACCATTTTACTGGGGCGTATAAACGTTTGTAGTTTGATGAATAATACCCGATTTCTTACAGTATGATTCAAAATTTTGACAAATATATTCACTTCCATTATCACTTCTAATAATCTTGATTTTTCTTTCCAGTTGGTTTTCCACAAGTTGTTTGAATTGCTTAAACAGTTCGAATACTTCTGATTTTGACCTTAAGAAATAAACGAAAGTTTTGCGAGAAAAATCTTCAATGAACGTCAAAAAATATCTTGCTCCACCAATAGACTTGGTTTCCATTGGACCGCACAAGTCCGAATGAACTAGATCTAACAAATTTTCCGCCCGAGATCCAATGTTCTTAAAAGGTAGTCGAGCTTGTTTACCTTCGAGACATACTTTGCATTGTTTTAGAACATCGACCTCTTTTAAGGATAAATTACCGTTGCAAATTTGATCCTTCATTTTGCAAAGATCGACGTAATTAATATGTCCTAGTCTTCGGTGCCATGTCATGAGATCTTCTGTTCTTCCTTTTGTGATCATGCATGAAGGGGATTCATCTTGAAGCTTGTATACTCCACCTGACATCTTTGCTTTAACAATAAGCTCTTTTTCTTTGTTGAAAACTTTGCAACCATCGAAGTCGAAAATAACTTTGTTTTTGTTCTCGACAATTTGAGAAACTGACAAAAGGTTCGTTGTTAAATCTGGAACGAGTAAAACTTTTCTTACCTCTAATTCCTTGCCATTCATTTCCAAAGTTAAATCGCCTGAGCCTGCCACTTTTAGTTTGTTATTGTTAGCAGTTATTATTTCTTGTATGGATGATTCTTCAATGTTTGTTAATAAGCTCTTGTTGGAAGTCATGTGTCGTGAAGCCCCGCTATCGATATACCAAACATTTGAACTTTGAGCTAAGCCACATGTTGCATTAAAAGCATTTTTAACCTCAGACTTCTTCATTTCAGACGATTTCTTTTTGTAACAATTTTTAGCTAAGTGTCCTTTTTTGTTACATTCGTAGCATCGAAAATTTGATTTTGGTTTGTTCTGCTTATCACCTTTCTTCTTAGCTCCGAAAAAAGCATTTTCTGTTTTATTTTTCTTATAATCGAAGTCCAGTAGCTTAGATTTTATATCTTCACCAGTAATATCTTTTCCACTACTTTCAATACCAAAAATGTTAATCCTGCGAGCATTATAGCACCAATCCATTCTCCAGGTATAGGAAATTTGATACTTCCCAATTTATTGGATGTGCCTATAATTTCGTTAACGTACTCGGTCATTGAATCGCAATTTTCAAGACGAATAGACATAAATTTTCTTAAAAGCGCAACTTTTCTTGAAAGTCCATTGTCTTCATAGAGCGTTTCTAGTTTTTTCCATATTGCAGATGCGGATTCTTCATTCTGAATATGAACGTACAACGATTCGTTTATACTCAGAACAATTTTTGCTTTCGCCTTCCGGAGTTTGACTGCATCATTTTCAGTAACTGGAACCGTTACACAATTATGAAGATCATTCAGCTCGAGAATATTTATCATCGCAAATTTCCATGTATGATAGTTTTCACTTTCACGTAATTTTTCCATTCCCATGCTTAAATTAGCGTTTGCAGCCATTTTTACAACGAATGTAAATATTTTAGGAAAAATTCAAAATCTTGCAATTTCTTCGTTTTTGTGAAAAAAATATGTTTATCTTACAGGCAACACGTTTTCAATATAATCCTGTTTAAATAATGCCTGGGCCCATAACCTCTTGAGATTTAATGGAAACACAGGATTTATATTTTTCAAAGAACGTGTTTAATACAATAAAGTTTTGAATAGAATGAATAAATTAAAATTTAATAATATCAAAAGCTTTTATCAAAGCTAACATAAAATCATATATTGATAAGGTGATAACAATAACAAGTATTCTTATTATTTCAACAAGGGGCCCCAAAAAGGGAGTTAAAATCCTGAGAACCCGCGAAGCGGGCCAGGCAAGGTACTGTTTATTCAAAAAACTGTTGACATTGGCATATTTATTATTACTTTGTATTACTTGTATTTCTAATTAGTTGTCCACAGCTGTATATGTATATAAGTATGTACCTATATATATATATATATATATATATATATATATATATATATACATATATATATATACATATATATATATATATATCCATGTATAAATAATATATATATGTACATTTTTTTGACACATTATGTGCAATAATATTGTTCTTATCCAATATAAAACTTAAAAAAAGACCGATTTTTAAAATTTTCAAACTTTTTTTAAACGTATTTAGGGGGGTTTCCTCACCGTAATATTTTGAAGTTGTCCTATAGAAATGCCCCCCTACCCATTAAAAAAAAAATTCCCAAAAGGGGGTGGGCTGTAATATAAAGTCGCCCCAGAATTTTTCTTTAATTTTTAAGGTTTCAAGTTTACTTTTGAAATATTAAAATGAATCAATTTTACGAACTAGGCTGAGTGAAAAAAATAACGGGATAGAAAAAATTCGTCTAAGATCATTGTAATGTATTGATAAACGTTTTTTTCTAATTCTTATTTACTTTGTATTACAATAATTTCACATTAAATTCTCCAAGACCATAAGATTTATGTATAATCAAAATAAAAAAAATTGTAAAGCAGTAAAAAAACTAAAAAATCTCAATCATCATTAATTCATGTTTAATTTCGCTAAACTGAAGGGTCGATCAAGTTCAAGACTTGCTAGAATTTTGAGCATAAAAAGTAGTTTTTTTTTATTTTTTCAAATCAAAATTGAGTACTTGGAAAAAAATATATTCCTTTCATAATGGTTATAGAAAATTAATTTCAGTTTTCAAAACTCTCCTTCTTTTTGATGTGTGATCATTAAATTCTGAGAAATGATATTTGAGCTCAACACTGATGATGTCATCTGAAATAAAATACGAATTTTTGCAAACAAAAAACAATCAAACATCGTACCATTTTTAAAAAATTAAATTTAAAATAAAATTGCCACACATTTTCCATGTATTAGTTCTCAAAATAAAAATTTTGATTTTTTTGCGTCAACTGTTGTAACGTTGGCATCCACGCTGGTGTATTGTAATATATAATATGGACTTCTACATTGATATACCACTGGCGGGTGTAACACTGGAGTAAAGCTGACCTCAAAGCTGTTGTAGGAGCTTGGAAAGTTGAACGAAATTTGGGATAAAGATGAACACTAGGTTAAACAAGATCTTCAACATTTTGGGTGACTCTCTGCTCAAGTAGGTATTTTGTGGCCTGGAAGTATTTTCTCAGAATAGGGGTGAATTAAAAAAAAAATTGATTGCCATCACGTCCTGTTCTCTGACAGCTGAATTAAAGCAAAAATATGACCTGAATCATCTTTCATCACTGCAAGGTAAATTAAGAAAACCGTCTAAAAATTCGATTTCGGAAAAGAATTATTTGGGAACCAAACTTACAAACGAACTGATTCTCACATTTTCTTAGCTGAATACCATTTCCAACCAAGAAAATCTCTGGAGAGCTAGCTAAAGTTTCACTGACGTAATTTTTTGAAGGAAATGCAATGGATTAGTCATACACCCGTGATGAACACTATTGCGAGGTACACAATCGAATGGGTTCCTTTTATCTAAGATTGCAGAAGCTCTGAAACTAAATAGATAAAACTTTGGCGCAGAATAATCAAAAATTAATCTCAGAAGCTGGATAAAACTTGGGGAAGAACAATTTCAGAAACAGAGCAATATAGAGTTATGTATTTAGTGGTAATTGAGAGGTCAATTAGCTAAGCAAGTATATAAAAATATTATAATTTGATGTGTCTTAAATTTCATGCTTGCTAAACAAAAAGTCGACAAAAATATAATGAAAAATTAGTTTCTTTAATTACTTGCACAATCTTACAATAAAAATACATTTAACCAAAGACACAACATTCTTTCCAAGCTCATAGTTTAAAAATATACGTTGTTATTACAAAAACTTCAAAGAAGCCCCCTAACGATATGCAATAAATTTTGCTCCACCAAAACTCTATCTTCATTGTAAGTCACAATAGTGTTATCTTCATTTTCTTTTACCATTCTTTCTACTAGTTGCATTTCTCTTCTTCATCTGTTTCTAAACAAAAGTTCACTTACCTAAGCACAAATCAACAAAACGTTCATCTCTTTCTTACCTTGCATCCAATCCACACGACAAAGTAGAACAACATAACCAAATCAAACTTTGCCGGTCTGCTATAAAGATACAAATAGATTTGCATTAATTTTGTTTACTTTTGCTTAGGTGTGCTCTTTCGAACTACCGGACCGGTGCAATTTCGCAAAGATCAGAAAGAGACAAAATAACAAACACACTATATGAGTACATCAATCAAATCGTTGTTGATACTCTTTGCAGAAAAACCAGTATAATATTTTTTGAGTTTGCTTCGATTCAGGTATCGCCGAGTTGTCTAATTTTGTAGTTTAAGTTCAGCTTGATCTTTGTCCGAGTGAGGTCTTGCTTGGCGGACAAAATAATGTTTTGTATCTACAATAGAAACCAGATAGATACATATACATATTTTTCTTCAAACGGTACTCGGTGGTAGATATAGCTTAATTATTATTGGTGATATCATTCCATAAGATATTATTTATGGATTTACAAGATAAATTAGCATCTTTTAGAGCGTTCGAGTATTTTGCTGCATCTCTATCTGTGACCGCATTACATTTAAGCTGGCAGTGAATTTCACCTGAAATTTTTAATATTATTGATGTTGCGAAAGTGATACAAGAAAAAAAAAACGTCATAATTTATGCATTCGTGAATCAGTGATTTCTCAAATATAATATTACGAAAAAATGCAAAGTGTCAAAGAGCACTTCATATTGAGGGTTTGAAGAAAAAGCAAGAAAAAAGTGTATGGCTTAGTGATTGTGATTTGTGTATATTTGCGGTTTTATTTTTGCACTTAAGCATTCACTATAATACTTGTATGTACATATATATTCAAGGTTGAGTATCACGATCGGTGAGTTGTTCGGTCAAATCCAGTTATAAAAGAGAATCGATAAGAAACAAACGAAACAACAACAACAACAGAAATACTGATCTTGGTTTTTGAGGATTTTTTTTATCTGCAATTGGCAACACCGTAGCCCCATCGTTGTGCCAATTCTGTGAGTTCGGGGTAAAAGTAAGCCACTATGCGATCATCTTTTGGATCGCATCTTCGGCAGTATGGCCAGTTTTCTTGTATTACTGCACTTCTTCACATAGTACTTCTGCTGGATGTAGCAAAATGTCAACTAGAAAATAAACCACCATATTTTGTACCTGGATCCGGGGATATGGCGCGGTTTAGCCTTTCTGAGAACACACCCGTTGGCAGTCCGGTTTATCAACTTAAAGGTTTGTTTTTTCTCTTTCTAGTATCTAGCTACATACTCGTACATACTCGTATCTATGCTTTGATATATCATTAATCTTTTTTAAAAGTGAAATTCTTTCATTTTAATTGGATGCGGATGATGATTCATCTTTTTTTATGAAATCTTCTTCTCCACAACAAGCTGTTAACAAAAAATGTTATTGTATGTCATAATTTATATAATACAAAAAAAAATAAACTAAATTTAGATGATCACGCATTTTCATTGATCGTGTTTGGAAAGACGTGCAAATATAGCAATTATGTGAATTGTTCTTTTTTTTGTTTGGTCTTGGTTAAATTGCAAAGTTTTAATATAAAAGTCACGTTCAAGAACATTAAAAAAAAAACCTGAGAATCGTGGGTAAGAGAGGGGAATAGAAGGAAGAATATATATTTACATTTAAAAAACAGATAGGAATTATAATATTGTAGCTCAAAGACAATTGTCAACTGTTACTACCTGCAGATTAAGCATTTTGTGCAAAAACCTACGCCATCCAGTAATGTTTTTGAGATCAGTTTTATTTGATGACCTTCATTTAGTAGTAGATTAATTTTTGCATATTTGGTAACACAGAGATTTGAAGATCATATTGTAAATTCGAAATGTAGGTTAGTTATATAAAATATTATAAACATTTACGGCTACGTGTTTAAGATATTAGACTTAACGCTGTGTAGTATTTTAAAATATTATACATCCGTTGGCAGATTAATCTTACCGGGAAAAGAAAGCTAATTTTTACATTTTATTTTGTAGATTTATTTTCCAAAGAAATTTTTTATTCATCTTCTTGGAATGTATGTATTTGAAAAATGACAGTAGCAAAATTATTTCAACAATTTATTAAATTGTAATCTAAAATTTGCAAAAAGCATGAAACTATACTGAATAAACAGACATGTGCTAATATCAATTTACATGCATTTTGGGTTTTTTTTTTCAATTTTGATTTTTGGGGTGTTTTGACAAATTTAGAGTTTATTTACTAACTTAGGTAGGTCCTCGAAACTATAATGCCCAGCTTAAGTTTCCCCTTATAGGATATAGGGCCTCTACTACTCTCACCTGTAATCGCGTATTCGGTTTCTAGTGATGTATTCCAGCTTTCTATTACTCTTCGTCCGTTCTTCGCCAAAGTGCTTCTTCCATTGCATTTTATTCCAGTCAATGGGTTCCTGCCTTGTTCTCGCCTGATTTAAGTTCATCATTAGAGATATGGTAAGGCTAGAAATTTTTTTTAATGACAGCGACAGTGACTTTCGAGGAAATGCTGCGGCTTCACCATCCATTGTAGATTGGTCTTTAAGCTTATAGATTTATTACTCCATATTTTGGGCAGCATACCCAACGCACCATGTGCTCTCTCGATTTGGCTAGTATATAGTACCGATCTGCCGAATTTTGTGTCATCCGCCTAGTGTAGATGTTTAAAAAAAAGTTGTGTACATAGTGTACACGTTATTTATCCAAAAAATAAAAATCTCCCTTGCGGTGATAGGTACCTGACAACATACTGCTGAGATCATTTTTTTTGAAAAATAAAAAAAAATCAACTTTTTCGGGCTATTCAAAGAAAATGGCTTATGAGAAGTAAATTTTGAAAAGTTTTAAGTTATTAGTCCCAAAACAGGGTGTCAAGAAATTTGAAAAATGCAAATAATTGTCATGGTTCAAATTGACCCTTTTGTGTTTTTTTTTTTGTAAGAAACTCAAAATGTTCTTCGTATCTATTGCATTTCTTTTACCTACAATGTACATACTGTACGAGAACGAATACACCTGGAATTTTCTTTCAATTGTCTATACCTACCTATTTTTAACTTATTGATCCTTTGTTTTTTTTTAGGATAATTGTGAAGGAAATTGATCTGCTACAAATAAATAATTCGACTTGACAAAAAACAACATCCCTTTCAAAGATTGTTTTCCACCGAACCGTAATATTTATAATTTTAAAAAAATTGAATGTCATGTGCTTATGCGGCCAGCAGTCTAAAATTGTGTGCTATATTTTCTGAATAGCAGTATCACCTTTTTCAACGTAGTAGAAGAAAAGTATTTCAACATGTTCAACATTGGGGAACATTTTCCGGCATTCCTTCTTTCACAGAATTTCAGACACAAGATGTTCTGTTATAGTTGAGGTAGCAAAACCTTTTGCACATTATGGACAAATTTTAATTCTTCCTGATTTCTGCAAATTGTTGGAAGATTTTGAGTAATGTAAAAAAAAAATGAAGTGTAGTTCCGAGTCGAAGTGTTTTAATATATATGTATTTTTTTTCCGTCGTGGCGGTTTTTGACTAGTCCCCGAATAAATAAATTAATTTTACAGAAAAAAATATAAAAATTTGAAGAATGCATTAAACTACACAGCAATCTACAGGGTGAGTCATGAGCAATGCGACAAAATGCTAGGGCGTGTAGGTTGCGTTGAGACAAGAAAAAAATCATAGTAAAAATAAAAGGAATAAAAAAAACTAAAAAAACTAAGATTAATGCTTCTTAAATTGCTTCGTTACAATAAAAATAAATGTTTTTCTTAGAAAAAGGTGGTTTTGGTTTTTTTTTAATTTCTTGAGAACGACATAAAATTTTTGCATCCGGTTTTCTTATTTTAACTTAAAATTAATAACAGCATTGAATTTTGAAATTAAAATTAGCACTTAATTACGTAAAATTTTGAAAAAAATGAATTTGAAATTTTTTCAAAAACTATTTCTTAAAATAGATTTATTTAAACACAGAATGAAAGAAAAAGTTATTGGCTTTTTAAAAACGTATCGCACAGCATTGTGAATGAAGCCGTTGATTTTAAATAATTTTTTTTCCATTTTAAGTCAGTTTTTTTCGAAAATTGCCCCTCCCGGCTAAAAGGAGGGGAATAGACCCCCCCCCTCCCATACGATTTTTTTCTTGTCTCAACGCAACCTACACGCCCTAGCATTTTGTCGCATTGCTCATGACTCACCCTGTATAAACACCACTTTTTATGACCCTAAGAACTAACTCCCAAATGCACTAACTACCAATGAACGAACTCAAAATAAAAATAAGATTTGGTTCATTATGAACTAAGGCCCAAACAAATAAGATGAGAAAAGTGTTTGGATCATATATAGCACACCATGCAGAAATGCACGAATATTTTTTTGTTACATACATATTTACGTGTCTCATAAAAAACAAGCTGCTGGCAACTCCCCTAATTACTTTTTAATTACATACATTATTACATATTGCACTAGAGGTCGTGCACAACAACAAGGACATTCATATATAACCAACTCTATTTATAATAGGAATCAAACGATCGTGATAATTCAATACGATACGTACGTTGCAGATAACGGATATAGTGAAAATTGTTTTATTTTATTTTTATAAATTTGCAGTTTTTTGAGTGAAAGTAAGGCAAAGAATTAAAAAATTTCCACATTTAGGATTCGTAGTTATTTATACGAACATTACAGTAATACGATATGGACCAACATCGGTTTTACGGACGCATCCATACGACAATACAAAATTTTCCCGACAACAGCAGTGACGAAGATCTTTCAGATGATGACCACGAGGTGAACAGATGCCAAAATCTCCCAGAGTCTGATGAATCCGACTGGGAATTAGAAGATAACATCCCTCTATCCCAGATGGCAACTTCCTCAAGTAGAAGTGCGAGAGCTAATAAGTCCCGATGGCAGGATGGGTTTTTGGAGAAAGATGATAGTGAAATTGCATTCACAGGTGATACGACATTGCCTGAGGAAATAAGGAGCTTGGATACGCCAATACAATTCTTCAAGTACCTGTTTACAGACGAAATGTTCAAATATATAGAACAAGAAACAATCAGATATTCCTATGAAAAACGTCCCGAAAAGATTGCCCATATAACGGCAATGGAACTTGAACAGTTTGTTGGAATATGCCTTTACATGTCCATCGTACAGTTACCATCAACAAGGTTTTATTGGAATGAAAGTCTAGGTTACCCAAAAATTAATTGTGTAATGACATGTAACCGGTTCGAAGAAATAAAAAGATTCATTCATTTCAACACTAACTCCACTCAAATACCCAAAGGACAACCAGGACATGATCCCCTTCACAAAATACGACCATTCTTGGAAAAAATAAGGCAGAGACTTCTCTCTGTCCCTAGAGAAGAGTATATGGCAGTAGATGAACAAATAATACCAACTAAAAGCAGATCATCTATGCGGCAATACAACCAAAAAAAACTACACAAATGGGGATATAAAAATTTTGTTCTCAGTGGTAGCTCTGGGTTCAGCTACGACTTTGAACTTTATACTGGAGCTCAAGGACATTTACAGTTGTTAACCAAAGATAGATTGCCAAAGATAAGTACATCCAGTGACGTTGTTGTTCGACTGGCGAGAACTATTCCTGACGGATCAAACTATAAATTGTTCTTTGACAACTGGTACACGTCTTTGCCGCTATTGACTTATCTGGCAAAGAAAGCGATTTTACCGTTAGGTACAATAAAAGCCAATCGCATTCCGAGTTATAAAGTTCCTGCCGAAAAGAAATTGAAGAAAAAAGGAAAGAGCTACCAAACTGTGTCATGTACAAAGGCAGTCATGACATATAATCGGCATATGGGTGGAGTTGATCTGTTGGATGCTCTTCTTGGGTACTACAGAATACAAATCAGATCAAAAAAATTTTACCACAGGATATTCTTCCACATGATCGACATGACAGTTGTGAATGCGTGGCTACTGTACAGACGAACGCTTGATGGTTCTGAGGTGTGGCTGACGCTAACAGATTTCAAGTGCGCGGTAGCCAAAGATCTATGCCATGCCAGCAAACCATTTACCACAAATAAACGTGGACGACGACGCTCTTATGACATGGAGAATAATCTTCAATTGAAGAAGTTGAAAGGACCTGTTGCCGTAATGCCATCCCAGGACATTCGACTAGATCACTTAGATCACTTTCCTGTTTGGACCACAAGACAGCGGTGTAAGGTTCCAGACTGCATTGGAAGATCTTATGTGGAGTGCCAAAAATGTAAAGTAAATCTTTGTCTGAATGAAAAAAGAAACTGTTTCACATTATTCCATACAGCATAATTTTTTGAATAAATCATTCATCAAAATTAAAACAATTTTTGTTACTTTTCTGAATAATGTGCCATATATGATCCAAACAGGAAAACTCAAAATTTTCCACTTTTTTTCAAAAAAAATCAAAATTCCTGAAACACGTGTTTCTTTAATTATAATTATCTATCACATATATTTGTTTCATGTACATAGTAAAACTACACTTTAAAACTTAACTACAACCTCAAAGTTTTGAATGAAATTTTAGAAAAACATTTTTGTTCAATTTTTCTAAAAAAAAAAATACTAAATTGAGTGAAAAGTTTGTAAAAAAAAGTTTTATTTTTTCAAACTGATTTTGTTTTTGTGACCTAATTTTTAATAATAAGAGTCAGTTGTTCAAACGCAGTTAACCGTTCATTTAAACCACGTTCAAACAACAAATCTTGGTTTAAAGATGAATCGAGTTTGGCCTTAAGTATGTACAGTACATATGCTGATAATGTCAATAACCTATTAAATTCTTTTTGGAGAAGTAAACAAAACTTTTTCTTTCATGGCTAAATGACTGTGATCGCAAAGCTTAATGCCCTTAGTTAGTACAAGAAGGCCATTATTTTTGCAAATAACAGTTTTGACAATCGGCTCATCAGCATTTCTTTCAACTTATTTAACCGTCACATATGACCTCTCGTTACTAACTTGAACTTACTCGGTCTTAGTGTTAAATGTTGTCTAACTTTAGGCAGCTGTCCAATTTTAGAAAATATGTTCAAAAATCTTGTTTATTGTTGTTTTATAAATGCTTAACTCAGACACATGAGTAGGTGGTCTTAACCGTGAAAATTTGATATTTATTTTTATTAAACCAATTAGAAAATAGTTAGACAGTGTCTTAGTAGACAAAAATCTAATAAAAAATACGACGGACTTGATATCTAATTTAAATATATTTTTTTTAACTACAAAGCCATAAACGGTAGGTTCTTTGAATTAATTGAATGCCAGTACCAACTATATTCGGAAATATAAATAATACTGACATAAATCAGGCTTAAGGCAACAAAATAACATTTTTTTCACAAAAACAAAGCTGATTTCCTGCAAATTCGTTATAATTCTTATTTTGTTGGTAGATTTTTTTACAATTATTTTAAATGAGTTATCACTCAGCCAATTTTACCAGCAACTATGCGTGACTTTGATTCCAATCAAACAAACAAAAAATTCTTGTAAAAACATACTTTTATGTGAGATTTAAAGTCTCGCAATGCTCTACTGAGCGTAACATAACTCTTAATATTATTTTGCTTTTGAAATAAGGTACTAAGATGTGTTTTTTATGTTATGTCTCAAGAAATCTTTTACTTATTTCTTTTCATTCACATCTCTATATTCATCTAAAGCCTTTTAATCAAAAGCAACAATAGACGCTAAATAATGATCCATAACTTGAGAGAGAGAGGGAGAAAAACCTGAATTTATATAAAACTTAAGTTACCACATTCGCTTTTAAATCTGGTCAATAGAACGCATGTGTGATGTGTTTTTTTTTGTTTTTTTTTTATCTCACTTGTTAGCACTCTTCAGATTTGGACGTACCTACATTCAACTGTATAAATATATAAGAATGCCTATAGCATTTTTAGAAAGTGCAAATATTGACAACAATCCACAGCAGACACGATTCTCAAGAATTGTAAGGTTATACCATTCTTGATGTGAGAAGCAAAATATATCTTCTTATAGTGATTCTGTCAAGACACCGATTATACTAGTTTGCTAAAAAAAAACTTCTCGCAAAAGAATATTCAACTTGGCATCCGGTTTTAACTTGACCGAGATGGAGATTTAAAAAAAATATCAATAACAATTATGGGTTCCAATTGACCCATTTTTTAAACTGTCAATATGACTATAGTCAAGAAAGTAAAGTTTCATATACCTATTTTATTAAAGTATGGAATTATTTTTTTTTTTTTCAATATCATATTTTAATTATTACAGTTTTAGTTAATTTTAAAAAAAGTTTTGATGTAGTTGGGATATTTTTTTTATTATGTCCGTGAAGTAAGCGCCACCATTTTGGATTCTCAAACAAAAAAGATTTTACGAATGATTTATGCTTAAAATTTCAAACCGTGAAAATAACAGTTCTTTTTCGAATCTCAAAAAAAAACTTCTAGTCTTCATTGATTGGTTCTTGATTTGGGAAGAAAGCAACCTAAATATAATAAATATCAAATAATGTAATAACGGGTCCGCTATCCAACGTTTTTTTTTCCAACTAGTGCTTATTTCGTGAATGGTAACACTTAGCTCATGTCTGATTTGACAGATAATTAATTTTATCCTTCCGCTGAACGAATATCCATCCAGTGCGTTTTCGATGGACTTAGAGAAGATGCCAATTTTGCCAAAAAAAATCATCTTTTCAGATGAAGCTCATTTTGATCTTGGCGGGTATGTAAACAAGTAAAATTGTCGCATTTGGGGAACAGAAAACCCGCACGCATACATTGAAAAGCCGATACACCCAAAACGAGTCACTGTTTGGTGTGAATTTTGGTCGAGAGGGCCATTTTTCTTTGAAAATGAGCAAGGAGTAGCCGTTACAGTCAATGGCGATCGTTATCGGGCTATGTTGAACGAATTTTTGTTCACAAAAATTGAAGAGTAGAATATTGGCAACATTTGGTTTCAACAGGACGGCGCTACGTGCCACACAAGCTACACTCGACGTTTTGTACCCTGTTTTTGAAGATCAGCCGCAGAGCTGATGTCGTTTGGCCACCTCGGAGCAGCGATTTGACACCGTTGGACTATTATTTGTGGTGTGGCGTAAAAGATAAGTGTTACGCCGACAAGCCAGAGACAATTAGCGCTTTAAAGGACAATATTCATGAAGCCATTGGTGATGTACAGCTGCACACAATCGATAATGTGCTTAAAAATTGGACCGATCGTGTAGGCTACTGCATGGCCAGCCGAGGCAGCCATTTGAATGAAATTATTTTCCATTATTGACCAAAAGGATAGTACCTTCAAATAAAAAAGAAATTTCAGAAACTACTCAGTAAGTTTTTTTTATAGCATTTAAAATAAGTTATTTGGCGGACCCTGTATAAAAATCATTTGTCAAATATGAAAACTTTTGAAGTTTAAAAAAATATACATACATACATAACGAACATAACCCAATTTTTTTTTTTTTTTTTTTGAAAATAGAAATTTTATTTTTAGCCGTGATTGACGAAAATTTTAAAGATATTTTTGAGAAGACAGCATCATAAATGATTTTTTTTTTTGAAAAATCGCAGCACAAGAGTTGAGTGCATTACACTACAACTTAAAAATTTTTGAAAATCAAACTGGCACCAATGGTTACAACTGCCTTAAAAACTAAACATATCGGGCCAGGAGTCAGGAATATAACCTCACCATTTACTTTAAGGTGTTTTTAAAAATACAGTCAAAGTTGATTCATTTTATATGGAAGCGTGGAAGAGAATTTTTTCAATTCCGTTTTTATAGGAAGCTCAAATCCGAAATTTTCGAATATCAACCTATTTCAGTGTTGCCGCTGTCTTGAATTAAAAAAAAACACATTTACTTATTAAGAAAACTTTTTTTCATATTTTGTGTATTAAACGAATATAATTAGTATTACTAGCTACCTAATAATTTTCTTAAAAAAGAAAGTCATGATTCATATTGGAAACTCATATTGAATAGGCATTTTTCTGTCGCCATCGTTAGAGAACCATGTAGAAAGCTTAATTCCAAGTTTTCGAGCATGAGATCTTTTCAGGATTGCCACTATCGTGATTTGATGAGCTAACTTGGGTTTCGCTATTTTCAAAACAGGAAGAGTTACATATATTGACCTTCTTGCAACTGATAGATTTGATAAACATAAGAAAGTTGTGAATACAAGTTACAAGAAATTGTATCAGTTTATTTTTTTTTCCATTTTTTACTTTTTAATATCTTATATCTGATCTATTTTTAAATTTCTTTCATTTACATAATCTTTCGATTACAAAAAAAAAAATATCTAACCGACCCCTTTAAGAAAATAGCAGCAAAGTCTGGTTCACCCTTTAAATCTAAACGTCGGCAACCCTGGAAGGGTTTTATGCTCAAAAAATTGGATTTGAGATTTCTATAAGACCCTCTAGCTACCTCCCCATATTCCTATTAAACTCCCATGGCTAATTTGATTGGATTGAACATATCGTACAACACTACCTTCCGGATTATAAATTAGCTGTTCACCACGCCGCAGTGGGATCGCTGTAAGGCGAGAGAAGTATCAAGTGAACTCGAAAATGAAAATAAAATAATAAAACAAAAATAACAAAAAACAGCCTCTCGTGACACCTATTTTACAAAGTTCATTAACGTCAGACAACTCCATTTAAAGATCTTTCAGATTCCGTAAAAAGTTAATTTATTTGTGTCACTCGTTTAAATGAGATGTCATCAAATGTACATACACACATAAGTATATGTTTGTTTTTAAGATAGCTTAACTAAAACTTTTAATTACAGTATCTTCAAATCGTAATCGGCCAACACAGAGTTGGGTGTAAACCTATTTGATTATGTATGCATATAGTTTAGATTTTAGAAGCTGATGTGCTACAATTAATTATATGGTCAACTTCGGTAGCAATAAAATAAACCCAAGGAACTAGACTTTGACAGATGTCTACTATTATTATATTTGTGTTGTTTGTATTATAATGTTGCATTTTGACCTCGAAGTGAAAATGTGAATGTTTTGTTCGGTTAGCTTGATATATTACTTCGTATCGTATTATAATCTTTTTGAAGTGGAAGAGATTATAAAAATATCAATAAAAAATATTTAAATGGATGACGCCTATGGTTAGGTTACGTTACGTTTTTAACTCATTGGCATTGTTTAGCATAAAAAAAAACTACTTTAGACATTACAATAAAAAATATTTTACTTGAGTCCATTTAATTTCAAAATTCTGTAAATGATGAAACAAAAATTGTTTGGCTCACTTTTTCACTATCAAAACATTTAGAATATTTTGAAATATAAAGTTCGTTTTTTTTGTTAAATATTAACCTGTCTTTAGAAAAAATATTTTCATAAAAAAACATCAAATCCAAAAAGCAGAATTTTGGATTTGCAGAATTTTGAAAAACAGAATGCACAGACGCCTTAGCTCGAACGAGCGGACTTTGAAAAGCATCACTACTTTCCTGAAAATTTGGATTAGAATTTCGTTTGGAATAAACAAGAAAAGCACTGTGAAATTATGCAAACTAATTTCTCAGTGACTTTCTGTCTTTCAAAGACTTTCTGGTGATTAAAATGAATTTACGATGTCAAAAAAATTCTCAGTTAAGCATACCGACAAACAAAACTTTTTGTTTCAGTTTAAATATCTCAAACAACCTCACACAGAAGGAACGTATTTAAGATAAATTTTCTCTTAATTAATTTTATGTTAATTTTATTTTACGATTTTGTTTAATTGTATCATTAAAAAAAATGTCAAAACTTTTTTAATAGAGCAATTTTCCAAAAGAAAGTTATACGACTATTAGATGTAAGGCTTGTCATTACTAAGCTATAAAATTTTTAATATGAACAGATGTGTTTTTCCTGATACAAATCGTATATAAATTCGAAACCTACATATGTAATTATGCAAGTCCAAACATTAATGTTAAGAACATTTTAATAAAACTTATCAATTAAATCCACAAAAATTCCTTAATTTAGTGTCTTGTTTTGATACATACATACATATACATACATATACGCTTTTAAAATTTTTAACAACTTTGTTCGAAAATGGTTAAAAATATTTTAGTTAAAACAGAAAAATGAATTGTACATAATTTGCTGTTCAAAATTAATTAAATAACAAAAAATTGTTTTAGTCTGGATCTATGTTTAATAAACAAAATTTGGGTCTCGAAAAAAATTATTAGAGAACACTCAATAAAGGAAAATAATCTTAGTTTCATATTTTGCTTTATAACTTTTCCAGGTTATAAATGAAGTCCGACATCACAAAATCCTGAATCACAAATAGCTGAATCACGATTTAGTGACGGTTTTTTTTTTCCTTTTAAAATTTTTATCGATTGAAAGGTAGCACTCCCTAGATCTTGAATATGCAAAAAGTAAGGTATGATTGGGGTAGGAGAATCTGCTGCCTTTCTGCAACCACTCTGCTTGGGTTTACTATAAGATCTGGGTTAGGTGCGAGGTTGGGTGTATGCAAAGTTTTTCTTGATTGAAAGTACATTCCGTAAGAAATCTCATTTGATGAGAAAAGCGATGTCAACCTTGGGGGGTCGAGGACGTATTGTTTAGCCAAAAATGTTTGGCCAAACATCTCAATATTCTTGCCAAGTTTCCAAAACTATTTTTGGCAAATGTCAAAAAACATTTTT
Organism: Syrphus vitripennis; assembly: GCA_958431115.1. NCBI lineage: Eukaryota > Metazoa > Arthropoda > Insecta > Diptera > Syrphidae > Syrphus > Syrphus vitripennis. Next base: position 30,847,934 of record OY288110.1, read on the forward strand.
AAAAAACTGTAAAAAAATATTTTTTTGAAACGTCCCAAAATAATTGGCCAAAACATTACATTCATCTTGTCTCTCTGAAGATGGAGAAGGTCTTGGATCTAATAAGAACTGAAATTATTCCACAGCCAACACTCTTTAAATAGGTTAAAAAACAATTAATCAAAAGTAAAAAGATTTATCTAAAGTCTTAAAAAATAATTTTTATAAAATTGATTTTGAGCTGTGGGATTTCATTGCTCTCCCCTTTTTCCCATGTATTCTGAAATTAATAACAATTTTATATTGTTTGAAAAATTTGGTCTGATTTTTGTGAAGTTTGAACCCTTAGGCCTGGAACCTTATCTGATCGCCAACTGATCTGCCACTGTACAAAATCCGAATATGAAATTTCAATGTTAAAAGTCAATCACCTTATGTACTTACTATATCCAGACAAAAGAAATCTCCGACTTTTATTCTAATTCGTTCATGCCATTTTATTTTTAAAGGTTTAAATTTCAATAAGTAAGCTTCTTAAATTAAATAAGGCTGTCGTATTTTTGGTGTACGTTTTCAGTAGTATTTTTTAGTAAGATTAAAAATAAAATCAATAAGTTTTTCTACATAAACCAGGTTCCAGGAATTTATAGAAATGATATTTGTTTTGTATGTACTGCAAAAATACTATTAGTCAAACACTGTTTTCGAAGTACGTACCTTTTCAAAACTAATAAATTGACAGTTGATTTTCAACAAAAAGAATCTGCAAAAAAACATTTATTAACGGATTAAATGTATACATTCTTAAACAACTATAATTTTACAATTAATCTTCAGATATTTTTAACTAGTTCCCTTTCCAAAATAACATATTTTTTATTAAATCAAAACATTTTTTCCAGTTTCCAATTCATGACTTATTTATTGGCTTTTTATAAATTTCATTTGAAAAAGCAATAAGTCAGTTATCTTCTAGCATGCATCAAAAACAACAACTACTGTCTAAGAATTTATTTTCCCTCCGGGCATATTCCGCGACCTCATTTTTTTGTTTCTTTTAAATTATTGAAATATGTACAACAAATCTTGTCTTGAGTGAGAACCATTGCTTTATTATTATTTGATGAAGAAAATAACAGACCGATGTCTTTCAAACTCGAAATAAGAAACTAACCAAAAAAAAAAATTTAACAAAAAAAAAGGTAACAACTTCACACAACAACTTACTACTAGCTGCAATGAACGGACAAAGTCGACTTAATGTATACCAAAGTGAAAGTCATTGAACCCAGAAACAACGCACAAGTCTCTTACTTCTGTTTGTTACCTTTTCCCAACATTTCCATGAGACGAGACAGAGTAAGTTGTTGTAGTACCGCATACTTTGGCCTTAACGACATTACCTCGGGACGCGACGACGACGCGGACGCGGACGGTGGCGGTAGGCTAAGCGCGACTTGCAGTCCTGGCTCAAATGAAAGGCAAATAGCAACACAGCTAACTTGTAATGATTCAAACCTTGAATTCTTGTAGTGTGTTTTTTTTCTCCTTCATAACAACAGCACATTCCCAGGTTGGTTGCGGAAACAAATTCACTGTAAATTGATTTTAACGTTTCTGTTTGTATTTTTTTTTTCTTTTTTTTTTCTTCAATTTAGAACCGTAAATAGATTATTTCTTTGAGCAATGAATAAGATAATTTTATTATTCATCACGATCTGATATAACCTTGTGTGAAGAAGAGAGACCATAAAAGTCATTGTTATTCTAAAGAGGCCCGTTTTTCTTTCAACTTACTGGCGGCGGCGCATATTTTTGCGGCTCCATATTGCTGGAAAAGTCAATGTCTTACTTAAATGTGGTTTTTATATATAAACGTGTGCTAACAAGTTGCAATTTACCAAACTGAATTCAGCAGATATATATGGGCCAGTAAGCCCATCGAATAAGCCGCCAACTGTTTATTACGACATAAAAACATACCACATACCATTCAGAGCGAAGTTTAATTGTAATACATCTTTCGTGCAGCAAGTTAAAAGTTGAAAACTGAAAGTAAACTAGTTGCAGAGGAAATCCTATACAGTTAGCTTTGGCTTTGGGTACATGATCTATGGTTGGAATCAGTTAATTTTTCTTAAATTACCCAACAACAACAAGAGTTTGAGATTTATTTTTTTTTTATATTTTTATTTTTCATAATTTGCATTGTAATTAAGACATCCACCTGATCATATAGCGTGCATCTAAACGCATGTGGAGATTTTTATTAGAGCAGAATTTAATTGGGCGATGATGTTGAAATGGATATTGCCATAGTAATAATAATATGCGAATAAGGTGCTTTTAAAGTAACTACCTGATAGAAGGTATTCGGTGAAGAAATATTTTTGTAAATAAATCTAGATAAAAAGGTATGTATAAGGTTGAATATATTATCCCGTAAAATAATTGATTTAATTGTGCAAAGGAAAATTGAATAAAGTTGTTAGATATCTCAGTCGATCGATGTCATCATTTGAGAAATAATATAGAACTTGAATATTGGCTTTCACAAATGGAATAACCTTCGTTTTTACCATGGTATACGTTTGGTACAGTAAAGTATTTTTGGAAACTATAAGAAAATTTAACTTAAAATTAATAAATAAAGAAAATATATAATATTTCATACTGACAAACAAAAGAGCTGACTTGCGAACTCTTCTTTATTAAGTATTATGTTATGCTCACTTTCGTGTGAAGTTTGAACCGTTATTTTGATTTTTGAATGTTGTGCGATATGCCCAACTTATGTTGCAATATGCTATATTTGCAAAAAGTTGTACTAAAGTATTTGGAATGTCGAATAACGTGCCATATTTGAGGCGTTTTTAACTTGTGCATAGCATTTCTACTTTTTGATCCGTAAAAAAATCGAACTCGAGATATTAATCGTCGAGATGTAACGGTCTTTTTATCGGTCGGTCTGTCTGTTAGTATGTGCTTGGGTTAGGCTGTCCGGTTGGTCTGTTTGTCGTTTGGTTTGTTTGTCTATATCGGTACCTAGAAATACTGTCTAAGCCACTGAGGCAATGTTCTTAAAACTTGGAACTTAAGGTTTTTTTATAATTCTCTAAAGGCGACAGTAATTTTTTTTCTTCTTAATCAACGTTATCCGTCATATAACCGTTACGACAAAACTTATTTATCTCGAGAACGCATCTAACGATTTTGATTAAATTTTTTTCAATAATATACAATACATGAAAAAACAACTGATTTTATATATATGTATATTATTGAAATTTAAATTTATACATTTACAAAAATTACTTTTTGGAAAAACCGTTCTAATGAATTTTGAAAAAAAATTAAAAAAATTATTTTTAATATTTTTATACATCACATGGTTTTGAGCTTTTTTTTGGCTAATTTTGTCAGTTTACATTTTGCACTGTTTTTATAATTTTTTCCTTGTTCTAAAGTTTTTTTTTAACATAGGACCAAGTGTGTGCGTTTCAGTCGTGAATTTTATTTTATGAGTTAATGCAAGCATAGACACAGTTAAAAAAAAAGGAATTCTAAAACTCTGTAATTTTATAACTTTTTAGATGCCATTAGAAGGAGAATTAGCTTCTCTTTTTTATGTTCTTCAGCTTCATAAGTAAAAACACAATAATATTCTAAATTATATGAATGCTTAATATTTTTTTTATTTTTAACTAAATTTTTAGTTTAAATTACAATACTTTATTGAACTTAAACAACTGGATGGAATCCATTTTCATCAGCGGTGAACTTGAAGTTGACTGGAGTACCATCTGGTGCTGTCCAAGAAGCAACGCCATCAACAACGATAACAGCAGCTTCACCAACTGTCTTCAAGGCTCCATTTTCTTGACGGTTGATTCCATTGCTGGTCTCATATCTTTCAAAAGAATCAAAATATTAAAATCAGCGTTCTTAAAACGAAAACAACATCCTTCCAAAATGATGATGCAAATAACATTGATAACTTACCCAAACTGGTAACCATTGATACCATCATTCTGACGATTATCACGAAGGACTGTTGCTTCAGCATCACCAGCAAGTGGGGCTCCTGAGCAGACAGCAACCGAGGCAATGAGCAGCACAATAACGAATTTCATGTTGTGACTTGTGATTGTTTTCTTCAAACTAAGTTGATATTTTCATCCGAACATCTCTTTATATTTATATGAATTTTGAATTTAGCCAAAAATATTGAATGCATATCTATACCTACACAAAAATAATGTCAAAGTTAGAATAATTATGCACGGGTTAATAAATGAGTTAGGATTATATTATTATTATTTATTTACTTTTAACACAAAAAAAAAAACGACAATGGAAAAGATTAAGCTTAACCACAACAGAAAAAAAAAACAAATAAAAGGAATACAAAATAAAAAATATATTTTAATAAATAGCCAATGAATTTTTATTTTTATTGATTGTCAACAATCGATCATGTTTGGCCCAACCTTCATAAGATTATTATGCAACAATGATATCTACTTTGTTTTGTTAAGGGGCAATAAATATTTCCGCGAAGATGTGAATATCAAAATGTTTTTTTTTTTTTTTCAATTTTGTCATAATCAAGAACTACGAGTACCTATGTATGTTTTATAACAGTTATAAGTGGAGAGACAACATTTGTTAGTAGATGGGATAGCCCATAATTCAGTTGAAACAATTTTTATTATGGTGCATTATCTTACTCAATCCGGGTAATCTAAGCAGTCACCACGAAAAGACTTGTATGCTTTGGCAAATCCTCAAAAATTAAGTTATTTTAAATCAAATCATAATTTATGATATTCTGGGTGTACAAAATGCAGTTCTTTTTTTAAAGTTTTTTTTAATGTTTTCGAACATTTTTCTAAAAATATATTGATTGTGCGATCAAAGTCTCCCTATATTTTTTGCATAGAACAACTTAATTAGTTAATTTCAATTTAAAAAATGTCAACAAAAATATTTCATCAGTTTTTAAAACAAAAAAATAAATTAACAAATATTTATACACCTTATTGTTTTTACACTTTTTGTTTTTACCGCACCCTCGCATAAATTTTTGATTAACAAAACGATTAAACGAATGAAAACAAAAACAAAACGAACGAACGATTAAAAACACGTACCTGTATGCATTTCGGACTGCATGCAGTCCATCATCAGCATCACGACTGATCAAATCGGTGTCATCTTCTTGGTTTGTTTATAATCAGATGAGAGAAAAGAGGTTCGACGAAATGTTGCCGTTATCAGCATTGATAGCATTGCTATCTCTTTGTATAAAATAGCTTTCATACGCATCCAATTTTCTCTCATCTGTTATGTGTTTTTTAAGACTCACACTGCTTGCACTTAAACTGAAGTGGTTGAGCTTTAAGACGTGGTCTGCGATGGCCGAACTCTGATTTTTGTTTTGTTTTATGTAAGAACTATGTTCTTTATATCTTTTCTCTATGGTTCTTTTGGTTTGACCATAGTAAACCCCATCACAGTCACCACATTTTATTGCATATATGCCTGATTTTTTTATATCGTCTATTTTATCTTTTGTTGACCCGAGTAAGTTTTTAAGTTTTGTTTTACTTGAAAAAACTAATTGAATATTATGTTCTCGGAAATTTTTCGATATTTTGTTGGTTATTTCAGGTACATAACACACTGCGGCTCGCTTTACTTCACTTCTTTCTATATTTTGCGTGAAAAACGTCGACATATTTGATTTTTTAATTCTGTTAGAATGTTTTTTGATTAGTTTATCCACTAAACTTACACTGTACCCGTTTACATCTGCAACTTTTTTAATGTATTCGTACTCAGCTTTGTAGTTTGAAGCTGATAAAGGGAGCTTACACATTCTGTATATCATTGAATGGAACGCGGCGTGTTTATGTTGAGTCGGACAATGTGAATCACTTGTAATGAACCGGAGTGTACTTGTTGGTTTATGGTAAACTGAAATATCTATTTGATTTTGCAACGTTTTTCGTACTTCGAGATCAAGAAAACAGATTTTTCTGTTATTCTCTATTTCTATTGTAAATTTTATGGTTTCAAATTGGCTATTTAACACACTCAACGTACTATCTATGTTATCTCTTTTCACAATAGAAAACACATCATCCACGTATCGACACCAAAACCGCGGTAGTAAGTTTGCATTTTTCAACCCAATTTCAAATGCCGACATAAACAATTCCGACACTAGAGGGCTCAACGGGTTTCCCATATTTGTTCCCTTTTCTACTTTATAAAACTTATTCCTGAATTGGAAAAAGTTTTGTTGCATACAAAGTTTAGCTGATGATGGACTGCATGCAGTCCGAAATGCATACAGGTACGTGTTTTTAATCGTTCGTTCGTTTTGTTTTTGTTTTCATTCGTTTAATCGTTTTGTTAATCAAAAATTTATGCGAGGGTGCGGTAAAAACAAAAAGTGTAAAAACAATAAGGTGTATAAATATTTGTTAATTGTGTCCGGTTTTTACGTGTTCGGAAAAACTTAATAAAAAAATAAATGTTAAATAAATCGAACTCGCAACAAAAAAGAAGAACTCAAGATACTTTTATTTTTTGAGAAAAATAAGTTTGCTAATTTGCCAGTTGTGAAGCATTAGCTTATATTCTATTTGCCAGCAATAAGTTAAAAAATATCAATCAATAAAAGAGCTATTTGCCAGGAAAAATTCTTAAATGTTAGATGGCGGCCAAATCAAAGATTTAAAAAGTATAAAGTAGACTCCTAATAAAGCACTTTAATGAATAGAAAATCCTGCCTAGCTTTTTGCATTAAAATTTTTGTTTGTTTGTATACTAGTACTTTTCGACAGGGCTAAATACCTTATTTAAAACGTATCGATTGCCTCGATAACAATTTAATCGTGCAAGATTCACAATATTCTAACACAAAATGGTACCCGAACTCAGACCTCTAGGTATACTTACAAATTAAGTACAACTACAAGTGCGAGTACCATGTATTTTATAAGTTTAAGCACAAATACAATTCTTTTATACTTAAAAATGACGAGTACCAGTACAACTATTTTTGCTGGTACTTATAATTCCTCAAAGAAATAAAAAAAAAATTAACTTATTATTTAAGTACTTTTAAGCACTTTTTTAATTTTAATAGTTTTGGTTGTAGCAGTGGACATGAAATTTGACGAGGTATTGGGCGGGTTTTACTTAAATCTTATTATTAATTTTTAACTTCCCATAGGGAGTTATTGTAATCGGTCCGATTTGTCAAATTGAAATTTTTGACATTTCTCGACGTTTCAAGGTCCCTAGAGCCTATATCAAACATTTTTAGAGAGATGTCTGTGTGTGCGTGTGTACGTACGTTCGTACGTCCGTACGCCCGTACGTTCTGGTACCATTTTTCGTCGTCGATATCTCAAGAACGAGTAGAGATATCGAATTGAAATAAATTTTGTTTTACAGATAATAACTTCGAAAGAAGCTGAAAGGGCGTTTATTAATATTCAATCAGTTGTTTTCTTACTATAGTAGTTTAAAAAAGAAGTGAAAATTTTGATTGGGCTCAAATATCTCACGAACAAATATTGCTATTGACTTGAAATAAATTTTTTTCGACACATTATGACGTCATACAAATTTGATATGAATTTAGAAAAAAATCAATATAACGTTATTTTTTTAAATCAAAAAAACTAAAAAAAAAATTTATAACTCGAATATCCTCAGATGGAAAAACGATATTAACTTTAAAATAATTTTATTTAACGAAAAATGTTGTTTTTGACTACTGGTGAAAATTTCAAAAAAATTCAATGGACTGTTTTTTTACAAAAAAATAAAAACTACAAAAAATTCTACCAAAAATTGGTATAAATTGTCTTTCGACTCAAATTTCTCAAAAACGGGTAACGATATTGACTTCTTGTTTATTTTATTTTCTACATAACATAATTGTTAGCAACTGATAAAATTTTGACAAATATTGAATGGGCAGTTTTTTAACAAAAAATCAAAAACTGTTAAAAATTCTAAAGAAAAGTAGTTACAATTGTATTTCAGCTCGAATATCCTGAGAACGAACAACGGTTGTGCCTTCTAAAATATTTTATTTTATACATAGTACAATTTTTTATGAAAGGTTAAATTTTGACAAATATCTAGTTGACAGTTTTTGACAAAAAATATAAAAAAAAACTAAAAAGTGGTAAAATTTGTTTTTCGACTCGAATATCTTGAGAACGAGCAATTTTATTGACTTTGCCATTAGGTATTTAATTTTATACATAATAAAATTTTTTACAGCGGGTATGTATTTGACATATACTTAACTGACATTTTAAACAAAAATTTAAACAGAACTAAGAAAATTCTACATTCGTTAAAAAAAACGCATGGAAGCTTACCTCCTGGGTCAAGTGGAAACAACTTATACATCAACAATCTCTATAATATTTATATGCATTTCTTAAGTCTCTTTAAATAATTTAAATGCTTTTCAATCTTAAAATAATGATTGTTTGAATTTAACAGCTAAAGTTTGTTTCACAGAAAATTTGGTTATTTGAAAAAAACTAAATATGTATAAAGTTTTCAAGATCACAAATGGGAAGTTATCAGTGTGGGTCACACCCAGCCTCTTTTTTTTTCTATCTATAACAAGAAACAAAGATAAAAGAAAAGTGTGAAATTCGGTACGCTATTTTTTTCTTGCTTTTTTAAATTTTCTTGCATACAGAACAAATACTGAAAATCTAATATCTTCGGAGCTTCAGGTTGTCCCTAATTCTAATATTTGACCCATAGTAAAATTTCTAGGTTTTAATAGCTTTAAAGTATTTCCGAAGAACTATAGGTACAATAATATGTATTTTAGTGCAAATAAAAATGCATTAATTTTGTAAATTCTGCACTTGGCTATAATCTCAATTTTCCTGAGATTTCGTTAAAGATTAAAATCTACTTCTCCTAACATAGCAACAAGTCAACAACTACATTTAAATAGCTTGACCACTCAATATGCGCATCGCCCTAAGTAAACATGTTTAAATTATTTCAGGGTACCTACATTTTTGTTTTTACTTCGCATAAGTGTTTAAAACCTTTATTATCCAAACTTGAAAAAAATTAATGTCATCATCCCAAAATTATATACATATGTTTGCTTTTTTATTTCACTCCCATCATTCTTAACAAAACTACTGCAAATCGCATTCAATGTTAAATTAAACAGAAAAAAATCTATTCTTTAATCCATCTGCCTTGGGAACTCATTACAAAGTTCCCACAATTTTAGCATTGTTTGTTTTTTTTGTAACTATACTTTCCTCTATTATCTTCTTTTCTTTTAAAAAAATTGTTGTTCTTGATTATTATGACTGATGACGATGAGATTTCTTCTAATCTAATGATTATTTTTTTTATTATTTTTTTTCCCAGGAATAGATCCAGAAGGAAGCAAACTAAAGTACAGTATCTCGGGGCCGGTATTTTCTGTTGACCGAGATACTGGAGTTGTTCGACTGAGACAAGAATTAGATCGCGAATCACAGAATTACATTGAACTTATTCTGAGTATCACCGATGAAGGAATCTATGGAACAGAACCCAATACAATATCTTTGCGAAGAGAAATTCCAGTGCGAGATTACAATGACAATAATCCGATATTTATTGGCCGACCATATAGTGTGTCAGTTAGTGAAGCAACATCAGTGGGATCGGTGTTGGAGGTGAAACCCAACATTATTGTAACCGATCGTGATGAAGGTATCAATGCTGAGGTCGAACTGAGATGCTTCCAAGAAACTAAGAGTGAAAATGACATTTGTGAAACTTTTCGTGTGAGTGCTGAAAAAATATCTGAAGGGAACTTCACAGCTCGGCTAACACTTCTTAAAGATCTTGACTTTGAGAGTCGACCCTCATATATTATGACAGTTATGGCACGCGATAAGGCTATAGGCAATCAGCTAAGCTCGTTCGCTACAGTTTCGATCAATGTTGTTGATGTTCAAGATCAGCCACCTGTGTTCACAAATGCTCCGTACTCGGCAACCGTGGAGGAAAACACCCCATCTGACCAGTCGATTCTCACGATCACTGCTATCGACGGGGATATTGGTATACCAAGAGCAGTCCAATTAACCTTGGAAGATGAGCCTTTTGGCCATTTTAAATTGGAGCCGGTCGGTACTTTCAAGGAGGGCAAGGCAATTCTAAGAACAACAACTATTCCACTTGATAGAGAGAACCCTGAGATTCTTCAAAATGGTGGAGTTTATGTGTTCACCGTAAAAGCTACAGAATTGGTTAACGGTGAAGAATCGTCGGACTTTTCAAAAACTCAGGTCACTATCGTTGTTACCGATGTAGACGATCACGATCCGGAATTCAACGAAAAACTTTTCAACATATCCATTCCGGAGAACCTACGCAATGGAATGCCTCTGCCTGGTCTTTCCGTTTTCATAAATGACAAAGATATGGGGGACAACAGTCGTTATCAGTTAGCTCTTCGACCAATCAAAAATGCCAATCAAGTGTTCAGCGTAAGTCCAACTGTCAGTCAAGGTCGAACCCCAGTAGTTGTGAAAATTCTTGATTCCAATAAGCTCGACTACGACGTAAAGGACCCTAGTCTACGCATTTTCGAATTCGATTTAGTTGCATTGGTGAATGGTGAAGAGAAATCAAGTGCTCGGGTGATTGTGAATTTGCTCGATGCAAACGATAACTCACCAATATTTCAACAGAATGCTTATCGTTTCAAAATCGAAGAGAATCAACCTGGAGGAACAAAGGTGGGCGATATCAAAGCAAACGACAAAGACTCCAATGAATTCGGGGCAGTAAGATACTTGCTGAAGGGTTTTGGCTCGGATAATTTCTTCACAGACCCCGAAACCGGAGGCTTGTATATTTTCAAAAGTCTTGATTACGAAAAGCAGAGTAGTTACAGTCTTACAATAGTAGCAAAGGATGGTGGAGGGCGCGAGTCAAACGCAAATGTTTTTGTTGATGTGGTGGATTTGAATGACAATCATCCGATGTTTGAGAGTGCCGAATATACGAGAACAGTGCGTGAGGGGGCAATAGATTTTGAACCACAGTTTTTCGTGAGAGCAATTGATGTTGATGGGCCAGCACAAGGTGGAGGGAGGATAAAATATGCCGTGGTTTCGGAGAATAGCATTTCGGGAAATGTATTTCAAATTAGCGAACTTACAGGAGAAATAACTCTTCAGAAGGCAGCAAAGTCAATGGATACCGAACGAGGGGAATATGAATTGATTATCTCTGCTGCGGACTTTGGCAAGTATTAATTTTAGTTTGAAAATATTGATACGTTAATACTTATTTTTTTCTAGAATTCTCTTAATTAAAAAAAATTATAGAAATATTGGTTCGTGTTGATTCCAATATATATAATTTTATAATTCGTTTTTTTTTTCTTATAGGTTCTCCACCACTCCAAAACACAACCCGCGTCCTTGTCCGTGTTGGCATATCGGGAAATCAAAGACCAATATTCAAAGGTCATTTCCAAAATACCGAGCACGTTCCAGTTATAGGACCACCCAGCTATCGAGTTTCAATCCCAGAAAATGCATTATCTGGTTTCAATGTAACAACTGTGTCTGCTCTTGATCCTGATGGTTTAGATTCACTGCTTAAATATAGAATTGTCGGAGCTAATGATAATTTTGTTATCAATGAAAGGTGAGTTTTCTGAATTATTCTTGCTTTCGAAATAATCAAAATGTATTTGTTCTTTGCAGAAGTGGCCTCATTCAAGTTTCTCCACAAGCCAGATTAGATCGTGATTCTAACATGGATAACTTTGAGATTGTTGTGAATGCAGTTGATGCAGGAGTACCAATTCCAGAAACTGCCACTACAACTGTTTATGTCAATATCAAAGATATCAATGATGAACCTCCTAAATTCGAACACTCAAGTTACATAGGTTATGTATCCGAAAGAACAGACGTTGGTGAAAGAGTTCTTAAAGTAACTGCTACTGATAAGGATTTAAATGCTAAATTGCAATACCAAATCAAGGGTTATGTCAAGGCCACAACGAAGGCTGGAGTTGCCATAACTAATCTGAGAAACAACTACAATGCTAACGAAGCTTTCCGAATCAATTCAGAAACTGGAGATATTCTAGTGAATGGAATTCTGAGACATGATGTTGCTGCAGTAATTATTTTCACCGTTGAAGTTCGTGATCTGAATGCAGAAGTCAATGCAGATCTTCAGGTGGACACAACTGAAATTACAATCTATGTACAATCTTTTAAGGACACAAATCCGGTTTTCAAAAATAAAGGCTGGACAAGTTCGAAGCCTGTGGTGAATGTGAAAGTCAAGGAGGAAATGCCTATTGGAAGCACTTTGTTCACTCTCACAGCTGAAGATCCAGTAACACAACTTCCAATAAGTAACTTCCAACTTGTTGATGCAGAAGATCTAGAATTTTTTAATCTTCTGCAACGAAGTGGAGAAATAATGCTTAAGAAACGTTTGGATTACGAAGTATTGACGGAAAATATGTTTGAATTTCAAGTGAAGGCGATTTCTGACGATGGAACACGAAGTACAATTACCAAAGTTAACATCACTGTGGAAAATGTCAATGATAATGCTCCAATTTTTGATCAAAGCTCATACCATGCAACAGTGATCGAGAATAAAATATATCCAGAGAAAGTTATCAAAGTTCATGCTACCGATCAGGATGCTTCCCTTAGTCCACGTGATGTTCAACTGGGATACCATAGGGTTCTGTACTCTCTACAAGGTGAAAATTCGGCCTTCTTTAATACAAACAATGAAACTGGCGAGATCACCATCGCTCAAAATCAAACAATTGATCGTGAACAAAATTCGAAAATCCGTCTGACTGTTAAGGCTGAAGATTCACCTGGAATGCCTTCCGATTCCAAACAAAGTATTGTAGATCTCATCATTGATATTCTCGATGTAAATGATAATGCCCCTGAGTTCACCCAGAAGAACTACACAGCAGTTATACAAGAGAATGTTCCAGAAGAATCATTTGTTGTTAAAGTGTTTGCTCATGATCCGGATGAAGGTCCTGGTGGTGAGATTCGATATGATCTCGTCAATGAAGGTGAAGTCAAGGGTTTGTTTAGAATTAATCCCTTGAATGGTGAAATCAAAACGAAACGTGAACTTACTGGCAAGGGAAGGTCTGAACCTTACGAACTGACAGTAAGAGCACAGGATAATGGTGGACAGGTTCAGAAACAAGAATCCCTGTGGACAGATGTAAAAGTTATTTTGTATATTGGTGATGTTAGTGCAAATGATGGTATTCCATATTTTATCTCACCAAAAATTGGAGAATTTGGAAATGTTTTTGAGGTAATTTTAAGAATTTAACTGTCAAAAAAAAAATTATAAAAATCAATCTTTTTACAGAATGCCACATTGAACTCACCAGTATTTAAAGTTAGAGCTAGTGACCCGGATAGTCCTAATACTCCATCTGGAACACTATTATATAGAATACAAAACGATACAGCTGATGCGGGAGCTTTTGAAATTGACGAAAATACCGGTTGGATAACCACTGCCATTCCTTTGGATCGTGAAAAGAAAGATATCTATAATGTTATATTGGAAGTTTTTGATAATGGTCAGCCAAGGCAGTCTGTAACAAGAATTTTGAAAATCAACGTATTGGATGTCGATGATCATGAACCAAAGTTTGAAAGAGAATTTGTAAGTTAAGAATGAATTATCGGTTTTTTTTATAAATGTTTATTATGGTTGTTAGAATCTAGGATCTAGTCGCTATAATTCATCTTCTGGGCATCTATCTGTCAGAATTAAGTTATTAGAACTAACTAGAAATAGTAGCTGCTTGCATTTAGAATCAAACATTTTTTAAAGCTTGCACCTAGCCACTAGAATCGACCCGCTAGACTTTAGTCACTAGTATCTAGCCTCTAGAATCTAGTCATTAGCACTTAGCCATTATAATCTAGCCTTTAACAAAATGTATCTGCTAACATCTAGCTACTATAATTAATCAGTAGTATCTAGCTGTAAGCCGCCAGCGTCAAGCCGTTAGAACCATGTTTTTAGCATATGGCCATTAAAATATGGCTGTAAAAATTGAGTGTCTAGATTCAAGCATCTAGCTTGCATCTAGGCGCTAGAATCAAGATGGTAGGGGTTAGTCACTACCATCCAGTCTTTATATACTAGATTTTGGCATCAAACCGTTAGAATCCAGCACTTAGATACCTAGTTAAACCGATAGAATCTAGTCTTTAGCATCCAAGCGTGTTCTTTCTGGGACTTAGCCGCTAGTATTTCAATTTAAATATTTCAGTAAAAATAATCATAGTATTTACATCTTGCAGAACGATAGACCTCTTGAAATGGCTGTCCTTGAAGGTCAACCCATCGGAACAATTGTCGGAAATCTAACAGCTATTGATGAAGACATTGGAGAGAATGGAGAAATCGATTACATAATAACTGATGGTAATGCTGATAATGTTTTCGAAGTAACACGAACCAATGACAGCATGGCTTTGATACGCACTACCCGAGAAATAGATCGTGAACTAATTGAATCCTTCACAATCACAATAAAATGTTTCAAATTCAATTCGAAGCCATCATCATCGATAAAAGAATACGATCCATATGATCTATCTGAAATAACTGTTCAGATAAAAATCCAAGATGTCGACGATAATCTTCCACAGTTTGCAAGAAAGAATCCTTCCGTTGGCATTCGTATAAATGTACCAATCGATACAGTTATTGCTACAATACATGCCACTGATTTAGATGCTGAAGCTCCCCCAATTGTATTAACGATTGACAATGTTACTTTTGTACCGCAATTCTACAAACGAGCGAAAAATATGTCACAGAAATCAGTTGGTAGCTTATTCACTCTTAATAATAAAACCGGTGAATTACGAACTGGAGGATCTTTTACGAACTATGTGGACGGCTACTTCCAGCTACGCATTCGAGCCAATAATTCGGAAAATGTTAAACGTCACACGTACAATAACCTCAAAGTATTTGTAATACGTGACAAGTCGTTATTAAAATTCGTGTTTGCCCGTCCCCCAGGCGAGATTCAGGGAATCATTCAACCTTTCCAGGAGCAACTTCAAAAGAAACTCAAGCCCATGCATCTTGAAATTCATATTCTCGATACTCAAGTCCTTACCAGGCCGGATATGAGCCTGGACTTCACTTCTACTAGTTCGTGCTTCCAAATATTTAAAAACGGGGCAGCTATACCCTTGATTGAAATGCAAAAGCTTATGGACTCAAACAAGCTGAAACAGGAGTTGTTCGATACTTACGTGGAATTCGGTGTAAGTCAAGTGGAACCGTGCTCGATCCGGAGGGTTGTTGCTGCTGCCAGTCTGATGTCATCTCCTGGAACTTGGCTGGTAGTAATAGCTGCGTTTATTGGAATAGCAGCAATTATTGCCACATGCACTGCTTGCTGTTCAGCAAAAAAGTAATTAGCTATTTAAATAAACAATATTTGTTTTTTTTTTAAATAAAATTATTGCATTTTTCAGATACAAAAAACACTCTAAGAGAATGCCTACACCAAGACCGCCACCTGAACCATTCGGAGTTGGGGTGCCTGCAGTATTTTATTCAGAACCAATTTACGGGCCATTGTAGTGAATTTCCTATTGAAGACAACTTCGACAACGAAAAATAAACATACCCTTTTTGTAAATATTATATAAAAAAAAAATGTTCTCCTAAACTACTTTTAATAATTTAAAATGATGCGCTTTTTTGAATGATAAGTTTTGTGATAAAAATACTCAATTAACTTTGTGTAAGTTAAATTTTTGATTTTAAATAAGTTTTTCGTAAATTGCATCGAGTTTACAACGACATACTATACTTAAACTATGTTTAATGATTTGGTGTTAATGACTGTACGCTTATCTATTGCCATGTGAAAAAAGGCGTTTGGTCACTTTTAGCTGTAATAATTTTAACATCTTTGATTTAAACTATATATATTTAAAAATATGAATACAAAAATATATTTAATTTTTAAGAAAGGAACTATTTGATTTTTTCTTTTATTTAAAATTGCAATTTTATTTTGACCGGTGACGTCTGAAAAATTAAGCATTAGTTCTCTGATGGATTTGCTACCTTAAAATTTTGTTTTATATCCAAAATTGGTTTTAAAATTAAAGTTTAAAATTTTATTTCTGTTCAAAAACAAAACAGTGTTTTGTCGTTCAAGCTCAAAATTCTTTAGCAAAACAGAAATTCTACCACAACAAGAAATTGTTAAAAAATTAAAGCTAAGACTGAAAGTTGAAAATCTACACAACAATTTATATGCCAGTAAGACCTAGGGTCTTATAAATTAGGCATTGTTAGAAGGAATAGAAGGATAGGACAGATTTTTGTTGGCACAGTGGATTGAGAAATTAGGTTTTGATTATCTCATTAAATCCCAGGAGTGGCGTTCAGTTGGGGGAATATAGAATAAAAATAAATTGCTGCCTAGACTGGGGATCGAACCCACACATCCAGGGTAGCAGTCAAGCACTACCTCCGATGCGCCGGGGCCACCCCCATAAGTGAATCTATTTTCGATTTCATTTCTTTGAAAAACTAACGGTATACTTCTCCCATGTACCATTAAGTACCGTTAGTTTTGGTCTTAAAAATAAACTAAAAAATGTGGGGATAGCTCCCAGAAAAAGATAAGTACCAAGCCACCCAAACGTGTAGGCGTTAGACTAACGGACCGGCAGACAGAATGGGAGGTAGAATCGGGAATCCATTTTTTTCGTGATATAGTAATTTCAAGTTTGACCAAAATAGGGAGTTCAATTTTTTTACGAAATCAAGATGTGTTAAATTATTTAGTATTAAATTCAATCATAAAGTATCAAAATTTAAATCCTTTGAAAGGCAAATATGTTTATTGTTCATTTTCTAACTTTTCTAGAGTTGGGTCTTCACTATTGTGAGTAGTGAGGCATTTTGAGAACCTTCAATTGCATCGTCGAGAAGCGTCCTCATATTCCAGAAAGCAATCTTTGTCCGGAAAAATGCATCGCGACTGGTGAGTGGTGGAGGGGCCGTGTTTTTTTTTTTTGTGAATACTCAGTACGATTAACATCCTAATGATCAGGACTATTCTAAGCGATCCAAAAGCTATCAATTTTTCATGTTTAACCGTTTTTGCGAGAAAAAAAAACACTTTAAGGTGCTGAATCAATATAGATTGTGATAGGTAAACATTCCCAAGAATAAACACAAAAAAAAAATACAAGAACGTGAATAATAAACTCTTATCGTTAAAAAATCATACATCCTCTGTAAGATAGGCAAATAATTTATAATTAAAAACGTAAATGTTAATTTAAAATCTTAATCAAGATCAAAGTTATCAGCTTTGTACATAACACTTAAATATTTAAAAATATATGGTGATTCAATTGTTGATATAGTTTGATATAATTACAAATATTATTTTTCATATTGTATAAAAAAAAAATTGAAAATATCTGAATTTGCTTCTATCTCTCTTCCAAATTTTATTAGTCTACAGTAATCAGAAGTAGTATACATATATAATTGATAACATATTAGGGAAAGTTGGTTGATTCCATCACTTCCTCTAAAATGAATACTTCAAATTTTCGATTAAAGGCTTTCCATGAAACACAAGATCTACTAGACCTGTGCAAGATTTCAAGAATTTAAAAAGTAAAATAAGGCTCAATTTCTTTTATTAGTGTTATTTCAATATATGTAGAGTAGGTATGTTGTTTAAGTCGATAATTTCCAAAATTCCTTTTTTTCATTTTTAAATCAAGCATACAAGTAAATCATAAAGAAAACTCCGAAAGCAGTCGTAACATTTTAGGACTTTTATTTAACAATGGTTTAAACCTCCAAAAATTGTATGACAGTTTCCGAAGTTTTATAAAATTGTAATAAAATGTTCGGAGTTATATAAAATTAAAGTTTGAAATGCAAAACTATGGTTTTATAAGACTCCCAAAACTGTATGAATGTTTTCGGAGTTTTAAAACAATGTTACTACTTTTAAATTTCGCTCCGAAAATTGTATAAAAAGTTCAAAAAACCAACTCTTATTTGATGATTTGACAAGTTGGTATGTTATATTCATCCTAGTTTCTCTCATTTCCCTTTGATAAAGTGTTGAAAATTCGCCCTATTTCACTTTGGCAAAGTGTAATGAAAGTTGGCTTTATAAAACTAGGTTTTATTTTAAGGCAACTAGTCAAGGGACCCGGAGTGAAAAGTTAATTTCGCCCCGTGTTTCATTTGTTGTTGATCCGAAACTAAATTTTTTGGTGGTCAAATATTTATGTGCGAAAAGTGAGTTGAACATCACATGGAATGCTTAATTACACTCCAGCAGGGTACTATGCTTAAAGGATCTCTCAAGGTAAAGCGAAACAATCGTGTCCCGGAAGAGTTTAAACTCCAAGTAATAAAACTTAGATGTGATAAGAGCTAATTGTATAGATAGTGAAGAAATTTTTAATGTCAATAAATCATTGACATTAATTTTCCACAAAACATCAGTTATCACCCTATTTAAATTCGTATTCGAAAAATTTTCAATTGAATTTTTGATACAAAATCTAAAATCCATGATAAGGAGTTTCTCCTTGAAGTATGCAATTGATATCGAGAATGGTGTTTGCTTCGCATTTTGTTGTTGAATACTTCGTTGCGGAAAGCTTTATCTTCTCTTATATACCGAGTGAAGATAACTTTCTCCTAATCTCTATACTTTTAACGTTTTTGAGTACTGGTACTTGATCTTCTTCTATCGCCTTGGTTTTCTTCAGAAACAGAGCGTCTGTTTCGTCGTTCTACTTTTGACAGTATTTTTGGATGGTTTCAGTTTAAACAGTTTTTTCGTTATAAAAAGTATTCACATGTTTTTTTTATTCCTTATCATACAGAAAAAAATGTTGTATGACCCATTTGTAGAGAATTTCAAGTCTGACACACTTATCAACAACCTTTTTCAAAATATTAATTCAATTATGTACCATTGAAAAATTTTTTTTTGAACATTACAATTTAATTTTCTATATTTTGTGAATACAATTTTTTTTTGCTGGCCCAACAGAAACCGAAAAGTCTCAAATCCAAGACGACGACATAAAGGTGAATTTCACGAGTTCGAAATATAAGATTTATAATATTAAGTACATTCTCTTTCGAACGAATGAATGCACTAGACTACATGGAAAGAAGAAAATACAGAATGTCAGTATATCGTTTTCACCTAAACTGTCTTCGTTGGCATAGATACACCACATCTCTTAAGTGGAAATAAAATATTATCACCGACATCCTTTCAGCTCCTCAAGAAAATCGTCTATAAGGTCAATCTATAAGACGTACAATAGTTCTAAAATCCATCATCATCAGTGCTCCCATCAAACTGGTCAGCAAAACAAAACCTTTTTTGTTACAAAAACAAAAAGGGAATATTAAAATGTTCTAATAAATCATACTTGTATAATTATGCACTTTTACAGTTTCATTTTATTTAAATATTGAAGCAATTTCAATATTTTATATACTTCAAAACGAGTATTATCTACGAACTGGTTTTGCCGATTTCCATCACGTATGCATTTGAACTTCATCAAGCTTAGATTCCAGTTTTCTCCAAGATCCATGTTCTGTAACTGCTAAGACGAGTGAAAGCCTCTGGTAAACCTAGTTCGCAACCGATTGAAGCACCAAAGGACGTGAGTCCAATAAGTGTGTTGGTTGAATCAGTTACAAGTGGGCCACCAGAATCTCCTGAGCATGTAGATGTTCCCTTTTTACCTTGAGCGCAAATATTCGAAGACTTGACAGCTGATCCGAAAACCCTACGGCATTTCGAGTTTGGTACAATTTCCATATGGGCGTACTGCAGTTCCTCGCTAGAATCTCCTTCTGCATTTTCGTGAAAAGAAGAAATTAAATTAAACCCTACAACTATAATTGAGAAAAGGGATAAACCTACCGTCGTTTATCATGCCCCAACCAGAAGCAATGCACTTTTCGTTCAAATAAAGGGGAGACAATGTGGTACTGGACAATGGAGGTAAATTGACGATATTGATGTTTGGTCCAAGAGTGACTGGGGCGATACGCAAAAGGGTTATGTCGTTAATAACTGTCGTTGAATTCCAACCACTGTGAATGATTTTTTCTAGAACCTTAGCCTTAATACCCGATCGTTGATGGGTGCTTCCCAAATAAGCAGTAACTGATTTAGATCTATAAGGAATAGTGTTGTGAAATTTTTTGATTCCTAGGCAAGATTAGAGTAATGATTCTTACCCGTCAATGCAGTGAGCAGCGGTTACGATCCATTCGGGAGAGATCAATGATCCTCCACACCACTGGATAGTTAAAAAGCTCATCCTCATTTCCAAACCAACTTGGAAGTTGAATTGTCCTTCTTTGGCAGCAAGGCCATTGGTGATACGAGGTCTGGGATTAGCAGCTGAGACAAAGTTTAAGGCAGCAGCCAAAAGCAGTACGAAAATAAAACCCTTCATTTTGTTATGTTCGACTATTTTCTAAAATGAAACTGATTATTTCTAATCCAATATTTTGGTTTATATACCAAAATACTGCTAGTAATCATTGTTTGGGGAAAAAACAAGTTTGATTAGACAATATCAATCATTGATCCTCTATTGATATTATTTCATTTTAAGTATTGTTTTAGATGATAAATTTCATCTTGATTTAGTTTTGAAATTAATTTAATTTATACTCGAAATGAGCTCACATTTATTTTTTGACTAAGCTATAAGTTATGCAAGCAATTTTTAAACGATTTTTAATCTTTATCTTGTTCTAATTTTTGTGTTTTTCTATTAGGGAATATTTCTGTTTTTTTTTTTTTTGTGAAGTGGCACTTGAGGACTTATCTTTATTTTTGAACTTTGGCGTGTTTCGGGAACTGGAAAAACTCGAAGCAAGATCAGGGCTTGAATGATGATAAGTTATTGTCGCACTTCGATAGTCATAAATAGTTATTATCTAACTATCTTCACAATGACATGTATTTTATGTGGATACATTGCTGCTTTTCTATGCCATATTGATATTCAGAATAGTTTTGGTAACTTTCTTTTTCTTTCCCTTACTATCAACATCATGATTCAGGAGAATTTTTATCTTTTTGAAAATATTGACAATAATACATCGAAAAAAACTTCTACCCAAATGATTTTGTTGAGTAAATTTAATCAAGTTTATTTATTGAAGGAACATTACAAGTACAAAATCATGTTTTCGGAAAAGTACAAATGATTAATAAAATAATGTATGAAAGAGTTAAAGGTTGTTGGAATCTTGGTTCGTTCATGAAAGAAAATATAGAAAACGGTTAATAGGAAACGAAATATTGAGACAGAAAGTTAGTTCAATAAAGATAAATTGCACGACTGAATCGCATGGAATTACACAAAAAAATACTTAATAGTTACTAAGTGCTTAATGCTTTTATTGATATTGATACTACGTTTACGTTCTCATTAGAACGGAAATGAAGTAATTTCGCCAATTACGAAAACAGTGTTTGTATGTGAAATGAGATAATTTCCTTATTTGCAAATGTAAATTTGTATGGGAAATGAGAAAATTTCAGAGCTACTTTTGGAAACAATGAACGAAATTACCTAGTTTGGCCTGATGGAAACATGTTATTAGCTTTACTTTCAAAACTGAAAAATAAATGAATGAACCTCTTATTTATACCAAAAACAAATGGGGATTTTTCTATGGATCCAGTCCATTGCACAGAAGAAGAATTTTATGAAGATACCAATCATGAATTTTTATTTATCAATTATTTGGGATGCCAGATACCTTTGTATATAAAAACTATAGTACTCTCATGGTGGAAGTCGAATGGGGCGACATCTAAAATATGCCGGCAACCCTTACTCTTTTTTTTGCGGAGAGCTTTTGGAGGTTTTTTTTGGATGCAATAATCCAAAAAATAGTCTCCTCTTGCCTCTACCACCAATTTCCGACGCTTAAAAACTCCCAAAATCGAATTTTACACCTCACATTTTGCAGCGCCACCACAAGGGTCTGGGAAACCCTAAAAAAAACTCGCCATGATAGTACTATAATTTTTATATACAAAGCAGATACTGCCTACTACACGATCCCACAGCTACAGTTCAACAAAAACTTTCAGGTATCGGAAATTTGCAACAGAATTGAAAAATAGCAAAAAATATAAAAATGTTCGTTACAAAATGAAAAGCTTAGCGGTTTTTCAAAAATAACTTATTATTTGAATTGGATCAAACGTAATTATTATTTTTTTTTTTTTTCAAAATGTTAGGTTACTATATGCAATTTTTTTTCAATATTCAATACTTTTGACAATTTAAAGTCATAATACGAGTATGCACATAACACATAAACCTTTTGAAAAAATATGTTTGAGCAAAAAAAAATTATTTTTAACCTTCTCAAATTCTTGCGTAGTTTTCGAGTTATACCAGAAATATTGAAACATGATCGTTATCTCAGAAAAGAGTCCAACAGCATTTTGGGTTTTAAGCATCCTTAAGGTACCACCCAAACCTATTATAAAACAATTGAATGAATTAGTTCCTTTCTTCGCCCAATTTTCTGGTCTATGCAATAGTCCAATTTTTTTAAGTAACATAACCTCCAAAACTAATTGCAAAACTGTTTTAGAAAATTCATTTTTTTCCACTCCAGGACACCATAAAATCATATCGATCTACAAAGAACACATTTTGTTTTTTTTTTTTTTCATTTTTTATTATTAAATCTTTAAATATTCAATATAATATTATCCACCATTTATTTTATTTTATATTTAAATTTTCTTGGAATTTTTTTTATTTCATATTATTTTAATTTATTAAAGATAATATTATACATAAAAAATTAATTTTATTGTTATCATATATCGTAAATTGTTCATTTCATGCCTGTCTCTTTTTTCGTTTTTTTTTTTTGTTTTGTTTTGAAAAATGCAATACGGTTATTAATTTATTATTAAAAAAAAAGTAGCTTGATATTATTTAACAAGAATATATTTGTTTTTGTTTTACGGAATACATTAATTTAATTATACTCATGGAGACACACTGAATTAAAATGAAAACAATATTACAATATTATATTCACGTTTTGTTTTTGCACAAAAACAAATCTTATTAAAATATTAAATATTTATATTAATTTTTTTTTAACGAAGCCAGTCTCAAATTTCATTAATGTTATAAAAGTGTTTGCCTCCGTTGTACACGTATATCATTTTTTTATTTAAAAAAGATTTTTTTTTATAATTTTTAACTAATAATATTTTGTTTAAACATTTCACTGTTATGTTTTTTTATTATTCTTATTTTTTTTATACATTTTAGTCAACCATTTATTATTTTTAAAAATTTTAAATAGAACGACAAATTTCTATACCACGTATAAAAAACTATAATCTAAGAAACTATAAAAGTAAAAAAAACCTTAATTAAATATAAATACATAAAAAGTTTAAATACAGTTTCAAAATGCTAAATATTTAGTATAAAATATTTTTTTCTGTGTCCGTACGTTTTTTTTTTTTGGGTTTCATTTTTTTTTTTTTAAATATTTAATAATAACTTTAAAAATTATTTTTATTATTTTTAAAGAGAGCCTAAAGAGAGCGGGATAGAGATAGAGAGTTGAGGAAGAGAAAATTATTATATTGAAGACATCTAATCGATTCGCGCATATCGCGGCACTATTTCGTGGCTTTTCCAGAAATCGCAATTAGGGTAGTCCTCCTGTGAGATGGGGTCCTGTCCCACATTTAATACCCGCTTTCCTTGATTATATTGCGGCATCTCACCATGTGAGACATAATAATAGAAAAGCAGCTGCATGGACGAGACATATCTTCTCTGCTCAACTGTGTGTGGCTCATAGCGGCCTAAGATTGCTTGAACATCCACATCAACCTTTGCCAGACCATCGGGACCTTCTCCTTGAGTGGCAACATAGAATGGAACGGTGGGCTGAAGACGGGCATTTGCCAGGAGAGGACAGATTGTTCGGATGTCTGAGATCATTGCTACAAGGCCTTGGTAGGTGGCGTTGTATCGTTGAATTGCTTCGTCTGTAAGATTCAGGGCACCAATTTTGGTATTTCCAATAAATGTACGTACTTCTTCTTCGGTCCAGTTCGAGTGACGTATACGTAGTTTTTCAGTGTGACTTTCATGTGCTGTGGTTCCCATGACAAGTTTTGGCTTTCCGGTAGTTTCTTCTTGTGAAATATCACTTGGATTTTGTTGGAGGATATTTCCGTCAAGAACCAGCCATTCATGGCGGGCATTAGTGTCCTCATCCTTGCCGGGAAGATCAGCGGGGAAATGTAACCAGGTGTCTGGAGTAGCTTGCCATATTTCATTAACAGAAGCCTCCTGAAGACATTTGATGTCAGAGCATTGCAGTTGATTTAAGAAATCCTTATTGCGACGTTCGGATTCCATAAGGCTACGACTGGGCATAACCGCCGAGCCAGATGTAACCCACGCCCGAGTGTACAGATTCTTTATCTTACGCGATGTCACCAAAGCAGATACCATCGTTGCTCCAGCTCGATGTCCGAACAATGTGACAGACTTTGGATCACCTCCAAAGTGAGCAATATTCAATTTTATCCAATTTAGAGCGGCAACAATATCAGTGAGGGCATAGTTTCCCGATGTCTTTGGATAGGACTCCTTGGTGAGCACATCCAGGGCTAAGAAACCGAAAACACCCATTCGGAAGTTTGGTCGAACAAAGATGACATCATGTGATCGGGCATACCTGGCCGATGGTCTTAAAATTCCTGGCGAGCCCCCAGTAAATGAATCAGCACCAATAAGCACAACAACTGGAAGAGGGCTGTTATAGCGAATGTACGGCGTAATAACATCTAAAGTCAAACAGTCTTCCACTCCAACGATTGTTGAATTGCTGAGCATTTGGGAGCAAACTTCACTGGCATTGTGGGCTTTCAGTGTTCCATTCCAGCAATCGTCGATACCTTCGATAAGTCGGGCGGGTTTAAATCGATTTTCACCAGTCGGTGGCAGTGCGTATGGAATTCCTCGGAAAGCGAATGCTGTATCTTCTTTCAAGCCCTCAACCATACCACATCCGGTTACAGCATCGATGTAACGACCCTCTCGTAGAGGTGGTGATGATTGGGAATCGCTCGACAGTACGTAGCCAATGACAGCGAGCATAATCACAATAAGCAGGATTCCCAGAGTTATCAGAGCATCATCTACTGAGCAACGGTATGATCGAATACGGTCAAAACACGAAATAACTTCTTCTTCCTCTTCGGATTTCTAGAATTTAAAATAATGACAATTTAGACCTGTATTAAATTTACCCATTTTTTGGTAAACTTACCTCAGTTTTAATCTCTTGGCTTCCCTTTACTTTGCTTACATCATCGTCCTTCTTTGTTGGGGCTTTATCGACGGTATCTTGGTCTTTCAATGAATCATCTAATGTTTCCATTGAAGCTAGTCCAGCTTTGGTGCCTGGACCGTTGCCAAGTTCGACATCGTCGTCAGTCTTTTTCTTTGGGATCATATTGGCAATTGGGAGTTTGATTGCATTCAAAAGTCCGCGTTTTTGCGGTGGTCCATTATTTTCATCAGCTGCCTCGGCGGTTAAATCTGCAGCAAAATAAAATATACATATATATACATAAGTGATTTATGCAATAGAGACCTATATAACTTACCACTTTTGGCTGTATCATCAGCGGATGGCTTGGGTTTTCGCACAAAGAAACTTCTAATCCTGTCACCCAAACCGGGTCTTTGTTTTTCATCGCTCTTAATGGGCTTCTCCTCAACTGTTGGCGGTGTCTCCTTGGGCTCCTTTTCTAATAATTCGCCTTCGGCACCATCTCCATCACCACGTGGCTTTGCTTTTGTAAAAAATCCTGGCATTTTAATGCCACCGATAGGGATTTTCTTTGGTTTAACTTCCCGTCCCTCTTTTGTGACTGGATTTAATTTGTTATTTTCGGTGTCATTGGAAGTATGATTTGTTTTGTCATCTCCGCCTGCTCCTGCTGCTCCAGCTGCTGATGCCTCGGGTATATTGATTATTTCTTCGCCATTGGGAGTTTTCTTTTCTTTGTCTGGTGTGGAACTTCTTCGTTTTGTCAACGCTTCTTCTATTGCAATTTTTGTGTTGTTTTTTTGCTCGAGCATTTTGTCTGTTTCTTTAGGTTCTTCGGCTTCGGGATGATGATCGTGTGATTGTGGTTCTGTGGGGGGTATTTCTTTTTCTTCCAACTCACCCATCGCCTGAATGTTTATTACTGTTTGTTAATATTGTTGTAGAAATTCTGAAATTGCAAAAAATAGATAAATTCGTTAAATTGCTTGAAAAAGGGGCACAGTAAATAATTTGTAAGGACCTTAATAGCTACGTGAGGATCACAGTATGAAATATTTCTGAAAGATTTTTCAAAACATGGTGAGGTATTTATAGAGTAACGTTATATCTTCATCAAGGAAAAATGCAGGTAGATTATTTTTTCCTCCTAAGCAATAAAAACACGTTTACGCCTCCGAGAGACTTTCAACCTGAGAGTGCAATATACATATAAATCGAGGTCAGCAGGTAGTTAGGATTACATTTTATAGTTTGTGCAAACATTTTCTTT
Source organism: Syrphus vitripennis (assembly GCA_958431115.1). NCBI lineage: Eukaryota > Metazoa > Arthropoda > Insecta > Diptera > Syrphidae > Syrphus > Syrphus vitripennis. The sequence goes on from OY288110.1 coordinate 30,874,698, forward strand.
TTTCTATGTCAAAAGAAACTATACCTACAACAAATATGGTTTAGGATTATAAAAAGAATATAAATTTAGTTTGGAAGTTAGTTCCTAGAAAAAAAAAATAGTTGTGCTAGAGATTAAGAAGCATATTTTTACCACATGTAATGGAATTTTGACGAAATGTCTTAAATAATGAGGAAAATGCACACATTTTTAATTTGGAATTTTAAAATTCAAAAGAATAATGACTCCGATTTTTGGGTTTCAATTTTGATACAAGACAAATGAACTCTTACCCTTTCTTTATCTTTTTTTTGTAGCATGAGATAATTACCATGCTAAAAATTTAAATACTACCCAAATATTATTTACAAGATGCATTTAAAATCTGAAGAGTCCAAATAATAATTTAATTTACATACATACATATATGCCATGAAAAAGTTTTTCTTACTTATTTACTTCGAGCGGTTTTTGCTCTAGTTTGTATCGAAGGAATGTGGAGAGGAAAATTCAACGACTAGCATTATGAGCTTTACTGAGACTCTGAATGGGGCACATTAAGAGTACAGACATCAACTCACCAACTTGAGTATTCGAATCAAACCTTAATGGCGCAAACGTTGAAAACGACCACAACTAACTTATTGTACGTAATTGGATGTGCTAGTTAGGGAAGGATCTGTCTGGAAAGACTTTTGGTTGAAACAGTAGTAATATAATTGACATCTAAAAAAAAAAAAACAAGAATCAGGGCTTAGTTTCCCAGTGCAATATTAGTACGTTGTGTTTAGGCTGTACCATATGCACCTTAATCGTTTAGATCGAACTAGAATACACTTCACATTTTTTCTTATGTCGATTTTCTTTGGCCACTCATATTGTTTGGCACAAGTTTCTTACACCTTTTGGGTTCCCGGAGTGTTTGGAGTATTCTCCAAACGTTCTCATAGTAGTAAGTTCGGAATGTGGGACAAGGCAAGTCAGTTGCTCTTACTCTAAAAAAAAAACACGTTTTAGACTTTTTTACCAATTCTCCGTTTTACCCCCGTTTGAAACAAAGCTTTCAGTTTTCTCTGCCCTGGAAAAAATCCAGTTGGCGTTTATGAAAACTTTTGAAATTGGAGATTGAAAGGTATTATTTTTATCAAAACAATTTAGTAGTAGCCAATGGAGTTGGTGCGTAGGGCTTTGATGTCAAGCCTCTAAGGTTCGATCCCAGGCTGCACCACCTAAAAATAGAAATGTCTTTGACAGTTGTGAGATATTGGCCAATCTCCCAGATTTTCCTGATCGGATAAGATCAGTTCGGATTAAGCATATAATTGTAGTTCCCCTCAATTTTTGCCATAACACGCACGCAGGAATTGTTGAGAGTTGTAATTCACTTGGGCCTTATCTCTCTACAAGCTGTCGCACCATCAGATTTATTTCTTTATTAATTTAAGCCATCAAATATCATGTTTGATAAATTGGTTTCCGTAAAGTCTAAATTCAACTCCATCACCAAGAGTATTTTTCTCCTTTCTATTCCAAAATTATAACAAAGTTTTCCCTTCAACATTTAGCTTTTTCCAAAGCAAAGCAATTTCTCTTAATTGCTATTGTTTATTTTCAACTTTAGGAAATCATTATTTATAGCCAAACAAATATGATTGCATGATGTATCTACCATCACCTAACACAAAAAAAAAAAGCTAAATCAAAAACATAAATAAACATTTCCGAATTTCCGTCTGGGCACGTTTTTAAAACAAATCTAAATAATGTAGTAGGTATCTATCTATAGTGCACTTTGTTTTTCTTTTATAAGTACTTATGGTATGTTATTTTGATTTTATTTTACTTCTGTTGCATACAACAAATATGGTTTAGGATTATAAAAAGAATATAAATTTAGTTTGGAAGTTAGTTCCTAGAAAAAAAAAATAGTTGTGCTAGAGATTAAGAAGCATATTTTTACCACATGTAATGGAATTTTGACGAAATGTCTTAAATAATGAGGAAAATGCACACATTTTTAATTTGGAATTTTAAAATTCAAAAGAATAATGACTCCGATTTTTGGGTTTCAATTTTGATACAAGACAAATGAACTCTTACCCTTTCTTTATCTTTTTTTTGTAGCATGAGATAATTACCATGCTAAAAATTTAAATACTACCCAAATATTATTTACAAGATGCATTTAAAATCTGAAGAGTCCAAATAATAATTTAATTTACATACATACATATATGCCATGAAAAAGTTTTTCTTACTTATTTACTTCGAGCGGTTTTTGCTCTAGTTTGTATCGAAGGAATGTGGAGAGGAAAATTCAACGACTAGCATTATGAGCTTTACTGAGACTCTGAATGGGGCACATTAAGAGTACAGACATCAACTCACCAACTTGAGTATTCGAATCAAACCTTAATGGCGCAAACGTTGAAAACGACCACAACTAACTTATTGTACGTAATTGGATGTGCTAGTTAGGGAAGGATCTGTCTGGAAAGACTTTTGGTTGAAACAGTAGTAATATAATTGACATCTAAAAAAAAAAAAACAAGAATCAGGGCTTAGTTTCCCAGTGCAATATTAGTACGTTGTGTTTAGGCTGTACCATATGCACCTTAATCGTTTAGATCGAACTAGAATACACTTCACATTTTTTCTTATGTCGATTTTCTTTGGCCACTCATATTGTTTGGCACAAGTTTCTTACACCTTTTGGGTTCCCGGAGTGTTTGGAGTATTCTCCAAACGTTCTCATAGTAGTAAGTTCGGAATGTGGGACAAGGCAAGTCAGTTGCTCTTACTCTAAAAAAAAAACACGTTTTAGACTTTTTTACCAATTCTCCGTTTTACCCCCGTTTGAAACAAAGCTTTCAGTTTTCTCTGCCCTGGAAAAAATCCAGTTGGCGTTTATGAAAACTTTTGAAATTGGAGATTGAAAGGTATTATTTTTATCAAAACAATTTAGTAGTAGCCAATGGAGTTGGTGCGTAGGGCTTTGATGTCAAGCCTCTAAGGTTCGATCCCAGGCTGCACCACCTAAAAATAGAAATGTCTTTGACAGTTGTGAGATATTGGCCAATCTCCCAGATTTTCCTGATCGGATAAGATCAGTTCGGATTAAGCATATAATTGTAGTTCCCCTCAATTTTTGCCATAACACGCACGCAGGAATTGTTGAGAGTTGTAATTCACTTGGGCCTTATCTCTCTACAAGCTGTCGCACCATCAGATTTATTTCTTTATTAATTTAAGCCATCAAATATCATGTTTGATAAATTGGTTTCCGTAAAGTCTAAATTCAACTCCATCACCAAGAGTATTTTTCTCCTTTCTATTCCAAAATTATAACAAAGTTTTCCCTTCAACATTTAGCTTTTTCCAAAGCAAAGCAATTTCTCTTAATTGCTATTGTTTATTTTCAACTTTAGGAAATCATTATTTATAGCCAAACAAATATGATTGCATGATGTATCTACCATCACCTAACACAAAAAAAAAAAGCTAAATCAAAAACATAAATAAACATTTCCGAATTTCCGTCTGGGCACGTTTTTAAAACAAATCTAAATAATGTAGTAGGTATCTATCTATAGTGCACTTTGTTTTTCTTTTATAAGTACTTATGGTATGTTATTTTGATTTTATTTTACTTCTGTTGCTTTTAAAAGTATAATTATTATGTTTGGTGTGCATTGAGTGTGCAATTGATGCGGGGGGTAGTCATTTCCTTCTTTTAGAGACAGATAAAAAAGAAAAAAAAACACGCAAAGCTATTAAAGCCGTATGCAAAAGGAGCTCTTAATTTATTTGGATATTTTAAATAAAACCTGGCTAGACTTAAATGTTACTTTCTTATACATACAATAAACATACATTGATTTTTTTTTATTCAAACTCAATAGAACGCACTATCAAATTAAATTAATCTTTCAAATAAAAGCTGGACATGATATAGAGAACTACAACAACAGAGGAGAGGGCTCTTTTTTTCTATTATTAAGGATTTATGACAAATGGCCGAGGTAGTCCTCTGGTAATGTCTGTATTTTTACTTAGCACTTTTAACATTGCGTGTTTATCAAAACGATATAAAAAAAAAAATAATAAAACATCACCAAGAGTGTGTGCTAGATTTTATGATTACAACCAGGTATTCCCCTGGTTAAGTTTTTGTTGTTTTTTTTTAATGTCTAGATTCCCTTAAGTGTAACATAATGGCTTATACCAATTTACCCCACGCAAATGACATTAAATTCACCTTAATTGCGCTGAAAATGATAAAAATCAACCAAAAACTGCATTTCAAGGGTTCAAAACTCCCCCAAACAAATTTGTTTGTGTGTGAAACTCATAATGTTTTATAAAAAAATAAATAAATTACAGGTAAGAATCCAGGATTAGGTTTCACATCATATACTTCAGTCATTAATATACGTATGTTGATACTTTGTCTCCTTAAATATGTATGTAGTACTTATGTATAGAGTCCCAAGTGCCCAGGTCAATGTGCTGAGAAAGTGGAAGAAGCTTATTTCACAGTTAGTGGTTTTCGCTCAAAAATTATATATAAAATTAAGCCTGCTTGCAGGGACTTATCTCTTTAGAACTAAAGGGGTTGGTTGATTATTGTTTGGCGTCTTATGGAACACTTAAATTCTCATCTAATCTTTTGACAAATTGCTAATGTAACCATCAGTGGAGTAGTTGACAGTGACAGATCGATAACTAGAATGTGAGTTCCCAATTAAAAATGAAACATAAAAGAGGAGGAGGTGTTTCCGTGTCGGAAATGTAATTAGGTCTTTGCACCCTCACTCCTAAACTAAATTCTATGCTACATTGCTCTCGTAAGACTATATTCTCTATTGTTATAAGCACATCACAAAACTATACAAAACATGTTTTGTTGTTGCAGTTGTTGTTCTATAAAAATGCATCTGTTTTCTTTTTTTTTAATTAATTGGTCGGGCTACCGACCGATGGTGACCCTTATTGCGGTCAGATGCGTATTAAATCGAAATAGCTTTTGTTCGGTCTAATTTTAATTCGTTTCGCTTTTCCGATTGTGCTATACATAGTTATATATATTTTTTTTTCTCTTGCTTTTATGCATTTTGAATTGGGTGTTATATTTATAGAAAATAATATACACGTAGTTTCGAAATTATTAATTATTGAAATATTTATAGAAAGGATGAGAAAATAATAGTCATAAGTCTGATAAAGCGAATGTTTTGTTTTTACCAAATGTTTTTGTATTTTAATATCGGGCTTTGGGTATATAATTATATTTTTTATATTGACTTGAAACTCAGATCAAACTGCGTATGGGGTTAAATGACCCAAAAGCTATTTAAAATTCAGATGTTCAAAATATATTCAAAATAATATATATTAAAAAAAAACTCACAACACTCTTGATGTTGTTGTTCTTAAGAATAAGGCCTCCAACTTCATCTGATAATAATTTACGTACAACTTAAGTGTAGTTGTCAGAGGAGTTAGAAACCTTAAGTCGAGTCATACAAGGCTATATACTGTCACCGATACTGTTCCTCTTTGTACTAGCACTCAGATTTGTCGACTGGAAACGAAGGAATTTATCAGACTCTGCAATCACCCGTGGACTACGCAGACATTTCTTATTCTCTCATATCATCATCATGAATCTCCATCAAATGACAACAATTGTGGAGAGTTGTCATGTAGAGTAGTGGATTTAAAAAAAAGTTAAGAGAATATTGACAGACATTAGATCTTACTTTTTTTTAAATTCATAGCAATTTTGCAAAAGTAGATAGATGGAACAAAATAATAACTTTTTTTATGAATCAAAATAAATAAGTTGATGGCGTTGAAGCTCGTGCAAAGCAGGGCCTCAGGGGATATATAATTTTATGCCAATCGGCTAATCTGAGAAGCATTCATCATCCATCGGTATTAAGGTGACAGACTTAAGTTGAACCCGTGGTCCTTGAAGTGACTCAAATTATGACACCACGGGGTATGATTTCGTTCGAAAAAAAAGTCGACCTGTCAAGTACTTTACCCCTTTGGACCCTTTTCAAGTATCAAACACACAGGGACGACCTATCAGTGAACACTTAAGAATGGACAGTTCTAAACGATTTTTTTCTTCCCAATATTGGTACTAGCTTGCACGTGAGTTCACTTCTGAAATATATTGTGCCTTCTTTCTATAATTACTTCTAGGATTGTAAATTTGTAACTAGTTTTCTACCTAAGCTGGATGAAGGATGTAATACTTTCTTAGCTGTAATGACAGTTGTTTGGACGTGTAAAAATATAAGTCACAAAGTATTTCCTTACTTAGTTAACGTTAAAACATAAATTTATTTAATGGCGTCCTGATTAATTTAACTCTTAAAATTTCCGAAATTCGTTTTTGTGACTTGGTTGGCAGCTTTGAACTCTCCATTTAATAGTTTGGCCTACACAGCATCAAGGATTCTATCCAAATTTCGGTACTGTGTCAAATTTCAAGATCGTCAATAGACCATATCTGTAAATTTTCTCAAAATTTTCAATTTTTGCTCCTATGCCAAAAAATCACAACATATCGCTACTGAAACAATACAATCTCAATGGTTCTTCAAAAGTTTCAGAAAAGAAGTCCCAAGGCATTTAAACTAAGGCTTAATCTAAATACAACTTGAGACACACTCTCCTAACATATTTGCCTAATTTAGTGAAAAGAAAACACATTCGATAAAAGCCATCATCATCATTATCAAACCAGCAACCATTACAACTGAAGATTGCACTTCCTTCCTTTTATGCTGAATCACTGCCAGCAGAAACAGAAAGAACAGCGAGAAAAAAAAGGTGTGCAATAAACCTGCGTGTCATTGTTACATCCACAGTATGGATACTTACAATGCACTTAATTGCACAGGAAATCTATTTTCAATGATGGAATAACACAAATTCGCATTTGTTATTATTTTTTTTGTTGTTGTTGTTGTTGACTCTGCCATTCGGCGCCATCAGTTGATAAATCCCAGCTAGTGTCGTCGATTGTTACGAAGTAGAAGTAGTTTTGTTTGCATTTAAACTGCTATTAGCGAACTCAAGGCCTAAGGCACAAGATAAAAGATTTAAATCTACTTTTTTTTTTCAAAACGCAATTATACATTCTAGCACTCGATTTTGCAAATGGGACCGAAGAGATGGATGAAGTTTAAATGCTTCGCTATTCACATCGTACGGATGTTCGGGTGGGTTACTTATAGTTAAGTGTGTAGCGTAGGTACTTTCAAAAACTGTCATTTGAATTTTCATTTTGCAGCGGCTTAGGTAAGATAAAGTGCAGCTTGAGAGTTTATTGCACCTCTAAGATTTTTTCTCATTAAAAAAAAAAGTCAAAACTTCAAGAGCAGGATTAACTGCGGGATTCTATGGTGACGGCAATGATGCAGTTGGTAATGAAATGGCTAATGATTTCGTAGTATAGATATGACCTCAACATGTAGACTGTGATAAATACTAGAGGGTTCAAGTGGTTTTTAATTGAAAATATTTTTTTAAAGGAAGCACATAATAAAAAATGGCTTAGCGGCTTAAGAAATAAGGGTCATTATACATCGTTTCGGGTTTTACTTTTTTTTTTAACAGAAGGCATGACATTTTGATTGTCATGCATTGGATCTTTTGGCTTCTAATTTCTTTTAAGACTATTAAGTTGACGGCAAAAGTCGGTTATGATGGACAAAGATAAGTTTAGAAAATGAGTTCGATTTTCGGCGTTAGTGGGCAAGAAATTGAGATGGTAGGGAATTTTCAATATCTTTTTGAGTGTCTCTGCTGGTGACGTTAACATGATATAAACACCAGAATCGGGGAATCAAACGTTCGATGTAGAATGCTGTCTAAAATAGATATGGAGAAGGAACTCTACTAACTCCAATGTTGATTTCGTGCTTCTTTATGTGTAGCTACAGCAATAGCAAAGTCAAATCCTAATGTTCGTAAATAGATGTCAGAGGTACTTGAGGATTTTCTGGCTCATACGTAAGTCGTGAACTTTATTTTTTGCTCACTTAATTTTTTTATGAAAACATTTTCACAAAAATAAATTCCTAACCTGCAATTATTTACATTATTTATAGGGTGCAAAGTCCCCTTTTTCACTTGACAGCTATTTTTTTTTTTATTTTATTCATAGAAACGTGTTATTCGAACCCTCGCTTTACAAAAGAATAATAACATTCATCCCAACAGAAGCAAACAAAAAATACTATAATTTTCAAAAACAACAAAAACATAACCACCCATTTCATCTCGAAAACATATACTATGTGTTTATTTTGTTATATTGTTGGTGATGTCGAGCATCAAATTACTCCTTTTGACTCTTTGTTTATCTTTGAACCCTCTAAAATAAGCGCTTAAGTCTTCAATAACAAAGAAGAAAATTTCCATCTGCTTTTTCTTTGGATTTCAATTACATTTAAAACTCTCTAAAAACCCCTTTATTGGATAGTTTTGATTCTACGCAATAAGTTCTATGTCATGCGTCTTACTTCTCTGTCAGTGGTGTAAACAAAACAATATTCCATGTCCCAAAAATGAGGTGTAAAATGAAAATTGGAAATTAATTGTTTATATAATTGTTGTTTTAAAAATAGATTTAAAAATGTATCGTATAACGGATGCCCACAATGTAAACAAGATGCACCTATTTTTGTAGGTCAAGTGTGTACTTTATCCACACTTTCAAAATCCCATCATTTAGGGAGCATGCGTAGTCTAATTTCGTGTCTTGGATTTTTTTCTATCTCTTCCTGTGGTGAAAAGTAAATCCAAATAAACAAGTTCGTGAAGAGAAATTAGAAGAAAAATAAATCGATGATTGATATCGAGACGCGAGGAAATTCGACTCCTATTTTTATTTTCCCCCAAAAACTCGAAATTATGTTCTTTGTCTATTTGTTTAGGGCACTTCAAGGGAATCACAAATAAAATGCATTTGTTTTTCTTGACATAACAACGACACAAAGCAAGGGATATTTTGTATTTACAGTGTTAACGAACATAGCCCGCCGCCATTTTGTCAACCGAGTCATCTTTCACATTTGACATTTTTACAACAGCATAGGAGATCTTCGTCGATAAGGATTTGTTTACACTTCTTTAGTTATGTATTTTTGTCGTTCTTGTTTTTTTTTTTAAAGGGATTTGAAATGTTTTTTTTTTCGTAAAAAATGTGTAATTATGTTTATTTAAGGGAAGCAAGAAAATTCACGGCCATATAAATATAACCACAAAATGGGATGCCGCCAACGCAATAGATGTCTTTTGCTCGTAATCAATTGAGCGGCACGAGAGCATATCAATTTGGTTTTCTAACAACTTTATGTCGACTATGCAAACACTTAACAGTCACATTAGTGTCATCGAATTTGACTCGAGGGTTATTTGTTGAGACTCATTTAGGTGTTCATTTGATGGGGCTTTGAGTCTTTTTTATTTTTTTGTTGAAAGGGGACCGACTCATTAAATATTTTTGACGAAGAAAAAGTAGTTTTTTGTTCGCTTGATAAAAAAAAAAAACATTTTGAAACTGAATGTTAAATAATGTGGTGTTTTTAGAAGTTATGGGTTGAGGAAGTGGTTAATTAGTAAATGCACTAAGAACTGTCAACCTTTTACTCAGCGGGATGGATTTATTGTTTATATACAGCAAATTAATTAAAAACAGGGTCATGATTAATGCTGTGTCTTTTCTTAGGAAAATTAATTGTTTGTATATTCGTTCGTTTTTTCTTCACACCTTGTTTTATTTATAAGAAATTTTGTTGTTTCCTTTTTTTTTTGTCGCTATAAAAAGTATTTCCGATTTCTTTAAATGTTAGATTTTTTACCGAAATAAGAAAAAAAAATATATTATGGCCTTATTTCGGTTCAGAAATAGAAATAAGGATAAATTGACTGTTTCCAATGGTTAAATTTTTGATTTTCAGATCTCAAATGTTAGGTTAGGTTGACGTGACTGTCGGCAGAACCGACATACTTAGACCAGAGAGTAGCCCATTGTGACTACCTTTAAACTACACGACCGACCTGTCGAAAAAAACGACAAAAAACTTCAAGCTTGAAGTCTTGTGAGGGTTTAATCCTTCGAAATAATTAAGACAGCTAAAGACTTTTGACATTTTAAAACCGACTGTCAAGCTACATATGTATGTACATAAATAGAAATGAAAGTCGAATTTACCTGACTTTATAATCTAGATCCATTAAGATTTCAAATTGTTAGTCCAATCAAGTCAGCATTTTTATTTTTTTGAAACTTATTTATTTAAAAGAAAACCAATTGAATAAAAAAAAAAACTTTCACCAATTATTATTATCGGACTTTTTTTATATTTCCACTCACTCACTCACTCACTGAATGACTCATTTAATTTTCTGTATACATTTTAATAGGGCGTTACATACCTCCATATACAAATAATATAACAAAACCAAAAATGACTACGAGAAAAATAAAGAGAAATAATCGTGATAATAGAAAATCACGTGCGCGCTAACCCTTTCTCTATTTCAAATGCTTTTTAATGCACCACTAGGTTTTTTCTCGATTTTTAAGTGTGCAAAAAAAAAAATAATAAAGGGGGCTATACACTTCCTTTCTATATCGAAGCACCTGCAAATATACATACATATATATGCCTGGGCAAACTTTCCTCTTTCTCTCTCTCCAGAGTTCAGGGAGTTTCCACAGCCACAGAGTCAGAGTCAGAGCTCCGTTCGTATTGTGCAGTGTGGAAATTTTTTTTTGGTGTGTGCTAAGTCTATCAAAACACTTAATCTAACGATGACGCGACGCAGGAGGCACCAAGGAAGAAGGTGCAATACTGCCACATGCAGCACTGCTAACGTATAGATATAACCTCATGCCAGCCCCATAATAATTTCAAATAATAATTTCCAACGTCTGCTTCTCCTTCCTCATCGTGATGGTCTTCGATGTTTGTTCGTATAGAGTTGGAACAAAGACCCAACGTTCTTCGTTGCCTATAGTTATCGCTCTTCTTCGACGACCAGCTGTGGGGGATATGGGAGATTTGAAAAGACTTCTAGTGCTCTTTCCTGCTGCCTCACAATCTATTGCTTCCAATTATATATCGGTTGTCCGTTGTCGTGAGGTAGTGTTCCACAATTCCGATATTCTGCTATATAACAGAAAAACACACAGCTGAATCTTATACTACGTCTCTAACTAACTAACGAACTCCTTTAGGTTTTGCTTCTAGTCGACGACCATGCTGATGGGGCTGCAATTTATAATCCAATTCGGGAGTGAGAGCTGCAGTTGAATGTGCAGTATATACTCACAGAGGGAGTGGAGGAGCTTCTTCAATTCAATATGAGGGGGAACCATCACCACATACTATACTCGTACAACTATGAAGGAAAATTTAAAGCAGAAGAAGTAGCAGAATAGTGCAAAATGTGGCCTCTCTTCACCTTTAGACTACACAAACTCAGACAACGAGCAAACACTGCTGCCTGAATATATAGTAGAGATAGAGACTATATGCGGCTGGAAGGTTCTGAGATCTAATGGTGACCCGGTGAACGTTAACCCTTCTTTACTCAATTTTTCTTGTCTTCGATTTCTCTTCTTCTCCTCTTTCTTCATCATCATGGTGGCTTCGGCTTCTTCTTTTTCCTTCGTGTGCCTGATGGTTAAATTGTTATCGATTTCACTACCATCCCTAACCTAAAAGAACAAAACAAAAAATAAAGTCCCAAAGAAGGAAACCTCTCAAAAATAAACTTCATTTCATGATCCGATTAAATTTTCATTTCTCATTTTAACTTTGTATTTGGTGTCATCATTGACGTCGGTTGCTTCGTCGTCGGTCAGTCGACAGAAACGACCGCCCGTCGCCGCTGGCGATCTTTCTCCCTACAGAATATTGAAATAACGAAGTTGTTATTAAGTTTGTCCAAGTCAGAAAAAGAAGAAGCACTCCTGATGCACCCCAGAACATGAATTACAATCTAAGGTGACCAAACCTACTGTATGGTCATTGTGTGTTATATTGGAATTTAAGTTTAAAAGCAATTTTTACATGCACATTCACAACGCATGAATTGGTCAGCGAAATTAAATTAATGACGTATCTATAGGATTTTTTTTTTAACTACCAGCATGTGGGACAAGTTGCACAAAGAACTTACTATAATTCTATGTAACTAACTGCACCCTATGCGGTCTTAGGTAAGGTACAATTTAATGGTACGAGTATTTCCAAGAAGAAAATGGAGCAATTTTAATAGCGGAAATGTGTATTTAAGGTATTTGGTATACTTTAGAGATAAATATCGAATAGGACTATTGGAATTTTGTATGTTAAATGAATGGAATAAGGTACACACTTCGTGTGTGTCTTAAGTTGTTAGGTTGTGCTCATAATGTGAGAAACTAGGTATATACATTTTTACTCTATTTTTATAAAGAGTTTTGTTTTAATTCTTAATTTCTTACTTTAACGGCCTCATTCTGAGTAGCGAAGGTTTTACTCAAAGCAAAGGTTTGGAAAATCCATACGAATTCGCTATTTGTACCTATTACGAAAAACGAACTTTGACTGTTTCTTTGAGTTGAACATAAAAGTGTGAACTCGAATGTTCAAGTGACTGGAGATCACCGACGACCGACGGTTTTAATAGAAGAAGATCAAACAACGAAAATAGGGCTAGCATGATTGCGAACACATTTCGCAGTTTTAGGTTGTTTTTCTAAAATTTAGAGCATGATGGAGGTACATACTTGCAAATACAAGCTGCACTACCACGCTGGGCAGTTCCATTGATATGCATGGCGAAACACACGAAACAGTGCTTGTTCCTGAAACGATCAGTCAAAAGTATACAATATTGAGAAGAAAACACCAAAAATGGAAAGGGTATCAATGTTTGCAATATTGTCAGCCCCTATCCTTCCCAAAATGTGGATGACGACAAAATTCTTCACAAATTAACACCTTCCGCTTACTTTCCTGTAGCTGCACTTAACAACTAAGAAGTTTCAGACATCACGTTCAAAAAAGTTAGTGGAGCAGTGAAAATTCCAAAAAGTAAAAAGCGATTAAGCCAGACGAGATATCCTCTAAGTTCTGGATATGGGAGACATCGGATCTAGATGGGTTATGATGCCCAACTTTAAACTTATTTACGGCGAATAAATGTCCAGTCAGTGGGGGAGAAGTTAAATTCTTTCAATCTAAAAGGGGGTGGGTGATACACGAAATTCCAACAGCTGCCGGATGGCAGTCTACGAAAAATTAAACGGCTGTCTGATGACTCCTGCTGGTTTGTTTTGGGTAAATCAAACAGATGCAATCCGGAGTATATGAATCAGAATCATGAGATTTGCATATGCATATTATGATGAACAAAGGAAAGCGCTACACGGCAGTTTTTACAAATGCAACGACACATTAAATTAGTTGGCCTCAGACATGGAACAACCCAAGACCTATGTTTCCTGAGTTCAACAAAGCGAACCCTACAAACGCAGCTTTATTTAATTTAAATTTCATTTGACAGCTCATATACTGACAAGCTCATTACCAAATTGTGACATTGTCGCTCAAATGTCACATTCGATTATAATTAAAACTTACCCAAAATAAATATTCAACTTACAAATGGAATCACTTAATTAAAGAACAGAACTTACTACAACTTGAAACACCTGTATTCTTTTTTTGTCGGAGAAGCCTTTTCAAACAAAAAAAGCACTCTTTCTTTCTACGGCCCATTGCATCGGAAGTAGTATTTTGATCGAATTTCATGCCCCACATATTCAGAAAATACGGCTACAGTTGGTGCTGTAAAGTAACTCTTGGGAAAAGACAAATTTCACTTGACATTGAAGTGACACAAGTTTCCGGTTTGGTTTCCCTAATGGCGCGGCAACGATTAATGAATATTCATTTCATTAATTCACCTAAAACCAAATGTTGTGCCATCAGATAGGTACCTTTAATATACTCGAAAAACAACAACAAGAGAAACATCAAGAAAAGGGAACTTTCCTAACTAAAGTCCTTTGGTGTTTCGTATGCATACAATGTGTGAATGTGCTTCGGACACGTTTGCCATAAATGTCACTGGAACGTTGTCATCGAACGGTGCGGCGGAGCCCTTAGTATTTTTTTTGTTGTTGTTGTTGTATCTTTTCGACATTTGATTCTTCGTTCAGTGAGCAAGTTCGTCGTCATTGATCCAAGTGTCATCGCCGCCGTCACCACCGCGCGCCGACTATGGACTTAGTTGTGTAATCGGATAGGAGAGGATCGACATCGACAGCAGCGCAGCGCAACGCGGTCCCTCTTTGGAACATGATTTGAATACGAAAATCGATTGTGCATCTGTTCGATTCTATTTGATTCGATTCACTTGTGCGTGCGTGAGGTTGTGCCTTTCTATCGAGGGCACACGCATAAGTCTTCTTCTTTATTTTTTTTTATTTGGTCGTGTTCATTTTAATGTTCGTTCGTCCAATTCAATAGATGACTAATTCTTTTAAATTCAATGCAATGGGGGTTCATTTAATTTCTTTCATCATCAGATTTTTCACACGTCAGTCTTCTCTTTGAATATGGTGGCAGCGGTGCGTGGAGGAGCAACTCGGTTTGGATGAATGGAATAAATGAATATGGTGGGGCTTGTTGTGGGCCTTTTGTGCTTCAATTTGCGGACTCATCGAACAATGCACTTCCACCATAATAATAATAATAATAAAAAAAAAAAAAAACAAGATATCATTAAAGCATCAACTTGGGGTGAAACATGTCTATCTCCTCTGATGGAGGTCGAGAATGCGAGACTTTTGCATTTATATTCTTATATTGGTATAAAATGTTGCGAGTTAATGAAAAGTGAAAATGTCTCTCATATAATTTGATAATGTGCGAACAATGACACCCTATTGAGACTTTGAAGAGGATATTCTTATATGTGACATCTTTCTTGAATCGTTGTTGTTGCATTAATGTGCTACAACGAAAAAGATGAACTTGCAATCATCAGTCTAAGTGGTCCCCCAGCATTTGTAAAGTCTGTAATTTTACATTCTCAAGTATTCAGACGTGTGTATTTCTCGTTGAGGCGGTTCTACATTAGGTTTGTTCGATGTCAGCACTGGGGCGCCCTGAGAGCGCTTAGTAGTGTTTTATGTAGCTCTTTTGTCATACTAGGTTATTCACTCTGTGTTCGATGTGAGTTCGGAGAGTCTTGAACGCAATCTGAACGAACCCAGATTTTTTTCGCAGAGCTATAGAACTCAGAGCTGTCAAAATTGAAATCAGCTGTTGGTATGATGAGAAACAGTTAATTTTAAGAATTTGATTGTAAATCAAATTCTGCAAATATACCCGGCAGCCCTCATGAGTCTGACGTTGGAATGCTGCTTTTCAAAACAGCTATCAAAAGCTTGATTTCTTGAGAGCCATTATTTAATAGGATCCACGATAAGGATCAACGACCTCTCTACTTCAACAGCAGGGAGAAACGAGCTAGAGTTGTTGCAATACAAGAAAATGAGAAAAGTTTACAGTAGCTTGCGACGTGGTAAGCCTAAGACTTTACCGTAATCAAAGCACTGAAGAACAACAAAGCGATTGGCGCCGACGATATTACCGCAGAGCTCTTACGAGCCGAAAAGTGCCAATAACATTAGGAGCTACTGCACCCATTGAGACGTTTGGGAAAGAGAAACAGAGCTTTCCTGGAGAGTAGAAAAAAATAAGTAAATTATTAAGCTGCCCAAGAAAAGAGACCTAACGCAGTACGAACACTGGAGAGGAATTTGCGTGGTGCCTGCAATTGCGAAGGAAATAGCAAGAATCGTACTGAAGGGAATAAAAGACCACCTCGAAGGTACACTTGATGCCGAACTAGCAGGATTCCTCACTGGAGCTTCCTGAGTGGACCAAGAAATCGTTTGGCTTAGGGTCAATACGACAAAAATAAAAAGTAGCAGCCTTGCAACTTTGTCACCTTTTCAAAGAGGTCAAACCGTTGAGATGGTAGAAAATTTATAATATCTTGGTGTATTGTCTCTACTAACAGCGCAACCAAATTCTATAAGCTTTAAGACCAAACTAGGACTGTTCCGCTCCAAAGGAAAACGAATGTTTTGACGAAGATTGGATCTCTTGCGCTGGCAGATAGATGAGCAGTCCGACCTCCCTCTCGTCTCATGGCCAGCCCTAAAAACTGCAACTCCTTTAAAACCAAAAGTAAATCAAGTAAATGAAAAATATTATTTTTTCATGAAAAGTTCTTTTTCCATTGAAATCTGAGTTGAGATATAATTGTATTTGCTGAGTAATCTTGTGTGCATCAGCAAATAATATTCTCGACGCATTATCCAAACGCGGGTTGTCTTTATCCAAATAGCACGAGTCGAGGGTTGACAATAAAGACTCGCCCACATTAAAATCCAATTTCAACGCTCTTAAAGCCATTACATCTATGCGACTTGTGCAAACAAATCCGGAGGGATTCTCACTATATAAAATTGTTGACTTAGTAACTCAGTTATTTGCTAATATCAAACACGTGTATGCATTTTCTGATTTACACGCTTGTGATGATGCGCTACTAAAGTGCAATTCAAAGAAGGGATTTTTTTTGTATCTCTAGTTTCCAACAACAACAAAATCCAACGCACAGACTTCCACCAAAAAGGAATTCATCCAGGACTGAGGAAAGAAAGAAAAAAAAACAGTGGTGAAAAATCCCGCGTGCATCATCACATCCCATTCCCAACATTCCGTCGACAGATGTTGAGAAAGTCCATCAACCGAGCAAAACTCATTTACACAATTCGGATCCAGATCTACAGATTTGTGTGCCAGCCCATCCAGTACAGTGATGCTGTCCTGGGAAATCATCATCAGTCACTTACTCGATTTTGTATGAAATTTGCGCAAAATTCTCTTCCATCTCTTTTTCGCTTACTCCGTGTACACTATATCCGAAGATCTCGTAGTAGGATTTATACACATTTTGTTGTGCACTGTTTATGCATTCGCGCAACGCCATATACGGACCAACATAAAAAAAAAAAAATTGAATTGAAGAAACAATGCCCTTGCGAAAGGACGCGCACGTAGTGTATACCTATACCCAAAAACGTGACAAGGACACGTTGGTAGGGAGGAGCGAGAGAAAGGAGAGGTAATATTTCATTTCATTATTTTTCAGTTCATATGTGTCGCCCCTTTTGTATTCCTTTCTATATTGAATCCACGAGGAGGGTATTTGTAGTGCAGGGATTTTCAAAAACATCTGCTTTTTTGCTATGCAGAGGCAGATAAAATTTCTATGAAACTTAATAAAAGAATATCATTTGTTTTGAGAAATGAAAATAAAAAAAAATATCGATTGGAAATGTTGTGGTTCCTTTATGTTTGTCAAAACAAACGAAAACAGCGATTTTATAAGCTTCAAACAATGTTTCCGCTATAAAATTTGATCTTTGGGTTTTATTCTTCCAATACCTAAGTACTCAAAAATGTTTGGTGAGCCAAAGAACAAACGAACTAGTTCAAGAAACTAGATCAGTTCACGGTTAAAAATTTTTTAAACTCCCCATAGAACTAATATCCAAATTTTATCAAAATCCCGAGTTTGTTTTTTTTTTGACTAAACATATGAGCTATAGTATTTTAAGATTTATGAATTCGAATTTGCGGATTTTTAATTGTGGAAAATTCGGGATGTTGTTCTCCAGTATCCCCCTAAAAAAAGGCTTCTTCAATGTATGTATGAACTCAACAACACTTTATACAAAATCAAGTAAAATAAAATTCCAATTAATAAAAAAAAATTGGTATTTCCAAGTTATTTAATCCTTAAATAAATAACTTTCTGGGCTCAACTGGAAAAGAAAGCATTTACGATAAGTTGAGGCTTGAAAGTACATGATTTAACATTCCTTACGTAATTCATTTTTATTTACAACCAATGCTTCTGCCGCCCTAACCCTAAAATGTTAAACTCACAATATTCTTGAAGCCAGTTCTACAGTCCACACTTTCCAGAAGAAGTGGCATTCAAGTCATTCATACCCACCAACTTAAGTGCTACTAACTCCTATTGTAAAACTGGCTCTTAGTCTGAAGTAATATATACAACTGCACCTTACAAAATTTCTTATCTCAAGACCTCGAACTTTATCTCAACCTTGACAAAAAAGAAAAAAAACTAAATAAAAAGCGTCATATAACAAACAATAATTTCCTTCTTCATTTGAAACGCATAATAATTTTAGGAAGAAACAAAACAAAAAACTTAATATACGAGTAACAACTTCCAAAAGAACCGCGCGTTACACTCCACATCCAATTCAAATCCAATTATTCTCGCCACTTAATTAACAACTTTAACCGCAAATAACACAGAATTTAATATTGAAATCAAATCCGCGCACATCTGTTGGGTTGTTTTTGTTTTGCGGCGGCGACGACCGCGACGGGGACACATAGTTGATGCTTAACCGCAAATTTTATGAGATGCAAACAGCTCCGAGTTTTGAAGACAGTTGAAGAAGGAACAGAGAGAGAGAGAGAGAGGGGATCGTCTTTCCTTGCACAGTGATGGTGGGATCTTGTATTTACAACCACGACTGCCAGAGGGCTACACATCACACCGATTAAGGCCTCCGACACGGACGACATAATTGAGAGTGGCCACAACAAGATCTTGATTTTTTTCTTTTTGTTTCTTGATCTTGTTTAAGTTGTATATTTTTTTTTTTTGGAAAACAGTCTATAATCTGATGGCTTCGGTGCTCTTTTTTTTAAATATAGGGGCATTTAACAAAAGCACAAACCAGCAACAACAACAATAACATTGTGCAATCAAACAATATCTACTGTTTTAATTTACGATCACTTAACGTAGGGCCATAAATTATTTCGTTAAAACTTAAAAACGGTAGCTGACTTGGGTTCAAAAATCCCTGATTTACGAGAAGAAGGGTGGATCATAATAATTTCTTGCTTTCCTTATATTATCGATTAATTGGGTGTTTCCATGATCATGATTATGGTGGTTCGCTTGCTGGATGGCGATAGAAATTGTAGCTAATATTTTTTTTTTTTTTCAAGCAGAAAATCTCTAGAACCCTCAGTTGGAACATCATCGTCGTGATTTTGATTTGTCTGGGCATTAAAATAATATTAGATGGCAATTAAAGACAAAAAAAAAGGAAAATTGTTCTAAGTCATGATGACTGTACTCCGATTTTATAGATAGAACGAATGATGGGTGGTCCTTGCATATTACAATTTGCCCTGCAGAATAAATGACGTCCCGACGCACGACTACAACGAATGAGTAGATTATAGTCATTTCTACATCTTTGCCAAGATGAGGGAATAATGAAAATTATGTTAAATTACAAATGAATTGCACGAAGTGTTAAAAAAACCTTTTCGTCGCTCTTCGTCTAGCTCATCAAGATGTTAGCTAATTTATTGAACAATTGCTAAACCGGTCTCTGGTGATGGTGATGGTGGTGGAGCTCGGGATATACTGTACATATAGACAACAACAAGTTTTCATGATGATGGTCTCAATTAAGAGATTCTTGATTTATTCTTGGAAATAGATAAACTGAGCAAAAGAAATAAATGCATCGTTGAAAGTTGATGCGAATAAAATTTAATGTGTGTAAGAAATAAAACTGGTCCTAGACGTGTTTCCTGTGGTACTCCAATTTTTTTTTTTTTATTAAATAAAGTAGAATGTGGAAAGTAGGTGTGAAAAATTAGCTAAGAAACATAGAAATTATATTCTCTATTTGAAAATTGCACGAGGTCCTCAATAAATGTTGGTTCCATTCGATACATGGAGTCTAATAAGTAGGTAAGGTTAAAAAGAAGTTATTGATTTTTTTTATTTTTACTTTTTACTATTTATGGACCTTAATGTCTCATAAGATAACTCCTCGTTCACACTTCTAAGCGCAATTATAGATTGATAAAAAGAAGATACTCACATTGAAAGTAATATAACCTTGTAAATATATGAAGCAATTGTGTTTCCTTACCTAAAAAAAAAAAAAAAAAAAAAAAGCAATGTTATAAAAAAGATATTATATAAAATTTATTTTTTTTTTTTCATGCATGTGAACCAAAGTGATGTTAGCCACTTGACATATTTTATGTTCATCTTCCCATATAGGTATAAGTATGCCATAAATATAAACAGAGAAATAAATTGCTGCTTGGCAATAAGAAACAAAATGTAAATGATACCATTTTGTATATAGCACAGAAATTGGTATAGAGTTGAAATTTTGGGGGAAATAAGTTCTTCAAGGATATCCGATTGAATTTGCAGTTAAAAGGGAGAAAATATAGATTTATGTATGACGTGAAAACACTTATTTTGGGGGAATTTATAAAGACATGCTTGAATAATACTATACAGGGCCGAATTTACAAACAATCCATAATGGGCGCCAAATTATCTTTCAAGTTTTAGTTCAACACAATGATGTAGATGTTTCTTCTTTGTCAAACAATTATGTTAATTTGCTTGTTTCAAAAAGAACACATTCCATTTATACGACTGGAAGAATGCCATAAATATTGCCACTTATTGGTATAATATTTTAGAAAAATTCATTGTCAATGAATATCTTTTTTTTTATTTGAATTTGGGCCTTTCAAAGTCTTAATCCGGCCGGGAGTGATTTTATATGCGAAGATAGTATAGCTGTTGAGAGAAATGAAAAGGAGGTATAATTTATGATAATGCCACAGTCTGACTGATTTTTGAATTGTAAAATAAGGGTAAAATTGATTTAATATAGCACTTTAAAAGGGCAATTTCATTTTATTAAAGCAAATCTTTCATTTCTAGAAAAAAAATCGAACGATGGAACTTGACATTAATATGACTTTTTGATTTTTTTAAACCAAAATAACAGTACCTGCAGTACTCATAAGCGATCAACAATTTTTTCTGAAAAAATCAGTTATTTAATTTTCAATATTGTCTACCTTTATTTTTTTTTCTTTTAGGTTTTTTTTAACTCAATATTTGGAAAAATGTTTGATCTGTAATTTTAAAATCTGGCTTCAAGTGGTTTTTAACACTAAAATATATTTTGGATACAAATAATCTCTCTAGCATTTAAAGTATGTAGCTCTAATTTCCAAAAGAATGTAAAAATTCTTTTAAAAAAATAAATTCTCGAAAACGACGGCAAGAATTTAAAAGATAAAATACAATAAAATATAAGTAAAAAAAAATTCAAACTTTTAAAAACAATATTTAAAAACAGTATTGAATATCATTGTTTTTGGGTGTTATCATTGTTATGTTGTTTTTAAAAATTGGATATAATTAAGGATTTTTACGTAAATTTCTTATATTTTGTATAAGAAATTTCGAAAGCTCGGTGGCACGTGCTAACGTTGACCGTTCCTTAAGATATAAGATATTATGCATAATTTATGATTAAAAGGTTTTCGAGGACTTTTGCCAAACTTGTGTTCCTACTTATGTATGATGTTTGTTAAGTCATCATTCAAGGCAACGTTAAACTGAAAGGTTTAATTCTGCAATCATATTTAATTCTTTTGATTTAGAATCCATGAATGTGAATTACGACTCCTATTAAACAAACAAACAAAAATGTACCTACACCTTTATGTTAGGAAATTACATTTTAAAATAAGTCCTTCTTATCCACCCACAACCCATCCTAGAAAACAATGCAATGACTGCTCGTCGTGTCTGTTGTCGTCTACCATCATGTGCATCCTTTTTTTTTTTTGTTGATCATTTATGCAAGCGCAATGAACTTTTGACATAAACGGCGAGAACGACGACCGACAACAACGTTGATGATGACGACGATGATGGTGAAGTTCCAAGTAGAACCAGCTCAAATCGTAGGAGTGGATGGGGTTTTTTTTTTTAAGTTTAGTTCGGTGCCATCACACTCCTTTTGCACATTTTCTCCTTATACGGATATAACGATGGGGACATGTTGTATGCCAACCAAAACAGGAAACTGACAAACAGCACAAAACAAACAAAACAAAACAAAAAATTCTTCCAAACTACGAAGAGTATAACAAAAAAAAACCATACATACATTTACAGGGTGTGTCTGATAAATCTCCTTTTTCCACTTAAAAGACAACAAAACTGTCAGCCATCATGACTACTCCTCTTCTTTTTCCAGAAATAGAACCTTATAGAATCGCGGACGACGCGACTGTTGGTTTATGTGTCTTACGAGTATGTCGTCCTCAAGCGAGTTTTTGTCTTAAGTGTGCGGGGTAACTCATTATTTAGCGGGTGTGATAAGTATCTAAATGAACAACACCTACAACAAGCAATCACTTCGCGCTTCGCAGGTTCTATTAATTGGGTTTTCTTTTTCTGTGATGTTAATAACAATAATAATAAACCCAAAAGCAACAGAATAGAAACTTAGAACACAAAAAAGCAGAGTCATTTAGAAGTAGAGGTTATGTATGTACATGGGAGTAGGTAACTGTAAGGTGGAAAGTCGGAATAAGTCAACCAGAAAGGTAAGGTATTCTGTTGTATTGGCCGCATTTATTCTTCTGTTTGGGTTGTTTCCTGTAAATTAAATGCTTTCATTTCAGGAGTGGATTTGATTATTTAATTCAGTGCCTTTATAATCTGGCCCAGTTGTTATTTCTTCGTCAGAAGGAGTAGTAATATATGGTTTGGCAATCATAAACCTGGCATTTCGTACTTGTGAAATTCACCTTTTGGGTTTCAGTTTGTATTGAATTTCTCAGTACTACTTGTTAATCCTACTATTAAAATTACAGAATATTGAATGTAGAATATTAAATTTCTTATTTTAATGTTAAGAACATTTTTCGATGTTGTAAGTGTTAAAAAAGTTATAAGCCAACAATGTTGAAAAATGTTTTTTGACCAAATAGTTTTTATTTCCTTTAAAAAAAAATGGTAACGGTTTGACAGGTACCGTTGCTTACGTACCTAAAACAGAAAAAAAAAACAATTCCGCCTGTAAGATATCATGTAAAAACCTTGAGTTTTAAGTTTGCAGAAAATGGAGTTTAGGCTGTAGGTCCAGGTGCAGACAGACCGACCAATTGAACCCATGACTTAGCGTCTTCCATCACCGTAATGTAAGGTCTGATTAATATCTCCATGTTTTCATGTTTTAAAAAACTTGCCCATTAGTTGTACCTAACCTAATAAATAATTTAAGGGCCATTTGCTGAAACGAAACTTAAATATTTATGTTCAACCTAAGCGCTTATGTTCTACTTTTTCCTCTACGTAAACTGTCACATAAGAGTTTATGTGAAACATAAGTACTTATGTTCAGTATCAGCAAATGGGCCTAAAATTGTTCTATCTGTGGAATATTCGATTTAAATGAAATGTTCTGACTGACATTTCACTGATAAATCGATATCATTGCTAGCAGTGTGTTTTGATCTTCATCAGCCATTTTGAAAACATAATTTAAACTATATCTCCAAAACAACTTACCGTACAAAAGTTATAGTTCAGAAGCTGTTTTTTTTTTCTTTTTTCAATTTTTGACATATTTAAAGCATTTACAAATCTCTCTTGAGGTCGACATTTAAACTCATTGAACACTCGGACGAAAATACGCGAATGTCTGCTTCTCACCGTTATGGCTTATGACTATTGCAGTTTTACCTTTTTGTTTTTCGTTCAACAATAATTACGCCTTTGACAGCTGCTGTCTATAAAAATAACAAATCCGGCACTGTAACTGTCATTTTGACGTATTGTAAGGTAACAAAAAAGTTTTGTTTGTTTACAAACCCATAGCGATGCATAGAGCGCATCGCAATTGTTTACGACGTGATAAATAAAACAAAAAAAAAAAGTTTAACAGAAACCACACAAAAGGAAATTTTAAAACAAAACACGAATTGAATGCGTTTTGTTTATTTGTTTTGATATTTTTTTTTGTTCAGTTTGTGTGCAACACATTTTTCCCCTACGTTTGGTGCGTTTTGGTCAATTATTTTTCTTCTTTTATTTTATTTTGTTCTGATTTATTCTCACGCAGGTTTGTTTTTTTTTTTTTAATATAAAAGTTATCTCCGACAAGAATGGTTCGTTAAAGTCTTTTTTTTTCTTTTATAGACAAGTTGTTTTTCTTGTTGTTTCCGTTTTCTTTGTTTTTTTTTTGCAAAACGTTGCGTACACATTCATTACGTCTAAGATGTCCACTGCGTCCATCTTTACTCTCTCACGTATAGATCAATATGATTATCAACATTGTTTTGCCATAAAAGTTTTTTTTTTATAAAATATTTTTTTTTTTTCAACTTTACTTTTATCCTTACTTTGAAAAATTGTCTGGCGGGCATATTCTGAGTTGAATAAATGGGACATGTCCTTATTTGGATAGATTGATGCACATCATTGTCACAAAATGAGGGGATTGCGTTGCGTTTGTGTTTTATGTTATCGATGTAATACCTCAAGCTATGTAGAAACATGTAAAGAGTATTTTCGATTTCCCGATGATTGGCTAGCCTTTTGTAGAAGATATTTGGACAGAAAATAGCTACAAAGTTGCGCGTGGGTTTTTTTTTTTATTTTCCGTTGTATGTACGTTGTACATCGTTATGGAGATACATAAAGGACATGTAAGGTTGAAAAGCGTTTTTTCTTTTATTTTGATAGAATGAAGCTTGTTGAAAATGAACAAAGTGGAGAGATAGCCAAACAAAAACTGAAAATTGTTAAATGCCAAGAATTTCATTTCGCAGCTTCAGATGAAGCGTTTTACATCAAAAAAAAACTAAGCAACGATGTTAGGGTTTCTAATTTTTAAAACCTTAAATACAGGTTCAATGAACTTTGCCTAACAATTTTTAAAAATTTAGAAAATATAAATTTTTTAAACTTTATTTACATCAACTTTTTCAATGCCAAATTTAATTCTCAAGTGCGAAGTCAGCTTTATGATGTCCGATCATTCTAATAAGAGGCATATAAAAGGGGTGGTACAAACTACTGCTTGACAACAACAGAGCCAAAAAAGATTTTAAAGGCAGTAGCAGGCTTGTTTTTTAATGGGACCTAGAATTCCATACAGGATTAAAATAAAATGTATTTGTTATTTACATGAGCACTTGAGAATTATGTTTATTTAAAAACTTTTTTATTCCTACTATGAGAGTCATTTCCCCAGGCAGTTCAGAAATTATGGTTTCAGAGCTACTTGTATGGCTTCTAGGGGCTAATGAAGTTGGAACTATGACCGGTTAAAGTTTTGAGCTGGAAGATATGATGAAAAGGCGTATCCAAGTAATTAAATGGCGAACAGACAAACAGGGCTGTTTTTTTAGATGTTTAGACAAAGGCATAAAAGATGTTCTACTACGGAGAAGAAAACATGGAATCAGTATCATCCTTGTGGAAGTCCAGTGACCGTTTGATGTCTCTAAAACTGGTAGATGTAAGGACATGTTGGCAAATCTAACGATTTTGAAGGTGGTTTGGAATCCTTAACACCTGCTTGTTCAGATCATGGTCTTATCGTGTTAAATACCATGTCCATCGAACAGCAGTGGTGGAACTGAAACTCAGATCAATTTCCATAGCCATTTTCATGAAGCCGCAAATGAAAGATTGCAGTGATTTTGGTTGAAGTTTCAAAGTCTGATCGAATAAGAAGCAAGAAGAAGACCAAGCCTTCATATCAAAAATACTATCTGAGACAAAATAACAGGTTCACCAACTCGGCTGGTACTGTCATTTACAAAGAAGTTTTCCTGAAAACCCAGTCCAAAAGGCTATAACACACGAGCGGCGGCGGCGTTCCAATATTTTTGCATTTAGTTGGCCTCAGGCATGAAACAATCCAAAACTGGGAGCCCTGTTTCGGCGTTTTTTGATGTCAACCTCACAAGTGGAGCCTTAAGGTGAAGCAGTGATAAGCAATATCGGTTTAAGAGAATGGCGTAAAACCGTTTCAAGACCTTGGTTTAGTCAGACATAAATAAGTGCCAAATATCATTTAAGGTTGAAATTTTGGTCACAAGAAGATTTATGACAATAACAATTATCCGGTAGTGATTTAAGAAATGGAAAGCAATTTGCTCTGTAAGTTTCAATTAACTTTATGTAAATGTGCCGCTCAGCTTTTTAAAACATTTTATTCAAAATCTCAAAACATCTGTAAAAAAAAAAAGAATTCAAATGAATGGACCATTTAATTCCTGTTTTTAATATACATTATATGTAAGAACGCATACAATTTAGAGCACAAAATAATCTTCCCTTATCAAAACAAACCAAAAAAAAAAAAACGTTCCCTTTACAAGAAAATATTATTTTTTAGGTCACTTGACAAATGTTTTAAACAACTGAGCCTTATCGATTTGAGGTTTACTCGCTGCTCTTCATTCCACTCAATCGTTTTCAATCCCTTTTCTATGTTAAATCTTCCAAAACAATTTTTTTTCTAATTTCTTATCTTCATAACTTTTAAAAAATTGTTTAAATCTTTCATCAATATAAATTTTCCGAGATGCACAATGTTTCCCCCAAAATGATGCACCAGTTAGTTTTGAACAAGCCTGTTTTTTTTTTCTTTTTCTCTTAATTGGTAATAAATCTTTTCATTCGAAGCGATAACCTAGTCCAACCATTGAATGAACATTTATGTCACCATATACGAGTGCATAGAGAAAATGTTTGTGTACTTTTTGTATAGTCTTCTTTCGACGGCTTGTCTTTTTAGGAAGACATTCAAAATCTGCCCTCATGGCACATTTCGAACAAGAAGAACAACATTCTTTGTGTGTGTCTTTAGCGTTTTTAATGTCGTCAGGATATTTTGTATATAAAAGAAATGTGTGTGGTTTCAGAAATAGTTCAAATAAAACCATGAAATTAGCGAAATTGGGACAGCCAACGCAATCTCTGGGAAGATTATTATGAAGAAGTTGTGTCTATTTTTACCCCAAAACCAAACATAGGGTGGCACGATTGCACAAATAACTTGTTCAAATGCCCTGCTTTTTTGGGTGAACGTCAAGTCATCCTTGCCAAGACGAAGAAGTCGTATACGAAAAAAAAATGGTTTGGCTCTTTAAGCGAAGCAGGGAATATTGTTTTACGATGTCAGTCATTAACTGATGGCGACCATGACCTGTATGAATTTCCTTTACTAGGATAGGTTTATGGTTTTCTTAACGACTTTCTTGAGCGTTTGATGTTGTATTTGTCTTAAGACTTTTTCAAGAAGGGAGTGTTTTTATGATTTATGGAAGTTAAGTCTCCGCGAGAATGATGGCATGACATTGAGTTGTTTCGAGTAGGAAGCAAAACAGCAACACCGAGTCGTTTGTTATGTTGATCATTTTGCACGCAACTCTATGGCGACGGCATTCTCGGTTCGGTACGTTGTACCTAACTCCATGTGACTTGATGTCGCGTGAAATGATAGCTTTGCGCGCAACTGCCACCAAACATTAAGACTTCCTGTTGTTGGTTGCATTCGTGTTGTTGCTCCCCTGCCCTGATGACATTCGCCATAACATTCACGAAGAGCGACGACTACGACGACGACAACATGGCGACATTGTCCAGTGCATCGTAGCTTAAATAATGATGCCATAAAATCAAATCGGCGCAGTAAACTTTCATCAAATTATAAATGCAACCAGAGTTAGAGTATATATATAGAGACGTCCCTGTGCTGGACGTCAGTCAGTTACAACTGTCGCCACTAAGTCGAGCTGAAGCTATACTTTGCCCAAGCAGCAGCACGAGAGTTCCAACACAAAAAACCGTGTGTGTGACAATGTCATGGCTAAGGGCATTGTGTTGCCTCATTTGCAACTCTACTGCTAAGCCTTCTACTCCTCCTACTCTTCCTGGATCATGGTCAAATGGACTTCCATTTCAACTCCCCCATATTCGCAGATTTCTCTACACACATAGAATGAGAGACATAAACAATCATCGCGATCGTCATCGGGGGGCATCGTGGAACGGCGACATATAAAAATGTAGATCGAGTTTGAAACGCACGCGTTCGCTCGCTCCATTTCCTCGAGCTACAATGCACACTAAGTTCACCGTGCATACTCACAGTTCACTGCATATCTTTTTTTCTTTTGTATGTGATGCACCCGGCATATTCAATTTTTGTTTTCTTTTTTTTTTATAAAATAAAAAATGAATAGAAGGCCCTAAAATTTCTTTGTTGAGCAGTTCCTGCTGAGGTTCAAATGGTGCGGCAGCAGCAGCAGTAAATGAATAACGCTATTTAAGGAGCCGCATGCAAAACTAAGCGCGGATGGCACTTCTATCATCATCATCATCGTTGCCACATAAGTTAACTCAGCCAAGCCCATTCTGTGGCTTTCAGTGATTTTTTTTTTGTTTTCTTGAACTTGGAAAATGTACAGGGTGTGTCAGGAGAACCATATAAAGTAGGCTATCTTTAATCAAACTAATCCTTCATTATTTTGACAGCGAAATTGTTGTATCCAGTTTTATGATGTTTCAGTGAAGGCAGGTCAGGGATGTGACGGATTCAAGTTGACAGCTTCCACACATTTAACAATTTACTGTGATCTTTTTCATCAAAGTCAAACAAGATAACACTGACGTGATGTTTGGTTTGATATTTAATTATGTGAATTCCCATCATTCTAGATTGTAGTCAAATAAATTTTCTGAAAAGTTGTATTTCAAAATTGTTTTTCTTTCTAGATGAAGTCATCAATCAATGAGTACTTTTTTTATGTCTGAGATCTTAGAAATATAAACTGGCCAATGCCTTGTAGATTTTTTGGTATACTTTAAGATCTCTGAAGTCTTATATATTTTTTGATCCTTTAAGGCTTTTTATTAATTTTTTTTATGACGATTAAACATGTGTAACTGTTCTAAAACATTACTTGTAAGAGCCTTTTAACTATTTGAATTCTTTCAACTGTTTAAAGTGTTCTTACTGTTTGAAGCCTTCTTCCCGTATGAAGTCTGATTACTTCTTGAATAAAATATTATGTTTGAAAATTATACCATTTAAAATACCTTTAATTGTTTGAAGTTTCTTTCTAAACTATTTTTGATTTATATTTGAAGACAATTTTTCTTCTGATTTTTCTGTCAAAATCGAAACTCAAAGCGTTCATCCACTATCATTTTTGTTTCACACCCTGTTTACTATTTTATTTTAACTGCATCGGCGCACTATATATCCCAAGGTGGTCCCTCTTTTTGCACATAGATTGTTTTGTAAACGGTTTTTGGTTTTTTTTCTTATTTTATTTTAGCCTGAAGAATCATTTAACGTATAATGAACTTTTATTTATACTTTTTCAGAGCGCAATTGTAGCACCGAGTTGATATATAAAAAAAGAGGAATAAATTTATTCTACAGGATTTGTTTTTTGTGCAACGATCAAAGTCAGGGAGATAGATAGTTGGAAATAATAAGTGGACTGTTAGGTCTCAAGTATTTGCTCAATAATCGCGTTTTACATTGATTTTTAAGAAGTCTTCAAAAGCTCACAAAATTACTTCTTTGGTTCAATTCAAAAATCATTTCGAATGTTTTTAAAGTCTTTTTTTTTGTAAGCATAACACTTTTCACAATAATCGACTTTTTTTCAAACAGGAATCTGACAGAATTCCGAAATCCAAGTAGGCAATAATTCCAAAAACCTATGATCCCGAAAACCAGTAACCCCGAAAATCGATAATCCAGGAAACCGAAAATTTGGATTCCCATAATGATCAAAATTAAAAACTGAATCCAAGAACCAACAATTCAGAAAACGCACAAAAATTTTAAATTCTGTTGATTTAAATACCGTGTTTGCAGGAAGCATTCATCATTGTTTTGTATTCTTCAGTTGTCAATGAACCCTGCCTCTTAACTTCAGGTAACCTAATTTACAACTATACTTCTACAAGTTTGTTAACAAAAACAAAACTTCCCATTCATATAAAAAAACAAAACAAAAAATTGAAAGAAGTTCTTCTTTTTGTTGTATATTGCCGAAGATAATTGAGTAATGGGACTTTGATCAAGGAAAGGGTCCATTAAACTTGTATTTCCTACTTTTTTTCCACACGACATCCACATCACACACATATTCAACAGCAACAAAAAAAAATAACCCTTTGGGACGGGAAACAATAAAAACATAAAACAAAACAAAAAAAAAACGAGAATAATAATAAAATAAGAGATGATACATAATATAGATATAATCATAACATAAAACCGAACTCTGTATTTCCGCTTCAGAATAAAACAAGCTTTAAAATAGAGAGACTTTATAGGAGGATAGCTCCTGGCGATGAAGAACAGTGGGTTAACTACCTTAAAATATGGTAGTTAAACTCAAAATTGATTTTGTTTTATTAAATTAACCTTTTTTTTGTTTTTTGTTTGCAGTAACTGAATTTTGTGAAAATGATCTAAAAGTTTTTTCGACAACTCTTTTGTTTAATTATTGGGTTAAAATTGTTAAAGAACATCTTTACAAATATTAAAATCGTGTTTCAACTCCTCAGCTTCATGACTGTTAGACCTATTGTTGCACTCTTTTTAGTGGGTGTTTGCCCAGCTGGGACATGAACCTAGAGCAAGCTCCCTCAGAGCCATATGCACTACGCATTAAGTTTTGTTGTTTGACCCGCGAATTCGCATTATTTGCTCACTTAAATTTGGTTTAATATATATTATTTCCAAGTAAATTCGATTCTATAACTATTTAAATCCGACTGTAAGCTCAATTAAATCGGAGTTTAAAATTCATTTTGAACTGATTTTCATCCGGTCTGAATAACACAGCTGTTTTTTAATCATATTTAGTAGTAAGAAGTACCACAGGGTTGCTTTTTTTCACCACTTGCAGTAAAAAGAAAATGCTACAGTTCATTGGAGTTTAATTGCACGAAAAATGTTTGGAGCTCTTTAAATCAGACGGGTCGGAAACTGAAAATCCAAAAGAATGGTGTTTGAAGTAACTTCATACGAATTCGATAAAATTTACAATCTTCTTCAGACTAAATTGGTATTTTCTTCAAATTCCTAATTTATTTAGTCATATTTTAATCTTAAATGTCCCAATGTACAATGCAGAAGCGCGATAAAAAAGCAGGCAGTAGCGCATGCACATCAATTTCTAATCTAGTTCTACAGCAGCCAAAGCATCAGAGCCGTCGAAGATACATTTAATGCCCCCATTCGTATCGCACATCTGTGTGTATCTGCGCACAGTGTGTACAACTTCTACCTTTTACGAGTGAAAAAGATATATCGAACCCCTTTTTCGTGGGATTGCCGGACGTTTGCACGACTCTACAATAATATCGGCAACTGCTAGAACAACAACGTTCACCAAAAAGAAAATCTGCTGCTTCTGATGCTCATCGCACGCTATTTAAGAAGCAATTTCCGTAGGCTGTGTTCCTGTTCTTGTTTTGTACGGCGGTGGCGACGAAGCAGCAACGGCGGCGTCCAGCTTGATGACCACACGGTTGATTTTTCTATCATTGGCGCTAGATACTTCTCACAGCCATCACAGAGAGGACGTCATGTGAATACGAAAAAGAATCACCATAAGAACATAAAACGAAACGTTCGCACATCATCTTGATACCAAAACGAAAAGTCGACGTAGTGACGGTGGCGCGGCAGGCGGCTGCTGCGTGTGGAACACTAGGTTGTGCCAGTGTAATTATGATGGAAGAATAATAATGACTTTGTCATTATGTCATTCCTCAAGTTGGACTTTGTGTCCGGCCGGGCCGGTGCGGTGCGACGCGGAGCACAATAATATGGTTGGTTGAGTGAGAAGTTTGCGATATGCATGTAAATTTTAGCTGCCGCCTGCTGCCAAGATATTGTACTTAGTCGCGGGAACTATTAAAACATAATTGTTTTACAGTCTTTTATGTTATTTTCGCCGAGTGAGATTTGATCTGTATACAGTGATTTTTATCTTCTAGCCTACGTTGCAGTGTAGTAGGGCTACATACTCGTATATAAAAGTATTTTAAGGGAAAAGAATTTTTTCATTGGAACTAGATAATTACTATTTCATTCTGTGTGTCGTTATTTTATGCACGTATTTTCGGAAAGAATCTTTGGTATAGCAATTTATTGTTCATCGAAGAGCATTCCCTTATTTAAGTACGTGATGCTTTATTTGTCTCTTTTTTTATAGATTTTTGGAAATAAAGCAATCTGCCCTTGTTTCAATTCACATTAAAATAAAATAATTTTTTATTTGATGTATAATTTTCTGTTTGAACAAAAAAAAAATTAGTAATCAATATTTGCACTTATTGATTGTTTCCACCATAGTGTAGTAAAGGGCTCACGACGCATACTTTTGGGTTGAAACAAACCAACTTCCCTTAGGAACTCTTCGGTGACTCCTTGGGGTCATCATATCCTTGTTTTGCCTTGCTCGTACATGTCCATGATTATCCGCTCGTAAACTTTCCAAAAGGGGGAAACGTATGGTTGTCTATCGACATCCATGTTATCGTATGTTATTAGAAAAACAGTTGAAATAGATTTAACGCTCATTTAATCATTTATTTTCTATGATTTGATTTGTTTGAACTAGGAATTATTCCAAATCCAAGTAAAAACTTCTGGATAGCCAAACATTTAAAATAAATCTTCAAATACGAGATCGGCAATTGGTCTTGAATGCTATTCTAGCTGGCAACTTATCACAGTTTTTACTTAACTATGCAAGAATTTTTTTTCCACGTCCATGTATCGATACTTTACATTTTCTTCAATGTTTTGACATTTCAATTGAAAGCCATCAAAGTTTTTAACATCTAAATACAAAATTCATTATTCACATTATCCTCCCTCATTTCTCCAAAATAAATCTATCAATTTATTTATTTATCGAGATGGCTAAAGAAAATTTATAAAAGTTGAATAAAATCCATTGAATTCTTTATAGCCAGAGACGACCGTTGGGGCGGTGCCATTGAGCGGGTAGCCTGCCACCATTTAATACCTACTATTTTAATTTTCTTATTCGCCACGTAATAAAAGTTCAAATTCAAAATAAAGAATTTTAATTTCTAATATTTAATCTATATGTACGTAAAGTCTAATCACAATCATCACAATAGGCTAATGGTCAAATGGTGCACAAAAATATAATAATCATAATATTAATAACCCTATCTCGGATATATGTACATTGTACATGTATATTCGACGAACGAACAATAACCACATGACTGCAATGAGAGTAAATGCCAATGCATTCATTTCGTACAAATTTTTCAATCAATCGTAATTATTTGTAGGCAATAAAGATTTTCAGAGATGATCCGATGGTCCTTCTTGTTTTCGCTGTTGTTGTCGATTTAATATCCAAAATAAATCATTGGCAACTCGATCGACAGTCTTTGTGAAAATGAAAAATCAATTTTATATACGAACGATGATGATTAAGATACATTTTTATAGCAGGGCAACAAATCTTAGAGAGCTTTGGAACGTACTGTACAGACACCAGAAGCGGCATGAAAAAAAATATTAAGACCATTTTTCTTATCTGGATTTGGATTTTTCAACTCTCCGGACTACCTCGCACTTGAAATTGTATCTCTTGTTAGTTAAATTTACTGGAAATTTTCATCATAGATATAAAAATACACATACATAGGTATGTATGCAGTTATATCCTAGTATCTATATAGATTTATATCTCTGAGATTGTTTTGGCCTCTTCTTGTGAACTCTCGGTTGTTGGGGTCAAACAAATTTAACCGACTGAGTTTTCTACCCTAGTCCGGTTTTTATGAGTGTTGTTTTTTTTTTTTTTTTGTTTTACTTTTCTTTTGGTGTTTAATTAAGAAAATTTGTTGGAGATTTTCTTTGTTTTTAAATTTCTTTTTCTCGGTCGACTGAAGAAGAGTGGCAGCCGACATCTTAAAGTTGAGTTGAAAGAATTACAACAATTTTGAATTGCGCTGCAAATATATGATGCAGCCAGTTGTGTGCTGCTCGTGAGATAGACCGACGGACGGATGGATAGATAGATAGATGGATGGTCGGTCGGTCGGTTAGTCGGATGGATACAAGTGAAGGGACAAAGAGATCTTAATCGGTTTTCCCGTCAAGCATTGTTGGATATGCCAAGAACTAAGACTGACTATTGTGGAATATTATTTTTCTTTTTTTTTGTATTGTTGTTGTTTGTTTTTTTTTTTCCTTGTATTGCTGTTGTTGTTGTTCCTTTTTTTTATTGTATAGAAGACTCTTTTCCCTTGTTATTTATTTTTCTTCTTTTTGTCTAATTTAACATACATATGCCATTGGTTGTAGGTACCTTCTGTAAGTAAGTCAAGTTAAGGAATCAACAAAAAATTCAAGTTTGAAAAAAAATAGTTACCTGTTATTCAAGATGCGATATACTCGTAACAATAAAATAGTATCAGGTAAAAAAAAGACATATTTCTATTCGAATGAATATTTTCACCATCTCATTGGCTCCCTAAAATACCATAGATTCTGAATACATTTTGGATTGTTCCTTTGAAGCAATATTAAAAAAAAGGACTGATTTTCGTTCTTAAAATTTTGTTCTAGGATTGATTAGATTAGATTCTTTATTACATAAAAAAAAAACAAACATTTAGGTTTACAAAATTGTTCAATTAAATGGTTGAATTTTTAAATAAAAAGATATGATAATGGCTATGGCCTTTTGCCGTCTGCCAGGATTTAATATTAAACATAGTTACTTGAATATAAATTAACTTATACGCTACTAGGACCATATCATAAAAACCTCAATTTCACGTCTGAAGTTTTTATACGAAATCGTTAGTTATGGCTTTCCCGATTTCAAATATTTATAAAAGCTTTAATTAGCTCCATTTAATATACAATATAAATTTAAGCTCTTTGCACACGGGACAGATATACATAAAATGGAAATAGTCTTCTTTGGCTTTAAGATAACGTAATGTGCGAAGAGATGTGGCGGCTTTATTGTAAGATGAGCCATTTAAATTAAGCAATTCCACACGAGCCCTGAAATCAAAGCTAGGACCGTTTTCGTAGTCTAAGCGTTCAGAAAGCAAGTGAGACAGGTTTTGTGTCATTAACCAACATTGCAAGTGTCAACTATCAATTTGTAATTTAGCCCGAATCATCTTTTCTTTGAAAATCTAGTTCAGAACTATCTTCTTGTAATCATACTTTTTTTCATAAGTACTCACGATATTGCTCGGTTCAAGTAATAAATTGTTTTTTGTCATCAAATTCTTTCCTTTCCACTTTCGGTAGGTGCCGTGGATCGATCGAAGGGTAATGCATTGTTTATCTTGATTAATTTATTTAAAAATTACTTTTTTCTATCGACCTGTGGAAAGAATCAAACTAAAACTGTTTTCGAAATGAAAAAGTTATCCGCCAACAAAGTTGGAAAAAAGTCTAAATTTTTTCTCAAGTTTGGTTATTTCACATCCAAACTATAATAATCGCAAGTTTTAATTTAAAAAAAAAAACTATTTCTAAGAAAAAATATTGTTCCGATCTAAACCCCCAATAATGTCCTGCAGCCAGTTATAACTAAATGTTCTAAAAGAATTATGAGTAGATTTTTTGTAAGAAAATCTATTTTTTTTTTTGCATTAGCCTTGTTTGACCGAAATAAAATGTAAAAAAATAAAGAAAAAAACAATCCACATCGATAAACGACTTAATAAAAGCATACGAGGATATACATAATCGCGTTTCACGTCCTCTAGTCACGCCATAAATTCGAAAAATCGAAAAAAAAGAATGGAACAAACATTTGAAAGAAAAACGCGGTAAATTAAATTAAAAAATAAACTATTTAATTAAAACATTGTTTTAAATATTATTTTGTTAAATTATTCTTAAAGTGTAAGTGCATGCGACCCAGTGATACGACTTCCAACAATTTTTTATTTGTTTAAATTGAAAAGAAACAAAAACTAACTTTCTAGCATTATAAAAGGAAAAAGGAAAAACAAAAAAAAAGAATCTTTTCGACGTTTGATGATAATAATATTGTATGCTTGAGAGCGTGATGTGACGATGTTCTCGTCTATAGTGAAAAGAAAAAAAAAAAACGAACAGATCGTCTCGTATAGGATGTGATATGTTTTTCATAGTGAGCCCTATTGTGCATTCTATACCGACTTGAGCGACTTTAGTTCTTGTTTTCTAAATTTTATGGTCAATAAAGTTACAGTAGCTTTAGATCGAAGAGAGTTCTGGACAAGGTTTTCTTTTTTTGTGTTTTTATTTTAATGACTGCACTGCATATATGTACCTATTTTAATATTACGTATATATGTGCACACTAGTGTGTGCATTTAAATGTGGTTCAAATGTGGTTTTTATACATTTTTTATACTTATTTTGATTACCATACAAATTTCAATTTACGACTTGATGTTGTTAAAAAATGTTTCCAAAAATTTAAATAGAATGACTACTTTGTTTACACGTTCATACTTGACTCGTCAACCGGAACGTTTTTTATGTGGTTCAGAGACCCTAATTATTTTTAAGGGAAAACCTAGTTATTTGATAAATTGGTATGTATGTATTTATCATAATTATATTGTCTTGCCTTTTTAAAACTTCCTACTTATTTTTTTTTGTTTTAACTCAGTTTTTGGAATTTTCTACGAGAAAGCAATGTTTGGCTGTTATGGTAAAATATGTGTTAATTCATTATGGTACTGTACCAATACCTACCATCCCTCGAA
Organism: Syrphus vitripennis; assembly: GCA_958431115.1. Classification (NCBI taxonomy): domain Eukaryota; kingdom Metazoa; phylum Arthropoda; class Insecta; order Diptera; family Syrphidae; genus Syrphus; species Syrphus vitripennis. Next base: position 30,911,511 of record OY288110.1, read on the forward strand.
AATATAGCATTTACCTAATTCGATAGAAAATGCCCAATTAAAAATAAGCTGCAACTATACTGGACGATAATAGGTGACCTCTTCGGACGGACCTCCATAGGTACCTACGACCTGCAGCATGCTTGATACATTTTTTTTTTTTTTTTCATTTTGACCCTATTTTGATTTTGTGGTCAAGGGAATTCGATGATGTAAAGGGAATGCTTAATTTTGATTGTCCCACGTCCCTACTAAATAGAAGAGAACATTCCTAAAATGCTACCAACTATGCAGGTAGGTATACTTAAAAATTTGAATTTCTTTTTTTTCCAAAATTTTTCTAAATTAACCCAATTTCAAGCTGGAAAGCAGAACTGAAAGAGTTACGTTATAATCTTTTTAGGAAAACTATTTGTGGTTTTAATTTTTCAGCACAATAATTCCTCACAAAGAACGTTCAAAGATAAAAGAATGGAAATTCAAAGGCAATCGCATTGCCATCCGTTATTACTTTTGAGTGGGGTTAAGTACACTTTTCTAGACCGAAACAATTCCATAAAAAGCCACCTAAGGATAGGTACACCAAATTAGAACCAGAAAACAACTTTTTTTCAATCCAATTTGTCGCCCCCATTTTTCCAAAAGATTTAAGCCATTTACAGTTGATCCTTGACAATCACTTACTTATGTTCCCAAAAGATATCCAATACGAACGCCCCATTTGTCGTCGAGTCTTCCATAGCAAAAAAAAAAAAAACACCACAACCCGACCGGAAATCCAATAAATATTGAGAGAAAAAAGACCTACATAATCCCAAATTCGAAATCCAATTGTTGGGTTGATGTTGCCAAAAATTATCCACACACACAAATTATTATAATATATAAAGCAAAAAAAAAAGAAAATATAAAGCCAAATGTAAATAATTTCTTTATTTGTGTAAAATGGGGTGTTCTGTGACTATTTTCGTGCATGTCAGTCGATATGAAATCATTTTTAATCCAGTTCCACATGAATTTCGTCCTTCAATAAAAATATATTCCCATATTTACACCCTGAATCGTAAAAATCAATGTGAGTTATTGGATTTGGTAAAAGAAAAAAACCTACTTTCTACCTACATACATCATATACATAAGTATAGAAAAAAAAAAAACAGACAGAAAAAAGGACATTATCTCCTCGTTCGCAGACGATTTTCCTCTTATACCACCTACTATCCTTCACATTAAATCATGCTGGCATGCTATATTAGATATTTTTGTTGTTGTTGAGTAACACACATGCGCGGTAAAGTGTGTTAAAGCAGGTAGGAGCAGTCCTAGAAAAGGAACCGATGGAAAATGCAACGGCGGCACCGCAAATCTGGAAACTGCAATCCATATTGAAATCAAGTCTACAGAAACTTTTCGAAAAATTATCCTACATCCAACATACCTATGTACTATGAGTGCATTATAACGTGCCTGAAGAAGCGTATGAAAAATATAATACAAAAAAAATTAAACCGGCGCATTAAATTTTAGTCCGATCCCGACTTCCAGTCGAGTTTTCCCCGTTTTTATTATTATTATTGTTGTTTGCGAAAAAATGTACCTACATAATATGTTGCAAATAATATTTCAAGGGGACACTGTTGTGATTTAATTTATAATGTAGGTACTAGGTATTAGGTACAGTAAATATAGTATTTGAAACATTTTACTTTTTTTATAGAACTGCAAATCATTTTACTTCGAATTTCTCACAACCAAAAAAAAAATTTAATAGAAGAAAAAAATTCGATTTTTTCTTGTTAGAAGGAACTTGTCGTTTTTTTACTGAAGTTTTTGCGAGCGCATCAAGACGAAATAAATTGCTCTTGTGTTAAAGTACTTTAGAATAGAGAAAACAAAATTTCAAAAACCAGAATGTCATTTGAGAAAAATATGAAAAAGCCGTTAAAAGCTAGGTACCTACCTAGTACCTACATATTTTGAATAAAAAGCATAAAATTTATTATTTTGAATCTAAAATATATTTAAAAAGAAGTTTGAGCTCAGAACTTTAGACATAATGATGTATTGAAAGTATACAAAATTTTAATTATTTTTTAAAAACCGTTAGAGCGGTTGTCTCAAAAAGAAAAACAATTTGTGTGCGCTTAAGTACAAAATTAAAAAAAAAAAACTACCCCACCGTTTCCCAAATTAAGTATTTAGTTCTCACAATAATAATAAATTATTATATAATACATATAATTTGGACATGCAACATTAAAAATATTACATAGGACTCTTTGATAAGAAAATATGATCGCAATCATTCGGGTCGTTTATGAGAAAATCAAAAACAAAAACATTTTTTGACCAAATAATTTAAATTAATAACAGAAAACCACAATAAAAATTCATAAAGAATAACAATACCTAAATGGTTAAATGAAGTGTAGATACCTACCCCTATTTTTGGAGCTAAAAAAAAATTCAATTACGAGTAGGTATGTTTCTAGAACCAAAATAATGTTCAAAGTTAGAAGAAATTTGCTTTAGTGGTTTAGGCTGTAATGAATCCATAACTAAAAATTCAACAAAATTTCAGTTTGTATCTTTCAAATACTTATATGCATATTAATACTTAATTTTCACTTAAATCGAAATATTAAATTTGAACGCGTCTCAAACTTGAAAATCTATTTCTTTCCTATCTCTTATGTGGTTTTTCATTGGCAAATTAAGATGTCGATTAAAAAATGGCTTTTTGTGAGTAGAAAATGGAACAGTGTTTATTTTTGTTGAAAACGCCCGCATTCGACTGAATGTCAGATAGCTACCTAAAATGCAAAAATTTCTCAGATAGCTTACCACGAACTAAGTATGTATTTATTATGGACCCAAAAATAAATCAATTTACTTTCCGCAATGAAATGCAAAAAAAAATTGAGTTCTGACAGATCGTGATCAAAAATAGATTGATTTATACCAATAGAAAGCCCTCTGACTACAATAAGTTACATATAACGTAAAACCAAATAACTTTGAATGTTAAGCCGAGTTTATAGAAACAACAATAGTTCTCGCATGGATAGATTTTCAAAAAATAGTTCGTTTTATTACCAATTTTTTTTCAAGGCATATTTATTCGTCCTTGTCAGGATAATTTTTATATGAAAATTTCCCTTCGCCCATAATAATTTTTACATACAAATATTTTAATTAAATTTTTTTCGGTTTGTTTAATTTAAATTTTAGGCTTTGACGGCGCGTTAAAACTACTTAACTATTGATATAAAAAAAAAACGCACCAAAGGCATCAAAGGCTTGAGCAGGTTGCCAGACCTCTCAACTGTCAAAAGTTAAAAATGAATCATTCCTATGAAAGAAATTATTCCGGGAAAAAACTGCACGAACATAAGTGAAGTATCAAAGGATTCGCCATTTATTTACACCGATTTCGCTGGAAGCGCAGAGTTGAACCAAAAATGCAAATGCCAATATATTGTGTACTATTGTAAAGATGTACGGATATACGTTTATTTAAAAAAGGGAATTTTATTTCCTTCTTAAAAAAAAACCCTCATCAAAAAAGTACTGAAAAAGAAATCTGCATCGGCAACACTTTTTTGTTTAATCCTAAACTTTCCTTCCGATTCAAAAGGGGAATCACCATGGGAAACTGGGAAAATGCAATCGCAGCTCGTTTGAAAAATTTTCAAAACGAAAAAAAAAAAAAGAAACGAAATCCTAGCAGAAAACCGGCGTCGTCGTCTGGTCGCCCATTGAAAATGAAAAATAAAAGAAAAAAAGACAAGCAGTTTTTTTTTTTTTTTTTTTATGTCTAGTGTTTTGCTTGTTTGAAGAAAAGAAGAAAAAACAAAAACAAATGTAACTAAGCTACCCTCTTCTTTATATTATGTAGGTATCACAACAACAAAGAAAAGGGATGAAGACAAAAACAGACATAAAAAAAAAGTTCAAATCAGCGCTGTATACACCGGCCAGGGGTTGATTTTCCTCCTGAAACAGTCGTTCTTTCTTTTTTCCTTAAAATGCATGTCCAGTTAGTCAAACAATAAAAACGACACCTAAAATTGTTTTTTCTTTTTCTGTACAGTATGCATTGCATATTTAATTTATGGTTATCCTTTAAAACTGAGGGTTGTTGGCGGCTTATTTTTCCATACGAAACAGGGGTGATTTATTAACTGTACTCGCTCTTCTCACCCAAAATGCCCAAAAACTTATAAGCTATGAATTTTTCTGATCACGCAAAAAAACTTACCTTATTAGTCAAAAGACGTTATAATTTCCTTTTTTTAGTTTATCAAATCGAAAAAATTCGATGTAAAATTTTAGAATAAAAATAAAAAAAGTTATATCCAAAATTTGTTTAGAAAAAGTGTATCGGGTCTTGTGTCTCCTCACTGTGATTTATCTCGCTTTTTTTGATAACCAAAAGGATATTTTCACTTTTCCACACTCCACAATAAGGTTGCTACTTTTGTTTAACTTTAAATTCAAAAATCAAAACTGCACTGTAACTGATTTTTTTTCTGGGGTATCCTCGTTTTGTTTTGTGAGAAAATTAAGAAATTTTTTCCTGTATACGTTTGGTTGGAGAATAATTATTATTTCTTTCGAAAGCAATCGGTTGGTTTATTTTTATTTTGGAAAACAAATAAATTCTATCCACTGGTCTATCTTTCTTTTATAAATATTTTTATTTTCTATTTGTTATTATTTTTCATATAAAAAAAAACACTACAGCACTGAGAGAACAATTCACACGCGAGACCGCAAAGTATCCACGAAGTAATGAAAGGAGAAATGGAATAAATTTCCGATGATGCCGTTTTGTTTGTCGCCATCATATTCCATTTTTTCCAATCCACATTCCAGTTTTGTCTGTGTTCAGGTTCCAGTGAGTGCATTTTGTTGCGATGACAAAACTGGAATTCGTGCTGTTGGAAGCAGAGATGGAGAAATTATATTTTTTTTTGTGTATGCTGTATGTACATTTACAAAGGATAAAGGGAATAATGCCGCAATTTATGTTTGCTGGTGCTGCGCTGGAATTGGAGAAAAGGTTTGTTTGGTTTTGGGCGATGATGGCGATGGGCGCTTTGTTTGGATTTTGTTCTTTATCTTATGGGAAATTAAAGAGAGAACATGGAAGTGCATTGCACTTTTGAATTTTGATAAATCTATACCAGAAAATGTTAAAGAGAAATTATATTAAATTTAAATTGAAGTGGATTGTGGATGTAGGATGTTCAATAAGCAGTGGGATAGTAAAATTAAAAAATTAACTCATTTTAGATTTTTTAGTTGTTATTAATAGTAATAATAATTCTAAAAAGAATTAAAAAATCAAATATCCCCCCACTCAACAAAGATTCCCCTTTTCCCGCCCCTTTCGGTGACACTGGCTGTTATAGTTTATTGGGGGAGAGTATGATAACCGGGGCGCCGAGAAATGATAGCGGATTTTTGTAGAACACGGCAATACAAGCATTTTTTACTATGGAAGGGGGGGTCTATCTCCCCCCTTTAGGCAGTAGGGGCAATTTAAAATATATGTACGTTAAATGGAAAACAAATAATTAAAAAATAACGGTTATACTTACAACTAAGTTTTATACATTTTTTTAAAGCCAACACTTCTGTCTATTAGCTAGTTTTTGAATCGAGTCAAAACTATGCATAGTTTTTGAAAAAAATTGTTTTAAACTTAAAATTTGGGCAAAAAAAAGTTACAAATAAGGTTTAAAGTGTAATTTTTCAAAACTTTAACATTACCTACCGTTATTTTTTTTAAAATTCATTGCTTTAATTTATTTTTGATCAAAAACTGAAAACTAGATGATTTTATGTCTTCTAGTTCTTGAGAAAATTGAAAAATACCAAAAAAAATATTTTAATTAAATTATTATTTTTCCTTGCTTGAGTATTTACGTGGTCTTATTTTGATGGTAATAATCGAATATGGATTAAGATATACCTAGGATAAATTAATTTTCTTAAATCTTTTGTATTTAAATCAAAAGAAACTTTGCATTCACCCCACCTAGCACCCACCCCATCTTGAACGCACCCCAAATCCTATAGTGAGGCCAAGCAGGGGGGTTGCACCACCCGTACAAAACTCGGTGTGGCATACACCCAACCTCGCACCTACCCCAAATCCTACAGTGGGCCCAAGCAGAGGGGTTGCAGGGGAGCAGCATGCCCCCCAAACACACCCCACTGTTGCATACATATAAACTCGCACACACCCCACTGTTGCGTATACCCAAACTCGCACCTACCATTATTACTATCACAATAAGACCACTCAAGCAAAAAAAAACACAAATAAATTAAAATAGTACTTGTGGTTATTTTCAATTTTCTCAAAAACTAAAAGGCATAAAATCATCTAGTTTTCAGTTTTTGATTGAAAATAAATAAGAGCAAAAAATTATTTATAAACTTATGGTTTTGAAATATTGAAATTAAAAATTTTTTTTTAACTTTTTTTTACTCAAATTTTGAGTTTAAAACTAAATTTTTCAAAAACTATGCATAGTTTTGACTTGATTCAAAAACTGGTTAATAGAATAGAATGTTGGCTTTAAAATAACGTATAATACTTAATATTAAGTATTACCGTTATTTTTTAATTAATTTTTTTCCATTTAACGTACATATTTTTTAAATTGCCTCTACCGCCTAAACAGGGGGAGATAGACCCCCCTCCCATACTAAAAAATGCTTGTATTGCCGTGTTCTACAAAAATCTGTTATCATTTCTCGGCGCCCCGGTTATCATACTCTTGCCGTTTATTGTCCTAGTTGGTATGTATCCATTTTCAACATTAGTCGAGTTTTTCCAGAGAAAGCTTTCTATATTATAGTAAGATTTTAAATGAAATACAAATACAATATCGGGAGTAACGATACTAGCTATCCAATTTAAAGTAAAATCATACCAGAACTCTAATATGTATTTCAAAAAATTTCAAACAATTAATTAAATTAACTATTTAAGAAATAATTCCCACATGCAACGCACATCAAGTCGATTTCACCTACTGAATTTCCTAACTTGATCAGCTAAATATAGGATAACCGATTGCGACAGATAATAAAGTAAACAACTAGATATAGTATCTATAGTACTGAAGGCTTTAATCAAAATAGGATAGCCTTTCAATTCTTTTTTTCGCTATGTCAAAACTTAGTTACATATACCGAACAAACACCTAAGCCCATACGTGAACTCTCTTAATATCTCCATCCTATTTCAAAAGCCGTTCCTATACTCAAACTCAGTGCTAATCCCTTTATTGTATTTTCTTCCAAATGATTTACTAGACCACAACTGCTTCTTCATTATAGTATCTTTTATTAAAGATAAACGACATTAAAGAATGTTCCGAAAAAAAATATACTTCAAACAACACATCTGTCAAACAGATTATGTCGCATCTGACTATTATAGAATGGCACGATCGCGCACCCATGCTCGGGCATAAATGTGACAACATATACGATAGTTCAAAATGTCAATAATTAAATTCCCAACAATTCGAAGGGCGTTTGTGTTTTTGTGGTTTGAAATAAATTGACACACGACACAATTAAATGCAAATAACATCTAATCTAATTTTGAAAAGAATTTTATAAAAATTCCTCATGTACTTAAAAAAAAAATTGTAACGAACATTTTTGAAAATAGCTATCAACCATGATCATTTTATACAAATTGACATTACACTGATTCATTAACGGTAATTATTATCGAAATAATACCAATATCGATTATCATAAATCAAAATTGTAATATGATGGCGTAACGAGTGAAAAAAAAATCACGGTATGTTGGTATACCCTAATTGCATTTCAACCAACTTCCTCTCGCCCCTTTCTTATGGGGGTTACAATTAAGCAAGGCCACTTTTTTTAACGAACTTTCATTTCGATGCATCAAGATCATCATGTCGATAACGTCGACGCTATTAATCAAAAAGATGTGCGTGACAGCGTGCGGCGTTAAATTGATAATTGGCATCAAGAGAACCATTTATATTCCTGAATACATACGCTGATGACTCTTCCAATGCATCGGTGGCGACTATGGTAACCCCGACCAAAGCGACAACTACATGAGCTTCACCTTACCCACTAAACCCGGTATCAATAGAATTAGATGACTTTTTTAATGGCCCCCACATCGACATGAGAAATTATAACGACATCAAAAATAATCGGTCCGGAGAAAATTTCTAATATTATTAATTGAGATTGTTCATCTCTATATACATAGTAATAAAAAAAATGGAAAATAGAGATGGTTTGAATAATCGTTATCGTAATTCGAAAAGTATAAGATGATTGCTTCTATTTTTGGTGTGAAAAGAGTGTCTATAGTTGGATGTGAACAGAGAGACGCTTTGACAATTTTTATTGAGATTGCGACTGAAATGATTGTATTTGGACAGAGATACTCTGAACCCACTTTAGGCTGTATTATTCGAAAAAAAAAGAATTAAATACGTGAAGAAAATTTGATTTGATTAACCGAAAACGAAAAAGGAAATTGGACAACAAAGATGCTCTGAGTTTTGGTTTATTTTTTTTATGATTTGTAATTGTTGTGTTGTTTTGTTGGCTGCCCTTCGGGGAGGAAGTGCATTTTGAAAAGATTATTTTCTGAATAAGACCAAAATAGCCGGAATTGATAAGGTATTATTTTTTTCAAATCTATATAGGTATGATGAGAGTTTTTGTCTAATTTAATTATATGCCAACTTGAAAATAATGTATTGTAGGTACAAAGTTATAGAAAGTCAAAAAAAAACTTTGAATGTATATAACTAGCTGACCCGCCAGGCGTTGTTTCGCCAATTTCTGTACCTGGTAGTTGGCACTTGGAGTGTGCACCAAATGTGTATCTTTTATTTAAGAAATGTTTCTTTGAGAAAAACATGTGTATGAATTTAAAAAAACACACAAAATTGAACAGCGACTAAAATCTTTTTCTTATAGTATATAAAAGTGCTTTTCAGAGGTATAGACATTAAGTTGGCACGCTTTTTTTCTCGTGGAAATTTTAACAGCTGTTAATTGATTTGTGTTTAGTTTGACATTTTAACATGTTATCTAAAAACTATATTGCCATTGATTCCGATTTTCATAAGATAATTTTGTTTAGCGATGATGTTCACTTTTGAATAGGTACATCTATAAACGGAGAGAAGATAATCCTCAAGTGACTTTTGACTTTTTCATTCGTCAATCAAACAATAATGATGTGCAGGAGGTGCGGTTCCAATAAGACGGCGCAACATTTCAAACAGCTCTTACCAGAATTGATTAATTAAAGGAAACGTAACCGCATAATGTCACCTTTCGGACCCGTGAATTGGCCTCCAAAATCGTGCAATTTAATTCCGCTTGACTATTTTCTGTGGGGATATGTGAAGTCGCTAGTTTACGTCGGTATGCAACTTAAACACAACATTGTAGATTTGTGAACAAGTTTATAAAGATTTCCCTTTTGGAGTTTTAAATATTTCTACAACATATTTTTTTGGTTCCAAAGTTATAATCACCCTTATTGTGAAATGGCGAAAAAACTTTTAAGCAATTTATTTATAAGGATGTCCTCCACTCTACACCCTTAGCTTTTCCGAAACACAAGTTGTCGCTTCTAGATCGTAATAGATCCTATCGTATTAGGAGTAAATAAAATCTGAGAAAAAAAACCTTTAAACCTTACCAATAGACAGAGTGCCCCACCTTGAATTTTCTATCTTTCTCCACAACTAGATTGAAAATCATAGTGGAAAAGACGAACTTTTATTTTTCCCTCTCGAACCTACCTCAAGTCGAAAGTCCTTGTGTAAGTATACAAACCGAAGTACCTATAACAGAACCAACCAACCTACCTACCTAGTAGCAATCGACAAAAACCCAACTTTATTACAGCATCCTTCCAATTGAACGTGCACAATCGTGGTGTGCAATGCAATCGTTTGCAAGAACACAATCCTGACAAGAATATCAACACAGAAAAAAAATCTTTTAAATTTGCATTTTCCCCCAAATCTTTTAGGCTTCTTTCTAAAAATAAAAATCAAAACCAAAAAAAAAACAATGAGACACACCATAAATTTGAGCACAAAAAAAGGGGGAACAAGTTCACTAACCTTAGCGGATATAACAAACAAAAATTCAGACGAAAAAAAAGTATAGTTAAGGTATACTCGTATCTTTTTTGTTGCACTTTAAGTAGCCAAAAGAATCATTATCATGTTGTTGTAGTTATTGTTGTCAAGGCTCAATGCTTGCATAAGGATTGAGGATTTTCTTTTGGCAAACCGATGTGTATATCTATCTATTTAAAAACCAGGCCTAAAGGATGACATTACCAAACCATCATATCCATCGTCTCCGCCCATCATCAGCCTCATTTCGAAAAGAATAACACACAAAATGTTAAGGACTCTCACTAGGTACTTGTTATGAGGATACAGTGCAAATCTTGTCTGTGCATAAGGAAGAAAAGCAAAAGGATTTTGCCTCTGGGCTCTCACTATATTAGTTCTATTATATTGCCACCGCCAACGCTGCATTCAAATACATAAATTGAAGCCATGTCCATTGTATATCAATTTGCATAGTACTATCATCACGATGATTTTTGAGTTGTGCGCTGTGGTCGTCTGGGGGCGCACTTGTATATACATACACAGAAACAGCAACCAGAAAATTAGTATGCGCTGTGACCGCTTGGTGCCGACGTGGTGGAACGTGCTGATGATAGTACTATGCAAATTTATATACAATGGCCATCTCAGCCTTTTCAAAATGACTTTCCTAACCTATGAAAGAAAAGAAGAAAAAGCGTAGAGGAAACATAAAGAACTACGAGGTTTAACCCCTAAAATGCTGCAATTGTTGGTTTAAATGAAAAAAAGATTTTTTTGCATTTTTATTTAAAAAAAAAAGTTTCAAAATGTTGAGAACGTAACCGTGACAATGAATTTTCACTAAAACATGGTGGGAAAAGAAAATATTTTCCGTACTTTTTTTCCTCTTGTTTTCGTCATTCAAATTTGACGTACTAACGAGTGTTTACTTTGCCATGAAAAAAAAAAGATGAAAGAGGGCGCTTGCCAACAGAACCCCTTTTTTCTTCATTTAAAAAGAAAGGTCTTGCGAAATAAAAAAAAAAAAAAAATAACATGTTGGTATATTCCGCTGATGAATAATTCGAGTGTGTTTGCTGTTTAAAGTTTACAGATTATTTTTTTTTTTGGCTTTGCTTTTTTTGGCTTCTTGGGATTAAAGGTACTTGTGCATCGTCACTTGCATTGGGACTTGGGTTGGGAGGAAAAGCATTCATTAACGAATCACAAACCAACTGGCTTTAAAAATGCTCTGAAATAATGTATGATAGGAGGTGTTATCGTTTAATGCCAATAAATCTGCCTTTAAAATGTTTATAAAGACTCTCCCCAAATCAATGCGAAACCGGTGCGAAACATTCCTGAAGACGAAAAAACAAAAACAACAACGTGTTGTTATTGTTGTTGTCATAATCGTATCCGAATATTTCGCATTGGTCTGGGAAAGTCTTAATTCTTAAGGCAGTTTGTCATCTTCTTTTTTTAACCGACTATTGTTGATCCAGCTTGTGTGTTACGTCTTCGGACCTATTTAATGTACTTCATAATATTCATTTTGCGGTTCCTGGAAATGTATTTCAGCTCTCTCCAACAATTCCCCAGTTGTGCTGATTCCTGATCGAACCATTCCTCGCCAAGTAATTTTAGGTAAGCCTCCACTCGGGACCACGACTGTCTCGCTTTACGGCTTCATCTTAAGGCTCCACCAGTGAGGTGGTGTTCTGGGTTGATCCCGGAAAATGTTAGCAGCTCTCCTAGTTTGATTTATTTGATCCGGAAGTTTCTGAAAATTTTTTAGGATAAAAATTTAAAGTTTTAGGATCTAAAGATTGTACCTCGATCCTCGGGTCCCATGATCCTCGATTAACAGCTCTGTGATAACTTTGATGTATCATACAGTGTGATTCACTGTCTTGAAATAACATCATACAACTGTTAGGACAACACAATTCAACTCAACTTATGTATGTGTGGTGAGGCTTTTGCGATTCGAACATGCGCACCACATACCGGTTTGTTTGGCCCTTAAAAACAAAACTTGGTGTATTTCCCTCCCTCAAAGTGGAAGGAAACTCAACCAATTTGACTCACGGAACTGAAAAACAGCTAAGTAATGAGGTAGAGTCTTTAACCTGTTTCATTGTTTCGCTTAGAATTTGTTTAGGTGCATACCCATTTAATATACTTTAATTTTTACATTTTCATTTAAATAAAAACTTATCTTGAAGTGCTTCATTACCTTATGATTCATCGGTATACCAGTTTGCGTTTAAGAATGACGTCAAAAATGTATCCTCATTAACATAATAATCTTCTTCGAACTCAACAAACACACAAATACTTTCGAGCCATGATAGTCCATAGAATATCCTTTTGCTTGGAATATCCTTTAGAATGACTCACCGAAGAGGAAAAGATTAAATTCGATAGTATTTTGAATTTAAATTTGCATAAATTATGTACATCGACTGTGAAAAGCCATTAATATCGGCCTAATACGACACCGCTGATTGTACATAAAATTGCTTCTTCATTTTTTTTTTAAAGAACAGCCGTCACCATGTCGTTATAGGTGTCTCTAGTCTCTTTTTAAAATGTCGCAATGTGTGTATCGGGGATTATTCCTGGAATATTTTATGCTGCAAAGATTTAAGAAATATACGCGTGCTGACTTGCTGAATGAATGCATGCGAATTATTTGTATATTGCTAAGAAAAAAGGGGTTGAAATGAAACTGAAAATACAAAATGATATATGTAGGTAGGTTGGTAAGTTGTTATATGTAGAAAGCTAGGTAGGTAGTAACAATGTCACTCAACTTCGAGAATTACGTGTGTGAAATTGAATCCTCATGGGTATTGACACACAATCCCCATAGCAAAAACGTGATGTTTTTTAACGTCAAACAGGAAAAAAGATACCTAAAGAATTTTTATTATGAGGGTGTAAAATATAAATAGCTTAACATATGCTTCCATTGAAATTATATGATTTAAATATATTTTCAAAAGCGAATTGGAAAAAGAATGCGTGAAACATGGGTGAATATTAGATACCTTTTGACATTTTTTGAAAGACTCTTACTTTAAGCCAACGTACTTGAAAAATGCCTTTTAGTAGCTGCAGCCTAAGCTAATCATATTTACTCAATGCAGCAGGTACCCAGTAATATGCTCAATATTATGGCTGAGTGAAGTAAGACCGCGTTTTTTTTGTATGGCTTGAAACGGCGCGGTAGTTTTATTTCACTTGGAAAATAAATAATAAGTACACGACTGCAAATTGAAATAAGACCGCACGGCTTATAATTTCAATTTTTGATCGATTTGCTACATTTTTCTCAGTTTCGTTAGGTTTTCGTTCACTGCTCATGGTTTTCTCTGTCTCTCTCATAAGGTTTCAAATTTATGAGACTTGTTCACATTCGAATCCATGTTTCGAATTAATGTTGGGCTGAATGCTTTCACCTAATTTCGGAAATAATTTCGTGCAAATTTAGTTGAAATTACCTCATTTAGAAAAGAGGATTTGTATGGAAAATGAGGTAATTTGGGAACTAATTTGCTAATTATCATCGAAATTACCACATTTGGCCTAATGAAAACTTACGATTGCATGATTTTTTCATTACATATTTTATTGTGTTTTGAACGTATGTACATAATGTACAATTGTACAATGTACATTATATTATAAATTTTCTAAATGTCTAAAAAATCTCAAAGTTTTTGTTTTCAGGATAGGTACAACTTATATTCAGTCTATATCTGTGTTTAGTTCACCGAGTTTGACACTTAAGGTAGAACTATAATCGTCGAACGTGGTAGGAAGCTAATGTCAAAACCGGACGAAAATTAGCTTTTCGAACACTCAAATGGAGAAGTCAGCCATATTATATGCTTCCACCATTTTCATTTTTGTATCTATCTCTCAATTCACTTTCGCAGGAGCGGTCGATGAGCGCTCTTGCTATCGATAGCGAAAGTTAACGAAGCCTAACGAAAGCCACCTAATCGCAATTATGGGTGCGTTATATAAATTCCTCGTATTCGCTTCGTTTCTTACGACCACTTCAGCTGACGTTCGACGATTATAGTTCTACCTTTAATGTTCACATCTGACAGCTGCTGTCAAACTGCAAAGCTGTACCTTCCAACGAGTGTGACTCTCCGTTTCAAGTGACAAAATACTTCTAAGCAAAAGTAGTGTGACTATATATTTTGTTTATATATTTTTTTTTCGCCACGAGGCATACCATAACATTATCGAAAAAGAAGGCTATACATTACTGCAACTTTTGTACTTTATTATCTATCGTTAAAGTAAGACAAACTCTGTAATAACCCCCCTCCTTATAAAAACCTTCACGTATTTAAGCGACTCCATAGTAAACATTCTTTAATGACACCATGAAACTTTGTGAAATGTTCTTGATCCTGCATTATGGATTATTATGGATTTTTATAATATCTATTTCTAGCTATTAAACGGAGAATAACTCTTGCAAATCGCTGCTTCTTTGGACTTAGAAGGCAATTGAGTAGTAAAGTCCTCTCTCGAGCAACTAAGGTGACCCTTTATAAGACGCTTATCATGCCAGTTCTTATTTATGGCGCTGAGGCTTGGACCTTGTCAAGGCAGGATGAGAACGTCTTAGGATGCTTCGAGAGGAAAATTCTCTGGGTGATTCTTGGTCCCGTCTGCATGAGCTGTACGGGCTGTACAGCGAAACTGACCTGGTCAAACGAATCAAAGTCCAACGACTTAGACCGCTGGGTCATGTAGAGCGAATGGACATCAACCCTCCGGCCCGAAGAGTCTTCAAATCCAATCCCGAGGGACGGCGCAGTAGAGGAAGACCGCGGCTCAGGTGGCGCACGCAAGTGGGAGAGAACCTCAACCAACTTGGCGTGCGAATCTGGAGACAGCTAGCTAGGCACCGAGCTGGCTGGAGACGCATGTTGGTTGGCGCCACCTTAAGTAAGTAAGTAAGTATTTCTAATTTTTTCAATCGCGCGATCTTTCGAATTCCTTAAGCTCGAAGGCGTATGCCCGAAATAAGTTTTGCAATATAAAACTTGCTGCACACAATGCGATGAAATCGTAGTCGGATCAATGTATAGATAGCTAGAATAGTTGTCATAAATGCTTAACAAAACATTTTCAACTCTTGTCTTTCCTGCCGATGCTTTCTTGACAATAAAGCTGGATAGTAGGTTGTTATACCTATACCAATTTAAAACAAACATTATGTATTTGCTCTTGCATTCACAAGATTTGATAGAAAATTTTACCAATCTCATAAATTTTTAAGAGTTAAAAAATACTCTTCCTTTCCATCGTCCTTTATTCATTTCATTAGTGTAAGTAGTTTTTCCTTAGTCCTTAACCCTTGTTTGAAAAGTTAACTACTGAGAATTTTTTATCCCACGGCATTGTATTTCTTCCTCCGAATCTGCATAGGTCACAGAAACATCTTTTCTGGCATTTCAACAAAATCCAAAAAAAAAAAGAACGAAGAAAAAGGCTATTTCTCTAAGGCCTCATAGTTTTCGTTCATTTAACCGCATTCCTGATTCATAAATCTTTTGCCATCAAAAGGATTCCAAGGCAGGTCATAAAACTTTTATTTATCATGGGTAGGATTCTTTTATCTTCTTACCTACATATATGTATGTGTATAGGTATATAAATTATAATAAAAGAAAAAGTAACACATTTCAACAACATGCGCCTTTTCCATTGTTGCGAAAATAGCAGTGAAAGGGTTATTCACATCTAAAGGAATATTAACATAAAGAAAAAAAAAAATCAATGACGGTAAATTATTGTGAAAAAAAAACTTCTGAGAGGGTCCTTGAATCACGACATTTATAACTGCTGTTTGATACGTCATCGTCATGTCATTCTGTTTAACTTAAATATTTTTTTTTTGATAAACTAACAAACGATTATCTAAAACTATAATCAGATAAGCAAAGTTTTCTTTAATAAGCTTTTATCATAAAATAATTGAAATGTAATAAATTTAATATGATTTTTGTGCAACACCATTTTTTTAAGTTAAATTCCGGAAAAGCTATTCATTGAAGATACCTACTCAACCAGATTGCTGTCAAATACCCAACCTAATTCCCCAATTCATTGTTTCAAATAATAGTTAATCTTGTGAAAAAAATGCTTAAAAGTATTAAACGTATACCTTATACTCTCATGTCATGCCTGAGGACCCAATTTAGCGAAAAAAGCAAAATCCAAAATCTGTAAAAAAAAAAACAATCCATTTTATGTTCCACTTTTTATTACTCTTTTAGGGGTCAAGTATTGGTTTGAAATAAGAGAAAAGTTTATTTCTGCAAACGTGACTCTCGTTAATCTTCGTCTAATATACATACATATTTTTGTTTTAATCTCGAAGTGAAGTTAATTAATGCATTAAGTTGTATATAAGTATCAATTTAGGGTAACAACATTAACCGATCAAAAAGTGGTTAAGTAGGTTATTTTGCGCTTAATTTTTCGTTAATTATTTGTTAAAAATTAGAATTTTACGTTTTTTTTGCTACTTCGGTAACTTTATATCAAGCACTTAAAAAAGGGAATACCTACTAACTTAGAGTACATACATATATAGTTAATAGAAATTTGCCGTTAACGGGTCTTGAGTTAGTTGTGAGTTTTGTCGTGCTAAGTTATTTTTATAACTTGATGAAAGATAACAGTTAATGGCTCGGGAATTTGCCGTCGGCTGAGACAATTTTAATTTTTTTCTGTTTTCTATGTTTTGTTTTTTAACTTTATTTTAAGTTACCACAGCAGCACCAGGAAAGAGTCTTATGGCCGATTGCAGCAAAACTTTTATTTTTAATAGACTTTTAAGTCTTAAAATGACGTTTGTTCCATACAAAATACGCCAGCATAAAATTTAAAAGCTTGTTAAATATTTGTGCTAATGAACATTAGTTGTGGAAATTATAATTTTTTCTTGCTATGTTTATTTTTGCTGCTTTACATACTTGATGCAAGTAATCGAAGTACTTCCTAGAAAAGAGGTGCAAACTTCTTTAAGAGTATAGTTTATGAAATAGGAAAAACTTTTATCAGGCAATGTTTTCTATGCTTTCTTACTTAATTTATAGAAGATTATAAAAGCTTATAGCTTATCCTAAAAGAGGTTATATGCAATCTGACGAGAAATTTGATATTTTCACAAGTAACTCAGTAAATTAATGGCAAATTCACAAGCCGTTAACTACACTTTAAAAGAAGTTTTTACTCCAAAAACATGGAAAAATAGATTGAATGTAAAATTATAATTTTACAAATTAATGACAATCAATGGCCCTGAAGCCATGAATCTTGGGGCCCTATTACGTAAAACGAAACGAAAGTCAAATAAACGATACTGGAGTAAACGATAGTCACAACAAAGAGCGATTATGTAAAACGAAAAATTGCGTTAGAAAGATGTTGCCAAGTGAAAACATAAAAACTATTTTTTTTTGAAGCGCAACTTACTTCACGCTTGTTTTTGATTGTTTTGATTGGCTATTGGGCAAATAATTTTTCGCAACACCTGGGTTGCGTTCCATAAAAGCTATGAGGAAATCCAATTGCTTTGATTGTGTTGATTGTTTTGGTGGCCTATAAAATAAATATTAACAATAAAATATTAATTTTCACTATGATATATTTCTCTTTTATTATATTTCACTATGATTATATTTTACTTAAAAAAAAAAATTCCCGGCAGACCGCAGACACAAATTATTTTATAACAAATTATGAACGATAATGAAAGATTTACGACTGCCAAATGTCAGTCGTTAGTAATAACGATAACGAGTATCGTTAAACATTTGCGATTTTCGTTTTACGTAATCGCATTTTATCGATAACGATAGAATTTCAACGAGTATCGTTTTACGTAATAGGGCCTCTGGATTCATGATGTGTTACTGAATACTGATGTTGTCATCCTTCTATTTAGCATATTGGTGTCATGGGTGGTGTGACCTAATATTTCCCGTGTGACTGCTTTTGAATAGAGGTGATCGTGACGTAATGTTGAAAATGTCAATTAAAGTAAAATTCTGCAGGATGAAATTGAAAGCTTTAGCTGAACACAGGAGTTAGGTCAATTTATTTGCTTGTTTGCTCAGGCTAGGGTTTTTTTTTTAAACTCATCAATGGGTAGAAATGATAGAAGTCTCAAGTCGTCGTACCTGATGGTACCTTAAGTTAACGTTGCGTTTGGTTGCAATTGTTTTAGATCCACGTGAGAGGTCAGACTACTGCACATAAATATTGGTATACTGTCCAAAAGTCTCTAGCAGTTGAGGGTTCATGGGAAGGACCCATCAGCTGATTTAGTTGGCTTGAAAAAGCTAGTCCTTTGTTTATGTTAATTCTAGATTGCTATTGACTATTTCTTCCATGATATTTGGTTTCTTTGCAATAATTTTATTGATTTAATCCAATATACGAAGTCTCTACTTGTCACCTTATCGTCAGAAACTTGACACCATAATTTTTTTGGATCATTTTTTCCAGTCCGATTAAAAGCTGAACCAAACTACTCCTGTGTGGTGTGTCGATATCACAATTTCAGTATATTTTATCGACATAACAGGACACAACACAGATCTAAAATCGATGAAACATACTAAAATTGTGATATCGATACTCCACGCGAGAGTAGTGTGGTTCAGCATAAAGTTTTGTCTTCACTTCATTTAGTACAAAGCCAATTTTTCACACCCTTATCAATAAGCTATATTGTACCTAACCTTTCTACTCTTGTTTTTCAGCACCATCAAAAACATGCGACATAGCATTTCCGCCACGTAAATATTTTCACTTCTATTTTCTATACTGCATGTCGGATTGGGTTCTATCCCAGCTTCGGGCAGATTTGTCCACTTTGTCATTGCAATATAATTTCTATCATTTTTCCCATGTGGGTTCTTTTATTTAGATTAAACTTTTTGTTATTTTTGTATGTTGTTACTGTCACATGCATGCAACACTGTTTTGTGTTTGAATATTTCGGAGCTGGTAAAATTTAATTTCAATTGATTCTAGACTAATCACCCACTCTGAAAAATGATTTTTTTTTTCTTTCTATTATGTGTTGTAAAACAAGTCGATAGCACAGAATTTGGGGTGGTAGAAACATCACACAGAGTGTAACGTCATCGTTCGTCGGTCGTGCCTAGGGAGTCACGTGTTTCGTTTTGGAATTTGCTCCTGTGTTGAATTGGAAACGAGAAACAAAAGGGAAAGAAAAAAAAAACTTTAAGGCGGATAGGGGTGGAAAATCAATATTGAAAATGTGAACCGAATTCATAGGCACACCACAATGACGAGCTATGCCACTGCCACCCCATGCTCTGCGACGGGAGGTAAATGTCTGCGATTTGCAAATGAAACTCCATGCATTTAAAATAAACAGTGAATCAGTCCAAGGATGGTGGGTAGTTATGACTGACATATTATTGGAAGTTGTCAGTTACTATGTTAAAATTTCAAGATGGCGAGGCGTTTTCCAACTTGTTTTCAGAAAATCTCTTTTATAGGTAGAAGTGGCGATCACAAGGCAGTCTAGCCTGTGATCCAGTTGGCGCTGTAGTGCGACGTTTTGATTAATCTAATTTATATGTATGAGCAAGTTTTACATCCTTCCAATTAGCTGTTCATCACAAAAATGTTGAAACAGAAGAACAAGCAAATCTAAACTAATCGATCACAGATGAAAGCAGGATTTTCCTGCCACTTCATCCACCTCTTGCTTACCTGATACTTGATTTCATTCTATTGACTACTTGCGAAGCACTGACACCACTTTGACTCCATCATTCATACACCATGTTTTTTGTCGCATTAGTAGTGTACTTTGGCAATTTCTCTTTCTGTAGGCAAGTTTGTTGAATCAGGGTTTTGTACTCCGTACTCTTCACTTTTATGTCAGGTGAAACACATGATTTTTCATAAAAGAAAAGTATCCCTTGTATACCTCGTCTCCATAAAAATTCCATCAGCAGAAGAATATGTTGATAGGTGTACACTTGTACACTTCTCTCAAAATTGCTTCGCACCTTGTGTTCTTCTTGAATCTTGTCAATCTTGTAAATTTGACAAAAGAGGAGCAAATGGGAGGACCTACGCTTTTATACCATATCCTGAAGGTTAGAGTGAGAAGAACTCTATTCTTAACAAGTGGAGAATTTGTCAATTTCTAGCAAGAGACAGCAACAGAGAAAGCAGTTTCACTGCTCAATGTTGAACAGCAGTTTAAGCTCGGATATCTTAGTTGATATAATAGGGCGCAAGTGTCAACTTATCAAACTATCTTGGAGAAGCTATTAACTATTCAAATGAAACCCCTGGAAATCAAACATTGAAAACTATGCTGCAAGCTGCTGCTGCTTACGTTTGCTGCACTTTCTAAAACGTCACCTGCATTTGGAAGTAATTTTTTGACATCCTCGTAGTTCGTTACCCAGTCAACAGAAACCCCTTCAAAAATCAAAAGCCTTTATTTGCTTGCAACATATTTTGTTTTTAAGGTTAACGACAGACTAACTGCACTTCTATCCTGGGACTTGGAAATGAGATTGGAGCTTGGTTGGGACTTGGGAGTTTGCAAGGAGAATGCAGTTGCATTTGCAGTTTCATGTTTTTCCTTTTTGGTGCACATGCTCGTAGACATTACCATGAATAACTGAATTCCGCTTCAGACAACATGAATAGCCTTACAACCACATTGATGCCTGTCCCTATCTAGCCCAGACTATTTTATAAGCATAGACGAATACAAATTTCTATACACTACACCATAAAGTGGATTTTTAAAGTGATTTAAGTATTTATGCAGGAACATTTTTGAGGCGTTAAGGTATGAACAAAAATGTATAGGTACTTGGTGAAGCCATTGGCCTTGTTAAATAAGACATTGCATTATTTTTGTCATTTTATACCAATTGTAGAAGTTTATCGAATAAAACAAGATTATCACAAATTATTGGTTTATAAAATGATTAAAAAAATGACATTTTGCCACTCGAAGAAATTTCCTATTAGTTGCATAGATTAAATATTTTGTCTAGAATAATTTGGTCAATCAAATTTGTGTATGATGAAATGAGAAGTTTTAGACAATTTACACATTTTGATGATTAATAACACAAAAAAAATGGCTATTTGTCACCACTGTGAGTTAAAGATTATTTACATAAGTAACGGTACATCGCGTTTGAAGCTGACTATGTCTATAATTACTATTATAACCAGCATACTAAAAATTCTGTATTTGAATTCCAGATCCAATCGTTTTCAAAGTGAAAAATAAACAACCATCAATAAAATTAAAATTAACCAGCACCTTTAACATCCCCTTTTTGTTTTTGTCAATAGTCCTCGTTAGGGTGATTGAAGCGCCCATGCTCGTGTCCTTAAAATATCTTAGAATGTGTATTTCCCACTTTTCAGGCAGCATATCAAATCCAAATAGTCATGTATATATGGATGTCCTGAAATTCAGTATTATAGGTGTCAGACGTTGGAAATAAAAACAACAATGAAAGTGAAAGAAAAAATAAATATCCAACCCCTGCTGGTTGGTGCTACTACTGTGGGGAATATTATTATTATGCAACAACAATAACATGACGTATATAACCTTTTGTCGTAGTTATACCTATACCTATTCAAGCAGTAGGTATAAAGCTATTATTTATCCGTCAGTCGATTCATGAATCATGATCCAAGTTCATGATCATCATCATCATTAGTAACATGGTAAATTGCACCAATGCACAGCGCAGCGTCAGCACAAGCTGAAGCAAAAAGGAAACCATACAACAACAACAAAAAAAAAAATCTAAATGCAGTTGTGCAACAATGCAAGGATTCTCAAACATCTGCAACCCTTGGTGTTGTGATGGAGAGCTATATCGTTTGTTGTGTTGCAACTATTATGAACTGGTACACTGAACCGAAGAAGGTGCAATTAAAAATGTAATGATGTTTTTATTTTTTTTTTTTCATCATGAAGAAATAAGTGGTAATGCACTTGAATTTTAACAGAAATAAAAAGTTGCCAGGAACTTTGTGAAATAATTATAGTTAAACATTTTCTGCAAATGATGAAATGTAAGCTTTGAAGTTTGGATAGTTACCTCACTTGTACAGTGCAGCTCACATGATTATAACTCTCGAACATTTTTCTTTAACTTGGACCATATTTTAATATAAACAGTAGTTCTTAATAAACTTCTATTGTTAAGTGTTTCCAGGTTTATTTTATCATATAGGTATAGGAAGGTGTTGAAATCTTCCATAAACACTATGAGGATCTAGCGTAAAAATCACCTATCTCTTATTCTATGGTTGGTATTGAAAAATAGCACGTCTGTAATTATTTTGTACAAGTCGCCATTTTTAAAAATACGGTTTTTGCTTTGTTCCAAATAGACGAAACTGCGATGTTTTGTTTTGTATGCCCAAATTTTGAGCATACATTGAGGCACTTTCAAAGTGCCTGGTTACACGAGCGGAAAAAAAAGTTAATTCTCGAAAGAGAAAGCATGATTTTTAGAAAGAAAGAAAGAGATGGCATTTTCTTCCATCTCTTTCCTTCTTTCTAAAAATCATGCGTTCTCTTTCGAGAATTAACTTTTTTTCCGCTCATGTAACCAGGCACAAATCAGATTTTAGACCAATTCATACAAGAAAACAGCTCTGCGGTAGACCATGCTTGCTTGGGCTGGAGAGGTGGCGTAGAGCAGGGTGCCCGAAGCCTAGGGGTGCACAACTATTGAGAGCGGGATAGGTGGAGAGACTTGTTGAAAGAGGCCAGAACCGGACGCCGTTTGTCGAGCCGATGATGATGATGATGATGATGATAATGATGAAGGAAACAGCTCTGAGTTTAAAATTGGTGATCGAGATGTAGAAAGTTTTCGACGTTGAATGATCTTCTTGTTTGCGAATTTCACCTTGTGAATTTCGTTTTCTTGGGATGCGATCACCTCGGTAAATCGATCTACCGGAGGAGGATCTCGTTTTCAAAGACATCTCTGTTAGGTGCTGGTCTTGGTTTACGTTGGCCCCTAGTGCCAGAACTTTTCGATTCACGATGATCTCTGATTTTTGATGACGGTGAATTTCGATCAACACGACGTTTTGATTTGGATGAAGATAAAACTGGATCCTTATACGCTATCGACCGAATTTCGATGTTTTGGGGGTTCCTGCTAGACTTTTTCTTAGGAGATGATTTTAGTTCTTTATCCTGTCGGGAGTGCTCAGTTCAACGAAGCTCATTATAACTCAACACAGTTAAACAAAGGGTCACAGATTTCA
This sequence comes from Syrphus vitripennis, assembly GCA_958431115.1. NCBI lineage: Eukaryota > Metazoa > Arthropoda > Insecta > Diptera > Syrphidae > Syrphus > Syrphus vitripennis. The sequence continues at coordinate 30,935,009 of OY288110.1, forward strand.
CCTATGCCCGAAAAGAGATAGGTCACACTTTGTGTCGATAGTTTGTTTGGAAAATCAATTCTAACCCAAAATGGCGTCGCTCAGCCCAAACGTTGTTTACGACACTAAAAAAACCGCACCTATCATTATAGTCCAAAATACTCAAAATCGGCAAGTGGAACAAAGTGAAGTTGAAGATCGATGCATCCGATTTTTTTTTTCTTTCTTCTTTTTTTTACATATCAATGGTATTGCACAATTTTAAACACCAAAATGTTTGGCACATATTTTTCCAAGTGCCGCATGTTTGTTACTTTTTTTAATTTTATCCCTTTATATTTTTTTATTGGGTTTTTAAACTTTTAAAATTGATTTTTGTTAAGCGTGCAGCTAGACCCAACTTAAAGTTTAAAAATAAATTTTTTTTTGTATATTACTCGTGTTTTTTTCTAAACCCCTCAGCAATATGACAAAAAATAACCATAAGAAATTAATAAAGTTGGTGGTCATAAAATTTTAAATTAAAATTGGCGTTAAAAATGTACTGATACCATTGATATAATTATTGCTAGCGGCAATCCTAAAAGAAAAAAAACTTCGGATGTAGTTATCTTAAGCTTCATTTATAGTCTTGAGTCTCACTCTCTCTCCGTTGGCTCTCTCTCAGTTGGCAACCTCATATTTAAGTTGTGCACTTGATAAATTAAAATTATTAGCTGTGTCCTGTGTCAAAAGAAAACAAATATGTTGCCGCATTACACGCGGCACCTATAAACATTATGTAGTTGGGCCTCCCAAGACGAAAACACCAATGCCCCCTTCACAACCACGGTTTTTTTCGTTTGCCCCGGAGTTTTGCTTTTTTCACAATTTGTGTGCTCTATTTCTCATGCGTCATTTAAAAAAATATGCCTAAGCATAAAAAAATGAAGTTAAATCGCCCAATAACATTTTCGGGCCTTTAACCAAAATTTTGGATCGCATAGTAATGAGTTTTTGAAGATTGTGACAAATCACCAATATTATTAAAGCGACTTGTTTATTTTCCAATTTTTTTTTTTTGAAGTTTTGCCATTGTGACAGATCACCCATTTTTTCTAGTGTGTTAAATTACATGCTCTCATTTTGAATAATTTATCATTATTCTGTTTATGATTCGTGCAGAATAAGTGAACTGAATTAAAGGTTTGAGTCGGGATGAAATTCTCTTAGAGAGAAGTCAATCTGCCGAAAAGTATTCAAACGCCTTGGAAACAACAATTTATTTTATTTTTAAGAAATGTAAACAAAAGATCCATCAAGAAAAATAATAATTGGAGTGGAAATTAAAATTTGTTTTTATTTTGAATGAATTAAAAAATTCAACAGAATAAGATGAACGAGAATAAAAAAATAAAATGGTATGTACATATGTATGTATGTTTTTAACATTTGGTGATATACTCGAACACTTCAGAAAAAATATTCACCCATTTTCAAAATATTGAGTTTAAAAAAAATATCCATAACAAAATATCGACAACAAGTATAAAAATATAGTTGTTGGCTCATCTCTATCCAGGCCAAAGTAAAGCATCGAGAAATCTCTGCGCTAAACGAAGCCCCAATGGCTGAGTTGCTGTTGTAATTCGCACTATACACACCTTTTATTTGATTCGCTCTCATTAGTTCTGTTTGTTTTTTAAGAACGCCATGAAAGATGAAAAATTAATTAAACACACAAGTGAGCAAACAATTTAGAATTTACTGAACTGAAACAGTAATGACATTTTCATTACATCAGCAGCCCCAGATTGCAGCATATTTTGAGGATGCATCTTAAATCTATATGATATGAATCCGAATTATTAATTATCGAACAAAAACTTAACTTAACTTAAAGATTCGAGTCATAGAAAAGTATGAATTGCCCTTGAATATTATATTGTATAACCATAAAAGATATGAGTACAAAATTTCTTTCTAAACTCTAACATGCGTTTGAAAAGTTATAAATTATAAAAAGAAACATTATACTTTCCCAATTCGTATATGATTTAAAAATTATGGAAAACAGTTGACCCTTTCACAGATATGGATTTCCAAGTAATAAAGACTCCACTTTTTCAGGACAACTCTTTATGGTTTGTAAACATTAATGAAATGAATTTTTTTTACCATCACCTTAGTCAATAAAAGTCTTAGAAAATGTTTGTGTTTAACATCCGGAATGCGTGACTTGGTAACTCATGGAAAACTAATGTAGGTACTCAAGCGAATCAAGCACTCTTTTAGTTAAGGTATTATGCTATAACCATAAAATCAAAACCTTCCTGTGTGTCCAACCAAAAATAAAAATCTAATTTTTCCCAAAAATTTTCACGCTATAGGCCATACCTACCTGCGATGGAATAAATTATTATTATTTATGTAAGTGGGTTTTTGTGTTTGAACAGGGAATATTGTTCTAAAATAAAATGCATACCTAATTATGCATTAGTTGTTTACATCACGTAATTGTGTTACGAGTAGCTATAGTGATTGTTTCTTTTTTTTTTTGTAACAAAGTGTTAAATTAATTTATCTTAAGTACAAAGATGGGTACAAAATATGACGTGGACGTGACATGAATCCTTCAAAAAAAAACTCTCAGCCATCAAGCTAGTTCAAACTCATGCACATTTATTGCACATCTCCTTAAGAAGTTGCTGTTACGTAGCTGTGCATTTATATTCCTGACTCTTCAATAAGTATTTAATTTCTGTACCGATGTACCGAATGGATATAAAATTTATAATTGTTTTTTTTTTTTTATTGTACTATTCAGAATGCAGAATGTCAGTTTATTAGACTTGACCATTCCTTATTCCAATTGCAATTGTTTTTATGAATTAATTTTTTTATTAATTCGTTTATATTTTATTTTGGTAGACAGTTTATCAAATAAAAATTGGATTAAGGTTCAGCACCACCAGGAGCCTGATGATTGTTTGGCAAGCATGAAATAGCTAAAATAAAATATAACCGAATAACCATTAAGTTGTTATTGTTCACAAAAATTCAATAAAATTTATATTAATGTATGTATATAGCAGAATGAATATTAATTTGTATCGTTCATAGTTTTGGATGTCAAAAATATCTAGAGCAGTAAATTATCGAGTGCTAAGAAATTAAAAGACTCATAAACCTACTCATTGAGTCATAAAAGAAATTATTTACGTTAACCCATACAAGTGATGTTCACCATGCAGACCTACCAAGCGTTAAGGCCAGCTTTGACACCATCTTTGCACCAACATTGACACCATCCTTGTGACGCAGAGAAAAAAAAAACTACTAAAAACAGTAAGATTCCCATATTGACTTATTTTACTTTGAAATTTGAAAAACTTATTAAAATTTTACTTATTCAATTTTCTTTTTAAAAATATATTGTAAATCTAGAACTGAGATTGATTGGTTGCCGCTGATTAATTATTTTAATCTGCTTGAAAGCTTTTAACATAAGCAAATGAGAATCAATTTGGTCGGTTTTTTATATCAAATGCCCTTCTGTTGAAGCGATTAATTTTGCTTTGTAGCCTGAATGTATGCAGTAACAAACTGATACTTTTCATTATCTAATATTTTGTAGTTCAGCTTATGGGTATACTAGTACATTAATACTAATGTAGCAGCCTTGTAGGCTATGCTTTCCAATAATCATTATGAAAAATCAGTGGACAGTGTATAGTCTTCAGTAATATGAGACTTTAATATTTATTTAAATAATTTAAGAATTGAAATTTTAGATTCTGATTCAAAAAAAAAAAACTCCAATTGTGGTTTAAAGTGTATAGTGGTCCAACTTAAAATAAAAGGCACGACTGGAAGACTCGAACTTGCTAATGTATTGAAGTATTGAAAAATAAAATTAACGACTGGGTAACACGTATTTGTTCCTATTTATTTTCGACAGTAGGAAATTCTGTATTCTAGGAATTTATAATTTTTGGCAACGGTTTTTTTTTTAAATTCATATGGGAGGTACCATTATTTATATCTAAATTTATTTTTTTACCCTCAAACAATCGTATCAAAATTCTGGAAGCCGTTTACGAAAAATTAGACGTTTACCGTTATTTTTGAAAATAAAACTAATGTTTGTTTAAATTATAAAAGATAGTATTAAAAAACCGTTTTGTACCATTTTGAAATATTTAATTTTCAAAAATTATTTTTTTTTTGACAATTAAAGTTCAGATTACATTTTATGAATTATAGAAAAAAAAGATTAAAAATGTAGAGCAGTTAGTGTTTATTTTTGGTCTTAAAAAAATTCAAAAAAAAAAGTGTTTGGATACAGTCCAAAAAACACTATTCCCCAAATCTCAAGAAAATCCATCAAACTGAACGTCAATAGACAGACAAGCAGATAGAATCGTGAGAACCACTTATTTTCGACTTCCTTTCAATTTTGATCATAATTTAGATTAATTTTGATCAAAATCTCGAGATTAAATTTTTTCAAGAGTCTGAAACTTGGCCCAAATTCTATACTTGCAAAAAAATTATTGAATTCTATAAAAAAATATTTTTTAGGTCAGCTTTTTTTCAAGAAAATAAAATCTAAAAATTCAGAATTTCTTTTGAATTTTAATTGTTTTTTGAGTAAAATTTTCATGAATTTTTTGATTTTTACTGTACTTAGAAACTCAAATTTATTTTTCAAAATTTTTGATTTTGATATTTTTAGGGGTTATTTAAAGAATCGTCAAGTTAGGAAGATAATTTGAATTTACGTTTGCTCCTAATGTTAAACTAAAATAAAACAAACATTTTTAGTATGAGGTATGACGCTAAGTTAAAAATAGTACTTGATAATTATAAAGCAATTATAATTTTAAGCATGTTTAACATTGTTTACTCTCTTACGTTTATAAATTTAAAAAAAAAATCAAAAAATGTAATACACTGAAACAGCGCCACGTCTCCTTCAACTTATTTAAAAGCTTCTAACGCTAAGAAAATGAAATTAAGTTGTTCATAAGTAAACAAGCTCTCTGCTTTAGCATTTGTAATTAAGGCTCTATTAAAGCGTTAAATATGTATATAATCTTTTGATTTTTTTTGTTTGTACTGTTTTTGAGATCTCAAAACTTAACTTTCCTAATTGTTCATTGTAATGACTGCGAAATAACAACTCACTAAGAATTAAAATTATAAACATCATGAAATGATTTATATACCTACTCAACTCGTTGCAATTAAAATTAAATTACAATACAAAATATATATTGTTTAAAATTAATATAACGAAAATTGCAACTGTAAAAGTAAATTTAATAAGAATGCACGAGTTTGTCACGTGTACTTCCACATCAGGTATAAGTCCATTAAAAGACATTATTACCTAACAAACTTTAATTGAATATAAGTCATGACAAATTGAAAGTAGCGAAATAGATTGTTGATATTAAATTAAAAATAAACTTTTTCCAACTTAATTGCCAATTTGAAAGGAAGTTCTTAAATTTCTACAATGTTTTAGATATACATAAATATTGAAATATATATTATAACTCTTCAAGGCTCAGGAACTGGATGCTTAACAGATAACACGGAAAATTGTAGGAGCATATCGCTTAGGAAATTTGGATGGAGACCAACAATTAATCACTTAATTCCAAACTGGATTCAGAAACAATTTGTCAACCATCTTTGTACTAATATCCATCGTTTGGGCATTCTAAGCTAGAAACAAGAGAACAAGACGGTCTATGTGTTTTTCGTTGACTTCGATACAAAAACGGGTGTTAAACGAAGAAGCCTCTCCTGAACGCCTGCTGCTTGCATTTTTAGTAATGATTTAGAAGCTTACCTTCCTGGAGGTATCTGGATTACTGTTGAGTTAAGAAATGCTTCTGGTAATGAATTGTTAATGTTGAATTCAAATAATTTGAGTGAAAAATTCAATCTCACGAAAACTCTATGGGCGATGCTTTTATAGAAGAGGCTAGGAAATCTGATAGCAGACTTCTCTTCATTCATTGCGTTCACAATTTTTAAGGTTCCGTTTCAGTATTAATTGTACAAAAAATAGTATTGTTGTTAAGGATCTCTAAGATCTGGTTTTTCCGTGCGGGATTAAATTTAACTCCAAGTTAGCTCACTAAATATGTTGAATAAACGCTAGATTAACTTGTGGAGTCAGTTATCAATCATTAACTTACTCATTTTGGTTTAAGTCAGCACTGAAAATCTAAACCTAAGTAAATAAAACTTATTTGAACCGAATATGTGTGAAGGGGTCTAGGCGGAAACTGGAAACAATCCGAATAGATACCGAACCAAATAAAACCTAATAAGTGTGAAACCAGCCTTATTCGATTAAAATTTATAACATTACACCTAAAAGTACATATTTTTATTTTATAAAAGCATTTTTTCTCCCATAAATCTACTTAAATGTATTCTAGCTGAAGAACATTATCTACAATTTATAGAGTGCACAGTTTAAATAAAGGCATTCAATTAAAATAACATTTCACTAAGTATAATAATTATGAATAAGTACTTTAAAATCACCTACAACAGATGGCAAGCTTCAGCTAAATTACAACAAAAGTATAATATCATAAAAATCTGTTATTCGCCACTACACAGCGAATTATGGTAACTAGTCTCATTAAACTAATTGAATTGGTGTATACTGTATAGAATCTATTACAGTCTGTATTTCAGTGCACACCCGGCTTAAATGACGTAGGTACTTTGTCTAGATGTAATCTATTTAATGATCTCTCCTGCTGTGTTTAACAATTATCAATTAGAAGAACAACTTCACCTGGTGTTTTTGTTTTTATAGTAAGTAGTCATATAATGTGTCTGCCATATAAAAATAATAAATCCTTTTTATTAATAAGCTTTGCTTTAATTCAGCAAAGGTGTGTTCCACACAATAATTCTGATCTACATCTACATATTTGATTAAAATTAGAGCGTGACAAACTCATGCCATACATCCGAATGTGTGAAAGAGTACCTTCTACCATTTAGATGAACTTGCTGAACGTCTTCATACCGTCATTGGCCATTTTCTTTATTAGTTCAGAGTAGAGTCTGAAATGCCAAACAAACAATCGTGGTTTTTTTTCGTTCCGAGCTTCAATTTCGTGTTTCTTTTTTCGCTGAGGGCATGCTCAGAGCCCGCTCTGAGTTCAGGAAAAAATGGTTGAACCAAAGGAAGTGATAGAGCAAAACAATGGAAGACTTGCAATGACAAATGTCAAAGGTTATTATAGCTCATGATGTTTGTTTCAGAGCTCTAATGGCATCTTCAATTGGCAATCTGGAAGCAGAAAAAACCAATCTGAATGCGTTCAAATGGGCAAAAGTGACAGTTCTGATTTTGAAAAGAAGAGAATTTCTCTTTGAAATCAGAAGCAAAATCCGAATCTTAAAACAATTCTGGATTGCCAATTGAAAACGCCATTAATATTTTTAAGAGCTCTGAATTAATATTGAAGTTCTGTGATAAATACTAACATTGAGATAATTGAGTTATAAATCATTCGTTTTTTTTTTAATGTAATATTCAATACTATGCGTATAAATAAAAGTCGTAAATTGCAATTCAATTAATAAGCGGCAAATCGAAAAGTTAATTATGTTTAATATTAACGCTAAGTGTTTGTTATTATTATATATTCTCGTGAAGCTGTTTTTTAAAAATTAATTTTTATATGACAGGTGTCTTTTCAAGAGCTCACACAAGCGCAAGCAAAATACGTTGCTAGTATTGACAACAACATGTTTTTGTTTGTGTTTTGTCGCTGGCACCGAATGTTTCGCGTTAGTTTTAAAAAGTATTTAGAATTAGTGAAATGTTAACATAAATGTATAGCTTGTTTAGTTGAAAATATGTATAGTTATTTTTGTATGTATTTTTGTATGTATAGCTATTTTTGTTTTTAACGAAAACATTCTTGGATACCTTCAAAGCCTGGCAAGCAGGTACTTCTTCTCAAGAAGTGCCAAAAAAAGTTTGATAAAAATTGGTACCTCTATGATACTTAGTTAAAAAAAAAAAATTAACTTGGAGGGGTGTTTTTTACCTATGTACGTTAAGTTTTCGATTCGTAAAAAAAATAGAGCTCGAGATATTAATCGCACCCGACATTATCTTCCTAAAAAATGGTCCTAAACTACTGCAGGGATTTTCTTTAAACTTTGAAATTATGGTTTTAAGGAGATTTCCCAAAGGGAAAATTTAACCTTTTTGGCTCCCAAAATAATGGAACCTGTCATATAACCTTTAAGAAAAAACTTATTTATCACGAAAACGGTTCAATTTTTTTTTCTCACAAAAGTGAGTAATTAAAAATATTTGGTCAAAAAATATTTTTATTACATTTCAGTTTTTTGTTCATTAAATCAAACCGATTTCTCTTAAAAAAACATTTGAAAAAAAACTGCTTGGTTGCTTTTAGAAATGCCAATAATACTCATAATTAATTGTTCTATGATTTATTGTGATATGATTTCCTTTGTTTGATACGATAAAATGTGTGCTAAAGCTATTTGACCTTTCTTGGCCTCCATTTCTAATTTTTTTTTTCAAAACTCCTGAAACGGTTAAAAAAAACTTGTAAAAACTCGAAATCCCTCACACATCTAAATAAAGTAAAAACGAAGACTAAAAACTTGCACAAAATGTTAAATAATTTTTCAATTAATATTCCTTCTCTTTGTATAAGTCAATGTATTAAGTTAGAATCAGTTTGCAATTATGGATTAATAATCAGCTTTGCGGAATAATAAAAATACATTGAATCAAAATGATTAACTTATTAACAAAAAAAAACACACTCAACGATAGTTCATATAAAGAAACCTGTCAAATCATTCAAGTTCATGATCGAAATAATGTTTCACCGATTGAAAATTTAATTAGCCATCAACTCAGTCTAGTTGTCAATAAAACGTCATTAAATTATATTGGTTCCTACTTGATGGGAAGTGGAAAAAAAAGGTGATATCAGTCTTGCTAAAATTGTATTTTAAAAGCCTTTATAAAGGTGTTAGCTCCTATAGTGCATACCAGGTATTTATTGAATGAATATTTATATACATATGTATACATAAATATTATTGAGACTTTATAATCATTTGATCTTAATACGCTTTGATTTGAAGAGTTGCACAGACACTGACTGATAACTCTGTTAAACCGCCGCGGCGGGCCGGCCGCCGCGCCGCACCGCCAAGCGCGCCGTTGCGCTGATCGCTCTGGCCGGACACGGAACCACCTAGACTTAGCCACTAGGGGTCTGACTTAGTCTATTAGCAAATCAATTATTTAATTTTACGCCTTTCGACAATATTTAAAAAAAAGTTACTTACAAAGTAAATAAAATCGACTAGTTTCTTAATTGAAGACAGAAGTAGGTTGGGCTGAGTTTGTTGTTAGTTAGTGTTTTTTTTTTCAAAAGTATTGTAAAGAATGTCTTTAGGAAGTGAAAAACTTGCCTAGAGAATGCTTTGACATTATAAGAATTTAATTGCATAAAAATGTTAGATATTTTTTTTACATTTGATCAAAGTTGCACCAATTGTTGTTTGTATTTTTTTTTTAATTTAATTAATCAAGACAACTAGTGAGGAATGTAAAACCGGGATATTTTGACGGCTAATTAAACGAATTGACAAGGCTTGATTTATTTAATATTCTAATTCTAATTGGAATTGAAATAAATAGTATTTAACATACCCTTGTTGACTATCTCATTAAGTATTGACGCATGTCAAAAAAACAGTGTGAAAAAATCATGTTTCTATTTATATTAGGGTGGTGGTAAATTTGATTGGAGTCGAGCTAAATCCCTTATTTCATCCTCTGTAGTCTTTTAGATTAAAGTACGTTTATTTGATGCTGGGGTAGGTTGGATTGAACGAGAAAGAAATCACCCTCTGTGTATAGAAAAGTAGAAAATTTATTTGAAAAATCGTTTAAAACAGAATCAAATATTTCAAAAACAACTTCGATATTTTGAAAAATTTTAAACTATTTTAGATATTCAAATTGTTTGTTTTTTTATTCAAAATTATATAAGATTTTTTCTGGCTGAAAATCAAATGGTTTTAGAACCTAGATGAAGATTTCGTGCAATGAATTTAAACTAGAAGATAAAGTTTTTTTTTTTGAAAAAGCCGTTTTCACCAACTGCTTAACCACGATTTAAGTAGATTAGCCACAAATCTCGAAAATTTAAAATAAAAACAAATGAAGATGATTTCAATGAAACGCATTTTATATTGATATCGATATTTTATTTGCTTCGTTTGGCACAGATGCAAGCCTCTATCTTACTTCTACTTTTTAAGAGAAAATGAATCACCAGTTGCATTTTGAAAGGTATACTGTCAGATTTATTCTACTTTTAATCTTTCTAATGATGTGGAAACACCCTTTTAACTAAATCTTAACTGGATTAAACTTCGGCGAAAATGTGCCTATAGTATAACGGTGTGAAGGCGACAACTGTCGTATAGATTGCTTCGAGTTATCGAGGAGCGTCGTTATTCCCGTTCGTAGCTGGCCTTCCACGTTCAGTGATTTTTTGTATTCTTCAAGTATGTTTATGTTTTGAAAACTTTCTTTTGGGGTGTTAGTTCGATTCGAGATTCTTTAGCAGCCATCATTTGTTGGTCAAGAACTCACCTAACTTTTTTCGTTGTCATGAGCACCACCCATGATTGGAGTTTTGATTTGTTAAAGGGTTCGTCGATAACTGGCCAATCGGTTCGGGGATAGCCCATTCACTGATATTGAATTGATCGGTTCCTTGCTGCCTTGCATTCCTGATACTCTTTTTTACCTACGAAAGGGATCTGAAGATTTAGATGAAATTTTTTAAATGTGGTTTTTTAAGTTCTAATTGAAATCATTTAGGCAAAAAATATTATTCAAAAAAATCGTTATTAATGGTACTTACCGTAGTAGTTGGTTTTCTTTTTTTCTCAAAAATGGTTTTACGGTTTGACACTTGACAGTACATGAATGCTCTAAAGATTTTTTGCACGAGTTATAAATTTATATGAATAAAAATGCTGTCGGAGGAGTGGCCTATATCCCCTCCTCCAAGTGCGATTTTGTAAAAAGCAAATTTTTTTGAAAAAGCTGCGGTAACTGAAAGAAAATCAAGCAATACTTTTTTTGAATCCAAAAACAAAAAATTTAGATCACCCATATATTTTTTTTTGTCTCAACTCAAACTTAAACTTGATTCGTCTTATGTATCATACGAATAGAAGCATCAATCAGAATTGTCAACACCTTGCAGGGTTGCCACTATCTTCAATTCAAAAGAGAATTACTTTTTTCACGCATATATCAACCGTATATTTAAGTTTATCGAAAAAAAATAAAAATGCACATTTGGCCAGAAGAATGGGTTCTACAAACTTTCATTTAACATATTGTTTTCATAATATTTTATAACCAATTATAATATATATTATCATCATCATCATCATCGGCTCGACAACCGGGGTCCGGTCCTGGCCTCCATCAACAAGTCTCTCCACCTATCCCGGTCTTGAGCCGACGCCATACAGTTGCGCACCCCAAGGCTTCGGGCGTCCTGGTCTACGCCATCTCTCCAGCGCATGCATGGTCTACCACGCTGCCGTCTACCATAGAATGTACCACAAAGGACTTTCCGGGCCGGTTAATCTTCACTCATGCGAGCTAGGTGCCCTGCCCACCGGAGTCTACAGAGCTTAATTTTTGTCACTATGTCTGCTTAAAGATATATTGCGTACAATTCATGATTGTACCGTCTCCGGAATCGTCCTTCCTCACATATGGGGCCAACAATTCTCCTTAAGACTTTTCTCTCGATCACGGCTAAGAGGTCGGAGTGTCTTTTGCTAAGCACCCAAGTCTCGGATCCATATGTGAGTACTGGCAGGACCATGGTCCTGTACAGCAGCAGTTTTGAAGTTATGGTGAGATTTCTGGAGGCATTGTTGGAATTAAGCAGCCGCCCGCGTATTTCTTCTTCTAAATTATTATCAGCTGCTACTGTTGACCCAAGGTATTTAAAGGATTGCACCACTTCAAATTCGTGCTCCGCTACCTTGATTGTTTGACTAACTGTTCTTCTCGCATTCGACGCCACCTTTGTTTTACCTTCACTAATGTGCAGCCCCAGGTTTTGTGCTGCCTGCTCGATCTGGACGAAGGAATCGTGTACAGCTTGTTCGGTCCTTCCGATGATGTCAATGTCGTCTGTGTAAGCCAGTATCTGGCTGGACCTGTTGACGATGGTCCCTCTTGTTGCCGTGCCAGAGTCACAAATTGCTTTCTCCAACGCCAGGTTGAAAAGAAGGCAGACAAAACCATCCCCTTGTCAGAGTCCATTACTTGGTCATGGTAAACCTACAAAGTCGTGTCAATTTATTTGGGATGCCGATAATATATATTATATTATGTATAATTAAATCAGACCCAAGTTCTTATTGGTTCTAATCTTTATAGCCAAAATATCGCGTGTTAAAATTCGATGTGGTCCAACTCATTAGTCCCTACTTAACGAAACCAGACATTCGCTAACTTTTGTTTTTCCATCGGTTTTTTTTCTCTTTCATTGGATATTTCGAACACATTTTACCATACTAAAAAAAACGTTTTGTAAAAGTACTTGATTTTACCTTCCTAATTTAATTAAATTCAAAAATTTAATTATTTTTCTTTGTGTGTAAGTATGTGCGAAATTGGGGAAAATGCAAGCAAATATAGGTTAGGCCAAAACACCCCTCCCCCTTTTAGGTACGAGGGACATTAAAAAAAAAACTAAAACAGAAAAATATAGTTAAAAAAGACCCATAACACCTATGTATAGTACCATATTATAGATTTTTAAAAAGCCAGCAAACCATTATTTAATCAGCTTTTCAATTTAAGTTGATTAGAGAATAGTTTTAGACAAATTAATTTTCAAACTCAGAAGTTCAAAAAAAGGACTTTTTCAAAGTTCTACGTTGCTTTTTGAATGCTCTTATTAATTTATAAGTCATAAATTTTCCAAAAACCACCGAGTTTTTTAACTTTTCGGCCATCCATCTCCTAAGGTTCTAAGACTTCAAAGTGCAAATTTTTAAAATTGCTGGTCAAACATTTCGTACATTCATATAGTTGCAATACACAAAGTCAAGAATATTAATCCATTTTTTTTTGTAACTTTTTAACTCTACAAATATGTAAATATGTACATATTTTAATAACTAAGCACTTATCAAAAGAATTTTAAATAAAAAACAAGAGTAAATACCAAGAATAAAATTTTATAATTGGCATTTTGAGCAAGAAGTTCGAGGTAAGAACATTACGAATATTTCAAATTATAACTTTTCATAATTCCGACAACTAGCTAAAAGTATGCTATCAACCATAATTGTACAACAGATTAATCTTTTAATTTTTCTGAGCTAATGCCGAATGACATGATTGTACAGCACTTATATAGATAAATATGTACTTTCATTCCCATAAACTTGTATCTATACCAGTTTAAAAAACAACAAGAGGCAACTTTATATATAGCTTCACCTCCATCCGATCAAACAATCAGTAATCATGTACCATTAACATTATTAAAGATTAGACTGAAAATTAATAAAATACTGAAAACATGCAATTTCAATGCTAAATATTTAAAAGAGAAAACAAAAAAAAAAAACAGATAAAATTAAATGATGCAAGGGAAGACAGTTATTGCATCATTCATTACAAAAGATGCTCAAACAAGACCCAAGTCTTTTGGGTTAGATAAAAAAAATATATATTTCATCTAACTTGACTTTTCCCAGAAAAACCGTTGCGCTTAAATTTTTTTTTTGTCGTCCAGGATAAATTTCGAATTTGACATGAAAATTGCATCAGCAATTAATGTGAATACAATTATAATAAGTCGGTACCTACTGCACGCTTTTACTAGATAATTAAAGCTATTTAAGCCTTGAATTAAAGGTCTTTAAAATTGCCACAAGCTTAATAAGCCACCAACTTATTACGTGTAGAACAAGTACTTACCGGAAATTTCAGTTGTTGTTACACAAAATTCGTGAACTGATTTAAATATTTTCCTATTCATGAATTTTTTTTTATAAACTTTACAGAACACCCTCTAAGGGCATTGTTTTGTTTGGTATTTCAGTCTGGGAGGAGAAGACTACCCAATGAGATGTCGTGCAAAGGCGACGAGATCATCCACGTGCTAGATTAAGATCAAATCTCAAAACATTGTATATATTTTTAAAGAGTAAGCCTCAGACAGATAATCATCCAGGATGATGTCGTGATTAGAATTGCGTCACGGCAGTTAAAGTCAACCAATCAATAACAGTGATTATTATCGAACAAAAATAAAAATAATAATTATAGACTACTGTCTATACTCTCACTCCGAACGAGAAGTGGATTTTAATTTAGATTAAAGATCCGGGCAGCAAAGTGGGAAGATTGTAGCAAGAAATTGTAAGAACTTGGGGTCAGAGAAGTATATATTATGTAGCTGTTAAAGTGATGGGTAGATACCAGATGCGAACACAGTAATTGCTTCCGTGCTATTATAGATCTTAACTAGCTTCTTAAAGCCTCATTAAGTAAATGTAAATGTTGTTTTTATTTCGGATTAGTGTAGCTCTTAACCTGTAGTTCAGATTTTCAGAATTTACAAAACAAATTTCAATCTATGATGAAATCGAAGGTAAATCCGGCTTAATTAAATAGGTGGTGTTAGTCCAGGTCATATAAATGATTGCTGATAATTATACGCACATCTAATACGGTAGGTATGTAATTGAAAATGAATAATTGTCGTGAGAAAAACCTCGGATACCTACTCTACATCCATATTCGTAATTTACAATTTCTTTTCTTACGAAAGGAGTCATTTGGCAGCGGGTTTCAATGTGTACTATATTTGTGTTTTAAAAAATAACAATATTTCGAAGCCACAACCTGGGGCTGGAGATTTACCATTGGTTTGGGCAATATCAAAAAGTGGGAAAGTTCACAAATCGAATGATTCTGTCACTGGAAACAACAAGAATTTAAGAGATTGATTGAACTTTTTCTTGACTTTAAAATTTTTAACAGTCAAGGAGTTATAATATAATGTTTCTTAAGAATTTAAAAAATCACATACCTAATTAAGGTAAAGTTCATAAAGCTTTTTAAGAATGAACATATTATAAGCCTTTTAACACTTGTTCAAATGGGTGTGTTCAACAAGTGAAGATTTTATTTTTTTTTTTATTTTATTTTATTTTATTTTATTTTATTTTATTTTATTTTATTTTATTTTATTTTATTTTATTTTATTTTATTTTATTTTATTTTATTTTATTTTATTTTATTTTATTTTATTTTATTTTATTTTATTTTATTTTATTTTATTTTATTTTATTTTATTTTATTTTATTTTATTTTATTTTATTTTATTTTATTTTATTTTATTTTATTTTATTTTATTTTATTTTATTTTATTTTATTTTATTTTATTTTATTTTATTTTATTTTATTTTATTTTATTTTATTTTATTTTATTTTATTTTATGGTTCAGTCGGTCGTACATTGTTTTGTGTTTAATTACTTACTCATTTTGCTTTTTATTTAAACATATTCATGTCGATTACAGAATCCGCAAAACACGATCCGCAATGATTCACAGTGTAGTGTTCTCTTTTCTTTTCACGATAAATTAATAGGTACGAAACAAAGCTCTACACTGCGGATCGAGTTGGGCAGATTGGTCTTATGTATATGCTTTTTAACACCTTTTTGGGGGTTTAGAGGTCACAATCAAATTCTTGACCAATACCACTACATTTCTGTAGCCAAAGGAGCAACTCAGATCCCTGAAATTGCAGGTCAATCTACCAACACCCCAAACTTGTTTCCTATATCCGACTCTGATAAATGAATACACTATATTAGTGTAATATCGCCTCACATCCGTTAATTAATTTAAGCTGGTTAATTTGAGCTGCATCAAGGTTAGAGAAGAAATTTTCCATAGTTACAAAGCCAATACCAATCGCACGATTTTTTACAATTAAGATGTCAGAATCTTAATAATAAACACTGAACCAAAATAAATTTTATTTGTGGTTAAGGACGATTATGCTTCCGTAAAACTAATGCCAAGATTTTGATTTGGTATATGGACTGGTATTCTTCTAACAAGCTGTAATTTAGTAGATAGAATTCAGAAAAGAGCTTTAAAAAATTATAATAATATAATACGGGACATTTAGACTTTCACTGTGAACTAATCTGATCAGGTTTGACTTCGGTATTCGATAGGGTATTGGCACACGAGTTTTAAACCACAAGTTAAACACGTTAACTAAGTCTCACGGCGTGCGCGGCGGCCATTTTGGTTTTAATATTTTAATGGGGAAATTAGCATTTTATTTCCCGTTTAAAAATTTGAAGAAGTTTAAATCCAAGCTCGGAATCAATTCTAGTTTTTGAAATTAATCTGTTTGAAATCTTTAAAATAATTGAAATTATGTGAATCGCTATATCTGAAAAAAAAACTTTATCAGATGGATTGATTCTATTTAAAAAAAAACTTCAAAAATTTGTTTTAATTTTTGAAAAGCATATTTTGTTTTTGGAAAAAGAAACAAAATATTATAATTAAATAAAAAGGAAAAATCAATATGACATTAAAAACAATATGGCTGCCAAATGACACAGGGTGATGAGACTAAGGTCAATATTTTGAAGTTTTGTCTCAGTTTTATCAAAATCGAAAAATGCTCGTGCTGCCATTTATGTTCATTAGATTACCCTTGAGCTGGTCATATGGTCAAGTAGAGATATTCTTTTCTTAGCCACACTACACGAATGGGGAATACTTTACCCAGCTCCATTTATCATCCCCATAAGGTACAGAAATTTAAAACTGGGCTGGTGCTTCAGCAACTTACTTAAGTCTCTTGGACAGTATACAAAGACGAGCCTTCAAAATGGTCGGAGACAGGAACATCATCGATACCTTTACGTCACTTGAACACCGGCCGGCGGCGTAACGTTTCCTGTCTCTCACTCTTGTATCGTTGCTTTTACGGTAAGTGCTCTAATGAAATAGCCAGTTGCATTTCTACCCTTAAACAATTCAACCGTAATACTCGCGCTTCTAGGAATGCCCATCCCAACTTCGGTCGTACTGTTAAGTACAGGGATTCGTTTTTTAGCCGTACTACGCGAATGTGGAATACCCTTCCACGCTCTGTCTTTCCCTCTCATTGTGATGTGACGAAATTCAAGACTAATGTTCCCCGACATCTGCTTTCAAATCTTTCAAATCCCCTCCCCTTTGGTGCGCGCCAAATATAAAAAAAAAAATATGCATTGGTTTCGGCATATCCTTGTTAATCCTTCCCCAACTGCCTGATTACTCACAAAGTGTTAATCATAAGGATCTTCAAATTAATAACAACTTGAAATATTAATTAAAAAAAAGACAGCCCAGTTCATTTAATTTGACTCATATTTTTATTTACTTAATAAAATATACATAAAAAATATAAATACTCTCTTTTGTTAAAATAATAATGATTGTTAGCATTTTATAAAACGAGGTACGTATGGATATAATTTTAAAACATAAACAAAACACATTTATGAATCTTATATGAACAAAGCATTGAATTGGATGAGAATCACAATCGAAAATAATAAATCAACAAAAAAAAATAAAAACAATACTTCTTAATATTAAAAATTACAATTATTATTTATTCTATAAATATATTTATGTTAAAAACTATTCATAAAAGTATGTACATAAATTTAATTAAACTAATTCTTTTTTGTTTATGTAAAATAGGCCAGATTCAATCGGCTTTAAGGTCTCTTCTCTGATTTCCTCTTCATCGTCAGTTCTCGGAGGTAATTTATTTTAAATAATAATAATTTGACTATAAAAGTATATTTTTCTTACTAACTTTTTCTTTTCAAAAAAAGTTCTATTCAATTTTCGAAGCTAATCGAACGTTTAGCTAAGACTTGAACCACACAACACAAGCAAACACTTCTTTACCTCCTGAAGAGATTCACTGCAATCACTAAACTCAGCAAAACAGTTGATAGACATGCAAAATTATTACTTGCTCCAGATGAACTCCTTCGAGCATTCATTATCACAACTGGATCCACTTCTGGTCTGTAATGCCAGTCAATAACATTTGTCTCACAGATCTTGGCAAATACCTTGGCAGAAACCTTTGGCGTTCTTATTTTGTCTGGATGGTTAAAGTCAACATGGTACAGACCGAATTTTTCTCTGTGAATTTCAAGAAAAAAAAAAATAAAAGACCGTTATTGATTTTTGTTTGGATTGCCAGGTTTGCAAAAATTAACTTACGAAAAACCAGCCTTCCACTCGTAACTATCCATGAGACTCCATGCAATGTATCCCTTAACGTTGGCACCCTCTTCGATAGCATCTAGAACAGATGTCAGATAGGAGTTGTAATAATCCACACGAGCATAGTCCTCGAGGCCACCCTTATCGCTTACTCCATTCTCGGTCACTATTACCGGTGGATTGTTGTATTCACGCTTGATCCACATCAGGAGTTTGTACATACCAAATGGAACAACCTGCAAGTAAAGAGGAAGCAAAAGAAGACATTTTATAAGGGGGTTGTTGTTTGTCAGGAGTGTTTTGTAGTTATTGTGAGAGAAGATTCAGGAAGTTATTGAACTTGGTTCATCGCATTGTATTATTATTTCATAAGAATGAAGATGAAGAAGAGGGGTTGCAGTGATGTATAGATACACAAAGAGAGCTGCATCTGAAGGAAGACGAAATGATGCTGTCTGGAAGATTAAATAGAAGCCTTCCCCCACAAGTAGTTGTATCCTTTTCTAAATGCTTTGCAAGGGGATACGACACACGATGGGGATGGGACGACGAGCTACGTTGGGAGAGATCTGTTGTATGTGAGTGTGGTTAAATTAAATTAATTTCTGATGGAAAATTGGCTGCTCTGTGTCTTTTGTGTCTTCTTGTGGGATCTCCTTTTCATAAAATGGAAGTGTTCGAGGGTAATGAAAGGGTTTTTTTTCTGCTTTTTGGTTTGGTATTAATGGCCTTGCAAGATGCTAAATAAGCTATTTTTAATGTTTCTTTTCACGAGAAGAATGACAGAAAATGTCACAGGGGGGAGGGAAGCAGGGGATGTTAAACATCAGAAATTCAATGAGAATAAGGTATGAAAGTTGGAAATAATTTGTGGAATTAAAAGGTTTTATTTTGGGAAATTTAATGAACAATCATTTTAGAAGATTGTGACATTAATTGTGTTGATTTTTGAGATTAGATGTTATTAAGGGCATATACTCGTAGTAGAGGAAAATTGTAGAAAAAAATGACCTTAAGGGTTTGCGTTACCTTGGTACGAGGAAATTTTATCTCTAGGTAGGAGGAGAAGTATTCACCAAGGACTCTCACGTAGTCCCCCTCAACACCAGCTCACCCCATTTTGAATTGATTTTATGAAGAAAACAAATTAAATTTTAAGAAGATTTTCTTATAGTTTTAAGTAATAATTCTTTTGAAGCGATTGTCGCACAATAGACAGAATTTTCGCACAGTTAACAAAATATTTTATGGAGACCAGAAAAGCAAGCAAACAAACAGATCTTGAACTCTGTAGGTCATGAAATCATAATGAACTGCTACGAACAGCCAGAGAAACAATGAAAACCTGGAAAAATGGCTTTTGAAGTTTCAATGTTTCAATTTTTTTCACTAGCCCTGGTCATCAAACATATGCTAAAAAAAACCACTTATTACTCACAAACTATTTTTAACGAAAATTCTTGAAGAAATATTCTAATCATTGACACCAAAAATTTAAGTTTAATTAACAAACAATAAATAGGTCAAATCTATTGTAAGTATAAACCAAACAGAAATAATAAATTTAACCCCGTTTAATTATCCAAATTATATTTAATATAATAAAAATTAATAACCACACATGACGAAGTTGTCGACATCTCATATGTAGATTACATGATGCAAAACCGTTTTAATGATACACACAATAAAATTAAAAAAAAAAACTTGATTGTCTGGTTGACTTAACTCAATTTACACCCAATAAACCAGTTGACTATAATAAAATGTTGACAATATGTCATCATTTAATTGAAAAGATAAAAATATACATTTATGTTAGTTAAGCAGCAATAGGTAATATTCACAAAGAACATTCAACAAAGAATTAAGCCAGTCTTTATGTTTCAAATTTATGACAATTCATATGTCTAACAGCTTTCCGTTAATAATTAAAAAAACTAACAATATCATTTCAAAATAAACTATGCGATCTTATTAACTTGATGTAAGCTAATTGATAATTTTATATGTCATCAGCTCAATGGTTATGTCAATTAAGTGACAATAAAATGCATAGATACATATCTTTAGAACTTTGCCGAGTTAAAAAAATATAAATAAAAATAACATATAGTAGGTATCAAATAAATATATGGTATTTATCTAATATATGTCTTAATATGTATCATTTTCCATAAGATTTTTAATTTGTATGGAAAGTGTTAGAAAAAAAAATTGTTAACTTGATTTAAATAAAATTGATAGATTATTTACTAACTATCGACAATGTATGCAGGTTAATTAGTTATAATTACAGCGAAACAATCTAGATATTGAGTGATTAAATTGTTAACACCAAAAAAACAATTACCTATCTGTTAGTAATTATTATGAATGCCGCTTGTTATTATATTTATTTATTTTTCAAGAATAAAACAATAAATAAACAAAGTGTGCATTGCAGTCGCATGTACATACTTGCATTAATGGTTATGGTGCACAATTTTTGAATAACTTTGCCGCGAACAGCTGAAAATGGACATGACACATGTATGTATTATGACAGTTAAAATCGACAAGGTCTACTCTATCTCCTCAAACGTCACTTTGACGTTTATAAATTTTAAGGAAATCCGTCTTTTTTCCTTTAGTTTGCTGTTGCTGATTTTAGTCGATTTTTTACAATGTTAAAGCATTTTTAGTACAATATTCCGAAAATAGTAATTTGCTAAAAAGAAATTGCTTTAGCAATTGTCGTTGTGACTTTTAGAACTGACAATGAGATAGGCTTGTACATCCAATATTTTTTTTTTTTTACATAATTCCGAATTTGGTAGCATTGTCCGTTCAAACATACCTTTATTTGAATATGCCAATTTTTCGACATTTAACGAACAGGCCATTCAATCACAAAGCATTTACTCAAAATAAATGAAAATTTATGCAAAAATTTACATAAAGTTATATTTTTTTAATATTCTTACCACCGTATTATTTAGTTTTAGAATAAAAATTACTTTCAATAAAAAATTAATTCAGATTAAATCAATTTGGTTTTTGTCACAAGTATACATTCAAGTATTTATCCAAGGATCAATCCAATCCGAATTGAGACTGACCTTTGGCATTGAAAAGCTTATTGTCACTTTTCCAAATCGTTAATTAGATGAACCCACTCAGGTAAATATATAATATTCCGATGCTTTTGTGAACAACAACAATATCCCTCATTTGAATATCCTTCATTTGAGAAATTAACTCATTACAACTCTTGCCAAAACTTAGTGTAAGGTGTTAAAGAGAATTATTAAAATGTTTAAACTTTGAAGTACCGAATACATCCGTTCAGCTCACAATTCCTTGATCAAAGCAATCACTTAGTTCTTTTAAAATTATAAAGGAACTAAATATATCAAATTTTGAAATGATAACTTTTTGTACACCTTTTTTTAGCAAATGTAAAACCTTGCCCTTAATTTTGCCAATGAATTTGCAACTGTGCAATCAATTTGCATTATTATAGTAAACCAATTATCAACATATTTAAATGTTAGTTAGTGAAAATACCAGTTTTCTTCAAGTGATTTGTTTTTGTTTCTGTGAATATTGTGTTGGGTTTTCTTGAATACTGAATTAAAAATAAAAACGATCAAGTAATTTAAAATCATTCAAAACTCATTAGTATAAGAAACTCCAGTGATGAGTAAATTCTTTAAAATAACTTGTTTTGTTTGTGCTTACATAATGTAACGGGGGCTTAAAGCCAACGGTTTTCAATCGAAAACACAAATCAGTCAAGGCCTCGGGGTTGATAACCCATTAAGAGGCACGTTTTAATTTTAAATATCTTATTAACGGTTTTGCAACAAGGAAATGAAAGTTAAATTATTTTATAGTTAAGGAGGTAGGTAACATTATAATTTCATTCAGGTATGAATTATGAGAGTTCAGAAGGAGGATACAAAAAAAAAAGAGGTTGGTCTGATATCTTTTGGCAAATCTTCTGTACTTCACATAAAAGATTTTCGAGTTAACCTTCTTAATCGTTTTTTTTACAACATTTACACCCTTTCTTTCGAAAATCATTAATTTGAGCGGAAATCTTCACCTCTCAGTCTCGTGGGATTAAAATGAGTTCTGTTCGAATTTTTACAACAATGCAATTGTAATATTGAAGGTAAGGGAACGATAGAATTTTTCTCTCTGTCAATTTGGCCCAAAAAAAAAACAAAAACAAAACTTACCTTTAACCATGGTGATCCAGATCCTGGCCATTCTGCGTCTTGATCCTCAACAACACCCATATCATGATTGAATGATGGTATCCGGAATTTTCCAGTATTATTGTGACCATTTGGTGTTACCAAATTCGTAGTATATGTATTAATTCCGAAAAAGTCCGAAGTACCTCGAATACTATGAATTTCTTCCAATGTAAATGAAGGCAAACGTGATCTTGTAAATCCTTGTTCCTTACTCATGCCAGCAATACGATCAATCATAACTTGTGGATAGTTACCACGTTTTGAGAAAATTGGATGTCCAAACCAACCAACCTGTAAATAAGAAAATAAGTAAATAAATAAATAAATGGTATAAAAATTGTATATTTTTTTATTTTGTATTCATAGTAGTAAGCGATACATTAAAATTTTGTGGAAACTATTACTTAATTTGGTTAAAACAGTTAAAAAGAAAAATTGTTCTTATTTCAAGACCTGTAGCTGATTTTTTATACCAGTCAGCTAAATAAGTTAAGAAGTAAAATTGTCGTTGATAAGGTAAAAATTTTATAATCCCGTAATATACTTTTCCTCAAAATATAAAATATGAATACCTAATCAGATTTCAAAAACACCTCGTTAATGGTATAAACAACAAAACCAAATATTATTTGTCATATAACGACAAAAGACGAAATACTTTAGGAGTATTACTTAAACTTCAATAATTTTTTTCTGACTGGAAATATTTAAAAAAAAAAAGTGATATAGTAAGAACAATTTCAATTATCAAGAATTGTCAGCTTATTTCGACCATCCAAATTTATTTGTTTCAACTGAGCCAACAAAAGTAAAATTAATCAAATCTAAATTAAATTTCGAATCACAATATTCTAATTCCTATCCTACAAATATTTCTACAAAATGAAATTGCTGATTGGTATAAAAGTATACTTGCTATCAAAATATTCAAATAGTTTCCACTACAATTCAATAACGGTTGAGATTATTGGTATAAAAAAAATCTTTTTTCTTTAAATATTTAATTGAATTTAAAAATCAAGTTCAGTTGTTAAACCTCACATTTGTAATACTAAGGTCTGCTACTTTTTAAAACAACTTTGAAAAAAACTTACATAAAACTGCATTGCTCGCTCGGAGGCTTCTTTATCCTCGTCAGAGTTAGTCTTTGCTTCTGGCCATGAAACATCTAAAGTTATACCAATTTTACCTTTAGAATAAGAGAAAAAAAAATAAAGAAATATGAAATGAAGTGATTTAAAAAACTCGTCCCACAAAGTACTATAATTTTGTGCTACTTAGAAAACACGCCCTCCCGCTCACACACCCATATATAATATAGAAGTGTAATTAATTTTATTTTAATTATAACTCATTTACCTCGTTGTTTTGCTTGGTAATCATTGCGGTACATGTGAACAACTTCTGCATGTGCTTTTAATAAATTATGACCACACAAATACGATGGAATCCCTGGGTAATCGTAAGAGGGGGCCATATAGTCTACACCGTAACCATGTTCGCACACATGCCATGGCTCGTTAATTGTTGTCCAAATCTACAAACAAAACAAAAACAAAAAAAAAGTAAACAAAATTTACATGTTAACTTGCAAATACAAAACTTGTATTTATAGACTAAAATTTATTTACCTTAACACGCCCGCCAAATATTTCAAACAACAATCTAGCATAATCCTTGAAGACCGGAATTATCTCTGGGTTGGTCCAGCCACCCAACTCTTGTAGTCGCTGTGGCAACTCCCAGTGGTAGATTGTAACCATGGGAGTTATATTGTACTTGAGAAGTTCATCGATTAAATTACTGTAGTATTTGATGCCTTTGCTGCTGATGTGATTCATATAGCCCGTTGGCAGGATTCGTGGCCATGCGATAGAAAATCGATAGATGTTAACATTTAATTGGCGTACCATTTGGACATCTTGACGCCACTGAAAATAACATAGCAACAAAAGAAAAACACAATTTAATAAGATGAAAAAAAAAACAAGAAAAGAGGGTTGATATAAATGTAAGAAATTTAATTCACAAGAAATTTAATGTTTGCCATAAAAAAAATCGTCTACAATAAATTTATTTCGGAAACAAGTGCCGAAAAAAATGACAAAAAATCGTCAAAAAAAATAAATATTTAGTAATCCAGGGAACTACCATGTGGAAAAAATTTTCGTCGAATAAATTGTTTATAAATAAATGTCGAAAAAAATGTTTAATGGTAACAGTGATGATAATAGGTTTTGTGAAGGTTTGGAAAACAGTTTTTTCTAAAAATTTGATGTCGAAATGCAGCTCTCAATATTGCTTTCCAAAATTGAGTTATTCAAAATTCTGAATTTTGAAAAGCCAAGTTTTTGTGTACGGGGCAGAATTTTTAAAATCCGGATTATAAAACAGAATTTCGATCCGCTTACTCTCGTAAATTGCCCAATATATGAAACGTTTTCAAGCCCTATACATACAACTGCGGTACAGAGAATTTCGAATAAATGAAAAGAATGTTTGCTGTTAATGTAAAATTTGTCATTTTGATCATCAAAACTTTATTTTGTTTTTGTACAATCTGACATTAAAATACTTGCACTTTTTTGGAAATTTGGGTCTTCCAAAACTTCATTTCCGACGAATTATTTTGAAAACATTCGGAGGATAATATCTACATTCGCTCTACTCTTACGCTCAATGCTCAGTAAGGTAAAAAAAAACTTAGCAATATAAACTAAATGAACAAGAAGTTACTTAATTACTGTTGGTAAATCGTGTATCGTTTTAATGTTCCCGTCTTCGATAATGTTTGCAATGTTAGACCTCATTTCATCTAAATTGGCCTTATGCTTAAACTTAAAACATATTCTTTAATAAGTGACCACAATTGCTAAGTTTATCCAAGTGTACCTTACAATCTCCCCAATTGATCACAATTCACAGCTTGACTGTCATCGTGCATAATATTGTACTCTTTTTTTTATTTGAATGTTAATTTTACCTAATAGATTCCACCTCTTAAGCTTACAATTTTTACGCCTCCTCCATTATTAAAACACACATATGAAGCTACTGTCGGAATATCAATTGAGACCGATAAATATCTACCTGGCTATACCCATTTGCAAATTGATAGAGTTAGCACTCTCTGATGGCATTGTCTCTCCTAAAATAATTCATAGAGCTCCAGCAAGCCAGTCAGTTCAGCTCAGTGCAAAGCATCTTTGATGTTTGAAAACAAAAAAATGTTGTTTACCATGGTATTGACTGTGGCACGAGGGGTCTAAGTCAAATATTATAACCAAACTTATTAGATTAGCCTTAAACTCTCGCTAAACTTATATACGTATGGCTCAAGCTGTAGCATCAATGATAGCCTCTTAAGAAAGCAATCTATCTTCTTTGAGGAATCTCGAGAGGCTCCTTCAAAACATCACACGAATCAATTCAAACCATAAACTAAGTTGTTGTTGATTGCATGTAATTGATGGTTACAATCAGATTTATAATAATAATGTTTGTTCGTTGAACATTTTAGGCCTTGGAAAAAATGCAGCACGCGAATTTGAACTTCAGAATTAATAAGAATCACTAAGATTTCTACATAAAAAAAAAAATAATAGACAAACAGATTTATTAATTGTAACTTAAAGAGACAGTGACACGCGCTTAGTGTTGTTGCTGGGTGTGGTGGACCTGCTGTTTGGGACCGGTTGCGGGTTCTGGTTGTCCAGAAAGAGTTCTAGAATTAGTTTATAGCACCAACACCCCTTGACAATTAGCAGTTACAGATGTTCAAATGGATTTAATCGCGATCAGTCAAACTTTATTAACCCCATGTGCATAAACAACAATCCTGCATTGGCCATGCACATTTGCATATAGTAATGAGTTTTTTTGTCGACTATAAAAAAAAAAAAACAACACATAGATGGAGCCAGGTGCGGGTAATTAACATTACAGGTTGTTCAGTCGACATTATTGACAAAATTGAAAATTTATTCTTCTATCTTCTGGCGATTTGTCCAGCAGCTAGCTAGAAGCGTGTAGCTGTGCTGTAAAGAATTCATCTCAATACGAAAATGGGAGGGTTGATTTTGAGAATTAAGTGTCATTACTTTTTAATTGGAATTTTTATTACGGTTTTTGTTCATTACCTACATTTTGAAAACCATTAATCTTTCATTATTTGACAGTTTGGTGGAGTTTTTTTTACAAATTTATTGGAGCAGAAAAAAAAATAATTTCTTTGTTTCTTTTACGATCTTATCGGCATCTAGGTGTCACTTTGGTTAGCTTAAGATAATAAAACAAATATAAATTTAATGTTATAATTTAATTACATTGTCAATTAAAAAGTAAGTTTTAATATTTATTTTTTCTTTATTCCTATTGGCAATAATAATTATTCTAGTTTATTATACAACAAAAGTTATGTAGAGTTGGGTGGGGCTTTGTTTTTGATCTTAAATCAAAACTTATAGGTTAGGTAGGGATATAGTTAAGTACTTTTTGTTCTGCACTATCGAATGAACACCTTTCTTGATACCTTATGTGTGCCTACCTATATAAATAAATTTCCCATAAATTATAAATTGAATGGGATATAAATCTTTTCACATGGTAATTAAGTAGTTTGTTTCTTTTTTTTTATATTTATGTGATTGTATTAATTTTTAAATGCCGAACAGTTTAATATTTTTTTTTATTAAGACTCGTGGATCAAACGTTTTTATTGGTGATAATTAAATTTGTATTGTTTTATTTTTTTTTGGAGTCGCAATTATTTAAATATATTAAAACGTTTTTTATTTTTTTTTTAAGTTAAAAATTTATGATCACGTTCTTAAAATTTGCAACGGAGCTTTTAATGGCTTAAGGATTAGGGGAGTGAAGTTATATTTATTGTTTAGTTGGACAACTGAAATATTAAGGAATTCCTTTAAAAAAACCCTCAAAGTTTCAAAATTCTAAAAAATTGAAAAATGATAAAAAACATGAAAAAGTGGGTCACGCAATTCTGCTACTGATGTTTTTTTTCTTCAAATTTGGAACTTAAGGTTGAACAGAAGTCATATTGAAAATCTTTTTTTTTAGTTTCAGAATTACCGGTACCTAGGGGTTTTTCAACAAAAATTCATTTTTTTTTCAAAAATCAAAAAGAATATTTTTGAAAATTTAACTTTGATTTAAGATATTATTAAAATTATTTTTGTTTTATTTTATTTTTTTCTTTCATTTTCAATAATTCTTTACTACAAAAAAAAATAACTTTTTGATATTTAAAACCTAAGCCATATTATTTGGAATTAATAAAAAGGCCTCCTACGAGTATCTAATCTACAAATACAATTTGATTGAGTCGTTTACGATAAAATAGAAATTAATATCGCAAGTGATTTATGTTGTAGGTGAAAGTAGAGGCAGTACGTTATTTTGGTAATTTTTTTTCAAAATTAAAACTAAATTAATGTTCATAATCTAGGTATGTACTTTTGTACAAATCAACAACGAAATAATTACCACTGTTTACATCAGAAAAATTAACTAACAATTTGCGTTGTTTTATATTAATAAAACAATATTAATATTAACAACGTAATTATTAACAAAAGTTCATGGTGGATATAAAACAAGAATATAATATGTCAAGTTATATGTAGACTTTTTGATTTTAAAAAATTTGCGGTTGAATAATTTTAACCCCATATTGATTTGTATTTTTCCATAATTTAAGCCTCATATTAATTTGTTTACATTTATTTGGAGTTTCCAACAAACAAAATACATACAGTTTTTTTTTTTGTTTTAAAATTCAAACTTATTATAAATTCAATTTCAATTTAATTTGATGCTTTAAATTTTTAATCTTTACAGGGTGTCCATTGATTTGACAAGATTAATCCATAAAATATATAAAAAATAAATATAAAATATTTTTGGATGTGATTCTTGGGTATATTGTAAAAAAAAATACTCGTTTTAAAGGGAAATAGATATGCAATCCAATTCTTTAAATTTTAGAGGCAATTTTCTAACAGAATAACATAATAATGGAAAAAAATATTAAAAACAAACCGGCAACATTTGCTCTAGTTTTATTTTATTTTCAAATCAAGTAGTTTTATTATATAGTTCTAAAAAATTGGTTTTAAACTCAAAACTTAAACTTTTGCTCCTCTCGGTTAACAGAAAGGAAATATACCAGATTCTGCAACGGTTTTTTTTTAATTCCCTTGATTCACTTCCCAAAATTGTCTTCACAAATAAAGCTGAACACCCTGTATACATGAATAATGTTTGTGGTTTATGCCATTTAAATATAAAAATCGTTTTATTAGAAACAAAAAATTCAAATAATTTGTGGCTACCTGTTTTTTGTTGTTGTTAAAACCCAAATTAGCCTGCCACATTTTAAGTTATGGCTAAAATAACCCAAATGCTAAGAACTTGAATGAATCCATTGATAATATGTTAAAAAGAGAAATTATTTGATGAAATTTTAAATTCAATTTTAATTCCATATATTTACACAAATTTTCAAAAATACTTGAAAAATTAAAATTTTTCAACTGGCTCGTAATTTCAATGTCAAAACAATAGCCGTGTTTTATGAACAATTGATAGGAACTCAGTAAAATTTTTACACACAAACAATACAAATAAATTTATTTTCACTTTTTGTTTTGCTTAGAAACAATAACAAAGTTTTTATAATCACTTTTTTGTTATTGTTTTTGTGTGTAAAAATTTTTGCTGAGTTGCTATCAATTGTTCATAAAACACGGCTAATATCGAAAAAAGTAGTTAACAGAAAAAATAGAAAATTTAATTTTTAAATTTTGTATTGTATTTTTTATGGAAACCGAGATATTGTTTAAAAACAAAAATCGAAGATAACGACCAATTTAAATTTCAAAAACCCCAAAAATCACATACATATATGACGTCTGAATATTTTATTTCTTTTCCGCTAATTTAATAAATTTTAACTGATGTCGTGTTTTGACTGCAGTTCGTTATATGTTATCTACTTCTCTATTTTTCATTTATATTCGTTTATATATATTTCATAAAAAATAATATCTTACCTGATGATAACTATCGGCAGTAGTATCACCATTTGATTGATCTGCAATTTTTTCTGGTGACTTATGTGTCATATAATCCCAAATGGATTCTCCTTTGTCATCTGCATCCCAAGCTCCTTCTATTTGATATGATGATGAAGCAACACCCCATAGAAAATCATTTGGAAATCTTCGCTGTGTTACTGTTGTAGCATCTCTATGAATAATAAATTAAAATAAAATAGAATTAATAAGAGAAGGTAAAAATAGAATATACAAATGTAAGTGAAAAAAATATAAAAGTAAAAAAATCAAAATAGTACTCTATAAAAACTAACTTTAAGGTAGAAGAGAAAAAAATCAATTTCGCTTTCATAATTCACATAATTCAGTACTGTTATTTTTGTTATTTTTAACTGTCCCATAGTCGAGTTTTTCTTATTTGAACTTTTGAAGTTTTTTTATTCACAATAAGAACATCACAAACTTCAAAGTCATTGACCCACTTCGATTTGGGCAGTTTGGTAAAAGTCCTTAAAGCATGTGAATAATAAATAATTTCAACCAAATTTGCATGAAATTATTTCTAGAATAAGATGAACGCATTTGATATCCAAATTTATATTTATTGTGAACGAAGCTCAAAAATTTTAATTTTCATTATGAAACAGAAAGGGTGTGTTTCTTTATTAATTAAGAATAGAATAATAGAGTAGATGGAAAAGACGAAATCACTATCCAGAATATAAAAAATGGAAAAAATAAAGAGACAAAACTAGAAGAACTGAAACTTCACTTTTCACAAAAGTGAAAGAATAAAGCAGAGTCCAGCCAAGTTCTGGCACTACACCCTTTTTACATCCTTTTTTTAGACCCCTTTCTAGTAAATATTTGAGGTTTTCCATCTAAGGGTAATTGCAGTAAGGATGTAAGGCTTAAGACAATATTTATTAAAATTCCAAGGTAGAGTACAGTAGAGTTGAAAAAAAAACACATTTATCAATAATAATTACCACGCACCTTAATTGCAATTATTGCACCCACAATAATAAACCGCACTCGAAATTAAAAACCAAGAACGTGTTCCCAGTCGTGAATTATAAAATATGTATTTTTTTTAAATATTTAAAGTTCGAGCATGTGTTACTTGCATCTTAATATTGTTTATTTATTATTGTTGTAAAGACAATTAATTTGAAACAAATCAATGCGTTTGACGGATAAAACTTGCTACAAATTATTACAAACAATAACTTCAAGTTGTGGGGGCTGTTCAAGTGTGAATCAACATATCTCAATTATCATAATGTATACTGAGACTTGAAAAACTTAGATTGAAAGCAACAATTTATTCTTATCGAATATTTTTCTTAATAGAGTGTTTTTTTTTTTTTTTGCAGACCTTCATGCGCCATGTTATGTAATGTTAGGTTGAACTATGTGACATTGAAATGTTTCATATAGTAATTCCGATTGTTTTGTGATTTCGTTTGAGTTGGGAAAAAAAATCAATTGAATTTTTTTTTTTTATTTTATTTTTAAAGGACATATATTAAATGATTTCATTCAGTTGTAATGGCTATAAATATAAATGTAGGTACTTTAGAGCTAGTTCTATAATAAGTTTCAATTTATTTTTATATTTCTTTTGTGGTTTCAATTAAATTAATCGAACTTAACGTACTTAGATAGATATGTACTTATAGTCTAATTGAAGGCTAGCCACCATTGATATATATGAGGTCTGCCATTAATAATAATAAATAGAACCTATCCGGCTGAGTTAATTTGTTATAATTGTTTTCGATGTGGAACTAAGAAGCTTTTGATGTAAAATCTAGGAAATTACATGCCTTTTAAAAATTTTAGATGACAGGCCGCGTACAGGATATAAGTATTTACTTAGACGTTTTGAAACCCAAACAGTTAGAAGATGTTGTGTGGCACATTCTTGGCTCTTAAACAAGTTCTAAGTGTTTTATATATTCATAGATAAATTATTGTATCAATATAAATTATTGTTAAAAATCTGAATCTTGATTTTTTTTAAGAATGTAAACCTTGCTTTTAAGTTGCTTACAAATAATTACCGATTGAAATATTGGTTCACTAGTATACTATGACCTTATATAGTTGTCACTATATTTCATTTCATCTAATTAAAACATCAATACTTTAAAGCCAGATGGCAAAGATCATATTATTTAAATAAATCTATGAACGCATTCATTATCTCAAACAGAGCATTGATCATTTTCAAAACAACTTAAAATTCCTGCAATTCAATGGAAATATTTTTTTTTTTTTTATTATTATTTTAAAAATAATAATCGATAAAAATATCAAATTAATGATTTATTTTATGTTTTTAAGAGCATATCATATACCATACTAAAATTGCTATATGTCGCGTCTTGATGGGTTAACTTTATTAGCATAATTAATTTCAATGTCTTGAACCAGCTAAGCCACAGACTAATTTGTCTGAGGTGGTTTTTTATTTATTTTTTTTTTTTTTGATTCAATACTTTTATGTAAATGTATAAAAATGCATTAAACAGATTAAAGATAGTTTTAGTGGCATAAACATTAATTTGATACACTGGAATGCAATATTGACAAGTGTGACAATGTCAATTGAAAATAATTATACTTTAGTCAATTTGTTGCGAATATTTTGTTGGAATTATTTTAATGGATATAATATGAAAAATAGCAATTATTAACAGAAAAACCAATTGAGAATTTTTTTAAAAGTGTATACGAACAGAAAACCGTTAAGAATGTTTTAACGAACTTTTTTGTGACATTTTTGTTTGCAATTTTTAACGACTTTTTTTTGTTTTCAAGTTTATTTTTTGACGAATACAACTAGTACCCAAATTTTTTTGAGAGAATTTTTGTTTGACGATTTTTTTGAGGAGTCTTTTTTCTAAGATTTTTTTTTATATTCGACAAAACTTATTTGTCAAAATTTGTTTTTTGACCAATTTTTATTTTCGTGGCAAAAAATTTTTTCCTCGACAGTATTTTTTTTTCGCAGAATTGTTTGACCAATCTTTGAGATTTTTTATTTTTAGAAAAAAAAAATTTTGTAGATGAAAATGTATGCTCTTTAAAAAAAAATGTTTTTAATAGCATCTGCGTGGAACTAAACACCCTAAGCAGAGCAACAAAGTTGAGTGAATGGGACAGTAAGGGAAATTAGAATTAGAAATAATATGGAAAGATTTGAAAAAAAAATTATTGTATTCCCTTTCCTTAACAAAATCATTAAAAAAAAATGATTCCAAGAATTTATTGAATTGAACCAAAACCAAGGAATCTACCAGGAAACAACTCTCTCAAAATTTTTCTATTTTGAACAACACTAAAAGGAATCCCCTAGTGACTACACCAGCTACCTATGAAAAAAAGTTATCAATTAAATTTGAATCCCCTTCCTAGAAATTCAATACCCATGTTGAATTTGCACTCGGTGGCATAGTGGTTTATTCAAGTTCGCAACCAGTTGAGATACAAACAAACAAAAATCACACAGATGTTATATATTAACATACGTTCGCCTGCTTAAGAAAAAGCAATAGGTAAGTATACGCCGTGCAGCACCAAGGTTTTGCTAAAAAAAATGTACCGCGTCACGTAATTCACTCGCTAGTTTAAGTGCCTTGATTTGAATCCATTGAACGAATTCCAACTTCTTTGAATCTTGTAACTACAATATCACCGTTAAGTCCATTACCATGGAAAAGTTATGTGTAATACTGTGCCAAGGCACAGTCCACATCACGTCACACTAAGTATATATTTAATTATAGCATGAAATATAAAGTATATCACATATCAATATACCTAACTACTTATCGCATTGAACTCTACTATTTTGGTGTTTCGTAACATTCTGCATGAGTGCCGGTCGTGTTTTTAATTACACTGGCAGCCAAAGTTAATGCTTGTGTCACACCAAAAACAACAACAAACTAACAATAAATAAGAATGTTGATCGGCCTGATTAATGTTTTAATTATTGCTTTAAATATTCTTGATAAATCACAATAAAACAATTCAAATTATTGATTTTTTGGCATTAAACTAATTCTTCTGTCAATTGTATGACACTATAAATTAAGCTCAAGGTGCATCATTCTTACTTGACCATCAAAATGTCAAAATATTTTTGACACATGACGTTTGCCGTCAGTGTTATAGTCTCGCGAATTTCACCATTATTTTATGATGATAATTTAAATGCCAAATACGCGTATGTAACATTTACTGTCATTTATGTCAATGCAACATGTGCGATTTATTTCCCCATCACCGCATCGCGCCGCGATTTGTGACGCACCGTTATTTTCACCCAACTTTCAATTTCACTCGAAGCACGAGTTTGTTGGTGTTTCTTTTGTTTACTCGTTCATAAAGTGTTATTACAATCCGTTACCTAAGCTGGAAGAGCAAATATTCAATAAGATTTTAAGTACATTACGGATAAAAAAGTGTGCTTTAAATTCCACTCAAGACATAATAATAAAATTCGATTTTTTAAGTTCAATCAAATTATGAACAACAACTAGCTACTGTGGAGCAGCTGTCAAATTTTCATTGAATCCAGTTTATTTTTTTTGTTGTTTAAAAAGACAAATCACCTGACCGACAAATGTTAGACGAGTAACGAGTGACCAAAACTTGATTTATTTAATCGTTATTTATTATCTTGACAACAATCACCGACAAACGGAAAAAGATTGAAGGTCATTTTCGCGTGTGCTAGAAAAATAAATTGTTGACATGACAAGTTCGCTGAACTTCCTAATATGTCAATTATTTCTTTATTTATACATAAAACTTAATTATGATTAATACACAAAGTGAGGTAGGTTTAAAAAAAATTGTTTTGTCTAGTCCAGTGACAAAAAAAGTTGTGAAGTCGAAATTATAGACAAAACAAAACAAAAAAAAAAAACTATTCCATATTGTTATTTTTTATGGGTTGAATCGCAGAATTGGAATCAAGTACTGTAATCGATTAATCGATAAGGTCAATTAAACGGAAATATTTTTTTTATTTTTATAATTTTTACTGTGGTTCCAAATCATATTAAGGGGTTATTGCAAAAAAAAAGGAACAGTAAAAGTTTGATTTACCATTTTGTAGAAAAACGGGTTGAAGATGAATTAAATATTCCAGTTGTGTCATGAATAAATTTTATTATCTATTTTAAATTCACAAAATATGTTTGTAAGGCTTTAAAATAATGATCAAAGTCCAATGTGCTTAGAGTTCGTGTTTTAAAATACATATTTTTTTTACAAAATAAAGAAAATTAAGTTCCGGCCTAGCTGAATTCTGTTTTAAATGAAATTCGTTTTTTTAATTTCTCAAAATACAAATAAATATATATTTATCCACGAGTTTTGGTAAACCATAGTATTTTGATTAAAGCTTTCAAAAATTATGACATTTTAGCGTGGAAGAGGTTGGGCACTGATACAGTGGGATCATTGATACAGTGCTTTGCTTTTCGGCTTTTTTAACCGTCAGAGTAGTTGGGACGTGTTTTGATGTATACGTCAACTAAAATTTGTTTTTAAGATATTTTCCAAATATAATACAAAAGTCCAGATGATGGTAGGTAAAATAACGTCGTACAAAAAATTGACAAACGTAATAATCGTCATGTTTTAAAATATTTTTTTTTTTCTGAAAATGTTCTCATTTCCTGTGCGTTCTTACAGCAAAATTAATAAAAATAATCACAAAATTCACAGGAAATTTCAATTTGACAAGCACACCTTAGCATTTTCATTGGAGCATTTACCAAGTGGAATATGACAATTACTTTGACAAGTTATCAAATCATTCACATTTAAATAAAACGCACCTAGATAATATCTCCACCATCTAGCAGTTTTGCAAATTGAGTGATAGCTGTCATGAAATATATCAATGCAGATATGATTTCTGAAGAATACTTAATCATAAAACCCGATTAACACAAACTCGGATTAAAATTAATAAGGAATAAAATTTAATCCGAAACATGTTCATTATTAATTTCTTTGTGCATTTTTTAAAAGACATTACTATCAAAAAGAAAGCTGACGGAAATCCCATCGATATCTTATGGAACACTCATGTTCCATAAGATATCGATATTAGTTAAAGTCAATTCGGTGTTTCTTACCAATCTGTTTTCAAATAGTATAGAAGTTGTTTCGTTTGTTATTCTTGTTTTCAATTTCATCACATGGCGCAAGAAGTTTAAAGTTTATGTAGCTGATTTCTTTTAATTTATCCACGGCTAATGGCATAAATAAATAAATTGATTTTAGGTTTTTAGTGGTGAGTTAAGCCACAGTTGCTTACTCTGGAAATACATTAATTTTCAGTAAAATTAACGCAGAAATCAAAGTTTCATTAAAAGTAACACACTAATAGTAAGAAGATTAATTAAAAAATTGGCTTATGTCTACAAAATTATATTTTTCTATGCACCTGCTCTTTGAGACACCGAATACAAATCTTGAACTGGCTACGTAAACAAAAATCTCTCGATTCCGATATTCGAAATTTTGTTTTTTCGTTGTGCTCCCAAAATATTGTATTAGTTGGCTTAAATAATATGTACATATTTACCGCTGAACTATATAATCTTTAAGATATGGTCTATAAAGCAAAAGTAAGTTTGTTGTACGTGCTAAGACATTTTTATTTAAAAATAAAACAATAAAAAATCATCAGTCTAAATTTGGATGTTAAATATTATCTATTTTAAAAGTCTTTTTATCTATAAAATGAGTTGACGTACATTTTATTACAATAAAAATTGTACGCGTTTTTAAATTTTGTTTATTATTTGATAATAAACTTGAGTATAAAATATAGTAGGTTAAGGGTAAATAGGTTTTGTTTAAATTTAAAAAAAAAAATTAACTCAAAATAATAGATAAGAAGTCTATCTATTTAAGTAGTTATTAGAATAGATTCGAATTCCACTAAAAAAATGGTCATTCTGGATTTCGACGTTTGCAGTTTTTTTGTTCGGAAACTTAAAGAAGAAGTTTCTTTAATTACTTTCAAAAATTATTTCTTCCGTTTTAAACGATAACAATTTTTTTTTTAAATGAGATTTCAATCATCTCAATGTAAAGACATCAACACAATTTCAGCGTCTAATCTTGATAAACTCAGAATTTAATTTACCAATATCCTGTTCCAAACACTTATATATCGTTCCAAAAACTAATATTCAAGGATGGGAAAAGAGAGAAAAATTTGGAAAGTTTTAAAGGCTTACATCAATGAATTGAATTGAAAATAAAAGATTATTTACAAGTTAAACCTTGTAAAATAAGTAAAAAAATAGAAACAAAATCACTGCTATTGAGAAGTTATTGTTACTGATTGTTTAATCAACTAAAACTATCTACAAATGTTTTTGCTTTTTGGAAAAAAATGTATTTTTTATCTTTCTCGGTTCTTTTAGTCCTTTAACATCCAATTATTCACTTTATAATTTATTTAAAATCTTTCATAAAATAGGAAATTTACAAAATTTAAATAAACTTTTACCAATACCCAGTTTTTAATCATTTTAATGAAGGTATATTCTACTTTAACTCTTATGTCCTATATTCTAATTGCAAGCTTTTACATCAGCTCTTTCATATTTAACTGAAATATTTTACTTTCGTTTAGCAAAGCAAATGTACCTAAATTTTAAGGCATTTAGGAAAATGTATATTTTATGTCAGATATTTTTATATCAAAATTAAAATAAAAACTTACATAACATCACTGCAACTTAATCCAATAAAACCGACAATCAAAACCCAAAGAGTATTTTTTATATCCATTTTGCTTCTTTTTTTTTGCTTACAACAAACAAATCAAAAATCTATCACGTATATTTTTATCTAATATTTGTGTAATTGTTAACAAACCCCTTCGTTGCACTTAAACTTCTTAAATAATAATTGTTTAATAAAATAGCACTTAAAATTGTTTTAATCAAAACTCTACGAATCGCTGTTTATTTTTTTATATTCAAAGTACAAAACACTCAGATTTTTTTGTTTATTCTCAATCACTTTCGAATTTATTTTTTTTAATAATTAACTTAGATAACGACTTTTATGTAATTAAAAAAATGTAAAATTTAATTGCCCGCCAACATACAAATATAAAATGTTTCAAATATAAAATAAATATAAAAACATAAACAAATTGTATCACGTTCTGCGCACGATCGATTGTCTCTCACCACAGAAGAGTTCTAAGCTGGTCACAGTGTTTTTATATCCTCGCATTCGAATGGCGCCCCTTATATAAACAACACCCCGAGCCAATTTCAATTGAATTGAAAGAAATACTGAACACAGAAGAAAAAAAACCCAAATCCGAATCCGAACACCCGCTCGCTGCTACGTCAACGTCAGTTAAGAGTTAAAACACGTTAGTTA
Organism: Syrphus vitripennis; assembly: GCA_958431115.1. Classification (NCBI taxonomy): domain Eukaryota; kingdom Metazoa; phylum Arthropoda; class Insecta; order Diptera; family Syrphidae; genus Syrphus; species Syrphus vitripennis. The sequence goes on from OY288110.1 coordinate 30,973,164, forward strand.
GCCAGCTTCGCTTAACTTGTAGCCGTTTCGTATTTGTATCTGTCTGATAATATGACACGTCTAACCCCTGATTCACCTCCCCCACCATGGAATCACGATTGCTATCACCAGAGTGTCATTGTTAAACTCTCTGACTCTGAATCTGAGTCCGAGGGGTATTAACACCTGTTTCTCAAGTTTTATGTCACACTCTTGTCTTGGTCGTTGTTTTCTTCATCGTCGTCGTCGTCGTCGAGGGAAAACACACCAAGTTATTCATATAGTTTAATTTATTTTTAGTCAATAGGGAATTTGTTTATGTTTAAATTTGGGTAAATTTTTTTGAATTTTATTTTATAAATGTAAACAGATGATAAATGGACCACAGTGTCATAAATGGCGTCACGAGTGAAGTGGATAAATTTGATGATGCTGTTGGATTAATTTTTTGGTAAAACCACTCATCGCACTTAAAAATAGATTCATGCTTCTTGAGAAAAAAAAATATATTAATAAGTTTGGCAATGTTAAGGTAGGCATAAGGTATTGACATTATTACTTATGGGTAATAATATAAAAAATGAAATAAAAACATTTTAAAGAACATGCATATCTACTCTGAACATAATTCCAGCTTGTTCGACATTGGGGCGAGTATGTCAATGTCCCAAACGCCGCCGCCGTTTTAAATTCGCTGATAAGAAAAATCAGTTAACTCCAAATAGAGGCTCAATTTTAATAAAATAGAGTATTTCTTTCAAAATGAAACTAATAGGTTAGAGGTCAGATTGAAACAATTAAGTGAGGCGAAGTGTTGATTGAATTTCTTTCTTGTCTTATTATTAGAATTCAAAAAGAACACAGACTTAGTTCCGAAAAATCTAGGCAATTATTTTTTTTAAGATTTTATTTGGATATTGTGATTTTACTTAGTGGGCTCGCTCCAATAAATTAAACAATGCCCAATCGAACTGGATCAACTCCAATTTTTATTATCAAGTTAGATTCCGGCCTCCAACTTGGTGCATAAGATGAAAAATGCTTATACGTTATTAAAATCTGAAGGCAACACGTGATATAGACTAATATTATGTCCTTGTATGCATCACTGAACTTTAAGCACATGCATATTGCATACAGTGGCTCCGATCCAAACTCGGACACTATTAAAATAAAAAATTAAAGAAAAATAATTCAGGAATGGGTCGATGAAAGCAAAGTTAGTTTTGAATAAAATTAATTTTTTGAATTGCTAAAAAAACACAAAGGTACCAAACCAAAGACTCCATGGATACATCGAAAAATATAAATTTTAAAAAATATTTATATTCGTTAGATCGGTTTTTTTTTTAAATAAATAAAGTCATAGGTATATGAAATTTCTTCAACATTTTTAGAAAAAAAAATTGGTACCCATGTTTTTTTTTTTATTTAATAATATACCCTTCTAAAAATATCTACCAAAATATTGAGTTATGAAGAAAAAAATTGATTAATCTTTCGAAAATCTGAAAAAAATTTTGAAAATTTGGGTATGCAAAATTATTAAGATTATAGGTATGTTAAAGTTTTGATCGCAATACGTCAAATCTTTTATGACAAAATCGGTTTTTGGAAAAATATTTTTCGACTAAATAATTTTTATTTCTTCTAAACACACTACAAAAAATCATCAAACTCGGTTTTGAGATAAAAACATTTTGTCGTAACGGCTTATGACAGATAACGTATTTTTGAAGCTACAAAAATCAATTTCGTTTTTAAGGAATCATTTAGAAATATTATTTTCCAAGTTGGAAGAAAATTACTTCATTAGTTTAAGATGTAGGTCGAGATACAGAAACCGGAACCAGAAACCACATTTTTCTCGTTTTTTATCATCCTAACTTGTTTACGAGTTATTTTTTTTTTTCAATTTTTATTTTATTAGTGTGCGAGTTTGGAATGGAACCACTGTATATGCAATCTTTTTGTTAGTGTCATTAGATTTCTGATTCATTGTTTACAAATCTTTTTTTTTTAATTTACAACTATGTATTAATTTTTAGTTACGATAAATAGGTACTATGAATGGCAAGTTATTTCATAGATTTAAATAAAGAAATGGATATCCAACACTGGAACATTTATACCAACAGAAATGAATTCAAGATAAATTGTGACGATAGAGAAGGAGTGTCTGCACAGCTACTGATCTATACCTATGTACTTAAGCAATTTTCTTCAAACTTGGAACTTATGGTTTTCAGAAAAAATATAAAGGTAGGTACCTTTCTTTCTTTCTTAAAAATGGCTCTGTTTTCCAAATCCAAATCCTATATTGTAGAGTATAGTAGATGCGAGTTGGGGGTCCATATTATGCATAAACCAAACCTAGCACCTACCCCAAGCCAAGCCCAAGCAGGGGAGTTTCTGTGGGTTTAAAAAAATTGTACGTCGCGTCGTTTAGAATTTTAAACAAAAAAAAAACAGTATCATTATGAAAAGTGAAGTTATTCTCTTGAAAAGAGAAATAGTTTTCCACAGAAAAGTTAAGTTATTTCCCATTTATTGTGGGAATCAACTTCACTTAAGAAAAGTGAAATTATTTTCCACAATTTTTCACATATGAAGTTTCCCTGCACAGTTCGTGCAATCCAGTCACTACTTTATTTTATATCTACGGTGTAAAAGAAATATGGTGTCGCATTTAAATGTAAGCAGGACAACGTATGGTTCGCTAGCTTATAACATCTACGTAGGTATTTCATAGTTGAAGAATTTAAAAAAATATATAAATAAGAACCCCAAATCCGGGATTATATTATTAAATAGCGTAATTAATGTTAACCCTTTTTTTATTTTTGAAATTTAAAAAACTATTAAATCTGATTGCTTCTGTATTCATATGTTAATTTTTAATCTTTAATATATTAAATATTTTTGAGTAATAGTTACCCCGCGCATACATTTTTCTTTTCACATAAGCATAAACAAGAAAGCAGAATATTAGATACATATGTTTTTTTTTTATTTTAAACAAAAAATAAATCGTTTTTTAATTAGTTACTTGATATACGTATGCAATGTACCTACCTACAAATCAGCAACGAACTCACAAAAAAAAAAACATAGATTAATAGATTAATCCGTGAGGTTGAAAACAAATCTATTTGGGTACGAAAAAAAAAAGTATTAAAGAAACTGCAGACAAGTATTCTACATTTTTGCAACTTTCAAATGTCTTAAAAACTGGTAGAACAAGAAACAAAAAAAAAGAATTCAAACCATTTCCTTTCAAAAAAAAAAAAGAAATGACTCAAATCTAAAGAACGGAAATTCATTATCAATATGTCACAGACGGATAAATGGTCGAAAAATAAATTAATTGTTGTGCAATAAGTTCAGTTAATATTTTGTTTACAATTTGCGACGATAGACTTCCGTGTTTTATATTTAAAAAAAAAATATATAAAACCTATTTATATTCCATTGATCTCTAGTTGTAATTTTAACATCTTAATCACTTAATTTGTACCAAGCGCGGTCACAGAGAGGGGCAATAAGTGGATTTTCAAGTTTATTGTTTGATTAAATAAAAAAGTCTTGGGTGCAGCATTCATTCAAAATATAATCCTTGGTTCTACACTTTTTATCTTCTAAATACAGCAGGTTAGTTAAAGTTTAACTCGGGCTCAAGATTCTAATTTGTGATAACAGCCAATTCCATGCTTGGACCAGCCGTGAACAACAGGTGATCCGCTGAATTCGGTGGATTAATATCCTAAACCAAGATTCAATGATCGTATAATGTGTTATGGGTATAGTAAGCTAATTATTAAAAATTTGAAAATTTGAAAAGTTATCTGAGTTTTAAGAAGGAAATGTAGTTGAGCTATGCATAAAGAACATGTTAAAAAATGCAACTGGAGAAATATTGATACCAATCGAAGCAGGATATCAGCTCAAACAATCATTGCATTGGTTTGAATGATGATGAGAAAATCACAACATAGAGTTCTGCTTTATAAATGAAGTAAACGATTAGAAGAATTCTAAGGTCAGAAAAATCAGAAATCAACCATTCTTCAGTCATAAGTATGAATTCAAGTCGGTTGCAGGAAATTGTCTTTCAGATGTAGATGTTCTTGTTCAGGAACTTCGAGCAAATGGTGAAGAACTAAGAGAAAGCTGAACCTGAACTTCGATTCAAATGTAAAGTTCAACTCGCTCGGTTTCACAGTGTAAACTGAACTTAACATCAATTAAGCGAAGTTCAAGCTTAGCTTAGTTGGCAGGATTGTAGTTTTTTAAAATCTAATTCGATTATTCTTAAAGAAATTTTGTATTGAATCAAAATTAAAAAAAAGATAAAGAAAATGGAAAATTCAAATAAAATCGTTGTGCAAAAAAAAAGAAGTTTTAATTTTTCTACCGCGGACGTCGAACTCTTAATGCAGCTGGTTGTAAAGCATAAAAATGTTATTGAAAACAAGAAGACTGATAAAGTCCAATGGAAGGAAAAGTTAGTAGCATGGGAGTCAATTAAAAGAGGATTTAATTTTAAAAAGTGCCTCTCATTATCGTTCTTCAGAGGTCCTAAGAACAAAATATGAAAAATGAACAAAATTATGAAAGGTACATAGCTGTCAAATTAAATTTGAGAGGTTGCGTTCGGGGGTTCTCCGCGTTGAACTCGTTTAACTTGAACTACAGATTGAACTCAGTTCAACGTTTATACGAACACTGTGAAATTGGCCATTAATAAAACTTTTCATAATGAACTTTTAAAATTTGAATAAAGCCAAAAACGAAGACATTTTTGGTTTGTTGTTTGGGTCCATTTTTCGTATTCTTAATCTTAAGAAGCTTTAAGCAATTAATTCATACAAATATTTATTTGATTCTACTCCACTTTTTAACGATACACTTAATGGTTTTTTTTTAATGGTTATTAAGAGAAAACGCATGAGTATTCAATTTAACATTTTTTTATATAATTATATGCATAATACATAAATTAGTATACTCATATAAATCACAAGAAACAAACATTTTTTTTTTTGAGTATTCATGCGAGTATATTTTAGATATTAACATATTTATGAGTTTTTTTTTTATTTAAGTATTTAATTACTGGATTCTTTTCTTCTTTTATGTCCAGTGACTTCTGCTTAGCTTTTTTATCATCTTTCGCATGCAATGTCATCGGTAAAGATCGATCACTAGTCTTACGAAGATCGCTATCTTCCTCATTCAGTAAAACCTTTTTTTCAACTTCGGATGCACTTCCAAAAATCTTAAACTTCTTCAGTTTATATAAAATAGACATTGTTTTAAAGTATCACGAGCCAAAGTTTTAAGGTACTGAACCAAAAAAAAAATATTATGCAAACTTATTTTGAAAGCTAATGTTGATGTCGTCAGCTTATAAACTCTTATCTCCAAAATAAACAAAATACAATATTTTTTTTTTTAGATTTGCTAACCTTTTGACCCACAAAAATATATTGGTTTGCCTAGACATTTTTTTAATCTCCAGTGCAATCTTTTAAAAAATGGAAGACATGTGTTATTCTTGATTACCAAAAACCACCGAAAATGGATGGACAAGAATTAATGGAATACATTTATATATAACTTTTAAATAAGTTGTACAAACGTATTAAAGAGCAAAAAGACCTACTGTTTTATAATCAACTTGTAATATACCTAACTTATTTTATGATTAGCCAAACTAGTAGAGAACATAAGATGTACGCAGCAGATATAAAAGCTATGCAGGAATAATCATGGAGGGAGAACGCAAGTGATATTTACTTCCGCAACAATTTGTTGCAAAGAGCAGTATTAGTAGGTTTTGGTTATGTGAAAGACCAAGGAACATTTTAAATTAAAAAAGTATAGCATCGATCTGTGCACACGCTCCAACAAAAACACTTATTTTATCATTGCTGTGTTTTTTTCTAGACCCCGAATAAATTGACAAAAAAAACGACTTAAGGGTACCATGACACAAGAATGGAGTTTTCGTAGAAACTATCGATAACACGTTAAAATATATCCATTGTGCAAAACTCTAAGCAATCCCAATAATTCACTGGCTTTAGTTTAATTAATGCAGGGGTAAGTTGTTATAAAATGTAATGTAGGTAATTGTTAAACCTACTAGGGTGTTTTTTTTTTGTCACATTCCATTAGTGTTTAGAAAAAAACACTACACTACAAGACTACTATGTTAACGTACGCCAACAATCAAATACAGTAATGTTAAAGATGCAAGCCCCCATAATTGGCGATTTTCATTGAATCTTCGTTGACTTTTACTATCGATTTTGAATAGCGCTTTCAGAATCAAATAAGGGTCATATTTCATTTTTGGATCGCGGCCTTATTTCCTTCCCCACATTCGGTGAACTGTAAGTCTTGAACTTGTTTTGCTATTTATTTCGAACATCCAAGTCTGGGAGGGAAACCAAGCAGTAGGTAGGTATTTTTTTAAGGCCCCGATAGTTTTATTTAAAAAAAAAAAACGACATCTAGGGTGAATGATACCATCTTGAAAACAAAAGGAGTTTGCATATATGTATACATTATCGATAACTAGTACATAAGTTTCGCTGCTTGTGGGTAAAAATTATTCCCTGAAGTTTCTCTGGGCTAAGTGAAACCCCAGTGAGCTTATTTGTTGTTGCATTTAATACGTAAAGTAATTGGAAACCCCAACACGTGAATTACTTGGCAGAAATTTGTAGTGGCTAACCATAAACGAAAGACGCTATCGGAAGCTGATGTCAAAAACCAACGAAAAAAACATTCCCTACCAATCAAGAGGAAAAGTCGGCAGTCAAATTGCACACAAGTAAAATGAATCATCTTTCTTTTATTTTTCCTAATTCCCCAATATTTTGTAAAATATGAAAATATGTAAATCATACTTCACCATCGACAACAAACAACATTCATTTCTAGCTTTTTTGTAAAAAAAAAAAAAAAAAAAACTACCAAACCCTTATTAACGAAAACCAAAACTCGGACCTGGTAGCTTAAGGTGGAAATTTTCATCAAGCCAATAATTTATTTTATATTAATTGGGTGGACAAAAGATAATAAACTGTAACGGATTTTGAACATTTATTTTCTTGGGTTTTTAGCGGATGATATGTACGAGTATATGTAAGAAAACCGCTCTAAAACTTGTTTATCTTAGTCACAAATATCTAGTGCAGTTCTGTATAAGCTACTTTCTTACCTACCTGTTACCTACATAAGTAATGGAAACTATATGTCGCAAGTCTTGGGAATTCCCATCTTCATCGTGTGGTTTCGTGGTTAGTTAATAGTTCAAGTTAAGAATTAATATAATTCTTAAATAGTGAGTAATGTTTCTCGAAATATTCCGTTGTTAATTCTTAATGGTTTAAGATACACATCAAAGTTACATTTCATAAAAATAAAAAATAATATTTAAAAATAGCCTGAAGGTACTTTAATATGCGGTAAATTTGTCTTGGATCATGGACTGAACTTCCTGTGTGTCACTTTACTTCTTTTATTATGTGTATCAGAAACAACGAACGATCTTGACATTGGTTGTGCAACTATTTGAAAGGTATCAGGTACTCTAGTTCTTGTTATTCATAATATTTATATTAAACGATTGAATTGATCTTATACACAATAAAATGTCATATGGCGTAGCTTATGCTATGCCATGAACAATACAATGCGGTAAGTTATGAATGGCGACTCGCAGCGCTCACCAATTCTATCTTTCATCATCAGGCTGCAAATTGAAAGATAATATAAATGTATGTATATTATATATCTTGGCATTTATTTACATATGTATGTACATATGTACATACATTTGAATTTTTATCAAGACAAAATCTTGAAAATAGCATTTTATAAAAATCGTTTCACTTAATAAAGTCAGAGATCCTTTCCTACTGTCAGATTACTTACATAGTTCAACAGGTAAAAGGTCCTAATTCTACTTAATCGGAAAATTAATTCATAAGAAATTCAAAGCTTCCAAAAAGTGTCATTTCTGGTGCATATTTTTGACCGCAAATTATCTCATTGAAAATTACTGTCAAGCAATAGGGCAATGACAAGATAGAAACAAATATAGGGTTGCCTAATTTAATATGGATGCTTGGTTTTGGCAACCCTCTTTAAGGTTTCTGTTTTTGGCCATTTACTTAATTCACCGAGTGTGATAGTGTCAAATAAAAGATCAGGTTCAAATAGGGCTGCCAATTTATAAAAAGGTACAAAAAAATCTGCAAACGTTCATAAATAGATGTCAAAGAAATATCTTGAGAATTTTCTGCCCCAGCAATACATACATATATCCAATAATGAACTTAATGAAACAACAGTTCAGGAATCCACTGATTCATACAGCAGTGGATTGGTCTTTCGAATGGGTAACGGTTGCATTTAGTTGTCGAAGAACGCTCAAAGAGAAATCAGCACAACTATAGGGAAGAGTTTGAGAGAGCTGAAAGATATTTCTAGAAGTCGCGTAGGAGTTGTGGATGCCCTTGCCCTATGTATAGCATAACAGGTCCGAAGATCTTAGTAAGTAAACTGTTGCAACCACTCAACTCTTATTTTCAATAAGGGTATTCATGCAAAGAGATAATTTTCCGCTTCACGTTTACATGAGCACCCCATAAAAATTCTTGCATAAATGGGTACGTTCAGGAGAATTAAGGGACTGCAATTGAAATGAAGGGAGATTTTTCTTCCCTTACTATCCAGTCAAAAGTCACCTGCATTTGCAGGAAACTTTTTGACAGCTGGCCAATCAGAGACAAGAAAATTGCCTTTGCCTTGCAGTCCCTTCGTCGACTGAACTCACCCAATGTGAGAAATAATCAGCTGTCACAACTAAACGTCACAAATTACTTCTCGAAACTTTATGACGTTTATTTCTTCGCTTTCTGCATCAAATCTGTGAGATAAATTTATCTGGTTTGCAGAATATTTTTCCCATACAAATTTTGACAGCTCCTTTCTGCGGAGATAAAATTATCTGGTTTATCCGAGTTTTCCACCGTTGCATGAATACCCCTAATATAAAATACTCATAATTAAAATAATGTATATTTATATAAAATTGTGTCATAAGAACTTAAAACATCGTCGAAAATATTTATTTTTTTATTTTTTTTTTCGAAAACTATCACCACTGCCAAGGATTCTGTTTTTCCGGAAAATGTGTGTGATCCTTACCTTTTTTCATTAATCTCCACATTTACTTAGATTTAAATAGAAAAAAAAAACACTAACTCTTAAGGTTTTCTGATGAAAAGACTTTGAACTAAAAAAGTTTGACATTTTTCAATATTTAATACAAATTGCATTAGGTGCCTACACAATTTGATTTGAAATATTGATTTGTTTTATTAAAATATATTTTACCTGTCCAATCTGATCTGATGCGGTGATTTAAAATAATAATAGCTCAATTAGTATTTGCCAACGTTACATTAACAAAAAACAATTGAAGATTTTTTTAAATGCATTGGGATAATAAAAGGGCGTATACGCCATAGTGTTTTTTTTGCTGACCCTATAATTACATAAGGAATTATTTGAGATAAAAATATATATGTTTACTGTGTTGATTGACTGCATCATGTCTCTTTGTTTATTAATAATTGAAAACATAAAAGGTAATATAAACTGGTGCATACTAGACTAGTCCGGATATTGTATTTATTTTTAGTCAAAACTGGATTCTATCAAAACATCTAAATTAAAATTTAACAATAAACAATCATCCAGACGCAAATCCGTTGTTTTAACGTATGTATATGAATGGAATCCCCTTGAGTTACTCATGATTTTCTGAAAATATTCCGTCATCGCTCCTAATTGTAATAATTTTTTTTTTAATTATGAAAGTTCAACTTCTTTTAATTTTGCAGAAATGATTCAATATGAATCAGTTTTTAACACTCTTCATTTTTTTTTTTGAAACAAAAAAATATAATGTAGTGTAACTACACTTTAAAATATATAAATACTCACTCCTTGTATTTATATTAAATCATACAGCAATTAATTCAGATAATTTAAACTTATTATGAATAAAATATTTATTCTTAAAATTCTACTAAAAACAAAAAAGTATTTCCCGTATTTGGATGATTAATTTTAATTGATTTGTGTGATTCGATTTTTCGATGTTCAAATTTCTTTTAAAAATAACCCTATCAACCCAAGAAGTCATCGTTGTTGGTAAACAATATTATTCGTTCTTTTATTCTTAATGTAAATTCCATTCATTGAAATTGTTTCTTTATTCAAATAAATTTAATTAAATAAACAGATGGTATGGTTACATATTGAAATATATTTTTAAAACAGTTAAGGAACCTGTTGATAACCGTATTGAACAGCAAATAATTCGATACTTTTTGCAGCTATTCCTTGTTCCATAAGATTTGTTTAAAACGAAAAAGTCTGCCGTTTTTTTGTTTAATTTTCATCATGAATTCTAAATTTGAACCAAAAAAATGTATAAAATTATCGTGTATACCTCAAGTTCTTGGATAAAAAAGGCCGGTAAGAAGGTTAATGGATGCTGAAAGTCATTTCCCTTAATTAAAAACAAAGAGATTGTTTTCTTTTTTTTTCGAATTGGTTAATAAAGATTTTGTTAAATTCTTGAAGTCTAATTTTATTTCTTTTAACTCGTAAAAATGGTGTGTTTAAGTTGTTTGAAATGTTGTTTTCTTTTTGGATCAATTAAAAAAAATATATATTTGTTATTGCACTCTGAAAAATCCCGATTTAATATAAAAACATAATGCACGTCTGGATTGCACATAATAGCTACTAAATCTAACTACAGACGATTGGTAGATCTTAAACCCCTATAAGATCTAACAATCGTCTGTAGTTAGCTAGCAACTCAGTTTCCTGTAAGAAGGGTCTTACAACAGGCGTTTTCCTTTGGAGGTAGCGAAGCAGATAAAAACCAATATCTAGGGTTCCCCAAAGTAATGCGAAACCGGTTAGAAATTGTTGACTAAAAAACGAGGAAAAACGAAAAAACAATCAAGTCGATTACAGAATCCCAAAACTCGTTCAGCAATGATTCACAGTGTAGTGTTCTCTTTTCTTTTCACGATAAATGAATAGGTGGGAAACAGAGCTCTACACTGCGGATCGAGTTGGGCGGATTTTGTAATCGACATGAATATCAATTACGTGTTGTTGTTGATCATAACAACGTGTTGCTATTGTTGTTTCATCGTCTTATCCGAATGTTTCGCAAAAGGATTAAAATTGTCATTTTCGTGATAAATGATTTCTATGTTAATGGTTATATGGTGCTGAATTTCAATTAAGAGTCTCTCAAGCGCCATTCGCACACAGCTGCAAAACAGGCAACACCAAAGCAGGCAACAATTTTTTTTTTTTGAGGTTAAACTCGTTCAAATTATTTGTTCGCCGCCGCTCTGTGGAATGCGTCTTGGTTTTGTGGACTGGGAATTCACATTTGTTAGTTCGCAGGTCGTAGTTGTTGGTCGCATGAGATATATTGAAATGTGTTTTATTTGTAATGTTAACTAATTAAACGCAATATTATCTATTTAGATTTGTAAATATATTCATTTATTCACTTAATCAAACAATTAAAATAAGAAAAGTCGATACAATTCTTTAAAAAAATTAAAATTCTTGGAAAGAATTATTCGCAGACGCAGGTGGCAGCTCATATGAATGGCCCTTTAAACTTAGGAGTGCTCGATGAATTTAATTTCATTGAAATCTAATTGGAAGTATGAGGGCAAATTCTTAAACGCAAAACTTGCGCAAATTATGCTAAGCAAACAATTCCAAAATGCAAACGTAAACATCCCTGCTAGCAGATTGTCCCTAAATTTATTTCGGCAAATTTCAAAAATATCTTGCGCACTTCACTTGCTTTGCCTTTTCAACTGCATTCTTCATTTGCTTTGCATGTGGTTTGCTTTGCAAATGTTGCGTTTAAGAATTTGCCCTGAGATTGGCAAAACACAAAACAAGGTTTAATTGTTTTAACAGTTTAATATTTCCAAAAAGATTTCCATTAATTCCCGATCTTTGTTGTAGGAGAATAGAATTTGTATGGGAAATCTAAAAGATTCAGAAGATTTCAAAGAAGATTTTAGTAAACCCAATTTTATCAGGATTAAGTGGTAGGTGAAAATTTGGCGTATACATACATATTCAGCCGTATTTAATTGAATTCACTAAAACACTAAAAATTGTTACGCAGTGTATAAGCGCTTATTAAACCTCTATTCAACGTTGCGTAAATCCGTACTTAAAAAACATTTTCTGGTCCAATGCCTTTGTGTCAGATAAAGTACCAAAAAGAGAAATCTATTACATTATGCCTCAACGCGTTTAGCTTAAAATACCTCTATTTAACGTTACATAACCTTAATAAATAACTTTTTGACGTTTAGAGCCATTGTAACTTAACGCAGCCTCTATGTGGCGTTTATAAATACGACTGATTATCTTAGAGTATATATCTTTGTATTTGAAAACTATAGTACTCTCATGGTGGAAGTCGAATGGGGCGACATCTAATGTATACCGGCAACCCTTACTCTTGTTTTTTTGCGGAGAACTTATGGTGGTTTTAAATGATATTTAAAGTTCCACAAAGCTTATACGGTATTCACACCAAGCCTAAAACACGGTTTTCGCGAAAACATCGGTTTTCGATGAAAACCTAATCGAAAACACAAGTTTTCGCATACATTTTTTGTAGCTTCAGGTTTTCATAAACTACAAGTTTTATATAAAACCGGTCGAAAACTTGTGGAAACTCATAGATGAACTAAATCAAACACACCTATGGAATGTTCAGCGCCCAAAAATCGACAAGAGAGAAATTGATGGAATGCTTTCAAAAGGAATTAAAAACAGCTGACTGTCATATTATTTGAGTTTTTAATTTGTTTTGTTGATAAACTTTTTGTGGTTAGTAATTTCTTTCTTCTGATTCTCATGTAAGAGTTTTCAGATAAGAAAAAGAAGTTTAACAAAATATTCATGTTTTTTTCAATTTTCTTTTTATGTATATAAATTAGTTTAATTTGTTTAGCATTCACTTATTGCTGCAAATATGTGAAAACAAATAAGTTTTTAATTTTTCAATACAAAATTTGACAGTAGTGTTGTCAAAAAATTGAAGTGTCAAACGAAAACATGTAATATGTAGTGTGAACGCATTTCGTGTTTTCGAAAACTTTTAGCTGAAAACCGCGTTTTGAGTTTGGTGTGTGGTCGTTTGAGGGCGCACTTGTTTATACACAGAAACAGCAACCAAAAAATTAGTTAGTTGTGTGATCGCTTGGGGGACGACTCGACGTGTGAAACATGCTGATGATAGTACTATGCAAATTTATATACAATGCTTTTACTCAATCATACTAACATCCTCCGATAGGCTAATTAAAATATTTAAAATAACAATTTTTTAGCACACTGTATTTTAAACTAAGATATAGTAATACAATTTTTAATTAACAACGACAGCACTGATTGTTTTAATTAAACTTTGAAAAACAAGGTGGCGCTCATTTTTTTCCACTTTTTTTTGTTTTTTTTTTTACCGGACACGTGCTAGTTTGACAGCAGCTGTATTTTGACAGTTGGGGCTCATTTATCGTTTACAATTTTTTTCCTTTACTTTCGCAGTTAAGTTTGTTTATTTTCACATTTAAAATGGAATTATTCTCAGTAAAAAGGTTTAAATAACAATTTCTCTAATATTAAACTACACCACTAACAAAAAAACAACCTCAATTTCCCTAGATACACCGAAGGCGAACAATTCACAGACGATCCAAACAAAGAAGATGAAATTCTCCAAAAACTCTTGAAAAAAGTTCAATCACGAAAAAGTCACCACGCATCAGAAATTCCTCAACAATATTCCGATATCCCGGTAGTTAAAGAAAAACAACTAGAGTCACGAGATGAAGAAGATAAAATTGAACAAGAAACAGAATCTATAAAGAAACCAAAATTGTCTGATGAACCGCCAGCACCGACGTCGACAAACGAAGACTTCCAAGTCCTCGGCTCAAATGTTTTCGATCGCAAACCCAAAGTTGAGATGGTCCTTCCCCCTTGGCTGGCACATCCTACAGTCATAGCAACAAGTATTGCTGAGTCCTCCGCACAGGAGGATAGCTCGGTTTTAAAGGCTCAATATCTGTCTGAAAATGTGAAGCAATCGCTCAAAGAACTGTCCATAGAAAACTTGTTTCCCGTGCAGAAATCAGTAATTCCTTGGGTTCTAACAGCCCATTCGAAGCCCTATCCCTTTCGACCCAGAGACATTTGTGTATCAGCACCCACAGGTAGTGGCAAAACACTTGCTTTTGCCATACCCATTGTACAGTTGCTAGAAAATCGTGTAGAAAAGAGAATTCGGGCTCTTGTGGTTCTTCCAGTGGCTGAATTGGCCCTGCAGGTCTTTAAGGTCTTCAAAAAGCTTACAGACAAAACAAACCTCAATGTGTGCCTATTATCGAAATCATTTGCATTCCCTCTGGAGCAGCAAAAACTTGTTGAATTCTACAAGGGTAAATTTTATTCTAAGGTTGACATTGTGATCACAACTCCTGGCCGCCTTGTGGAGCACCTGCATGCCACAAATGGATTTTGCCTTAGATCCCTAAAGTTCCTTGTCATCGACGAAGCCGATAGAGTTATGAATCAAGTTCATCATAACTGGCTGTACCATCTGGACAACCATGTCAAAACCACATCAGATATGTTGCTTTCTGGACGAGCTGGTCCTTTGTGTATAAATGAACTGGAATCGGCTGCCTGCAATCAGCCCCACAAAATGTTATTCTCTGCAACTTTATCACAAGATCCTGAGAAACTACAAACCATTCGACTGTTCCAACCAAAGTTATTCACTTCAGTTCTGACAAATCTCGACCAGATCAAAGAGAAATTTGCCGACGTTAAGATGGCCGAAGTTCGGGAGGAATTCATTGGCAAGTATACAACTCCTGCTGAGTTGACGGAGAAATATTGCTTAACAGAGAGTCGCATTAAACCTTTGACACTTTACTCTTTGATTACCGAGAATAATTGGACAAAGTTCTTGTGTTTCACCAACAGTGTGGAATCTTCAAGCAGGTAAGATATGATGCAATTGTTTCGTTCCTTCTTATCTACAATTTGTATCTCTCTATCTAGATTGGCGTATGTTCTGAAGATTCTCTTCAACGACAAGCTTATCATAGATGAACTATCAGGAGCTTTGAATGCCACAAAACGTGCAAATGTACTTAGTTCCTTTGCCAGGGGAAAAGTCAACGGATTGATTTGTTCTGATGCTCTGGCGCGTGGTATTGATATCCCTGATGTAGACATTGTGATCTCGTACGATCCAGCACGACACATTAACACTTATATTCATAGAATAGGACGAACAGCACGTGCTGGACGACCAGGAACAGCGATAACTCTGCTTACACAGAAGGAACTCAATGGCTTTAATGTAAGAAAGACTTCTTAAACAATTTTGTGTAATTTTTTTAATATCTTTATTTCCCCAAAAGCATACCCTCTCTGAAGTTGGCAAAGCAATAACTGAAGAAATCAAGGTGGCAACAGACGCTGAAGAAAACAATGCCAAATTATATGCCTCAGCACTTGCTCAATTGCGCAACAAGGTCGAATCAGATAAGCACGCGAAGATTATTATGAAGAACATGGCGAAGGAGAAAGCAAAACCTGTCGATCCATCAAAAATGTCCTTAATGGAGAAACTTCAAGTGCAAGTAACGCAAAGTGTTATAGAGAAAGCTGAAGCTTATGAAGGGTCTGCTATTCGAACAAAAGAACGCAAAAAGAAGAACCCAATGAAGGCTTTTAAACAAAAGCAATTGAACAAAGTTGCAACAGCTTCACATGCAATTGGAAAGGCGAAACGGAATAAAAACAAAAACAAATGAATATGTACAAAAAAAATAAATAATTTTTGTCGAAATGGGACGTTTTGATTTGTTGAGAAAATAAATATTTTATATGTTAAACAAATTGTAAATTTAGTTCCCAAAATTCTGTATCTGTATATTGCCACACAGCCTACACTAATGTTTCCCTTGAGCGAAGATCGATTTGTAACTCCAAAAGTAACCGTACCTGCTTCAAATCAACTTTATCGTAAAACTTATTTACATCGAAAACGGCTATAACAATTTTTATATACTTTTGTTTTTTCATCTTGATGATCTTCTCTTGAACGCTTTCGCAGATTTCGATCCAAATTCTAATTTAAGAAACTTATAATACTTATCGGAATAATATTTCATAATCAAATAAAAATTTATATTTATTGGATTTTGAAGAAAAGTTTTCTTCAACTACCGCCAAGGCTCCTCTTGTCAGACTTGCTTTTTTTTTAAAAACTGGAGCCCAACTATGTAATTCGATTGCACAATTTGCAAAATATTTTAACTCACCCATTCTTTTCTGAGTTTCAATTCAAGGAAGGAATCGCGTAAGGCAATAGTTGACTGGTCAACTACCGCCTTACGCGACTCCATCCTTGAAATGCCCTCAATATGAATAGGGAATCGAACGTTCGACTGAAGTGAACATTTGGGATATCCAAGATTTCGTAATGTTAGGAAAAAAGAACTTTAACGTTCGTCAAACCTTTGCGTTTTTGAGTTCATAAAAAATAAGAGTTGTGAAATGAGTGATTTCAAAAACGTTCTCTTTGAATCAAATGTTCGATTTGCTGCCCTTAATAGAGTCCAAAAAGCAAAAGATTAACCATTGTTCCTAAATTCATACTTTCCCAATACAGAAATCTTAGGTTTTACCTCAGACTTCTTTTTCGACTTGTGTTACAAATATATACATTTTTTTAAGTTCTAAGCAATTAGATGCGAACCAAATTAGTTACGAGTTTAATATTTCAGTAAAATGAACCATACAATGGAAGCTATGGTCTTATCTAGTCCATTCATTAATGAACACATACATTAATTTATGTAAATCTGGGTAGGAACCTAATTTAAAATAAAAAACATTTTTTTTAGAAAATACATGCAATTTTATTGTGTATCCTTATTTTCTTCTTTTTTTTTTTAAAACATTTTCAGTTAACAACTTTGCTTGGTGGAATAATTGTTTTTAATATATAAATAGTATACATATAACATACATGGAAATCTTTCTTAAATACATATACTTTATTAGGAAAAAAAAATATATATTAAATCAAAAAACGTATTAGATAAAAGAAAGAACTCATGTTTATCTTTTTCTTTTTTATTTAAATTTTTCGTAAAAATTTTGGGGCTATAAAATAAACGTATATTTTACCGATGTAGTATTACTCAAAAAAAAAGAAGAGATTTTAATTGAGCTTCATTATTTTGTTATGTATTATAAAATTAAATCAAACACAATTAATATGTAAATTACATCGGATTGGGAGCTACAAAAATCCATAGCTTTTTCTTTATTAAAAAAAAAAAACAGCTGCTAAGCTATGTTCGATCGTTTTAACCCCATATAAAAAACTCTTCAATCATTTTGTTTTTATTATACTTTTTTCGTTTTTAATTGAGTTTATTTGTTTTTTCTTTTCTGTGAATTAGGAAAAAACAAAAAAGAATACTTAACAAGTTTGGACACACATCACAGCCTATAGAATGTACAATCTCCTGATCTCACTGATGATGACCAGAAGGGAGAGAGAGGTATATTTTTCTAGTCAGACTAGAAATCATTACCTTTCTCAAATTATTCAATATTATATTTATAATAAAAAAAATACGAGAAAAATGATGTTAAATAGTTTTTAACAAAGTGTGTCCGTTGTTAAATAGTTTTTTTTTTATTATTATTTTTTGTATTCATTTATGTGACCCTCGTGCTAAGGAGAATCTTAAAATGTGCAGAGAAAAATTCTGCAAGTCTTATATGCGTTGTAGAAAACAAACAATTTTTTTTTTGTATGGACGTATATGATCTCGATTGTCATCATATACAAAAAATGCAGTCTTTACAAAAAAAAAGAAAAATAATAATATTAATAATTTAAGTTTAATAAAAATGTGAGAGCTTCGAGAAAAGAGGGCGGAATTTTTTTAAAATATTTATAAATCGGGTTATGGAGAGTAAAATAATCAATACACTCCCCCGTTTAGAAAATAATATTTTCTTCCCCTCTTATATTGTTTGTTTATTTTTAAACAACTTAACTTTTATAACGATTTTTTTCTGTGTTACTCGCTTTCTTAAATCGTCTGAAGGAATGCAGCGATTTCGGCATTCGTGTTTGCTACAGCAGCAAATTTATCTGGATAGTTTTCACGAACCTCCTTAATCATGCCCAAGGCATTCTCACATGTCTCGTCGTCAACAAATTCTTTCTTGTAAAGCACATGAATGGAAATTGCGATAATCTGTTCGAGGAAGCTGACAATGGCGTCACGGCTCTGGATGTAGAGCAACTTGAAACACTTGAAGATGGCAGCATTCTCATCAAAGTCTTCTTTAAGTGGAAGATTTTGTAGGAAGACTGGTAGCACTTGTTGCAATGGAATTAAATTGCAATTGGTCATGATTAAGCGGGCAATGGCACCGCAAATGTTGTCCAAAG
Source organism: Syrphus vitripennis (assembly GCA_958431115.1). Taxonomy (NCBI): domain Eukaryota; kingdom Metazoa; phylum Arthropoda; class Insecta; order Diptera; family Syrphidae; genus Syrphus; species Syrphus vitripennis. The sequence goes on from OY288110.1 coordinate 30,991,792, forward strand.
CACCTGGTTTGGTTTCCGTTGACACAGATTTTGAGAGAGCGGTGAGAATTTGAGGAAATGATCTGAAAACAAATAAAAAGTGTTATTTCTCCATCGCTAGAATTGTGTTTTACAAAAGAGATAACTTACTCATAGGATTTGGCCTCAGAGTAGAGGACCAGCTCTCCAATTCCAAATACAGCATTTTGTCTAGCTTGATCGAATTCATCTGACAGACCATCGAGTAAGATTGGCAACAATGTATCGAAATAAGTCGCTGAACATGTTTGCAGAGGAGCAAAACATTCAGCAATGCAACCATAGGCAAAGCACCGTTGAGACTCTAAATCTTCGTTCTTTTTCGCTTTTTCCTAGAAAAAAAATTTTTATTAAAAATTCAATTCCTCATAAAAACCTTTTAGTGTCTTACCAATTTTTGCAGAATAATTGGACAAACTCTTCCAAAGAACATGGCAAACTGCTCTGGTCGCATTGCCTTACCAAACAGTGGAATGATATTGCCAGCCGATTCAACAATAGCTTCATCATATTCGCTTTCTTCGTTCTCATCATCACCACCAGCACCTCCTGTTGGGTCATCGAATTGACATGCTACTTTGCCCAAGAGTACATCATTGATGCATGCAAAGATGGTGTCACGAAGATCATCATTGGGAATAGCCAATTGTTTCAAATCCTTCAACAGATCACCGTATCCCTCAACAGCAGCCATAACAACAGAAACTTCTTCATCATCGCGAATGATCTGTCCCAGTTTTGGGATCAAAATTACAACAGCATTAGAAACACCCTGTACATCCTTTTGCTTATAGAGGGCCAAAATGAAAGTAACCAAAGCATCAATGGCAACTTTACGAATGTCTTCTTGTGGATGATCGATCATTTTATAGACGTTCTGATAGGACTGTTCAAGGTATGGAATGAAAGCAGCACCGCTGTGCAAAGCAAATTCCTTCAAAGCCAAAATGGCTTCCTCTTTTTCGTCCAAGTACGAATTTTCAACACTGTAACCAGCAATGTTGTCAAGGTCATCATCTTCTCCTTCGGACAATTCAATATCAATTTCTTCATTTTCATCATTATCTACGGTGGGAACTGGCAAATCGTCATCCTTGAAGTTTGGAATAACCTCCTCGGTTGAAAGAATCGATTCGTAGATCCTTTCCATGATCTTGGGATAGACAGCACCCATCTCTTCGTGAACAACCTCAGCCAGAGAAGCAATTAGATTGTACAATGCTCGACGAACATCTGGATCATCAGCTTCAGCCAGCAAATTCAAGGCAAAGTTCATTGTGTCGGTGGCCAATGGCATGAAGTTTACTTTGCCAATTGTTCTTGCAATCGCAGCCAATGTGTCAATGGCTTGTGGTCTCAACGTGATGATATCTTCGTTTTCGGTCTTAACCAAGTACATTTGAAGAGTTTGAATAAGTTGATTGAAGAATGGCATCATGTTTTCTTTGGCTGCATTTGCTGCTGCTGATACAGCGCTCAGAGCCAATTCACGCAAACGAACCGAGTTGTTGGGGTCCAAAGCTTGGAAGAGTCTAGAAAATAATTTAAAAAAAAAAATTAAATAACATTCTTTACGAAGAGAAGAATTTTATTTTTACCTGTCCATCAATAATGGCAAATGAGGCACCAAAGCATCTTCGAGATTCTCACAGAATGTTTCCAAGGCATAGAACATACGATCGATGTGTTTGGGTTCAGTACCACCGCTCTAAATAAACGCATCAGAGAGAAAAAAAAGGAAGAATATATTACTCGATTAAGACTGTTCTTATGGGGAAAGGGACTCAAAGCAGTGTGTGATGTGATCATTTTCAAATTAATCTTTAAATTTATAAAAAAATTGCTTTTCATGTACATATTTCATTACATAGTTTTTTTTTTTATATACTCAATTAAGGAATCAACTAAAGGAACAGAAAGAGTTTATTAAAATAATTTCTTAAAGGACACAAATTAAATAGGTACTGAAGAATTTGACAAAAGAATTTTTGCAGCTCCTTGTTTTTAAATTTAAGTCTAGAAAGACATGCATAATATACGAACATTTTATAATGGCTCGGAAGTACTTCTCCAACTCCAAGGAAAAAACCTATAGTAGTTGAATCAGAAGGGGAAGACAATTACTTCTTTGGGCCTTGCTAGGTACAAGGTGTAAATTAAGAAACGAATATGAAAAGATGAGAATACTGTCGTCAGCAAAACAATTTAAAAGAATACCAATCTTGTGACACATACGTTCACAAGTATTAATTGACGCCCGTCAGCATAATCATAAAACATTAATTGGGAGTTCATTCGAGGAATTTATTTGAATATGAATTTAGTCGTTTCATCAGCGGAAAGAAGAAATGGGAAAAAACATTAAAACTCAGAATAATTGCATAAAATGTTGACCAAATTAATATAACATCAAAAGCATACAATAAGAAACAACTAAACTTCTAACATCAACTAAATATAGAAAAAAGAAAACAAAAAATATTAAAAACTAACTTCAAAGCAGATCAAAAGTGCACCTCTTGAATTTTGTTCAAAGATTACTTAAAGAAAAATGATCACATCAAACAAAAATTGGAAAGACAAAATATATAATTATCATAATTATTTATATTTTTGTCAATCATCATCATCATGTTGTCTTTTGTTATAACCCAATTCGTTAACAGAGATTTTCGTTTGATTTGAAGACCACTGAAGTGTAAAATTGAGTCACTATTTGCTTTTCCTGAATGGGCTGAAGCTGAATTCTTGTAAATAGTGAGGAAAACAGCTTTGAATAAATCAGGATTACACAGAGATAGAGAGAGAAAAAAAAAGAGCTATGAATTTATAAAGAAATAAAAAATCTTACCCGTAATTCGTTGCACAATTGTTGCAAAAATTCAAAAAGAATTGGTAGGATTTCTGGAGCGAATTTTGTAATGTCGGGTTGCAAATGTTCTGAGAATTGACCCAATGCAAAGAATGCAGCATTACGTACAATTGGATTCAAGTCAGTAATTCCAACTTTCACAATGTTCAACATAGTTTCTAGATATTTGTTGCAAATTGCCTCAGAGCATCCTTCGGCAATGACAGCCATGCTTAGGAAGGCAGCCTTACGTGGCAACGGATCGCTACCTTGTAGGGCTGGCTCCAAAAGCTGCAATAGTGGAGGAATAAGTTTCTCTGGGGGAACATGCAATGCCAGCAGATCCATAGTCTGAGTTGCGGTGGTCATTGGGTTGGAATTGTCTTCACCGAGGAAGTACTCTTCGTCATCTAGTGAGATAAAATTTAGTTTAAAAAAAATTACTGAAAGAAAAAAATTGAAATTCTTACCATCAGCCGATTCTGGTTCAGTGGCCATTAAATTGAACACAACCTGAATGATTGGTTCAACAAGCTTTTGCTTAACAATGACCTTCTTCTTCAAACGCACCAACCAGCCGATGTATGCCACAGTCTTTACACGAACTGAGCTTTCCAATTGGTTATTGTTCGAAGCTTCCAAACAAAAGTCCAACAATGCCCTGATGTTTGTTGTCAACAGCTTTGGAGTGTAGTCAGCCATGCTTTCCAAAATATCAAAAGCTTGGACGAACTAAATCCAGAAAATAGTCAGTTAGTAGCATCTTTCAAAAAAGTCAATATACGAGTGTATTACCTTATCAGAGTCCTGAACGGCGAAAGCTTGAAGAGACTTAATAACCAAAGGAATCGATTTCTGGTAGGTTAGCTCAGCGGTATTATGTCCCAAAATAAATGGCACCAAGTAAGTCATACCCATGAGAATGTTATAGATAACTGGAGTGGCCATATTTCCACTAGCTTCCGTTGCAACTAAAGCTGCAGTAAACATTTCACAAATTGATTCCATGTGTGCAACAAATTGTTCAGGTGCAACATCGGTCAATGTGGCAAAAATCGATGATCCCAATTCGCTTTGCTTAGGATCAGCTGAGCTACAATGGCTGTAGACAAATTGCAAGACCTCTTGGATCCATGAACCTTTCTTATCGGCTTCGTGACGAATCAAGACTCCAATAAATTGAGCAATAGCATTACGAACAGATTTTTCTTGTTCTTGCATCAGTGCATTGAGCATTCCTTGTTTGATCCTGATAAATAGATACAAATAACGATTAATTTATGAAAAAGATTAAACTTTTGATTTTTCTTACACCAATTGTTGTTCTGGTGGGATCAATTGCCAATTGCGCAATTTTCCCAAACGCTTCTTCAACAAAACCGCCGAATATTGACGGATTTGAGGTTCCTTCGATGACACTACGATCTGGCATAGTGCTGGAATTGTATCGGGATGTTTGTATGCCTCCTGCAAATCAGCCGTTGCCTATACAAGAAATATACAAATTAAAAAATGTTCATAGGTTTAAAAACAACAACAAAAAAATCATTCAAATAAAAATTAGAACTTCTTGACACCTTCTTTATTACATAATCGATTTCTTAATTATTTTATGAATACAACAATTCAAGTATGTAAAATATCATTTAAGTTTTTCTCCCTCTTGTTACAATTTCAGAAGGCTATTGTTGAATTTGTGGGAAGGTATTGGGGGTTGTGCTGTCATTTATTTTATAAATTATTGAAGCACCTATTAAAAGCCCATTCATTTACAGACACGGCAATTACAATAGATCCTATGTGCGCGCTTTGTTGTATTTTGTGCTTATAATAAAGAAAATACAATTTTCTATTTTTAAAAGGCAATCGCTTGAACAGAAAAACAAACAAATCACCACGTAATGTTTGTTTATAAATGATTTCGAATCTTAAAACAAACAGGGTGGTTGGATGGTGCACACAATAGAAAAACAGAATTTTTTATTTTGCACAAACTGCCAGCCATTTAATAAGAGACATCTTTTTGCTTGAGTAAATTTTCATTTTTGATGTAAATAACAACAATAACAAAATTTTCGTGGGAAACATTTGGTTGATGAATCATTGCGTTAAATGATATAAAAATAGGTAAAATGTAGTGCAAATAGATAACAATAGAAAAACTACATCATGATGGATTTTTTTTTCTTCTAAGCCCTAAATGCATGATTTCATTTTGATGATGAAATTTCAGGTAGTCAGTAAGAAGGATTTATATTTTACTTTTGTTAAATAAAGATGAGTAATTTCCGGCATCTGCTTGAAGAAGAGATGCAAGGAATATTTATGAAGATTAGATTTTTTTGTATCTTATGACGAATTTTAAGATAAAACTGTATTGTCGAGATCAGTTTCCTGAGATCACCGGGATTATAATAAAAATTATAATTTCCAGAAAACTGTAACATTATTTTAAATATTTGTTCCCTTCATGAAATCAAATGATTGATTTCATACTGTAAATAGTACTTACAAAGAAAAATTAATGTGCAAATTAATTTCAGCAGTACTTTTGGATATCGAAGAAAATACAGTAGAATCTCGAAAAGATGAACAGATATAAAACAGGAACCGTTCATCTTTTTGAACTGTTCATCTTTCCAAGCATGGAGAGTTAGTTTAAGAAAAACATATAACTATACATAAAAACATTGCATCTAACAAAATATCAATTCATTTTATTTTTAAAAAAAAACATTAAAAATAACAAAAATAACAAAGTTGTTCAAAGAATTACCCAAAATATACACTCATCATTTAGACCTTTTTCTTAAAAAACTGCTCCATAGTAGCCTGTCGCCCGGAACAAAGAAGACTCGCCGAAGCGTTCATCTTTCCGAATTGTTCATGTTTTAGAACCGTTCATGTTTTCGAGATTCTACTGTATATTTTAAAATATCAATAACACTATTTTGTACATTGAGACTTTATCCTAATCGAGTATACTTTTCGAAAAATATATTCGTCACTAGTCACTACTCGGAAAATTAATAATAATCCGCTCAGGCGCGGAAGTTCTACCAATCCGTCCGAAACATGACGCAGTACACACCACGCTGCACTTACTGCAAGGACGGAGAGGGAAATCTGATCACCGATCCCCAAAGCATACTGGAGCGATGGGAAGTGTACTTTAATGAATTGCTAAATGGTCAGCTCACTGCAGAAGTAGAGGCTCCACTACTTCAAGAAGATTACCCTATGTTACCGCCACCAAGCATAGAAGAGGTTGAGAAGGCTATAGCCCGGCTTAAGAAAAACAAAGCCCCGGGAGCCGATGGCATACCAGCCGAACTATTCCACCACGGCGGGCCAGCCTTACGCCAAGCAATTCATGATATTATAGTGCACGTATGGGAGCAGGAAGAAATGCCAGAAGACTGGCGAAAAGGTATAATTTGCCCCATACATAAGAAGGGAGATGTCACAACGTGCAGCAATTATAGAGGTATCACGTTGTTGAGTACCGCCTATAAGATACTCTCCTCTATCCTACAAGAACGGATAGCCCCATACGCTAAAACCATAATCGGCCAATATCAGTGTGGTTTCATTCCAGGCAAATCAACAACTGATCAGATCTTTACCCTTAGGCAGGCGATGGAAAAATGTCCAGAATTTAACATCCCAACATACCATCTGTTTATAGACTTTAAGGCCGCCTATGATAGCATAGCCAGGGTAGAACTTTACAAAGCCATGAGAGAATTCGGCATTTCAAATAAGTTGACACGACTTTGTAGGTTGACCATGACCAACGTAACAAGCCAAGTAAAAATAGCCGGATTGCTATCCAGACCAATCAACATCTTTAATGGACTCCGACAAGGGGATGGTTTGGCCTGCCTCCTCTTCAACCTGGCGTTGGAGAAAGCAATCCGTGACTCTGGCACGGCAACAAGAGGGACCATCAACAGGTCCAGCCAGATACTGGCTTACGCAGACGACATTGACATCATCGGAAGAACCGAACAAGCTGTACACGATTCCTTCATCCAGATCGAGCAGGCGGCACAAAATCTGGGGCTGCACATTAGTGAAGGTAAAACAAAGTACATGGTGGCGTCGAATGCGAGAAGAACAGTTGGTCAAACAATCAAGGTAGCGGAGCACGAATTTGAAGTGGTGCAATCCTTTAAATACCTTGGGTCAATAGTAGCAGCCGATAATAATATAGAAGAAGAAATACGCGGGCGGCTGCTCAATTCCAACAAAGCCTACTATAGTCTGTCAAAGCTCTTCAAATCCAGAAATCTCACCATAACTTCAAAACTGCTGCTGTACAGGACCATGGTCCTGCCAGTACTCACGTATGGATCCGAGACTTGGGTGCTTAGCAAAAGACACTCCGACCTCTTAGCCGCGTTCGAGAGAAAAGTCTTAAGGAGAATTGTTGGCCCCATATGTGAGGAAGGGCGATTCCGGAGACGGTACAATCATGAATTGTACGCAATCTACCTTGAAGCAGACACAGTGACAAAAATTAAGCTCGGTAGACTCCGGTGGGCAGGGCACCTAGCTCGCATGAGTGAAGAGGAACCTGCTCGGAAAGTCCTTTGTGGTACATTCTATGGTAGACGGCAGCGTGGTAGACCATGCCTGCGCTGGAGAGATGGCGTAGACCAGGACGCCCGAAGCCTTGGGGTGCGCAACTGGATGGCGTCGGCTCAAGACCGGGATAGGTGGAAAGACTTGTTGAAGGAGGCCAGGACCGGACCCCGGTTGTCGAGCCGATGATGATGATGATAGCTCATTATCTCTCACTACCCCAATATTTATTCTTTTATATAAATAATACATAATAATAATAATTTTAATGCAATTCAAAATAATAACAACTTATTTGATATAATAAAGAAAAAATAAATATAAGGTCCTCCCCGCGCGCGGGTTGGGAGGGGAAAGAGGGCGGGGCATAATAATAATAATACATTTAAAAGACATTTTCATCTCTTTAGGTATGCCCAAATATCTATGAATTTATTTTCAATAAATTGTAGGTACCTATGTATGTAAAATAATAAACAAACAATGAAAACTAAGCGATAACTAAGGACAAGTTTAACTCGTCTTAAATTTTGATTAACTGGCCTGCAGTCACTAAAGCATCCTTAGTTTTAAAAGTGGACCCAGTATGAAAATCGATCTCTGCATACCTACATAAATGTATGTAGGCAAAAGGAATTGCTTTGTTGCTGCTATTATACTCCTTAATTGTAGGAATTTATCTATTTGTAAACAACGCTAAAATCATCTCCTAAGGCCTTATTGCTTATCTTTCTTCCCCGCTTAATTATTATAAAGGGTACGCCAACTAACGTTTTTTTTCAACTAGTGCTTATTTCGTGAATGGTAACACTTAGCTCATGTCTGATTTGACAGATAATTAGTTTTATCCTTCCGCTGAACGAATATGGTTGTGCGTACGCTTGAACAACGCTGGGAAATATTGCGACATTACTTTGAAAAGAAGATGCCGATTTTGCCAAAAAAAAAATCATCTTTTCAGATGGAGCTCATTTTGATCTTGGCGGGTATGTAAACAAGCAAAATTGTCGCACAGAAAACCCGCACGCATACATTGAAAAGCCGATACACCCAAAATGAGTCACTGTTTGGTGCGGATTTTGGTCCAGAGGCATAATTGGGCAATTTTTCTTCGAAAATGAGCAAGGAGTAGCCGTTACAGTCAATGGCGATCGTTATCGGGCCATGTTGAACGAATTTTTGTTCACAAAATGAAGAGGAAGATATTGGCAACATTTGGTTTCAACCTGACGGCGCTACGTGCCACACAGCCGAAGCTACACTCGATGTTTTGCGCCCTGTTTTGAAGATCGCATTATCAGCCCCAGAGCTGATGTCGATTGGCCACCTCGGAGCATCGATTTGACACCGTTGGACTATTAGGTATTTGTGGTGTGCCCTAAAAGATAAGTGTTACGCCGACAAGCCAGAGACAATTGACGCTTTAAAGGACAATATTCATGAAGCCATTGGTGAAATACAGCGGCACACAATCGATAATGTGCTTAAAAATTGGACCGATCGTGCAGGCTACTGCATGGTTAGCCGAGGCAGCCATTTGAATGAAATTATTTTTTATTATTAACCGGGAGGATTGTACTTTCAAATAAAAAAAAAGAAATTTGAGAAAATATTCAGTAGTTTTTTTTTTATTGAATTTTCAAAAAAAAATGTTATTTGGCGGACCCTTTATAAAGTTCTCTAAGTCCTAAGCTCCTAAGGCGTATTTTCTTGAAGAAGGTTGGAACGGGGAAACACTCTTCTTCAAACGGTTATATAACCTAACCTAACCTTGAGCAATCAAAATGATTTTTATTGTGCCCTACGTCAAATTTCATCTTCATATGAATAAATAAAAAATCAATTGAATTGTTGAACAAGGTTAAACTGTTGCCGAAGGTCAATTTAATAAGGTCATTTTAATAAAACTTTCATCTTAAAAATAAATCAAAATATGATTTATTAATTTATAGGAACAAAAAAAAAAACAGAAATCAAATTTATGTCAAATAGAAAAATAAAATTAATTCTAATGAAAATTAAAAACAATAAAAATTAAGATTTGAAAACTGTTCACCTTGAATAGATAAAAACAAAAAAGTTCAATTCATGTTCATTCAATGTCTGTGCCTAAAACAAGAAAATGTAATGTCTCACTGTTCCAATCTAAAATACTTAATACCCCTTTAGATTTTAGATTGTTCTTCGCATTTCTCTTTCTCACAATTTTCAAATATCGAAATATCGTTTGCTGCTATCGCTTGTACGATTACAAGATGCAAACAAATTTAACCATGATCAATATTACAACAAGCGTACAACTGATTTATTTTCATTTACAACAATTATAAGTACAATTTGATCAAGTTACAACCATGACAACAGAGTTCCTAGAAAGTATGTAACCGAACACTCTACTAATGGAATTCAAGATAGGGGTGCCAAATTTGATGATGTTGTTGTTGATGATTATAAAAGGCACCCCTAGTTAATAAAATATTCCAGATAAATGTATAACACGTTACATCTTACATCATTTAGTAACCATACACGCTCTCCAATGGTTAAGTTGTTTATCTAAACCATTAACATATTTAGAAAGCTTTAGACTTTATAATTATTGTATCAATTTATGAACAACACAGTTTCACTTGGCGTTTTTTTTAGTTCCCTACAAAACAATGGATACACACTTAACTTAAAGCTTACTAATTTTAAGTACCTACGCCCTAATAAGGTGCTAATGAAGAAAACATGTCCACCCTCATTTATTATAGCATCAAACTAAATAATGAATTAATAAAATGTGCTTTTGAAAGTGATTTAAATGAGTTTTCAATGATGCAACCTTACTTATGATCTTTGGACCAAAAAAAAAAAAACTTCACTAATCCTAATCTATCCACTTAAAAATTATCTAGAGGCACACAAGGTAATCTCAAAATACCATCAATCAAAAATCTAATAAATAATATACTCTATAAATATAGATAGACCTACCTACCTATATGACACATTCTTAATTACTGCAGCTCGAGTGCGTACAATGCTCCAAAAATGATCTACAATTTGTTTTTTTATCATTATCTACTTGGCAACAATACATCTGTGCTTTGAGAAAATAGATTCCAAAGCAATTGTTCCTGCAGCTAGCTGGCTGGCTGTCTAATTGGCTGGGTGAGACTGAAAGAGAGCCATACATCCCAAGAAATGAGAAGAATGCCATTGCCAACTCAACTATATAAAGTACCATTATGAAATGAAATGATTTTTGGAAAACAAACAAACTGACAACACAAAAAAAAGAATTCTGAAACATTTAACAGAAAAAAAAAGAAAAGAAAATCAAGGAGTGGCAGGCTGACCCTAGTCGAGTTCCTCAAACCAAACACGTGTGTATCATGTTTAATGAATAGAAGAACATTATTTTTTCTTCCAAGCGAAATAGTCCAGAAATGATTCACATTCTTGCAATCCGAAGAACCGAACGTAACGAACCGGAAAAGAAAACGAATTAAGAAAAAAAAAAAAGATCATTTTTCACAAAAGAGCTTCGCTATTGCCATCGTCACAAAACCCCACCCGCAATTTTTTTTTTTTTGTTTTAATTTTTCTCCAGGGAAGAACTTTTTCATGGATCACACAGATCATACACAGAGTGGAGCTCTACACTGCTCTCTCTACACAAGACCATAGGCATGGGAAACGAGCTTTTCTTCATCAATATGTCCGCCACCCGGTGAAGGAGGTCACCATCTTCGCCGACAATAATTTTGAGCTGAGCGCTACCCTACCACGTGTTTTTGTAGTACTTTCTTGCGAAAATTGAATGCGAATCTAACCTGTTTAACGATTTTTTTTTCAGCAAATTCCGATGCACAATGCAAATTAAAATTCTGAACTCGCAAATGTACTTTTTGTAGGATTTTAAAATGTGAAAAATCTTTTGCATACATACATAATGGATAAAAAAAAGAAAAATTTAAACTTACCTTTTGGATAACTTCGTTGTCTGCAACTAAAAGATTAGCGATAATTTGTTCCATTTTTTCTTCGGTTTATAGATAGATGGATTTTCCTATGGATGGATTTTCTTCTTCCGAATATACTTGGTTGGATACTTTTTTAGTTTTTATTTTGTTATTTTCAAGGGATTAGTCGATGAACACTGAGTTTTTCTCTTCTTTTGTAGTTTTAAAAGTTGATCAGTGAATTTTTAATTTTTGATGAAAAATTTTCACACACAAATTAGTTGGCTTTTTGCTGCACCAAAAGAAAAAAACGTGTACTCGACCAACCAACTAGCCACACGAAACGAAAATAATTTCGAATTTTGGACTGTGTTCGTTTTTTTTTTTTGCACAACTGCGCGCGACCGGAGAATTTTTGTGCGCTGAATTTGGCGCCGAAAGCAGGGATGGTATAAGACAGCTATATGGAAATCCATTTCAATGGCCACGTTCACAAAGTTATCTAAAGCAATCCAGATTGGTTTGTGTTGTTGTAATCTCTTGAGAAAAAACAGCTGATTATAAAACATCTGTTCTCAAAATAAAAATCTCAACCGATCTAAAAAATTCTCGTATATTCAGCTATCTGAAGAGAAATGTCAGAAACAGCTGACTTGAATTCAAATCAAACAGCTAAATTAACCTATCCGGTTTTAATCGTTCACAAACATATACGGTTACTCGAGTATCTGAGATAGCATATCTCAGCGCAATGTGAACGCGGCCAATGGTTACGTTTGAGTGATTAACTTAAGACTCCTCTGAATCTGAAGCGAAACAGTTGCGGAGGCGACGAAATCAATAGATTTGTTTGGTTTCCCTCAATGTTTTGGAGCTATTGGTTTGGATAGTTAACTTATTATTAAAACTTATAAATTTGTTTTTTTTTTTGTTTTAATTTGAATAAAGATAATTTATTTGGATTTTGGAATAAAGTGAAACACGGATAATATGACAGTCAGCTGTTTTTATAATTTACTTTGAAAGTATTCCATCAATTTCTTTCTTGTCACGTGTGTTTGATTTAGTTTATCTATGAGTTTCTACAATTTTTCTTGTAGTTTATGAAAACCTAAAGCAACAAAAAAATGTATGCGAAAACTTGTGTTTTCGATTAGGTTTTCGTCGAAAATCGATGTTTTCACGAAAACCGTGTTTTAGCTTGGTGTCAATACCGTATTATCATCGCCATTGATCCTCCGGAAATAAAACAAACAGATCAGAGTGACAGCAGTGTTTTAAAATCATCTTTTTTAAACTTACCTTAAACTTACGTTGTCAAAATTAAATGAAGTTTTCGAAACCTATATTTAAGAATTTGATGTCATTTTGTAGAAAATTAAGTTTATTGATCAAAATTATACCAAATGATAAAGTCAACCAAATTTTAATTTTTAACTATTTTGAAATGTAGGGCTAGTATTCACCAATTTTTAGTTTAAACACTCAACTATATTCACTTCCTTTTTGGCCAAAGTAGCGCTAAAGATCTTTCGATATGGGAAAGCTGTTGGAGCTGCTTAATCAATTTGAATTGATCATTAAAACAAAATTTGCCAAACATTTTTCACAAGCAGGCATCGTTCCATATTTTACTACTTTTGGCGAAAAGTAGTTGAATGTAGATTCTATTCTTTTAAGGCCCTCTCAGACTGACGTGATTCTGTCGCGGCAACAATGAAAACTCATTTGGATATGTGAATTTGTATGGGAAATGAAGCTATCAACAAAATAACCTCATTTTGCCTAATATATTATACGGTATGGGATTAGTATATCCTGCGAAATGAGGTTTTTGCGTAAAATATAAGTTTTGGGCGCAAATTTAATAAAAACCCAAATTTCCAATATTTATTTGTAGATTCAAGTTTTCGTCAACTCTTATACAAAAGTTTTATTAAAAACCAGTCGAAAACTTGTTGAAACTCATAGATGAACTAAACAAACAAACCTATGAGAAGTTCAGTGCCAATCAAACGTTAAAAAAGAGACTGATGGAATGCTTTCTAATGAAATTAAAAACAGCTGACATTATGAATTCGTATATTTATTTTGAAATGCAATTTTCAGGCAATTGTGAAAGAAAAATTATTATTGATTTCAATTTGTGTTTCCTTTTTTGTCAAATAAAATTGAAATGTCAAACGAAAACACGTCAATGTGAAGTGGTTTTGTAAAAAAATAATTGATTTTTTTTGGAATAAATCAATTGTCGTCGTAGAAATGCTCGCGCGGTTTTTAACTTGAAAAAAAAAAATCGCAGCGTTTTTCGTCAACGAGTCATTTAGCTCAGTACTATGGACATGGCTAAATACCCAAAATACTCCGAATGCATATATCCATCATTTTCATACACTGTTTTCTATTTCTCTTTGCCTTCCTTTCGGTGCGGTTGTTAAAAAATCAAACTCCAGACGCCGAAAGTGTTTGAATTTAATCATTTATTTTTACACATAAAAAGATCAATTATTTTTATTAAATTCATCCTTTAATTACTAAATTTTGACTTCGTCTGATATCGGAAGCAAAATACTTAAAAAAAAGTGTATATCCACTTAGTTATGTCGACTGAAATAAACACATCAGAAGGTCCAAGTACATCCGACGTTTCGGCAGAGGTAATGATCATTATGAATATTTTGCCTTAAATTTAAAAAAAAAAAAAAATCATTTTAGCAGCCTAGCAAAAAACCCGAATCCCATTCTGAGAAAACCTTTGCCCGCTACAAATATTTGATTCTCAGCGAGTGTGGATACAAAATTTCAACAACCGAGAATCATTTGAAACGTTTGCAAAATCTACGCAAAGAATTGAATTATCTCAAAGAAACCGAATGGATGTATGATCCTTTGGAAAAACGTGCTGGACAACAATAACTCGAGACACTCAATAAACAAATTTATCGTTTTCATATTCTCTCATTCCCTAACTTAAAACCTGATCGAAACACATCAAGATTCACCATGTTTTCTTTGTTAAAACATGTCTATAATTTGCTGGATTATGATTACCAAAGAGAATTATATGCCAAGAAATTCGAAGAGGAAACTCGACAATTCGAAGAGGAATTGGAAAAAGAAGGAATTGCCCAAACCCAAGTGGAAAACGTTGCCGAAAAGAAACCAGCTGAAGAAGTCGCTTGTTCTCTACGAACTGGAGTTATAACCTCACTGAGGAGCAACAATGGAATCATAGACAATTCGATATTTTTCGATGCTTCGGTGGCTGCGATCTTTCACGAGTACAAAGTCGGTTCAACAGTTGAGTATTTGGCCTACCGAAATGTTCAATCGGATCATTTGAGAGTAGTGAAGGTGGAGATGACGCAGAACAATCTGTGGGATGAAGAGGCCAAAACTGAAGAGCAGGTGAGTTTCTTTTAAACTGTTTTTCCATATTGAATTTCACTAAGTAAAATTATTTTTACTTTTCAGATAAAAGAAACACTTGAAAACTTAAAAGAAAAAGATCCCAAATTTTTTAATACTCATCAACGTAGCATACTGGGCCTTATTGTCTCACGAAATCGTCAGTTCCTAACTATCGATACAGACTATAAGGAGATCATTGTTGATTTGGATGCTGTGCGCATTGAATTTATACCAAAAGAAGGTGATCGCGTCTATTTGAATTGCAATGTTCAAACTGATGAGAATTTTGTTGATCTTGCTGGTGAAATTTTGGAAACGATAAGTATACATCCAGCTAGAACAAAACAAGAACAAGGTGTTGTAACTAAATTACACGACGATTGGGGAACTGTTAATAGCGATTGTTACTTTACAATGGACACCGTAGATTCTGCTCTTAAGCTTAGCGAGGGCGATGTTATTAGTGGGGAGATGATTGAATGTGACAGGGTAAGTTATGTCCTTGTCTTGAATTTTATAATTTTAATTTATTGAAAAACCTATGTGCAGCATGTTTACGCGCAAATCTGTCTAAACCTCTGCATCCGAAACACTGCGACATATATAATATATTTTGAGGGAAAAATTAATTTTTTTTTTTTTTTCGAACGACAGTAGTAGATTGTTCTTTTATAAACAATAGGTATCTTTTGTTGTGATTGGATATTTATTTAGGAACGATTACATCATATTGTTAGTCAACAATTTTTTGAGCTGAGAATTATTCCATATTCATTAATCATTACTATAGTAGTAATAGACTTAGATACCAGGGTGGGCAGACACACGTTATCACAACATAAAATTCAACTGAATTTATTCATATGTTATAAGTTATTGTCCTTCCAAATCTGTTTGACATTGGAAAGACAACTGGGAGGCGGTGTTTCGGCTTGCAGATACTTTAAGTGTGTCCAATAAAAAGTTTCCAATTAAGTTTAGTATCAGATAATTTATATATACATATGTTCTTCAGATCACTATTTAACAATATTTACCAAGTGGGCAGACCCCTTACAGTGGTGCGTTTTGGCTGGTTTAAGTTTGGAAATTAGAATCACCACCTTTTGTGTGAATGAATTGTGAGACAAAAATAGTTCAACACACTTATCAGTGAGGATAAAAAAATGTCCCCAATCTAACTCTATAGCAAAAACACAAACAATTTTTTTTTCAGTTCAGGACATATTTATTTATTATCATTATTTAATAATGGTACCTACATACATTTTTTTTTGGAAAACCAGATTTTTTCGAAAAAAAAATAAAATAAATTTAAATAAACATTGACGCATAGCATAGAATCATTTTTTGATTTTTTCAAGAACGGTCGGATAGAATTTTAATCAAAATGTTTGTGAAAAAGCATCTAGGAACATAACTAAACATTTCAAAAACGGTTCGATACATATGTTTGAAATAACATAAATACACAACACTTATTTATTTTACAAAACACACGTAAGTATAATGTTTGCCACACAAAGCGTATAAGCGTTGAAGCAAATTGCAAGTTTTTTCAAGACTAAATGCTCCAAGTAAATATTTACGGTGGGATCAAATTTTGTATTTCTTTATAGAGCTATTAAAAACAATCTCAATCTTTTTTAATGCTTAATAATTTTTTTTAAATTTAATTTTTGATTAAATTTAATTTTTAGGGAATTTTCTTGTGGCGCTGTCTCTCCATCGAAATCCTCGAACGTGCTGACATAAAACCTCAAAATATAACTCCCAAACCCACAACCGAATCAAATAAAAATTCAAATCAAGCCATCACAATCACGGATAGACTACGTTTTAACTTCGAAAAGGCATTCGAAACCCAACAACTTAATATCGAACTTAAAAACAATAGCGCAAAAGTTCATCAAGTCCTTCGAATGGACCTAATAGGTATTCGTCGGAATTCGCAATTGAAGCTAGATAACAGCATTTGCCCATTAGATTTGGAGCCTGGCAAAAGCACAACAATTACAATACATTGTGAATCACGATTCTTTGGTTTGGCAAAAGAAAAACTCTTATTCCAGTTTACAAATTTCAAAGTATATCGTCATATCGAAATTGCTGTTGGAATGGATGATAATAACAAGGAAAATTCGGAAAAAGTCTTTAATCCAAATAAACGTCGGTCCCGCAACTATGCCAATCAGGTTTGGTCAAAGAAAAATGAAATTATTCCAGGTGTGAGGACACACGTTATGCGTCGGTTCATCGCCAATCGAATTCCGGGCTTTGAAGTTCCAATGAAACTACGAAATGCACTACTGGTGGATTGCCCTCGTACCGAACAAATCAATAGTCTAGAAAATCTTTATCCAGTTTTGTTAAAGGAATTGGACATAAAGAATTATTCAAACAGGTTTCAAACCCTGCTGCATATTGAAGAAATTGAGCATTTTGTCAACTTTCGCCAATATGATCGCGAGAGGGCCCATTTCGGACGCGAAGGGGAATATCTTGCATTGACAATTGAAAACTTGGCCGAGAAGAGACCATCTCTGGTAGTTGGCGATACTGTGCGTGCGACCAATCCGTGGGCTGAAGAGGACGATAATCGTGCATATGATGGCTGCATTCATAAAGTTCTCTTCAATAGAATTCTTGTTAAATTTAATCCAGCTTTCCAAAACAAATATAATGGAGAGGACTACAGACTTGAATTTCACTTTTCAAGATATGGATTCCGAAAACAGCATTATGGTGTGCAGAAGATTATATCCAATAGGGGTGAACAATTCTTGTTTCCATCTAAAATCGCCCTTAGTGATAAGATTCAAATTGATGCTGGGTTAGATGATTTAGACAACCTAACAATTGATGGAAAATTAGCTCCTAAGCAATGGTGCAACCCAAATTTGAATGGAATACAAAAGAAAGCAATTAAAGAGGTACTTCGCGGGGAAGCCCGAACAATGCCTTATGTCATCTTTGGTCCACCGGGCACCGGAAAAACCATTACCCTGGTCGAGACAATTTTGCAAATTCTAATAACTATGCCGAATAGCCGCATTTTGGTTGCAACTCCGTCAAATAGTGCTGCTGATTTAATTTCAACCCGCTTGATCGATTCTGGAATTTTGAATCCAGGAGATTTTGTACGCTTAGTTGCTCAAAGATTGATAGAAAAGGAAATAATTCCTGATCACTTGAAGCAGTACTGTGCTACTATCGACATTGCCATGGATGGATCTGCAAAGGATTCTGTAAGTTTTACATTGTTGTTTGGGGTTATTTCTATTGTACTTATTTGGAATCTTCTTATAGATGACTGTTACCGAATCGGGAGTGAAACTTAGATGTCAGATGAAATATCTTGGTCGTCATAAAATCACAATTAGCACATGTTCAACTATCAGTAATTTTATTCAAATGGATTTTCCCAAACATCATTTTACCCATTTAGTAATCGATGAAAGTGGTCAATGTACAGAACCCGAAATAGTAACACCAATGTGTTTACTTACACAAAATTCCGGACAAATTATACTCGCAGGAGATCCACTTCAACTGGGCCCGATAGTTGTTAATAATTTCGCTGGAGAACGTGGCTTGAGATTATCGTTCCTCGAACGTTTAACTGCTCGATTTCCTTATGGAAAGGATAAATTACGTTTCCCAAAAACAGGATATGATCCACGTTTAGTAACAAAGTTGGTGTATAATTATCGTGCATTACCTAGTATTCTTCATGGATACAGTAGCCTTTTCTATGATTCAGAATTAATACCGAAATTAACTGAAAAGGATAATAAAGAATTTAACATTCTAGAGAGCATTAAATCGCTCTTGCCGCAATCAGAAACTCGTCCAGATACACATGCCACATTTTTCCATGGTATTCGTGGTGTAAACAAACAAGATCCGGATTCACCTTCGTGGTACAATCCAGTTGAGGCAAAACATGTAAGTACCATCCTTCAGTATTGTTAATTCCATAATCAGGATGGGCAAAGTTATAAACCAAATAAAAAACACAGTTGAAAAGTCAACGAAAGTGAAGTGCGCAAGATATTTTTGACTTTGTACAAATACATTTGCATTTGCGCATGAAAATAAAATCTACTACATTTAGGGACAATCTGCTTAGCAGGGATGTTTACGTTTGCTTTTTGGAACTGTTTGCTTAGCATAATTTGTGCAAGTTTTGCGTTTAGGAATTTGCCCATTGTTTTTTCGTGTGCACTTAAAGGTCAACATTTTAATAAAAATATGAACTTCAACTTCTGTATATACATAGATAGATATGGGGTCATTATACGTGTTTGATTTTTTTATTGATAAAAAGATATATTTTATATTTTGAAGATTAGAAAAAACATTAAGGGTACTCGTAAAAAGACTTGAACGATCTTATTAATTTTTTGGTTTCGTTATTTTTCAACTCAAAGAAAAATTAATATCTTTGGTGTATTTAGTTGAATGGTTCTTATGAAATAAATTCTTGTTCTTTCGTCGTCAAGTGAATTTTAGCAACGAAGTAAAAATATTTGTAGACAAAAATGCTAAAATAAAATAAAATAAAATAAAATAAAATAAAATAAAATAAAATAAAATAAAATAAAATAAAATAAAATAAAATAAAATAAAATAAAATAAAATAAAATAAAATAAAATAAAATTAAATTAAATTAAATTAAATAAAATATAATAAAATAAGCACTGTTTTGAAAGCGTCACAAAGAAACGATAATTTCGGAGTGAGCATCAAAAACATACAAAAAGTTTAGTTTGTTTATAACAAAAATAAAATAAAATGCATCCTCACTCGAAGCTGCTTTTATGTTAAATGCAAAAAATCATTATATGAATTACCTTATATATGGATTACAAGAATATTAATTGTTGATTAAAAATATGAAACTATTTTTATTGACAGTTATCGCTGGGATTCTAACGATTCTTAAATTTTTAATAACAATATATTTCTGCATATAAACAACATTTTTTTACGTTAGAATTATTCGTTTTATAAAAGTTGGAATAATGTCTTGAGCTCCATTTGTTGGACCGTCAAGATGCAGAACTTTTTAACTCAACTAACTCATTTTTACCCAGCCGATTGGCAATTGCATTCGCCATTATGAAAATCAGTCCTTAATAAAATAGTCAAATTCCAGTTCACAGAATTAATTATATTTTATTTAAACAATTGCAAATTTTAACTTTCAACTAAAATATTTCCTAATTGTATTTATATTCAACAGATTTTTCTGATGACAATACAACTTTATCGCTTAAATATAAAACCAGATCAAATTGGCATCATAACTCCCTATCTAAAGCAAGTAAAGATTTTTCGCACTCTTTTTGCTGAAGCAGATATTGCAATGCCAAAAATTGGTACCGTCGAAGAGTTTCAAGGACAAGTTAGTATTTTTTTTTCGTTTACATACATAATATATTCCCTATCAATATTCATTTTTTTAACGAACATTTAATTTGTAGGAACGAGATATAGTATTAATTTCCACGGTTCGCTCATCATCGGATTTGATTAAAGTGGATTTAAGATATGCCCTTGGCTTTGCATGCAGTCCAAAACGCATGAATGTTGCCATCTCACGGGCCCGAGCAATGCTCTATATTTGTGGCAATCCACATTTGTTATCTACCACTGATAAATGGCGTGATCTTATAAAATATTGTGTTGAAAAGGATGCATATATTGGATGTGATTTACCAGAAAGAATTGTGCAATCAAATTGAACTTCAACAACAATAAAAACAGCAACAAAAGAAATATAAAAAATGTAAGTTTATTTGTTTATATTTCCCTACACACATACATACTATAAGAGAAATTTCATAACAGAATCAAATTGCAAATTTTTATTTTTAAGTAGTTTAGTATAAGCTTAATTTGTAGAGCCATCGTCAATGGGTGTATCTATACCAACTAAACTAAACAGTGTCGTGTATTTTATGTTGACATTTTATAAGGAACCCCTTTTTTATTTTGAAATTTCAATTTACAAATAAAAGAATGTTATAACATTATATATTAGAAATGATGAGTCGACGTGTGTGAGTAGATTAGTTCTTTGAATATTTTCGAACTTTTCCAGTGAATATTTTTTCACATCCTTTTTTTTACATTTCTTAAAACTATTTAATTACTTCTTCAGTTTCTAGAAATAGAATTTTTCCAGAAAATAATGTTGTAAATTTTAAAAACTAAAAACATTGCTATACAAATTTTTAACCTTGAATTCAAAAATGTATATTAATGAGTGATGAAATTATGAAAATGTATTTTTGTATGGATGTGACTAGTAACGTCAAGGGTTTGTACAATAATAGTAATGCTTCATTACAAGGCTTCTTCATGCCATTTAATTCAGAATTCCATTTCTGCGCCAAAAGCTGATTTGCTTATTATAAAAAAATACTTAAAAATTTAATCTTATATTAATATCAATTCTAATAAATGACAAAATGTAAAAAATGCTTATATGATTTTCAAATGGCTTAACTTTGACTTTCGAATTTATTCGTCAGAAAAAAAAACACTTAAAACAGTTAAAATTCACAAATTTAAGAGAGCTTATTTACAAAACACTTTCTGTTAAAATTTTCCCATGAAATGAAATAAAAAGTTTTAAAATACCGCCAAGAGCAGTTTTACTTTATTAATACGAATATTAATTCTTACAAAAGCTTTAAAAAACTAAGTATTTTTACTTTTTTCTAATTTGAGAGGTCATATGACCTATAGTTACGAGAAACTTTTTTTGATTTAATTTGACAAAGGACTCGATAGATTATAAAATGACTTGCATAAATGACATACATAAGAAATTGACAATAAAGATGATTAAAAGAAATTTGAAAATAAATAAAACACAGTGCGGCCAACTTCGTTGTTTTCATTTTACTTTTATAGTAGGTGACGGACCTAGGCTGGCGGAAACACTTCCACTTTTGTATTTATTCTATTACCATCTCAATGCTTATAGCTGTGACTTTTGCAATAAAACTAACAAGCTATGCTCCGTGCTTCTGTTTTATGAAGAAGAGATAACAAGTTTCACAAGAATTTGTTCGCTTCCAAAAGGAATACATTAAAAAAAATTTAATCTAATACTGTGACTCTTTGAGTTTAATATGGAACTAATTCTGATCTTCTCCTGATATTCCTTTCCCAATTATATTTATTAGTTTTTGAACCAATGAAATGAAATCCCAACTACTCTGCATTCACTTCCTCATATTAAGGTCTCGAGCACGCAACAACACTGTCTATGCGAAAAACATAACAATTCAGACCACACACTTGGGTATTAATAGTCATTGCAAATGCAAGGCGTATTGGAAACTGGAAACGCTTAAATTGAAAAGGACAGTCAAACGGTTCTCACAGGAGCTCTTTCTCTAACTGGATTTTTTTGGCACGAAAAATTTGCGAAAATGATACTTTGGTCTGATGTGCCTAGAGGCGGTAATACACCGATTGTTGGGGTCATTAACAAGTCAAGAAGTGGGTTCGTTAACAAGCTGAGTAAGGTGATTAAACTCAAAGAAGATCTCAGCACACATAACTTCGGGCGTTGTCTGGCCCAAATTTTGAAGCCAAGAAGAATTGTGTACATTGAAATCGCCCGTAATAACGATTTCAGTGTGAGGATGCAAGGAAACAATTCTTTGGATGGAGTCAGAAAGACCGTCAAATTCGCGAGAAGTTGAAACTCTGTCCAAATTAGGACATCGATAGAAGAAACAATAATGTACGATGTGCCTGTTTACCGAGAATTTAAACCACAGGAAGTTAAACAAGGGGTTGGTACTAAGACCATATATTGGGTTGAAATTGGTAAGCAACATCATTTCTTACTTTGTTTGAACGTGTCAGTTCAAATGCATCACCTACTAACCGTGTTGAGATCAATGAAACAAGAATCTCTTCCTCATCTTGTTTTATCATTTTCAATGCCAGATCACAGGCATTTAAGAATTCATGAACTCTACGCGAAAGTTCATGGTTTCTTTCTCCATAAAACACGGGGACTAAACGTGAAACTATTTTGCTAATGTTTTCAAACGACATCTTGGCGAAACCTTTTTGTTTTGGTTGGTCTGTTTGAGTTGATATCGCTCTGTTGTTCTGTGTCTACAGAATTTCTTGTGTTGAGGGGTACAGAGCAATGGAAGTAAATTTTTTGAACTTCCCGCTAAAGTTGATATTGGACCCTTTTTTTCTCTAAGCTCCCTTTGAGCTGACAAGCTTTTGTTCAACTCAACAGTTAGCTGGTCTATTTCTTGATCAGCTTCTTCTGACGCTTGCCAAAGTCGCTTTTCAGCTTCTTTACGACAAAGCTCGCTTTTTTCGAGCTGTTTAGTCAGATCTACTGTCTCTCTATTATGTTTTTTTCATAAATCGTTGACTGAATTTACGTATTCCGTAAGAATAGCGTCTGTAGATTCCACACGTGTAAATTTACCCCACCGAGAGCTGAACTCAGAACTGATTAGTCTATAAACCTCGGGGTTCAAAATTAGCTTTAGCTCTAAAAGAAGAAAATCATTCAACAACTTTAACTGTCGTTGAATTTCTTTCTTTTCTTTTTTCAAAAACTCTGACTCCTCAATTAGATCATTAAGTTGGGCCTCTATTTGTGCTTTGGCCATTAACTTAATACCAACAAATGAAACTCAATCAGCCCTATTCTGCTATTCATAGGGGGGATTTTACTTTAATTTTCACTTCACACTATTCTACTATTCATTCGAATTGAGTCTGCATTCACCTCGTTAATGTCGGTAAGGTTTTTAATATTGCGCGGTATTCTGCTATCCACGTGAACGCATTCATTCTATACAATTCAAATCCGCATATTAAATGTTGCGGGTTTTTCATTGAATGGATCGTCTGTCTGGTTGGTGGTCAATAAAATGTAAGTAAAAATTAATGTATTGCTTTTTTATTTGCATAAATAAAGATTGTCAACATTTTTTTTTTCAAAGTAAAACTTAAAACACATTAATTGCAGTTACCAGTGTTGTATTTAGGCTGTGGTTACCTTTTCTGCTGTAGAAAAGATGTGGATTTTGATAAGGTGTCTTAAGAGGAATGTGTGTACCGTCAACACACATAACAACTCCAGGCATACCACATTTTTGGTAAAACCAGAGCTTTGCTTCCAGTTTTTCTTCTGCTGTCATTTTTAGGGTAATCCATTTTGAACATAAATTGTCTTGTAATACATCCAGTATCTCCTGCAAGACTTTGCTAAATGTGGACTGAGCGATCCCTACATTAACATCTTGTCCAATGCCATGTTGCAGACTACCTTCGCCAAAAAATCTTAAACACTGATCAATTTATCTTTTCTTGAAAGTGCATCATTTCGCTGTGGAGGTGGAAGATTCGATTCAACAATATTCAACACGTACTGAAATGCTTTTTTATTTAAGCGAAAGTTTTTGACAAACCTACAGTTTTAGAGAAAATAATTGATTTTATCTAGTAAAAGTAGAAAATGAATCAACTTACGTTTTGTTGCGTTTCTGCCGTGCTTCCTTGTTTTAAGGGAAGAGCAGACAACGGAGAGTTGAAAAATAAAAGATTTCGTCTTTATTTAATTGTATTTTATTTATTTAATATTTTTTAACAGTAATGGCCCGCTGTCTCTATGCTTTGGCTGCGACCTATTCTGTTTCGTTTTGATGCTCAACTCTGACCTTCCTTACATTTGGTTCTTCTTTTATACTATTTTATCAATTTTAGTAGGTAATTACTAAGCCCTAAAATCCATATGTTATTTGACATAGTAAGAACTATGTCACTTCACGATCATCATCCGTGACAGATCACCACTCAGCCCTCTCACGAAGACATCCAACGCCCGATTCCGATACGTTTCTACCAACGCGCTTACCGTTTCTTGTGTATACGACTCAGTTTTAATCTTGTTTATTATCAGGGAGAACTGATGGTTCACGGTCGCGTAAAACTCATCAAGCCGAGAACCCTTTTGGGAAAGTTGGTTGAGCTGATGCTCAAGTGTTCGTATGTCCCGCTTGTCGGCATAGTGAAGGGAAAGAATTTTTTTAATTTCTTCCCAGTTGTCGTCAAAGACGTTATAAGACACTAGGGCAGAATCCGCATTCCCCCGAATCTTTTGCCGTATGTGCTTGAGAATTGCGCGGTACATGGGCTTAGTTCTAATAACCGCGAAATCTTTTAGGATTCCCTCTACATTATGTATCCAAGATACATACTGTGTCGGGTTCCCATCGAAGGATTGCAATTCCTTCACACAATCATGGAGCCGGCTGATCTCTTTCAGATCAGCTTCCGTCTTAGGCCCGCAAAGTGGAGGTTCAATACCTTGGGTAGATTGGTTAAAATCCGACACTGAGTTATTGGTGTCTTCGACTTTCTTCAATCGCCCATCAATTTCTTTCAATTGAGCGAGAATTTGTCCTACCGCCCCGTTCAGCTCAGTAACAGCCTTGGTCATAGCGTCCATTTTACCGTTATTAAATATTCGTTACTTAACTTAAAACCTTATGCACTCTCAGTGGAGAAGGGTGTATCAATGCACTTATAAAATATGTATAAATTAAATCAATGCACCTTACCTTGACTTGAACTGTTCCTCACTTAATTGCATATACAATACTTTAATTAAGAATATCCTGGAGGAGGACTTCACAAGTTTATACAAAATTTTTTGATTATTAATTTTTTGAACTTTAAGATTTTTTCTATGGCAGATTTTTCTTCACAGATTTATTGAAAAGTATTTTGGGTTCTTATTTTTTTTTTTTTTTAATTTCAAGATTTTTTTGTAGCATTTAGCTTTACAAGTTTATTTAAAAACTTTTTTGGATTTTTTTTTCAAGATTTTTTTTTATTTCTTCTGTGGCATTTAATAACTTCACAGGTTTACTTAAAACTTTTTTGGATTTTTATTTTCTCTCAAGATTTTTTATTTCTTCTGTGGCATTTAACTTCACAGATTTATTTAAAAACTTTTTTGGATTTTTTTTTCGAGATTTCTTTCTGTGGCATTTAACTTCACAGATTTATTTAAAAACTTTTTTTGGATTTTTTTTTTTAGATTTTTTTATTTCTTCCGTGGCATTCAACTTCACAGGTATATATTTTTTAAAAAAATTTTTTGATTTTTTTTTTCACTCACATAAGTTTGGTCACATACATACATTCTATTCGTTTTTGATTGAATTTTTTTAATGGTGTTTCACTTTCGCTTTCTGTAAGAAAAAGAATTTTTTTTTTCGCGTCGCGGAGGGTACAATATGGAACCGGTGTGCATGGGGGAAGCCGTGTTAGTCCCGTTTAGTCCGGATTAACGGACCTACTAATGGCACGGTCGACACCACCACCTCATCCCTAATCCTTCTAGGATATCCGTATGTTCCCATGCTAATACGGAAAATTTGTGTCAGGAGGATCCAAAATAGTCAACTGTGTTCCCATGGTAACAGCGACGTGCACCCCATAGGACGTATTGGTCCTGACACAGATCCCCAGGCAATAAGGATAAGGATATTTAGCACCGGTACCTGCTCGGGCGCCAGTTAAGGATGTCCTGGAAGAGGACTCCAAAAAAATGCGAACGCCAACCCCTCGAGGGGTTGGCCCAACGGTTCGACTTACTGTTAGTTTAATTTAAACGAATTTACATAATATGTTCGGAGAGAATTTTTTGTTACGATCGTCACTGTGGTCAAGAATAGACTGAATGCTCCAATCATTCGGCAACCACAGGTTTCCTTTGTTCAATGACCCGTTCCCACGAAATGTGCTGACCCGTTATTCTTGGTCTTCGCGTGCATCCAATAGGGTGTCAGATATCCGGTCAGTGCGTTAACCTGGCGAGGCAAATAGTGTGCACCCAATAGGGTGTCAGATGTCCGGCACATGCATTGGCATAGGCCAATGCCCCTTTGTAGTTATGTGAACCGTAATAACTGTTGACTCAGCTGGAAACGGTTGCTCATGTCTAAGGCCGGGTATCTTGGATGGTGATAACTTCTATAATTAGAACAGAGTATTTGTTTTGTGTAAATTATGACGAGTGTTGATTATTATTCATGTTCAAGATGTTTTGGTTTTCTGGGTGGTTTCATGCGCATATGGATTATATGACATGTAGTGTAGGAAAGAGGTTTTTACATGGGATATGGCTTGGTTGGGACTCACGGGTCACAACAGTTTCATCAGGCAGTTCCATAATATTTTTTTTTGATTTTCTTACGTTTCTTTTAAGGTTTCTAGTTCACCATTCTTGTATTACACTGTTTGGAAATGGAAAAAAAAGTCCAATACTATCCACACCAGTTTGTTTACATTTTTTGTTTCATTTAAAATAATTAACGAAAATAATTTATCCAACTTTCCAAAGGTTTTAATAAAAACAGATCAAATTTGTTAAATTAATTTCAATTTGCAAAAAACAAACTTAATGAATTTCACATGAACAGCTGTTTACTTGAAATGTCAAATTGGTTTGGATAATGAAGTTCACCCGATGGATAGCAGAATGGAAATGCAGTGTGAAAGGGAATCGGATGGGGATCGAACGAGTGAATCGAATGTACGATTCACGTGGATAGCAGAATAGGGCTGTATTTTTCACAAAAACAAAAATTAAATGAAATCAGATCTAATCTACCTCAATAAAATCGAATCAGACAAAAAACTAATAACAAAAACAAAAAAAACTAATAATTGATGGAAAACACTCGACCTATCCCAAAATCTAAATTAACTTTGAAACCAAATTACCATCGATATGAATAAAAACAAATATAAAAAAAAAAAAAAAAAATATAAAAAAAAAAAAAACAAATATAAAAAAAAAAAAACAAATATAAAAAAAAAATATAAAAAAAAATATAAAAAAAAAATATAAAAAAAAAATATAAAAAAAAAATATAAAAAAAAAAATATAAAAAAAAAATATAAAAAAAAATATAAAAAAAAACAAATATAAAAAACATATATAAATATATAAAATTGTAAAACTAAGCCCTATGTAAATCAAAAAAAAAAATTAATTTGATACACAACTTTTATATACACTTACAGAATATGGGTACATACATATAATTAATATTAACGGTATTTTTTTTTTATATCAGTTCACCGCACTCGATTTGTTTCTTGGTTAACAACAAAAACTTTTTTTTTTAGTTTGAAAATACCGGCTGCGCCAATGTTAAAATGGGAAAAGTACCTACACCAAACACAAATATTAAACGTACACGAAACACAACCGACTTCTTTTACTCTTTACAAAAGACAATCGTTGTCGTGTCATTTCGGTGGTCGCAAGCCCAAACATTCGCAGTGGATAATCGTCGGCACATTTAAAGAGTCAGCACAATTCAACTTTTGTATGATTGCACTTTGATTGACCCAAAACAATATCCGTAAGATGATACCGAATTGACAATCAAAGTGAACAACACAATTGAAGTGTGCTGAGTTCAACGCACGACGATTTCCTCTAATAGGTATGGGAGGAGCCACAACAGTAGTCGGCGAGACCATGGTGGGGGAGGAATATTGATACTAAGTTATACCTGTGGCGGAACACTTGCTGTACTACTACTGTAGTTTTTTGTATATAGTATGTATCCATGAATTTGAAATTCAGCAGGATCAGTATTTTGACCTACTTGGGTTTCACTTAGTACCAAAACAGCTGGCCTGTTTATAACAGAATGGGCGTACAAAGAAAGGAAATTTGTTCTAAGCCCACAAATATTACAATAGTCAACTCTGAAATTTCCAATCACTGTGATAAAAAAGAAAAAAAAAAAGTTGATTTCGTGGATCATAAAGACACGGGTTTTGTTCCCACAACTCAATTACCAAAGCCTAAAATAATTTTAAATAATATTAATAAATGTTTACAAAAGGAAAAAATTGCAATTAAAGAATTGTTTAATAGCATATATATATTTACATTTCATGTGATGTGGCCTTTACGAAATATTTAAATAGCGTACGTAATCTAATATAAAACCGCACTAGAGAGCTTGAAAAAAGCGAGCTTTGTTGCAAGGAATCTGAGAAACGACGGGTCGATTGCGACTCCTGGTCGTTTTATTATTTTATTAATTAATTAAATTTATAATACATAGGTCAATGCGTCCACTTTCCGATTGCTTTCGGATATAGACCTTTTCCCATCGTCACCGGAAAGTGGTGTTGCATTACTCTATGGGT
Organism: Syrphus vitripennis; assembly: GCA_958431115.1. Lineage (NCBI taxonomy): Eukaryota > Metazoa > Arthropoda > Insecta > Diptera > Syrphidae > Syrphus > Syrphus vitripennis. The sequence continues at coordinate 31,020,857 of OY288110.1, forward strand.
TGCGAAGCAACAGAAATGTTCCGTCGTCAAGTTTGTTGACTTGCATTTGTGTAACTCGCGTGTTGTCCCTCATATTTCGGGTTTTCGAATGCCCGACGCTTGAAGACATCTTACGCTCCTTCTCCGGAACGCATTTATCTGTGGTTTTTGTTAAATTATCTGAATTTGTGGACTTTTCAGACACTGACGATGACGATGTTGAAATAGTACTAACCTCTAAAACAGCTTATATAGAAGTACTATAGGCAATAGTAGTCTGGCTTTTTTCTCGAGTGTGTTTTCTTTCCAATCTTTTTTGCAGCTTTTTTGTGAAAATAACGTCAATTCCACTTATTGTCATACTACGATTGGTCAATTAAAAATGATTGTTCTTGTTTCGGAACCTTTCTATCTTTAGTACAAATGCACTGATCGATTTGTTTGCATTTGCATGCCGCAATATCAAAAAGCAACTTACCGCTTTGTCGAAAACTTTCTAATTTGTTTTGGGACAGCCTCTTGACAGATTTGAGCAAATTTTTGTATTTTAAATGATACGCTTTCATCATCTGTACGACCCTGGTTTGTGTTACAATTGAAATAGATGCAGATCGCCATATATTTACTATTCTGGATGCAACTATGCCTGCTGTCTGTGCCAAGAAGGGCTCTTTTGCAGTTTCCAACTAATTGGAAGAACAAAAAATTTTAATGTTTAGATTAAAAAAATTTTTTTAGTAATGATTAATTAAATTACTATTAAGTCCGACGATGATTATTTCAATCATCAATAAAAAATCTCATCATATTTATTCAATTAAACTTTATTAAATTATATTCAGACACATCGAGCTAAACACGGACTCAACCTTCCTTTCTTGATGCTTCGACAGAACTGTCGTATATTTTCTCCTTCTCGTTCTTATTCTTTTCCGTGTTGCCGTGTAACATTACATAAAAAAGAAAATATTAATGTTTACTTAACACCGCTCTTATGAATATTTCTACAGGTTCTAATAACGAGTGTTGTGTTTTCATGCATTTCTTGTAATGTACTATGTACTCGTTCGACTTGTCCGTTGGACGTACTATGGTTTGTCGTTACATAATATAATGCTATATTGGATCTTTTCATAAGAGTCGTGAAGACTGCGGATGTAAATGCTAGATCCTGGTCACATGTTATATGTTTGCAAGCTGGAAATATTTGCACTAGTTCCAAAACTTTATTTGACATTTCTTGTCTATTGTCAATGTGTTTTATAACAAGGAATTTAGAGTATGTGTCTATGCATGTAAAAAATTTGTGCGTTTTCAGCGAACATTTCATCAATGTGAATTGATTCTCCCTCTTTTTTCGGAATTGGTGCTTCACCAATGCGCTGCAGCGTAGAATGTCTATTATATTTATTAACGTTACATATCTCGCAATGTTTAATGTATTGTAAGAATTCATCTTGCACTTTAGGCCAATAATATTGTTCCAGAATGTGTTTAACATTCTCTCAGGCATTTCTATGTGCTCGGTTATGAGTTTGTTTTATGATATCTGCTTGGTCATCTTTATTTGCAATATCATGGACAAAGAACTTTGTTCTGATGAACTTGTTTTTAAAGTGTTCTTTTGAGATAACTTTTATTTCATAAATAACTTCTGCCGTGGCGTATAGGGCTATTATTCCGTCTTGTAAATTTTCTTTAAATATAGGGATTGAGTCCTTAGGGTCTTCGTACGTTATCAAATGTCGTTTCCTATTAGGAAATGGAGTTAGTTGATCGTGTATCGTACTGATGCCTTTATTTATTATAACTTGTTCACATTCACTTTTTTTTCCTCTCGCGGTATTTCAATTTTTATCTCTTCCAGCTCAATCATTCTATGATTTTTGTTTATCATGTTTTCTATTTCCAATTTTCGGAAATTTTCCATTTCGAAATTGTGCCGCTTCTCTTCTTTAATTTGTTCTCTTTTTTATCGTTGAGGTTATCCAAGGATCGACAAAGCCTTTTTAAAGAGTCCTGTGGATCTTTGTTATGATCTTTCGCACAAAGGTCCTTATGAGCTTGAAGCTCCTCCATGACAACTTCTTGGGTTGTCATTTTCCCAATCTTTTGTCTCTTGGCATAATGACTGGTCGCAGCAGGAGTGGATGCTCGGTCGCTGTTATTTCCACTATCAGAAGGTGGTAACGTCGCAACTTCAGGACACTGTTGGTTTTGTTCTTTATCATTTCCAAAAGCTTCCAGTAAATCTTCAATTGGAATTTCATTTTCCACATCCCTAAGTCTTTTTCGTGGAAGATTTAATCCAAAGGAACGCGAAGCTACGACACCTTCTACTGCTTCCTTCATTCCAACAAGTTGGAAAATAGCCTTTTGGGTAGGAGAGAATTTTTGTGTCCTGTTTGGTCCTCCTCCTGTTCCTCTTTTATTTTTTTTATTCGTAGCAGCCTTTTTTCGTACGTAGCGTTTTTGGTCGGTCCAAGCCTAATAAAAATATAATTTTTTTGAGTCCTAGCATACCTTTTTCCATTCGAACTCAGACTTGATTGGAGGCCCTGCGCTATTGAGTTCAAATGTAAACTGTTTCCAAAATGCATTTATTTTCTCCTTACTTTCCTTCACAAAACCCCTCGCGATTTCCTGCATTTTGCTAAGCAGCAGCTCGCTTTGCTTGGAATTTATTGATTTGCTCCTAATATAAACATACAATATATTACGAGTACATTATTTTGTTTTTGAAACCCTTAATAAAATAAAATTACTTACATTTGTAATTCGGTGTTTCCCTGTTCGCCCAAAAAAATAAGTGAAAATTTTAGCTTTATATGACGTTTAATTTCGCTCAATTATAGCTACAAGCTTAACATAACTGGGGTATTAAGATAATTATATATACTGTTGGAAAAATGGTGGTTTATTTCCTGTATTAATTTATCAACAACTTCGGGAAATTTATTTGCTGCAGCCTTCGATGATAAATTTAAGTTGTGACATATGCAGCCACTTACAACAAGATTCGGTACAACTTCCTTCAGTTTTGCCTGCACACCATGTGACTTTCCCATCATTACGGGACAATTATCCGCTTTGAACCCAACCATGTTCTTAAAAGATATGTTTTTTTTTTTTCTCAAAGATTGTCTTGATAGTTTCAAAAATTCCTGAAGCTTTTCCATCTGCGGCTTCAGTAAGCGTAAGAAACATGTCCTGACACTTTTTGTCATATATTCGGATTACTACAGCCTGATTTTTTTTTCATTGTATTGTCGGTACTTTCGTCGACAATTAAAGAAAAATATTGGCTGTTCGTGATTTCCGAAATTATTTTTGAATTTTCGGGTGTCGTCAAGTCCTTGATAATTTTTTGTCCTTTTTGACGATTAATTATCATTTTTTTAACAACCTCCGAGTCAGATATATTATTTTTTAATAAAATATTTAAATGGTCTAACACCGCAAATGGCAAATTATGTTCTGTGACAAAAAGGCTCAATGAAATTTCCAGTTTATTTGCATTATCACATAGTTTGTTGGATTATTTGGGAACAATTTGATCAATCTTCACAGATTGTTTTGCTGCTTGATATGCATTTTTATGTACGACAGTTCCCATATGCCTTTCAATATGAAATTTTCCACCAGCTAATTGCGTATTGCATATAATGCATTTTTTAGTTTTTTTTTTCATCGTCATCGTGCAGCCATTCATACTTTTCCTTCCAAGATTGTTGAAATTGCACTTCAAGCGAATACTTTTTTTTTTCTTTTGAGCTGGTTCTTGGTTTGGACATGATAGAACGCTAAATTAAAATATAAAAATATATAATTTATTTTCAGCACATCAAAAGTTAAAATGTAAATGTGATATGATGCTTTTCTGAAGATTTTGTATGTTTAATGTAATTTTACCTTTCTTCTGATTGTATTTTCTTTGATGTACTTTGGCACAGTGTCGCTTTTGGTGTTTCTACTTCTGACCGGCAGAAAGTTTCCCAACTGCGACACAAAATCAAATAAAATGCCGGTCAGACTCGAATGACAGCGCGGGATAGAGAGAAAGAAAAAAACAACTAAATGAATGCAACCAGTACCAGACGCACGTAAGCACGATCATGAGTATGAGGAATGAAAGCATCCAAAATTGAATGGGCCATTGGGGCGCGTTCACAAATACTTTTCTTGTTGTCCGACTGAACATATATGTTTAATTTTAGAGATTTATGAAAGTTGACCTTTTCAAAAATTAAAAATTGTACAAATAGTACTGAAAATTGAAAGGTGGTACTTGCGTACTTGGGAAAGTCCAATAGTACCGAATTCAGTACAATAGTATCTAAGCTTTTTTGGAACTGTGATGCATATTTTCTGCACAGGTCTCGTCAATTGATTTGTTGCTGTCTGTATAAGTGCGTCTCGGACCAGCCCGTCCTTCCCTGGAATCGATTTCAGAATCTTCCCTAAGGCCCATGCTGATGGCGGAAAATTCTCGCTCTTGAGTATACATAGCTGTCCTTCCTTCAATCTGTGCCTTTCCCTTCTCCATTTCTTTCTCTCCAACAGAGTAGCTAAATACTCTTCCTTCCAGCTCGCCCAGAAATGAGCCAACATAACCATCTCGGCAAAAGCCAAGAGTACCTATCTCTGCATTGCAGAAGATTAGGCTCTATATTTGCCCTAGACTGTAAAAGAAAACTCAATTTATGAGGTCTGTAAACCTTATAAGAAAATATAAAAATTGTATTATTGAATTTAACAATTTTTTATATATGCGATAAGTTTATATTTAAAAACATTCATTCTTGACTCAGATTTCAATTCATTTAGGAGGCTGTTAAAAACATAAAATCCCAAAAACATTAATGAATTCTGAGTACTGCTTCTGCTGCATCTGTCCGGCCTTAAGTCGTCGTTGTTCTCATGCTCTCCAGCCCTATCAATCATCTTTATCTCAAATGGCCTGGCATAATCTACACCTGAATGTAAAAACGCCTTCCCCGGGTTTACTCTTTCCTTCGGTAGGTCAGCCATCAGTTGTGTTTCGAACCGGTGCGCCGTCCTATAGAATTTTCGTGAAAAGTGTTCCCTGTATTGGCGGAAATGCTTATTTCTAGCTCCCGCGGCTTCTTCGGACAACTGACCGATTGGCAACAATGCATGGGATATGACACTAGCAGAATGAATTAAAATCTTATGCACTGTTGGAGACATAGGCTACCATGGATATAAGTTTACATAATGTTTAGCAGTATCCATCGTGAATTTTTCGAATTTTTTAAGATCTATCTCATAACCAGAGGATATCGCTTCTAATATAGTTTTGAATTTGTTAATTAATGATAAATCCACGCCTGTGATGGAAGCTGCTTCTTCTTGGCTATTGAAAAATCTACGAGAGGTGTTGCCGTCATTGGTGTTGCCAAACCCAGCTTTTGGAATGTCCACCAGTAAGCCCAATTTGTCGTGGAACTCTTTTTGTATCTGTCTCTTGGCCGCTTGAATTTTTTCCCGGTCACTTTTTTCTGTAACGCGTCCCTTATGCACTTCCGCTTTAAGTTCGTACGAAAGATGCAGTAGAAATTCGAAAAACCTAATCCTGGCGTGTAGTATTGATAGTCCAAATCTGAAAGTCTCTGGATTCTCTGGTTCTGTAGAAGACAAGTAGTTGAAACTTTTTGAAGTTTTTCCGCATATGTAACAACGTAATGTAGATGAAGTATTCGTAGCTGCATTACACACCTTTCCATCGACCATTGTTGGAAGCAGTACATGGTTGATTCTTATGTTGTCGCTTACTTTTGTTGCTTGAAGATTTTGGGCCTGGTTTTCAATGTATTCGATTTCTTCATTGGTTATGTCCTTATTTTCTTTCAAATAACGAATCCGTATTGGTCTGCACCACCTTGGTGATGAAGAGTGGATATTTTGCCATATCATTTCACTCCCAGACTTGAGACGAAGAGGCACAAGGGAACTCAAAAATATATTTGCATCACTGTTGTCATCATCTTCAAATTTCTGCTTTTATTGGCTTTGAGTAGATCCATCGCATCCCCACTTATATATTAGCTCTAAATCGGTTTCCCTGTTCTCCAAGCACTGTGAGAGTTCTGGTTCCAAATATTTACATAATCGCGATATTGTGTGATCCACTAAATCTTGGAGCTTCACTTCGGCAACTGTCTCACTGACGCTTTTTGGTGGATAACATTCTTGTTTAGCTTTATACAAGTAGGTGTAGCACGGATATATATCTTTGTTGGCTTGATGAATTTTTTTTTCAAAGCCTCTGTTTTTTCTTAGGTGCAAACATGTGCAAACTCTTGAAATGCAAGATTGTTCTACATATCCAGCAGTTTAATAAAATGTATGATACACTATGTTGCGGCGTGTTGCGCTATTTCAAAAACACTAATGTTTGAAAAAAACAGCGAAAAAAGTGCAATTTTTTTAAGTGATTACTTCAACTCATCGATATGAAAAAATTAAGATGGATATACAAATAATTTTTCGCTTAAATTCTATACATACCTTGATTAACAATATCCATATCAAAATTTTTCACTAAAATCACTTTTAAGACTGAAAAAAACGCGCAGAAAATACACTTTTTTTTTTAAATCGCAAAAAAAATCGTGCTTACTCAACTTGTACTAGTTGCAACTGATGGTGTGGCGAACGGGGGTGACTAATTTATAGATAGACTTCACTAAAGAGTAGCCTGGTTATCTACCTGTTATGGGACACAAGCTTAATCCGGGAGGTAAATTTTTTTTTTTGATTTATGGCCAGGTTTTTGATCAAAATACCGCACTGTGCGGTGGTTGGAACCTTCTCAACTCGCTTCGAAGTCTTGGAACCCAGAACCTTTCCCGTATATGCTGCATCATGACCTTTACAGCTCCATACTTTGTTGCTCTGTGTGCACTGTCCATTATCAGCCATGCCAGTCGGCAATCCGTAGGCACGATGGCTGGATGCCTCTTTAGGTGACTAGCATTGATTGCTTTGAGTCCTTTCCTTCTCTTAAGGTGACTAGCATTAGATGCTTTAAGTCCCTTCCTTCACTTACCTAATTCCCGATCGATCAAAAAATGTACAGAACCACAATCATATTTCCCATATTTTCATGTATGCTAGGCCAGCTTACGTATGAAAGAGAATTACCATTAAATTCCGATAAGGATTTAATCACGTCCAATGTCTCATTGCATGTGACATTGTCCTCAATCTTCTGAATATCATATTCCGTTACAACCGAACTATTCGTAACAATTTCCAAAGCACTTTTTAAAGATCTAATTTCTGCCTGTAGAGACACTGTGTTGGCTGCGATTAGCCTAGTGACTGTCTCTTCTGTTATATTCATATTAATGTTTAAGTTTTTGAGACCTTCTAGTATTTCCTCCAGTATTAAAATTTAAAATAAGATGTAACAGTTGTGTACAATTTCATACGTTTCGTGTATATTTAGAATAAAATATATATATTTTTATTTAACAGTATATATTTCTTAATTAATAGAAACTTTTACTATCTTTTATTTGTACCTAGTCTTGCCATAAATTCTGATACAAACATAGAACGCCATAAAATTAAAACGGTTTGTTATTTTTAATTCAACAAAGATTAATTTATTTGATTATTATATACTTTAAATTTTAAAAATAGTTTTATTCGAAATGACCCCCCCCCAGCTTTAATGCAGGCCCTTAATCGCACCGGCCACTGAGCTATAGCGGCACGTACTGTTTCCATAGACATTTGTGCCGCTGCTTCGGTTAGTGCTTTTTTGAGACTTTCCAAATTTCTGTGAGAAGTTTTGCAGGCCATAGACTCCAGTTCTGACCACAAACAATAATCCAAAGGATTCAAATCTGGGCTTGCGGAGGGCCAATCTTCTGCTGCTATGAAACCTGGAATGTTGTTTTTAAGCCAGTCCTGTGTGATTTTGGCTTTGTGTGCCGGAGCGGAGTCCTGTTGTAATACCCAAGGGTCTCCATTGAAAAGGGTATTGGTTAAGCCCTTTACCACGCCCTCTAACACATCTTCTTTATAGACCTTGGCACCCGTTTTCACACCTTTTTCACAAAAATGAAGGGATGTGACACCTTTTTGTGAGACTCCCCACCAAACCATTACTGAAGCCGGATGGTGACCACGTTGAACCCTTGGAGCAATTGTTTTGGCTTGTTGTGATGATGTCGCATAAATTTTGTCATTTTGCTTGTTGAAAACTTCTTCCACGGTAAAAATCTTTTCATCCGAAAACAGGATATTATCGTGCCCATTTCTCGCGTGCCACTTCAACAGTCGTTTGCTTCTTTCCAGCCTAATTTTTTTAAGACGAGGAGTTAACAAATGACCAGTTGACCGTCGATAGGCTTTCATGTGCAGATCATCTCTAATTAGCCTTGAAATGGATCTGGTGGATATATCCAACTCTCTGGCCATTATCTTTTGCTTTCGAAGGTGTTTCAAACAACGCCTGCTTGAAGTTTTGTAACAGAACTTATGGCAGGACTAGGTAGAAACTTGTTGATGTTATTTCTCGTCCTGTTGGCGATTATCGTCTCAATCACCTTTGTATTTCCCTGCTTCAGTCCTTTATTCACTAGATTCTTTTATTATTTATTGTTCACTACTTCTTGCACTATTGTCCTCTGCTTTTAATTTTTGTTTGGGCGATCATATATCGTTTGATTCTTTCGTTAACTAAAATTCGTTTATAACTTGGTACCTTATCTTGTAATATGTACAACTGTATCTCTGCTCTCGTTACTGGGGTTTTTCGATTTACTTGTTTTATTAATTACGCACTTTCACTTTCTGGATTCCCGAACTATTTGTGGGAGAACTTTTCTTATTTTCTCCTATAATTCTTGTAGGATACTTTTCTTCGTTATTATCCTGTTCTTTACAAGGATATTTTCTTTTTCCTTTCTTGAAGGATACCTATATATTTTCCCGAAATTTTTTGCTTAGCACTTCGTACCTCAAACACGATTTACAATTGGTATTTTAATCCTTCATTTGTTTTTTTCAGGATATGTAAAAATACCGTTGTTGTCCTGTCACGGTCGCCACTTAATTCATTTCACTTGCAAAATGAGTTTTTTTTTTTTTTAAAGACTTTGTTAATACTATTTATCAACTACAACTGCAATACATCAACTGATGAACTAACTTTATATCTGACTTACATATTTGGAGTATTAATACTCTTGGAAAAGAGACTTGAACAAAGAGCATTTGGTTTCAAGATGACGCAATTCGACGAAATTCGGCTACCAAAGATGAGTTATTAATATACAAATTAATTAAATTGCTCAAATATAACAAGGACCATCTGGCATAATTGGGCTGGTTTAACGCAAAAAATATATCAGACATGTTGAAAAAAGAATCCACGTACAGTTCAAAGTTACTGGTGCGGATACTTCTGGAAAACCGATGGTATAAATTAATTAACTCACAGTACTGATAATAAAATTGACCAGTTTTCCCTTTTCCTCCGATCAAAGTCTGATTGCAGAATTCTTTATAACCGTTAACAATACGACTCAATAAATCTGGTAGCTCGATTGTTTCGTTGACGTCATACGCAGTCTGATTTGATGAATTCTGTATTTGCGTTTGCAGTAGTTCATCCATCGCCTCAAGTGTTACATTAGTTGTGGATAAATACTGTTCAAAATGTAACATTTGTAATGCGGCAGCGGTTAGCGGATGCAAACGCTTGCAACGATTGAAATGCTTGCTGTCCAAAAAGCTATTCATGGAACCAACGCGGCGCGCCGGCTATTACGTTTGCTTGCACAAGCATTTCCACTAATCCACTGGAGTCAATATATTTTCCGATGGCTCTAAAAAATGCTATCTCTGTGTGGAACGCTCCCAAGTTAACAAAAATGTTATTGTATAGCGGTTTTTCTTGTTCTTGAATTTGCATTGCCATTTTTGCTATTGCTAAATCATATGTCACAACAATTTCTGGCTGCAGACATTTTTCAGCGATTTCTTTAGCCATGTTTAATGTTTCATTGACTACTGCATACGATGTTGGCGATGAATTTAGGGGAGGCAAATATTAAACTTTTTGCTTAGGTTTAGGCCGGTTATCAAAATTCTCAAAGCATTGCGTCTGTTCATAGCATTATTTTAAGTTCGTTATTGGCGAATTTGACCCATAGTTTTAATAGTTTTATTGGTCAGCAGGGTCAACTTGCAGTTGATTGCATTGTAGAATTCTATTATATTAGTAGAACCCTGTCTAAGAACGCTCAGTTCTTGTTCTGTTATATGCATACGTCGCTTATTAGCATATGCGAAATCTAATCTGGCCAGTATTGCCTCGAAATTTAGAACAGTACTGGAACCACACACTTAGCACTGATTTTACTTTATATTTTCAAATCTAATTAATGCTTAAGGGATCCCGGTTGAGCCCCCAGTTAAAAATAAGCTAATCGGTTTAGTTAAAAAAAAACTTTATTTAAAACAATTTCAAAATAGTACAATTTGAAATTTAACACAAAAGATAATATGATCAGCTTGATCGCAAGTTACTCTGAAAATAAAAGGTACGTAATAATGATGCAAAACTACATTGTCTCAATGTTTCTTACATTATTTTTCAGCCGATGCTCGAGTACATTGGGCCAATGTATTCCAGTATATTATTTGATGTACTCTTACATTGAGTAATGTACAATACATTGTGACAATGTTAAAATTACATTATGCTTATTTCTGGATTTCAATGCATCTTGGACATTGAGTCAATGTATGATACATTGGAATTATGTACCAAGTACATTAAACGTTGAAAAGCTTTTTTTGAATGAATTTATGTAAAGTACATTGAGCCAATGTACAAAGTTGATTGATCCAATGTATTTCGTACATAAAAAAATAAAAATAAAATAAGTTTTAATTATGAACTATACACTAAGCCAATGTACTAGGTACATTGAGGCAATGTACTAGGTACATTGATCCAATGTACTTGGTACATTGATCCAATGTACTTTTTACATTTATCCAATGTACTTGGTACATTGACCCAATGTACTTTTTACATTTATCCAATGTAATCAAATATTTTAAAGTAAAGTCTTCTGGCTCAGTCACTGTCGGATCTTGGTGTTGGTTGTAGTCCGTAATGTGCGATGTACTCTCAGCTATTTTATGTGTAAGAATTCATGTAAAATGTTTTCAATTTGTCTGTATTTTTCGGGTAAAACATAAAAATTACAAATAAAGGAACTCACATTTGTCGATTTCGTTGAAATATCAAACGCTTTGGTGCACTTCCAACTAGACAATACCCCATCTCCACATGTGAAATACCTACATATATGTATACCTAGATATATAAATTTACAAAATTAATGAACTTACCTTGTTATTTTGTAGATAAGAATATTAATTATACTCTTTTGTATAATTTTAGATGCTGCCGCCTTCCGCTTAGGTTTTCTTCAATATTTTATTTTTGCTATATTTTTTTTTGCCACTTTATAATTTTTTTTTTTTTTTCGAGTTGAAACTGACACACACGCCGCAAGTAAAGACCACGAAATGAATGAGTAAAAGTAAAGCCAAAATCAAACGGAACAAAAACGAAACGGGATAGCGTTAGCGTGCCGTGCAGCTGCCGATCGTCAATGTAGAGTACATTCAGCCAATGTGAACTACATCCATCAAATGTGGGGTGCATTCAGTCAATGTAGAATTACATTGAATGAATATACAATGTGCATTTACTTTTGGTGATTGATGTTTTGTACATATCTTGATGTAGTACCTTTTGCCTTCTATTTTATAGAGTCTGATTGAATTTAGGGCAGCTTCCCTCTAACTTACGTAGGCGGTTTGAGTGCCGTCGAAATCACGCAATGACTTTATAATGTCTAAAGTCTCTTCACAAGCAAATAGCAATGCTTGCATTAATTGTCTGTGTCTCGTATACTGTAACGTTTGAGGCTAGGCCTTTGTCATGAATCTTCTACTTGTTATGATGCTCTTTCTTCTATCTTGTAGGTTGGCAGGTTTGTTTTGTCTGGAACCATACACTTAGCACTGATTTTACTTTATATTTTCAAATCTAATTAATGCTAAAGGGATCCGGGTTGAGCCCCCAGTTAAAAATAAGCTAATCGGCTTAGTTAAAAAAAAAACTTTATTTAAAACAATTTCAAAATAGCACAATTTTAAGTTTAACACAATAGATAATATGATCTGCTTGATCGCAAGTTACACAGGAACTGAATATCAGGATGACTTCGGTCTGTGGTTTATATCGTCACTGTTGCAGCTATCTATTCTTGATTGTTGTGCAGTGTGTGTATGGGGTGACAAAGAATGTAATTAAATTAATCTCGTCGCTGGACATGATGATGATGGGGACGTGACTTGTTTGTGTCGTTTGTTGACACTATTTTTATAGATTTGGGATTTATGTTTACTTACTTTCGGGTTTAATAACTAGTTTTCGGGTTTAATGGTTTTTGGCATGTAAATTGTAATATGTTTATGAAAAGTATGATGTCTTAACTTGCATAAATATATATATGCAACAAAGCAAGTGTTTTTATTGAATTTTGTTTGAATTCATTAGTATGAAAAAGTATATTTTATAAAGTCACTTAAAAAATCTTAAAAATATTATTTTATAAGAACACAGGTAAGAATTCACAACTTAAAGATATAGGAACTTCTTTTAAAACTACAAAACAAAAAAAAATAAGAAACTTCAACATACAAAAATCACTTTCATTATTTACACTTAAATTCCCAGAACCCATCCATCACTTTTCTTATGAACTGGGTTTTTACTTCAGGATCCATCTCTACAGCCTCTTTTGCCATAAAATCAAATATTTTAAAGTGATTATATTGCAAGTCTTCTGGCTCAGTCACTGTCGGATCTTGGTGTTGGTTGTAGTCCGTAATCTGCGATGCACTCTCAGCTATTTTTCTTATAGCTTCTCTGCTTTCTTCAAAAAATGCTTTCCGAATTTTGTTCGGTGCTTTCGGTTTGTTTTTTGGACATCTTTCAACTGCGATCTCGATATTGGTTGCAGAGATTTCACCAAAATCGCTTGCTGCTGAAGGAGGAGTATCTGCTGTGGGTGATTGCAAAGGAGAGGTGCCACTCGATGATTCATCCAATTGACTATGGAGAACACCTGTTGAACTTGTTGTTGGACGAGTATTCATCGTCCGTCTCAAAAATTCCAGTTTTGGGAGCAAAAACCAAGATCTGTAACTACTTGCTAAAGCTCCAGATCTTTTTTCTTTTTTTTTTCTTCTAGAGCAACGAACCTTTTTTCAACGTTCTGTCTTTTTTTAAAGGTTTTCTGTGTTGGAAGCAAATAGCCGTGGAGACACCACGAAACTTTCACTGCATTTGTTTCTGCAATTAAAAATAAAAGGAAATGGAATATTTAGTTCTGTCCTTCTTTACGGCTTTCTGTGTTGGAAGCAAATAGCCGCGGAGACACCACAAAAGTTTCACTGCACGCACTTGAAAGTTGCATTTACCAAATTCGATTTGGACTTATAGGACTTATTTGACTTTGAAATTTGACTACTCTTTGATGTTCATAACTCCACATTGTTATTATAAATGTAGTAACGACAATAAAATCTTTTATAAAGTTATAATATTAATCTTTATTTAAACTCTATTTCTTTATTGAAATTACACTAATAGTTTTTGTTTAAACTCTATTTCAAATGTAGTAACGACAATAATATCTTTTACAAGTCTTTTACAAATCTTTTACAAAGTTACACTATTAATCTTTATTTAAACTCTATTTCTTTGTTGTTACTTTTCCGACCGCCGTCGTCACCCCGCTACCGCTATTCACTGAGTGAGTCTTCCTTCGCTACATGAATTCCCAAATCGCCAAATTGCTGAGTAGGCGGTACCAGGCTAATGCCCTGGTGGCCCAACTCATAACGTACCCCATGATGATAATTCGTCCCATTCGTCTTTTCATGTTGGTTGTGTTGACTCTCGTTGCATTTTGTTTTTTTTTTATTGCAAACGGAGGGTAGGAAAAAAATACATATTTTGGAAAATGGCAGATAGAATACATTTTCGATAAGTTAATTCGGAGAGATAGGCGAATTGAGAATAGCTCCTATTCCGACATCGCTAGCATCTGCGGTGACAATGAATACTTCTTTGGAATTGAGGTAAGCTAAAACTGGGGGGTTTATTAGTTTGTTTTTCAAATCTCTGAAAGCTTCATCGCAGTTTTTTTAATAACATTTTACTTAAATTAAATATTACAATTATTCTAATGCTCTTTGATAGACAATTTTTTTTTATTTTACCATCTTTTGCTAATAAAAACAATGCAGATGGTTTACCACAGCTTGAGCATCCAACGTACAACTGTCCATGTGAAAAAACAGGTTGCCGCAAACATTCAAAGTTTGGCCTTGCGATTTATTAATGGTTATTGCAAAAGCAAGGCGAACAGGAAATTGAAGACGTTCAAATTCGAATGACATATCTGATGGAATCATTGGTATTCGAGGAATTCAAACATCTTCACCTTTAAATTTCCTATTCAAAATAGTTGCTTCAGTTAAATTGGCCATCAGCTTTTTAACAGAAAGTCTGGTACCATTACAAAGTCGTGGTTGATTATTGTTTCGAAGCATTATGATCGGTGCTCCCACTTTCAAAGCTAATTAATGCGGAGGCAATCCTGGCAAATTAAGTGAATTCAAAAATTCAGTGGGATAGTTCACAACTTCATCTTCATTTATAATCGTATCGATTGATTTGTGCGCAAAAAATTGGCCATCTATTCCGTTCAAAATACTTGCATTCAAATCGCTAACATCTTTATTTTTTCCTGCCAAAATTTTCACCAATCATGATTTCGGTAATTTTGCAATAAGTTTGGAAACACGTTGAACCGAATCTTCTGCTGATTGAGCGAATTGACAAAAATTACTTGGTAACGTTATTAATCCAGATGTTTTATCAACTGCAAGTTTGCCATTACCAATTCCCAAAAGTTGTTTTGAAAATTCGGCCGCAGATGGGTCATTCTGCAATTGTACACGCACATTTATAGACAGATGGAGTATTTTGACATATTTCCACAAAACTGAGCACTTTAAACACGCATTTAGTTCATCTGCAGCAGTAGATCGTGAAATAACAGGTAACGTTTGCGGAAAATCACCTGATACTAAAATAAAAGAACCACCAAAAAGTCGTTCATTTCCACGAAGATCTTGCATAGTTCGATTGAGTGCTTCTAATGATTTCTTGTGGGCCATAGTACATTCGTCCCAAACAATTATAATTGCATTTGTTGGGATTTTCATGATCTTTGTTATTTAAATGGACTATCTAAAATTCTGACTTAGCTTTGATTTCTATGGTGTCGGAAGCAATGGAAACAAAAAAACTATCGGTTTTAAAAACAAGGGAGCAGTCATTTG
Source organism: Syrphus vitripennis (assembly GCA_958431115.1). Taxonomy (NCBI): domain Eukaryota; kingdom Metazoa; phylum Arthropoda; class Insecta; order Diptera; family Syrphidae; genus Syrphus; species Syrphus vitripennis. The sequence goes on from OY288110.1 coordinate 31,036,316, forward strand.
CTGGACAAACTGAACTGCATTATTTTTTTCAAGGTTAAAGTCTCGAAGCGACACGAGGTAAGGTTAAATTTTTCAAAATGAAAACTTACATCACTTACATGACTTGATTACTCTTAGAATGAAATTTGTGCCAGTGACTTTTATAAGAACTCTATTTCCAGAAATTTTTATTGCAATTTAACCATTTGTCGTTATGCAAATATAGATGTTTATTGTAAATTGCTATAGACTTCGTTTGAAACACACAATTGTTACAATTGAATAACATTATTAATGAAAATCTAAAGCCGATACTTATAAAAAAAAAACTTTGAGCAGGAGATCTAATACTTAAGTGAATCTAAGGGAATCTAAATGAGAGACCAAGAACATCATCTAATTCCTATTTCCTCCCTGTCACAAAAAAAATTCCATACAACAACAAACGGAATTATACTTACCGGTTGTTGCATTTATAGTGGCAATAAGTGATAAATTTAAAGTCAAGATCGTCGCTCGCTTTTTCACGGAGCTCATCTAAGAGCGCATGAGGTTCCGTGCAGGAACTGATGCCCTTCAGAAGGACCGTTTTCAATTTTTCACTTCTTGGAGTGAAGCTGAACAACTCAGCTGTTACCTTTTTTAAACATTTTTTAACAATATTGTATTCGGCCAATGTGAGGCATCGAACCGAATACTTCTGTTCTTTTTCATTTATAATTTTTATTGAGAAATTCCCCTTAGTGGCCGACTTACAAACCTGTTTTATATCGTTCAGGTACAGTTTATGGGTCATGATTGGTGGCACATAGTCTTTTTCCCTGATGGACTGTGGCTGTTGCTGGTGTTGCTGCACACGCTGCCTCTGTAGTCGCTGCTTCTCCGCTTCGGACGATGTTGCAGATGTTGAAGGGCCTTCTACTGGGCCTGTTTCTGCTGCTGCTTTTGGAACTAATTGGTCCGCTCCTGTGGTTGTGGAGGCAGAGAAGTCTTTTTTGTAGCGACTTGCTGCTGCTTGCGCCTCTGTTTTTTGTCTGAGGAGGGCGAACAGGGCTTCCATGTCCTCAAGCTACTTCTGGACTTGTGCCTCGTTCTGGTCGATTTTGCTGGAGATGCTGCGTTCATCTTCAGCCTCCTCGACTTCTTCCTCCGATGACGGCTCTGTTATAAGCTCTTTGCTATGCTGAGAGCTGTATTGTTCTATAGTCCTTGGCGGCTATTTTTCTTTTCCATCCAGTGAAACATACCACGACAAATTTATACTTTACGTATATATATATTTTAACATTAATAAAATATTTTTTATAATTTACAATTTTAATTTTAGGATGGGAGCAATTTGCACCAGCCCACAAGATTAACTTTTATAGAATGAGAAGATAAAGAAAGAAGAGATCACTAACGAAAGTTATTTCTTTTGACATTTTGTACTATTAGTAAGCGTTCCGAAAGAAAGAACGTTAGACAAATTAGAAAGGTGTGTTTTAAGTAAGCGGACGCGTTCGAGAAAACAATATTCTGATTCGCGATTCGTTGCGATATTATGCGGTCAATTTTTTAGGCGATATGATTTTATTTTAAATGATTTGATTTCGAAAATCATGTTATTGAAAAATGAGAAGTGATGAATAAATAATGATGAATGATAATTGTCCACCACAGTTCCTTTCCATCATCCAACGACATGTATTCGTCATGTTCGTGGATTTCTTCGGCGGGGGAGGACAGCAGTTGCCTGTAAATTTTTGCTGCTGCCTTAGCCTTAGCCATTCTAGTATGAACCACCTCAGCTTGCAGCTTCTCTGAGGTGGTTCGCGTGGTGAATACCGCTTGATGGGCTCTTATTGCTCTTCTCCTCTTCTCTGTCCGATTTGTTGTTGTCGAAGTTGACGACAACGGCGCTTTATAACTTAACTTAACTTAAATATAACTTACTGGCCTCATTCGGCGCTCTGAGTAATTCATTATAATCTTAAGAACTAATGCCTTTCGGCGTATTAATGTATATTTAATTTTAATTAATAATTTTATTTTCTAATGTTAGAAAAATTAAAAAAACTTACTAAAGCCATGGATGCTCTACCACTAGGCCACGGAACCTGTTAATAAATACAACAACAAACGGAATTATACTAAGCGGTTGTTGCATTTATAGTGGCAATAAGTGATAAAAAAAAACTAAATAATATCACATAAAGTATTTTACCTACCGGGGAGATTTTAATTTGTTTATATTTTTTTTTTTTAATTTTCAATTATTTTTTAATTCTCATTAATTTTTTTTTTTAACACAAAACAATCGCGACGCGCATTCTACAGAAATCACTTTACGACTGTCATTGTTTTTGTTTGTTGTGATGTGGGGCAAGTGCCTATCATATCACGTACACGAAGTAATGATGCGAATTCAACAAGTAATATTGAAAGGGAAATCGTATCCCGTGGGAGAGTGAGATGACAATTTGCCTCCTCGCTCTTTTTTCAACAAATGATTACGATATTATAAAAAGAGAAAATTGTATCCAGCAAAAAATGTTTAATTATTGAAAATACGATGTATTCATATTTATTTGGGATATAAATATTATATCGTATTGTAATATTCTGCCAAGGGTTCGCAATAAAAACTTATTTACTTTATTTATTAACTTTTTCTTATTACATTTAAAATAAAACACATTTTACTTCAATTTAAATCGCTTTTATTAATTACTTGCACAACAGTATGCAACACTTTACACGAACTTTATGAGACACAATCCCCACATGCCACTTTTCTTAGCTATTGGGCAGGTGGATACGACGATATCTACAACGCAAACAACATCGTGTGTAGTTGGAATACCAAATATCTCCATTCTTGGAGGTAATAATCTTATTTTTCAATAAGATATAAATAAAAATAAAAGAGGCTGTCAGATGTGAAACATCGTGTGTGTACAAGTAATATGCATAAAAGATAATATTATAACAGGAATTAAATATAGCCTAATGAAAAAATGAAGTATTACGAATTTCTTACAGAAAATGGTAACTTTATTTAATATTTATTGAATAAAATAAAATAAAAACAAAAACGAACAAAAATTTTTTCTTTTAATTTTGTATTTTATTTAATTATCTTTTTGTTTACTTTATATGTCACAATATTAATTTTTACTTTTTGTTTAATATAAATGTATACGCGACGCGTTTCGGACTATATGTCCATCTTCGGGCGTAGAAAGAGAACTGACTCTTTATTTAATAAACATTTATTTACATGTGATATAAAAATTACTGTGACGATTGGTCGCCACACCGTACACTCCACTAAACATAAAATATATTTGTGTATACCTTAGTATAGCGTGGCGACCCGTCGCCACCGCAAGCGTCGCCACGCCAACAATTCGGTTCACAAGTGAGCCTATAGATGTTTCACATCAAAAAATAATTAATTGAAGATATTAATATAATTTATATAATTATACTAATATGATTAATATGAATATAATTAATTAAATATAAAAATATAAAATTACATTTATGGACACTTGAAAAATACGATCTACTTACTGATGGCTTGGTAGTATGCCATAGCGTAGTTTCACTTTCTTTGCACAAGGTTGATCACTTTGATCTTCTGATTTATCACTATCACACATATTTTATTGTCAAAAATAAAAATAAAAATTTAGGTAAATCAATAATACTCAGGTTCTGTGTACCGTAGTAACAACAACGTCGAACAGAGTGAGAAGGGGATAGAGTAGTTGGTTTCAAATTGCGACACGACAAATATACTACTCCACATAAAATATATAAATACATATATGTATTGGTATACCCCCCGACATCGTACACTCTACTCCACATAAAATATATATATGTATACCATATACATGGTGACCCGTCGCCAAGGCAAGCGTCGCCACGCCAAAAATTCAGTTTACAAGCGATCCTATAGATGTTTCACATCAAAAATGAAAAAGGTATTTAAACTAGGAACACATCTTTGCTTACAAACAACAAAATAATTTAAAAAAGTTTTTAATATATTTAGTTATAAAAAAAATATACTCAAAAATATAAATAAGATTATTAAACGATTTTGTTTGTATTATTTAAATATTTACATTTAACTGATAGGCAAATGCCTCCAAGGTTTCCTCAATCTCATCATCATCGTCCTTGCTGCTCTATGTTACATACATATTTTCGGATTTAAATTTAGTTAGCATTGCCTTTGAAGGTTCGAAATTGATGCAGCCTTGAGCTCCTAAGCTATAGCGAAGTCTTAAGACTGCATCTGCCGTTTCTATACTTAGTCGATTAAAGTGTGTTAAAAGCTATTGCCCTATTGTTGGTGTAAGCGCACCACGCTAAAATGTTAGAGTGAGTTAGCTCGCCGCAAAGTTGAAAGTAAAAGACCAATTAATCAATATGAATATTCTTTTGACTCTGTTTTATTTTTATTGAATTTATTCCTCAAATACTATTGTCTTAACTGTTATATGTACTTATTTTCTATCTTACTTCTATACGTTGAATTTCATATTCAAAATAATTCTATTTTTCTATAGGTTAAATTATATTAATAAGGATCTTATAACTATTGAGTGACAATCAATGCAATCGAGTGGAATGTTGATGTTATGATATGACACTCATACTCGATTTGCATTTCACATGTTTTGTTACTCATTTATTGAATGGGCAGTGGCGGCGCATAAATGTGGATACACTGTAGTGTGTTATAAATGCTGCGCGTGAACTCTCCTGGCCTCTCAATAACTGTTGATATTCTTGAGCTATTGGCAATGCGTAGTTTCCAATTGAATCATTTTTATCATCTAATTATGAAAATAATAATTTCGAATATCAACAACTGTTATCAATAAATTATAAAAGACTTACCCAGTTCATCATTATGGTTAATAGCCAAATTATGTAAGACGGCTAAAGCCACAACTTAAGTCTTACCATAATTAAGTGAGAAATAACTTTTAAGAAATTAGAAAAGGCTTTTTAAAAACAATATAAACTTTATTCAGAAAAAAACAATATAGTTGACCGAACACGATGATGGTGAAACTAGAAGTAAGTGATGGTTGCTGGAGCTGCGGTTAAGATGGTGATGATGTTCGATGTGTAATATTGATTCCTCGCATCGAAGATCGTTCAATGTTTATGTTATCCGAAGTGGTGGTTGTTGGTCACATCGAAGATTGTCCATTGTCCAAGTATATGTTATTAGATTTGTAGGGGACCAATGTTTATGTTATCGAACGAATGTTTACGTTATCGCTCAGGAATGTGAAAATGCTATTAAAACTTGAGCGTCGTTGTTGGTTCGGTTTCAAGTGGCTTATTGAAAGTATCTGGGTTGTGCGGTTGAATAGGGTGAGAAGATGTATACCTAACTTGAGCCTCTTATTCCTGTTAGCAAAATCCTAAATCTGGACTTTCAAACTCCAAAAGTTCTTTCTATAGTATTGAGGGTTGCTATGTGGGCAATATTATAATTTTCCTCAGAATAGTTGCAGGGATTGTGAAAGGCGTGAGCGTAAAACCACCGTCACATAAAAAACCGCCCCGGAACTCTCCCCTGTCTAAGCGGTCTTTTATTGTACTTTCCCCATATATACGGGAATCGTGGCTACTACCGCGCCAGTGACAAACTATATCCATTATTTTTAAATTGGCATCACAAACCGCCGCCGGCAAAAAAAAATGAAGTTATATTTAGGTAAACATTAAAACAATTTCATTTAAGCTATCTTTACCTGCAGATTAATTGAATAGTATCCTTTCCTGTTCACGTAGTATTGTCCGGTATCTCCTCTCTTATTAATTAATTAAAAAACTTTAATTCGTATATGGGTGCAATCAATTGCACCAATGACGCTTGGAAATCCACGTATATTTTTAAATTGATTACAGTTCTTAATTGCTCGGAAATTGTCGAAGGCATTTTTATAAATTGTCTTGCTTTTGAAGCAAATGCTTTGGCTACTCGGGCAGACTCGATGCTCAGGGTCATGGTTGGCTGACTAAAACCGTGCATATCAGCACAGTAGTCTTGAACCTTAATTTTTTTTTTTGGAAATGTAGACAAGTTAAAGCGCATAGTGCGCAGATCGCGCTAAAATTTATCTTCCACACAAATGTTTCCAAAGATAAATTTTAGCGAGGTCGTTAAGTGTCAGTACGCACTTAGTTCAGCTTCAACAATTGCAATGACTTTTTTCATGTTTTCCTTGGAAAATTTATATTTTTTTCGAAAATCCTCCTCACTTAGCGCACTCATTGGATCAAACCCTGGTTTTATACAATTTTCTTATTCTTACTGGTTGGTTATCCAACAACTTAAAACGGTTTAAAAATTCGAAAAAAAACGGGAGTTTCAGAGATATTTGACTTTGTGAATTTACTGTGCTCTAATTTTTTTTATCAATTTATGTTGATTTTCTATTCTATTGAGTTTAAGTATTCGTTCTAACCTTTCTTTTAAACAAAAACTGATCTATATGTTTCATAAAATCTATTGACTTTTTTGAGAAATACATTTCTTTGTATTTTTGTGATCGCGTTTTGAGAATATATAATATATTATAACTATAGTTTAACGATAAATGTCATTAAACAAAAACTACTACCAAATTTGTGAATCAACCGAGTTGGTGAAAACTGCAACGTTGATGTTGAAAATCCTAAATACCAAAATTATCATCTACCTTCTTCGATGATCAAATGAAATGAGGAGCTATATTTGTATTGGACAACCATTGTTGACAAAAGTTGATGGCTTATGGAGCAATTGCTCCAAGGTGAGTTTTAATTATGAGTGTTGATGGATCGCATTGAATGTTAAAAACTTGAACAACTAATATTTGAAAATAATATTTTTTAAAAGTATTTATTTGTTCTTATAATTAAGTTAATTCAGTTTTGTTCTGTAATGAACAGAAGAAAGAAAAAGATTTGATTTTTTGTACAATTTAATTTTATTGAAAGAATGGACTGTAGTGTCTAGTGCATAGCTCGATTGCTCCTTGTAGACTGGAAAAAAGTGCACAGCTCAATCGCTCTATTATATACAGAACTTGAATAAAGAAAACTGTTTTCCATCAGCATTCAGCACAATCTGTTGGCAGCTGCACTGCTGCCTGCTCTCGGTCGCAAGTACCGCTCATCGACGTTGTATGAGAAAGGGTGTGTCCTAAATCACCTCATGTCGGATGTTCGATGCGATCGTTCTCGGTCCGCAAGTACCGCTCATCGACACACTATAAACGGGGTGTGTCTTAACAATCCATGTCGACCGTTCTCGGTCCACAAGCGTATTTGTTTTTATGACTGCGAATACCTTCACCTCATGTCCCATTTTACCAGTTACCATTATATTTGTGTCCTCCATTATAAAAATTCCTTTAATTAAGTCAAAAATGTAATCGATCAGAGGATTTCAAAAACATTAAAAGTGAAAACAATATTTTGATTGGACTTCTTATTGTTTTTAATTGAAAATATAACATAAAAGTTTTTTTTTTTTATATTTAAACATTTTGAATTTACCCTTAAACATTTTTTGAAGCGTTTTGTTCCATTTTACAAAAAAATTCTTTCTTTGTTAAAACAAAAATAAATGAATTACGCTTGCAATTTCAGACCCAACTTATTGTGTCTCAATTGAACTTATATCTTTTAAAATATGAGAAAATTATTCTTTAATATATTTTATATGTAATAACTAGGGTGTCTCAACAAGAACGCATAAACCATCGACTTCAAGAAACCCCTTTGAAATTACACTTTTTCATAAATTTCTATGTTTTCACTTCAACTTTTTCTTTCAAATGAAAAGAAATGCAGGTTTCGCGTTTCGTCCGCTGGAATATATTTCATTCCAATTGTATTGCTTTTCAGACTATATTAGACATTTATGTTCGAGTACTTTTAGTCTGCGAAAAAAAATAATAAAATTAATTTGTATTTTTGTTTTAAAATATTTTTATTCAAAGCTTTACATCCCTCAAACTATCGATTCAAATAAATATTTCTTTCTTTTTTTCGAATTTTTTGTGTTTTTTTTTAAGAAAAAAGTTCTAAACCTCTTAAAAAATCACCCGTTATATTCAACGTAGGTACGCATTAATGCATAGCACCAGATAAAAAATAATGTATAAAATACTCGTAATTGAGTAAAATTTTAAATATGTATGCAATTGACAAAAAAAAAAAATGAAATCAAAGGAAAAAACAAATCAAAGCTCTTACACCTTTAATTTTTTTTTTGTATTTTTTACGTTGATATGTAGTGTAGTTAGATGACGATGGAAATGTTCTGCTGCTGATGGTGGAGGTGGTATTCTACTGCTGGTGACGATGAGGTTCTGCTGCTCTGGTGCTGATGAAAGTGGTGGAGTGCGGATATTATGTCGTCTATGTCGTATGCTTGTCGATGACGACGATGGAAAGTGGTGGTTCAAGCTCTGAACTTTGATGCTGTTGACCAGCGAGCGACGAATATGGTCGTACAGCACGTGGTTGCTGGGCGGCTATATATGACTTGCAACGCAGATTATTGCACCGATGGTGCTTTTTTTTTGCCCAAAATATGTAAATTAAATTATTGAAGCAAGTTTGAATTTAAAAAAACTTTATTTCAAAAAAAAAGAACATTAATACTAAAATACAATTTTAAAGAATAAAAAAAGAAAGCACGACTGAATATTTTGACGACTGGATATCGATTCATGAATTGTATCGATACCTTTATTTACTATAATTTGTTGGTTAAATTGGTTTACTGGTCTATTTATTATATCTATGTCGTCTTCTTCGCTACTCTCAGCCGAATGTATCGTATTAGAATCGGAAATTTGGTTTAAATTTTGTCTTGACAAAGCGTCAGCGACTACATTAGTATGACCCGGTTTGTAAACCATTTTAGGTGCATGTTCTTCAATAAGAGCGTGCCATCTCTTCATCTTTGCGTTTGGGTTTCTTGGTGAAACTGCAAAGTTTGTGACGCCATATAAATAATTTCTCAAATTCTTCAAAGCATAAACGATTGCAAAGAGTTCTTTCTCATTTGCGGCGTAACTTCGTTCGGATTTGCTGAGAGTTTTTGAAATGAAAGTTATAGGCTTGTTGTCCTGTGATAGGACTGCTCCGATTGCGTCGTCTGAAGCATCGGTAGTTAACACAAATTTCTTTGAGAAATCAGGTTGCGTGAGCTCGGTTTCGGTTATAAGATGGTTTTTAAGTACGTCAAATGCTTCTAAAGCGTTCGCATCTAATTTTATATTAGTCTTTTTTGCCATATGGGTAGACACTTGCCCACTATCACTTTGAAGATATTTAGTGAGTGGCTTAGCAATGCTCGCATAGTTCTTTATAAACTTACGATAGTAACCAATCATACCCAGGAAACTTCTGAGTTGACGTAGGCTCAGGGTATTCTCTGATTGTTGCTACCTTGTTTGGGTTAGTCTTAATAACGTTATGTCCAACGACATAACCCAAAAAGTCTACCTTTTCTTGGTATAACATTGATTTCTCGATTGAAATCTTCATGTTAGCATTTTTAAGAACTTGGATTATGGTATCCAAATGTTCTGTATGCTCTTCAATACTGTGGGAATACACAATAATGTCGTCTATATAGACATGACATATTTTTCCAATATAAGGACGTAAAATATTGTCCATCGCTCTCTGAAAGATTGACGGAGCATTTTTTAAACCAAAAGGTAATCGTACATATTCGTATTTTCCATTGTTAACGGAAAAACTTGTTTTTTCAATATGTTCCGCTTTCATTCTTATTTGGTGAAATCCCGATTCTAAATCTAGCGTAGAGAAGTATTTAGCCTTCCCTAAGTTCGATAGAATAACATTTGTATCGGGTATTGGGTACTTGTCCGAAACGGTACATTCGTTCAGTTTTTTATAGTCGATGACTAATCGACTTTTTGGCGTACCATCTTCGTTTGTACCCTTTTTTGGTACAACCCATACAGGACTATTGTATGGTGATTTTGAAGGTCTAATCACTCCTTCTTTTAACATTTTTATGACTTCATTGTTCACAAATTCATTAGCTGATAAAGGATAAGGGTACTGTTTACTCCAGATAGATTTATCGTGTACAGTGCGGATTTCCGCTACGACATCTGTTCTGAATGGAAGTGTAGTGTCAATGTTTGAGTGAATACTTTTTATTTTCTTCATCATTGATTCCACTAGTGTACCATGTTCCTCAATATGATTTATCATCATGTTAATTTCTTCGTCAAAATAGATTTTATCTATTTTGTTTCCATAACTGAGAGTGTTATTCTCTAAAAAAATGCTCAGCTCATAATTTGGTCCATTTTTTTAATTTTGATTAAATATCTGTCGCACCAGATCACTTTACACAATTAATAAAATACTTAAATATACTTATAAAATACTCTTACTCAATATTTCCTATTCTCTCTAACGAGATACTGATGATTTTATTCGAAGCTTTTTTTCCCTCGGACTGCTGCCTGGTTTTTACCGCTTCTAATTGTTTTGTTGCTCCTTCTTCTATCTTGTAGAATAATTTGGCGAATAAGTTTTGGCAGGAACCACTTAGCACTGATTTTACTTTTTCTTTCAAATCTTTATTTTAGCCCTCTATAACTCAAGAACTTCAAATAACATATTTCTTGTGGAATCGGATAGGCTTATAAATAAAAAAAAATATATATTTCTTAAAATTTTGAAATTATTTATTGTTTATGAGTAAAATAACAAAAGAGGGAGTGTAGCTTGTAGGCAACAATGTATTACAACATCAAAGAAAAAGAACAAGATCAGAAGTCAGATGAATTTTTTAGTAATTTGTAAACCATTTACGATAGGTGGAAATTCCTGAAACAATTTTTGTTTTTAGTATAACATAAAGCTACGCCACACTTCTCGCAGACCGTATGAGTAAATCCAGCACACTTTGGGAACTTGCATCGGATTTTTTTCTCAGCCCATTCAGGCCAGTGACCGACTTGGTCTTGGCGGACTGCTTGTGGTGGCACATGTTGGGCAGGTCCCTTATGTTTTTTTGCCAAGATCTCACTTTCTAAGGAGCGGCGTGTGGTCAAACTGGTTTTTGAACCCATCTTGCACAGAGTTTCAGCGACTTCCAGGCGAAAATCTGCTGATGCCATGACGGCCTTGTCAGGAGTGTTTTTGTTTTTGCACACCCTCTTGTAGAGCAGCCATGAGTTAGCCATTGTTAGATCTAAGTAATGATAAAACAGACGCATCTGCCATCGTTTGCTCCTTAGTCGTATTTTATAGATACCCATTATGCTGTCGATAAGGTCAACACCGCCCATATGTCGGTTGTACTCGCCTACAACATCAGGTCGTGCGATATTGATATAACTGGAGTTCTTTTTGTCGTATCTCCGGACTTCAGAAACTGGATTTTGACCAGTAAATGTGGAGGCCAATGTAACTAGCTTGTTGTCCTTCCATACAACCGTTGATATGTCGATGCCGTTGATGTTGGCTACATACTCCTCTGAATATCCTCGATCCTTCTTCATTATTACTTTTTCATTCGAAAGCTTGCAGTCAGGTATTCTATTTCTTCGAATAGTACCTAAACCAAGAATACCTTCTTTGGCTAAATATTCCAGAAGAGGCAAGGAAGTGAAATAATTGTCAAAGTAGATTCTATAGTTTTGGTGACGTGGAATCATACGTGACAATCTTACAACGACGTTGGAAGAGGCTCCTAGATCTTTCTCTTCTGCTCTGACAACATTTTCTTTGCCAGTTTCAACCTCTGTCGTGTAACCGAAACCAGAAACGCCACTCAAAACGTATAGTTTATAGCCCCACTTATGAGGTTTGTTGGGGTTGTATCTTTTCAGCATATTCCGCGCTTTTGTAGAGCACATTTGTTCGTCTACACAGAGCCATGGTTCTAACGGAACTTTGGCATATGCTCCGTTCAAGGCCTCAACAACTGGACGAATTTTGAATATCCTATCAGCGTTGGGATTGCTTCTGGGAAGCGATTTTGTATTATCGTTGAAGTGAAGGTGTTGTCTTATCTTTTCAAATTTATTGGACGGCATTGTTTGCTGAATAATGGGTGTACCAAGGACGGGACTCCAATGGTTGGTAACTCTGGGCAACTGAATCAATGACATTATATACACCAGACCTATAAATTGTTGCACTTCAGTCTCAGATACGCGAAAAGTGTTGTTGGGATCTTTTTGTACCAAATACAGGTTTGTTTCCTCTGAAATTGTCTTTATAAGTTCTGGTGGGAAAAGGTAAAGAAAGAACTGTATTGGAGTTTCCAGATCCAAGATATGAGAACCCAATGATTCGTTGCCAGTAAATGCCAGCTGCTGTGCATTCAGCTCCAGGTTCTTCTTTTTCCACAGTATTGTTGGCTTTTCAGACTTTCGTTGTTTTGCGGGGGGACCTGACGGATCTTGTATACCAGAACTAGAAGGTGTTGGTTCTACCTCAGGAGTAGAATTGCGGATGTCATTATCCAAATTATCTAGTAATTTGTCCATATCAAGTTCGTCCTCAAAAGACTCATCAAGAAATTCTCCAAAATCCGGGTCAAAATCTGGATCTACCAAACTATCGTCGTCAAAGTCGAGACCATCTTCACTTCCAGAATCATCGTGGATTGCACAGGCATCGTTGCTATGGAGTCGCAGTCGGTGAGCCATCCTAAAACAGTATAAGAAACAGCATAATAACTTGTGAAAATATTCGCAGTGTTCATACAGAGTAATTACCCTTTCTGTATAATGTAGCTTACAAGACACAAACACTAAATACCAACAAATACCAATATACCTTTGAAATCTCCACAACATTTTAGCAAAATAATAAAGTAAGAACACTTACCTTGCAGATTTTCAAAAAAACAAGCACCAAAAAGCCTTATTTTATTAATAATTAATTTAAACTTTTTATCACACGCGGACGACTTGAAAACTTTCGCACTTTTAACGACAACGGGATATATAAAAAAAGTAGTGACAGATAGGTTACTTTGATTATACTTGTTTGAAAGAACGAAATGTAGACTACAGTCTACAATGCGTGAAAAGGTAAAATACTTAATAGGTGAAGAATAACGAATGGTTAAACGGAATGTTGCCTGTAGTCTACTGTACGCTATAGAGGGTTAGGCTGAAGGGATCCCGGTTGAGCCCCCAATTAAATTATTGAAACATATATAGCCGTGAAAGGGACGACGATTACGATGTGGTCGTAAACCACGATCTGGCTCGATATGGACCAAAATGTTGGGGCAGAACCCTTTAATCTTTCAATTATTATTTATTTTATTATTTACTAGCTGACCCGGCGAACTCTGTTCCACCTCAAAGGCAATAAATAAGCAGATTTTCGAATTTATTAAGTTAATTTTTTTATTAGAAAAAAAAATAAAGTACATTAATCATTTATTATTGTTTCTGCACTTTAGTACATATGTTGCTTTTCACTTGTGATACACGCCATTTTTTGTTTTATTATCAGGCGCAAAAACAAACAACGCAGATAGTCTTCCGACCCGTGAACATCATGCCACATATAATTGACCATGGGAAAAACATGGATTTTCTAGATTCAATGCACAAACTTTTAAGGATTGGCCTTGAATTTGTTGATGGTCATGGCAAATGCAAGACGGATCGGAAATTGAAGTCCTCGGAATGAGAACTTCCTTACCTTTGAATTTATGTGTTTGGGTGTTGGATCATAAGTTATTGATTTAATATATAATGTTTGTTTGATTGGGCTTTAATGATCAATATTCTTGATGCAATTAATAAAAAACTAATTCATCTTCTGTTACCCGACGTTTCGCTGGCTATTTTCCAGCTTCTTCAAGGGATTTTTTCAATTTTATTAGCTGAAGATTTAAAATATATGTATGTTACAATGTGTGGAACTATTTCTATTGTTATTTTCTCTTCCTTTCAGTATCGTCGCGTAAATTACATTGTTCATCAATTTTCTAACTACCAAACGCGTACCGTTGCACAGTTTTGGTTGGTTTATGTTTCGAAGCATGATTACTACGAAGCCAACCTTGAGGCGTAAATTGTGCAGTGGTAAGCCAGTAGGCACATCCAAGGAGTTTAAAAATGCATGTCTATAGTTGGTGGTGGCATTGTTCCAATGATCTTATTTTGAATTATATAGTTCAGGTTGTCTGCATCTTTATTCTTAGCCGCTAAAATTGCTCGTAGTGAGCAATTGTTCAGAGAAATCTTCAGCAGCTGTATCATTGAGCAATGCAACTGTCATGTTTGTTTTTCCATGTTGCCCATGAAATATATTTGTAAAATGTATTCTGTTCATCTTCGAGTGGTAGTAATGATCCAATTCGATGATGAATCTGTCCTTGTATCTACAAAATAAAAACCAGTCAGTATTAACTGAGTTATATACACTTTTTTCGGTGTGAGAGTAGAGTTCAGAATTAGCAAATATATTATTTCTGTAAATTGGTGAAAATCATGCTCAAAGATTCCACTACATACATACAACCCAGGTTATAAAAGCGTATTAATAAATACCTTAAATACCGGATTAAATCCTCGCTCTTCGATAAAATCTGCCCCTGTATTTTTAAGTGTTTGAAAAAAATGGCGTGATTCTGGTGTTTCGCCACAAAGCAATGGCTCAGGTGGCGAAGTCAAAAATAGCAATTTAACTTTACCACTAAGGCAGCATAATACTGGCGTTACTCCGAAAAACTTTAATGCACCACAATACTTGCACTTTCTTTTATATATGTAGGGATGATTAAATAAAAAACGTTTTCTTTAGTTTTAATAAATATAAATTATGAATTTTATTATTTCCAAACAAAAACTTCGACTTGTTTAAATTTTATTATTTCCGAACAAAAACTTCGACTTGCTTCTACCGCGGTCTTATATAGAGTGTTTTACTTAAGAAAAGATGAAAGGATTAAAACATAATAATAAAAATAAGAGAATTAGGGAACATGGCTGGCATTCTTAAATTTGGTGTTGTTCTCGTCTTATACGTTCCCATTCCCACATATATTTATATAGATTTCACTAAATAATTTAAAGTTTTTATTTTTTACATTATGTTGAAAAACTAGTTTTAAGTTTTACCAAGTAGCAAGATTTAGATTAAATTTTACGGAGAAGCCGCCAAAAATTGCCTTCGAGCTCGATGTGTAAAAAAGGAATGTACGAGAGAGCCAAAAAATATCAAAATGGTCGATACTTCCGAGGTGCCGATAATCTACTAGTCATCGCCGTGAAGTTAGATTCGTTTGAGTATGTATTACTCAGACCAGCATCAGAGATGTGCTATGAGGAGTGATACATACTTTTTATTGTAGATGGCGTGAACAAATGGTGTAAATCAAGGAAATTTCTACATTCAATACAAAAGCTAATACATTTTAATTCGAAATGGATTGAAAATAAAAAAATAATATTTGAAAAGTTATTGAATTAAATACTGCAGGTATTGGAAATATGCAGTAATACCTTAGTACTACTAAAATTTAGTCCAAGATTTTTAACCGTGTAGTTATATTCTTTCAATTCTTACAGTTTACAATTTAGACACTTATTACTATGGAACATACTCAATTTAATTTCAATATAGCTTTAATATTTTTTTGTAATTTTAAACTTTAGTTTTCCTTAATAGGTTATACGTTACTTGGTTAATTATGTTTTTTGTCTTAATAATTATGAATGACTGTATGTATATGTTCCTTTTTATATATATATAACTTTTGTTAAAGGATCCTCGTTTTCCGAAAAAAATATTAACTTTACTCTCGTCAGAGAGCTTAAATAAAACGACCGTTTTTCAATATTTAATAAGATCTTCTTTATTTAAAGCATCAGACCCCTTACCTCTGGTGGGGGGAAGTCTTCCGCTATACATCGTATCTTTCTTCAGATTAAACTAAGAATCAAAAGATTCTCGATACATCATTCAGTTTATATAATTTAATTGCTTACGCAGCATTTCATCTGCGCATACTGTTTATAATGTTGATACACTTTTTGCAGAGGGCAAAAAGTGCTTATTCACAATTTCTTTATCTTTGTTTATATTTGGTTGAATTTAAAGTCATGATTTTGTGTGGGTACTTTTTTACAGTTATAAATATCTAACAAAGAAAAATAAGAATTCACTACTTTTAAAAAATTATAACACAAAACGCAAAAAATTCTAAATTTAATGCGCAAGCCAAACTCGACAATAGCCAGAAATGCTTGAAACTGTTATTTTTTTTTTCTAAAAGTTAGTACCTACTTTGTCTTTGTCTTTTATTTTTTATAACCATTTCTATCATCTTAGGAAGTGATTGCACTAACTTTGCGCAATATCCCACTCTTCTTGTAGAACTCTTTTCAAATCATTTTTGTTAGAAATGGCATGTTTTCTTTTATTTTTTTTGATATGTTCCCACAGGTTTTCAATTAGGTTGATATAGGGGCTTTGGGGTGGCGTTTCCATGAAGTGCGGGCAGTGATCGAATTTTATAAGTCTTGTGCTTAGGATCATTGTCCTGATAAAACTTCCAACTATCACTAAGTCCAAGTTTTCTGACAGATAACGGCAAATTTTGTAAACATTTTGATCCATTGCTCCATCAGTAAAGTGTAAGGCACCTGGCCCTGACGTAGAAAAGGATCCCCAAACCATAACATGCTTGCATAGAAAGCGACAAGTGCCGATGAATGGAATAAGCATTTCATCAAAACTATATTAGGGTTCACATGCCGCAATTTTGTAAAAAAGGAGGAGTACTTACCTATCATCACATTAGCATTGCCCGATGCCATTCCTACTATATTAGAAAGGGGTATATCCTTTTCATTCATTAATTGCGCAAATTGTTCAAATAACGCATTTGCCCCGGAATCTAATGCATTGATATTGATCATTTGCAGAAGTCTCGTTGTGACCTTTCCAGTGTCAGGGTGAACAAATCTTGCTAAGCAGCACATATGTTTTCTGTTCGTTGAATCTGTGCTTTAGTCAACCAGAACCGAAAATTTGTTTGTCCGTAGGATATGCACCAGCTCGTTTTCCTCTATTTTAGCAAGAACGTTTTGAATGAGTTTCGAGCACTTTGTCCTCCCGAGTATCACACCTGACAATATCTTTGAATCTGGGAAAATATTTTTCAACAAAGGGACAAGGTGCTCAACAACCTCATAAGCAACGTTGTGTTCTGCGAAGAAAGCACTCAATTTCAACTCCGCGACCTTGGTTTCATCTCTGGACGTAGTTATTTTGGTAAACATTGAGCTCACCGATGCTGTAGTTTGGATTGCCTTTACGTTTGCAAGGTGCTTTTCTCTTGTGCTGTGTCTTATTATTTTTATTTCGCTTTTCCCGCAATTCATAGAGACACCGCAAGCCTTACAAAACGCTTTATGGTCGTCCGCTGCAACAGGCATCAGCCAACCCTTGAATTTCGGCTCCTCTAGCCACATCGCCTGAAACTTCTAAAACAAAAATTCTTGATTTAAGATACAAAATCAATTAGCTGCAATCAAAATAAATTACCTGTTTTAAAATGTTCAAGGCAGAACCATCCAAATAAATAAATGTTTTGAAGTGTACTTCGTAGTTTACAAATGCAAAACAAATAACAAAAAACAAAGATACATTATCACAGAGATAGAGAACTTTATAGAATTTACATATGTAGTTGTATTCTATTTCTATGGTAATCTCACTGAGGTGAAAAAGAATATCGGGGAAGGTGAATATCCATCAATAAGATTCACATTTTTATCATATTTTTTTTTTTTACCTTTGTTCGCATCACAGTCTGCGATTTGGGAAAGCATCTCTGTTCTTTTCTTGTTTTTTATATTTTGAATGAGAAACTGTTTTATTACTTTAAAATTCGTTTCCCAGTTCTCGCAAATGGTTTGGCTTTCAGTGAATAAATGTTTAGTCTCTGTCAATCTATTAAAAAAAAAAGAGTTACTTAATAAACAAAACTTTTGAAGATTAAGACCTTACCAAACGATAACCATTCAAATTCTTGTACTGCGGCCATGTTTTGAAAATCTCCTCCTGCGTTGAAGAATTGCGTATCTCCAGAAGTCTATCAAATTCATCAGCTGACAAGTTGTCAATATTTATACTTTTTACACAAGCTTGTGCATCAGGCAAGAAAATTATTGAACGCTCGTCCATTAAAACTACTATATATACTTACTTAAATTCCGTTTATAGGATTTTGTGTTTTCATTTGATGGCGATATTTTAGTTCCAACGCTTTGTAGATCCTTTTTATGTTGTGCAGCTTCGTGTAAATTTTGTCTTTCTTTTCGGTGCGTTAATATTCAATTTTTTCTGATGGAAAATGGTCCAATATTTCGATCCTGTAGCTAGTTTTTAACGACATGGGAATGCTATTTTCTTCGAAGTACTCTGCCACCAGACAGATGAGTAGGTGTCGGTGCTCAGTTTGGAACTTTTCGTGTTTATTGTAATACTCTACAATTTCGTGTCCATGTTTTTTAGCTGATAGCATAGTTGAAAGATCTATCGATTGACTGCTAGTAGGTTCTGGAGATGACGTGGGTGACGCAGCTCTGGATGAAAGATATGATGGCGATGGAGAACTTATGGAGCTTGAAATAGCATTTCGGTAGATGGTGAACATGACGGTAATGGATTGCCCGGTAGGGGTAGGGGCATGCCAATAAAATTCCCCCATTTTTGCAAATGATGCTCGAAAAGTATGCGGTCACCATGTTTAACACTGACAAGCAAGGATGCAATATGAGTCTCTTTTATGATTTTCAAAATGTTAACTGTTACGTTTTCACCTAATGAAAAAAAAACCGATTCAACATTGGACTTAATTTATTAAGATGTCTGAAAATGGTACCACGTATTTAAGAAAAAATTATGATGTTGTGATGACATTATGAGTTTTAAAAGGGAAATTCCATAGGACATGCGAGGATGAAAGAAAAACGACGATATATCAATCATAAGTATAAAAAATTAAATAATGAAATGATCATCTAACCAAGCAAGTAATCGTACATATTAAGGCAACCCCAAAACTCTTTAAATGGATTTTTAATTCCTTATCAACTTCCAAAGTGTTGTTTGAATATTCCGTGACGGGAACTAAATTATAGAGAGAAGATTGCTGCTGTCCTCCAGTATTGACGATTTCTAGAGCTTCCTCACTGACTGTTAGAGTTTCAGTATCTTCAAATTCTATGGAGCTCTCAGGAAAATCCATGTCTTAATCTGTCGTAAAAATAAGCTATCGTGAAAAGGTGCTTTGAGCTCTAATTAATATTGTTTTTTTTTTTACTACTGTTGAAAGTGTTCTTTAAGCCTAATAAGGTGTTTTCCTTTTGATGTTTTTATCAAAGTTACAGAAGGAAGGTATTGGCTTCAGCTTGAACTATAGTCTCAATAACGTATATGTATATTATAATCATTCGAACACCTCCCTACATAATATCCAGTTTTATATTTTTTGCCAACGTACTCTATTTCATCATAAAATGCTAATTTATTGCTTTCCTCTTTGTAGTTTAATTTGTCTCTCTCTCAAGTGAAATTCATTTATATTGTTGTTAGAATGAAGAATCAGATTTGCAAATTGGAGTTGAAATATTCCATGTGCATACACTTTAAAAAGGCCTGTGCTTTGCTTCAAATTTAAAACACCAAATATTTCTTGCCGGTCCTGATTTTTGTAGTATAGTAGGGTTGTGTGTCAAAAAATGGAATTTTGGTTTCAAGTTATCATTGAACAACTTAACATATTGATGCTTAATTTTCAATTGCAAAGCAGAGATAAGTAACTCTGTAACTTCAAAAGATAAAATTAAATCCGTGATGTCAATTAGTTCAAGAAAAAATAGCCAAACTTTATCTTCACAGGGAATCAAATTTACGATCATTAGTGGTAAATACATAGTGAATGTTAGCATTTCACTTTCAACTTTCCTTGTCCAATTTACAAAATCTGCAAAATGAAGTGCTCGAGAATTATTTTTAAAAATCAAGAAGTGAGTTTACCCCCAAGTTATCTCCGAGAAAAAGAGCAATTATAAAATGAACGCGATGCACTTTTCCATTGCCATCTAATATGTCCACTCCTGTCTTTTCAAGAGATACCAGTTCTTCTATTAAATAATGCAAACAGTCCTCGTTTCCGATATTTTTCAAATCTTTGGATTTTGTTACTGCTGCCAAAAAAATACTCTCGAGCTTAGAACTTCGTTTTGGAAAGCAAGGAAATGACTAATAAAAATTACAAACGGAATGAGTTGTTGTGCAAATTAAACAAGATAATATAATGTGTTTTTGTTTTTTCTTTATCTGAAAATTCAGGAACAAAAAGAAATATTATTTCTAAGAATTTTTTTATAAGAAACATAAAGAACTATTATGCAACGTTCATCAATATGAAGAACAATTGTGAAACGTTCATCAATATGAAGAAGAATTGTGAAACGTTCATCAATATGAAGAACAGTGAATACATATATGCATACAAGACTAGACTGAAATCCCGTTAAAAGTTTTTCCAATCCTTGTCAAATACAATCATTGAAATTATAAAATTATTACTTTATTTGTTAATTAAAACTTTATTCGCAAGGGAAATGCAAAAATAATTAATTGAAATTCATAAACATTTGATTTGCATACAAACTCTCGAAAACGAAAACTCAAATAACGCAAAGCTTTTGTAAACTTTTAATGCGATGCAAAAAATTGATGAAAAAAATATAATAAACATGAAACTTATGAAATAATAAGAAAAATACCATTAATTCCACTTTTATAGGTATTTTTATAGCTGGTTTCAATTGTTTAACAATTTACTTCACTTTTTTATTTATTTATTCTTAATCGCCTGAATCACTTTCACTACTTTACTTAAGTTGAAAAGAATTCATACTGAATAACTGAATCGTAAATGAAGATCGTAAAACAAAACATTGACACACTAATAAAATATTTATGGAATGCTGATAATGATTTTTGGTTATAGTGAAATACTTACTTGTAATTTGTTGACTTACATTGCAGAAACTAACTGCACTGTATTAAACTAAAATTTTGAAATTTTGTACAAGTACTTTTCAAGGGCTACTACTTTTCCAATGTTAGAACCGAGCGAATATTCAGCGTCTTTTAAGGTTTTAAAACATTTTTAAGCCATAATTTTGAATTTTATTGAATTTTATTTTTGAAATGCCATTTTTTCTCAAAGTGCACTCATTTCCATAATATCAAGGTATTGATTTGCTCTTTTTGAATGATGGATAGTGGGATTTTATTGATTTTCTTGTTTTATTAATGATCTAGACATTACATTTAGTAAGTTTAGCCCACCCTGGTTGCATGACAATTCATTTGCATTATTCATCATATCGATGAAATCTATAAAAATTCATTAATACGACGAAATCATTCATCGATATGAAGACATTTCCCGAAATACAAATACTTATTATAAAAAGCAAGATAAACCCAGTGTTGTCGTTACTCAGTCGACTTTTTGATTTGTGATTCAATTGTTTTCACTGATTTATTGTCGCATTTAATTAGAATACCACCATTTTGCACATTTTTTACTTCATCTATTTTTAGTTTCATACAAGTTAATTTACTTTAATTCAGTTTGATTTAAAAAAAAAAATAAATTCTTTTTTTTTTTAGGGAGCGAAAGCTCTTTATTATACAAAATCCAACTTAAGACTAAACTATAGCTATTCATAAAATAATAATGTTAACACTACCTATCCCCTGTGCATTGTTGCTTCTGTTAGGTTCCCATAGGTGTTCTCCTCTTACAGCGTCTCTACGTGATAGAATGCCCAGACGCATCGTCAGCGAGAATACTCCAGCGCGTGGGAATGATCATAAATCATTCGGTATGCTGCCAATTTCTATGGTGTTAACTTACACATTGGATTAATAATGCTTTTTAGATCTTCTCTGGTTTTTTCATTGTTTTGATCACTTTTGGGTTTTACAACAATAACTTCAGTATTCTCTTTCAAAGCTTGTGCATATGAGAGTTTTGATTGTGTTGGTATTGCTGCATTTATGTTTTTCATTTCATCGACGCTTTTTTTTATTTCACAATTATTTTTAATAATTTCTGACATTTGTTTACTTAGAGCAGCTAAGATAAAAAAATCGTATCAGTTAATATACATATTTATATTTATTAATTAATTATTCGATTTATTCACTTTCTTTTACAAATTTCAACAATGTGATAAGTGCTTATAGTTATATAAGCACTATTCTAAAAGATATATTGAATTTTATATTTTTATATGTAAGAATTTATGAAATAAATGCGAAATTCCAGGAGCCAAATTTGAACGTTCCGTACGATAGGCTTTCAAATTCTACCTAGTACCAATCGAAGTCGATCATGAACTCCTTTTTTAAGGAAGGCTAATCCTTTTCGATCATTTGCTGTGGTCAGGGTTTCTCTGGTATCTTCACCGTGGCATGACTTAAGTTCACTTTAATTTGGAAAAATAAAAAAAATTATATTTAATTTTGTTTGAAACGTCTTTATTCAGGGGCTCTATTACTTAAAACGAAACGAAAGTCAAATAAACGATACTGGAGTAAACGATAGCCACGACAAAGAGCGATTATGTATGACGAAAAAGCGTTAGAAAGATGTTGCCAAGTGAAAACATAAAAAACTATTTTTTTTGAAGCGCAACTTACTTCACGCTTGTTTTTGATTGTTTTGATTGGCTATTGAGCAAATAATTTTTCGCAACACCTGGGTTGCGTTCCATAAAAGCTATGAGGAAATCCAATTGCTTTGATTGTGTTGATTGTTTTGGTGGCCTATAAAATAAATATTAACCATAAAATTTTAATTTTCACTATGATATATTTCAATTTTATTATATTTCACTATGATTATATTTTACTTAAAAAAAAAATTACCGGCAGACCGCAGACACAAACTATTTTACAAGAAATTATGAACTATAATGAAAGATTTACGACCGCCAAATGTCAGTCGTTAGTAATAACGAGTATCGTTAAACATTTACGATTTTCGTTTTACGTAATCGCATTTTATCGATAACGATAGAATTTCAACGAGTATCGTTTTACGTAATAGGGCCCCAGTCAAGCATTCTTACGAACTAACTTAATATAATTGTCTAGAATTTGTATTGGAGTTGTCCCAATTTTGCCTATATTGTCCGGAATAATTGTTTTGTCGAAATGGATTCTGATTTGTAGTTTCTGGTTTAGGATTGTAATTATTGTTCTGACTATAATATCCTGAGTTTTGATTTGAATTTCTATTGTATCCTGGGGCCCTATTATGTAAAACGATACTCGTTGAAACTCTATCGTTATTGATAAAATGCGATTACATAAAACGAAAATCGTTGATGTTTAACGATAATCGTTTTTACTAACGACTGACATTTGGCAGTCGTAAAGCTTTTGTTATCGTTCATAATTTCTTATAAAATAATTTGTGTCTGCAGACCGCCGGTATTTTTTTTTTTTAAGTAAAATATAATCATGGTGAAATATAATAAAAGTGAAATATATCATAGTGAAAATTAACATTTTATGGTTAATATTTATTTTATAGGCTACCAAAACAATCAACACAATCAAAGCAATTGGATTTCCTCATAGCTTTAATGGAACGCAACACAGGTGTTGCGAAAAATTATTTGCCCAATAGCCAATCAAAACAATCAAAAACAAGCGTGAAGTAAGTTGCGCTTCAAAAAAAAATAGTTTTTTATGTTTTCACTTGGCAACATCTTTCTAACGCCTTTTTCGTTTTACATAATCGCTCTTTGTCGTGACTATCGTTTAGTCCAGTATCGTTTATTTGGCTTTCGTTTCGTTTTACGTAATAGGGCCCCTGATGAATTTTCCCTATAATTGACTTGTCTATCGTAATGTCTCAATATTCCTGTCTCTTCAAGTGTATAATATGCGTCTCGGAGTGTTTTTATGTTTCTACTATAAATAATACTTGATAAATTAGGGTTAATACCATTCAAAAATTTTTTTAATATAATTGATTCATTTGAATCGGGAGCAAATTCATTAGGTTTTGTATCATCAAATTCATATTTATATTATAGGTATATTTAAATTATAATAATATGCACTTACAGATGTTGGTTTGCATGTAATTGCAAGGTGGTGTAATTTGTGGTAAGTGTCCCTTACACCGAAATTTTTCTTTAACTCGTTTTTGATTTTTTCCCACGTTGTATTGGGTCCCAATGTTCTTATGCACTTTAAAACTGCTAATTTTGTTTGAAACGTCTTTATTCAGTCAAGCATTCTTACGAACTAACTTAATATAATTTTATTTAATTCTTCATGATGTATATAATTATTTCTATTTCAGCGGAATTGCAATGTCTCGCAATAATATCTTATTTCTGGACATTGCATTTCCGCTGGGAAAATTATTGTAACATGATTCTTTGATTTTATTATTTTTTGGTTTCAGCGGAATTGCAATGCCTCCAAATATTTGTATTTGTGGACATTGCTCTTCCGCTGGGAAAATTATTGCAATATGATTCCTTTACAAATTGGTAGGAATGCCAATTTATGGGAATAGGAGTTTTTGTCTGAAGCGTTGGAAGCTTCGACATAACCCATGCGACTTCCAGTTCAGTCATTTTGTTAACCAGAGTCTATTTCTGTTATAAATTCTCTTGGGGTTCGATTACCTTGAGTCGCTCGGCTCAGCCTTGACTGGATTTGTTCGATGGTGTCCTTTGGTGCACACTTCTCGATCAAACTTTTCTTAAGTTTGGTAAAGTCCTTGGGGTTGGCATTTACCAGTTCGGTTAATGGACATTTCAGGACAAACTTAATTAGCGTACTTTTAGCTGGTGTTGTTAGTGTATCGTAATAGAATTCGATGCTGTTCAGGAAGTCTCTAAGGCTCTCAGTTCGGGTGTTTTCCTCGAATGACAGAGTGGACAGCTTTTTTGCTGTACTAAAGCTAAATTCTTCGCCACTAATCGTGTCGGTTTTAGATAATGTGTGGGGCTTTTGCTTTTCTTCTTCTTTCTCTTAGTTTTCCGGAGATACGCTTCTTATACTGCGGTTGACTATGTTTTCGGAATCGGTTTTGTATTTGTGAGCTTCCGCACTAAATCGCTTTAATTCTACCCTCTCTAACTCAGAAATCTTGTTTTGGTCAACATCGTTAAAATGTTTACTGAAAGCTTCAAACAGACTACAAATTTGTTGAAGCTTTTCTTTCGCTTTAGTGGGAGTTCTAGTTCGATTGGGTGATTTTTTTAGGTTTAAAATTTTAAATTTGATTAAGTTGACTCAAGACTAGTTTTAGCTCGGCTAAACTCATTGAATTGTATGCTATGAACAAAACGAAATTTGGGGGAGAGAGCCGTTAGCAATAATGAAACATTTTTTTTCTATAGTTTTTAGATTTTCGTTTTCACCTTAAATTATTAAATATTCCCGAATTTCTATAACTAATAAGTCAAATTTTTGTTTTAGTTTTGTAATGTCTTTTAGGTCAGCTATGTTTTGTATTGCTAACCATGTCTGTCCAATTTGCTTCTCAACGTTTTGTAGATATTCTTTAGTATACGTCCTATTAGGTGCTTTTTTTAATCTATTAAGTAATATTCTTAAATTTTCAAACTCCATATATTTAAAAAAGTACCGTAAAGTGGGGTTACATTGCTCCGTTTTTTGCACTATTTTTTTAAACCTCTTAAAAATGGTACTCAAATAATTTTTATCTATTTTTTTTCAACGCCGTTTCATTAATAATATGTGAAACAATGCATTTTTGGTATGAAAACTGTTTTAATAACATTTAAAGTACTTTTTTTTGTGGTTGAAAAGTGGGGCAAAGTAGTCCAAGGGAGGGGGTTACTTTGCTCCATATGAAACTTTTGACTATATGTTCTTTATCTTAAGAGCTGGGGAAAAGTTTGCATTTTATTTCAATAGCCCTGATCAAACGGATCATATCTGTAAAAAAAAAAAAATTAAAAAATTCAAAAACCAATTTTTTTTTGTTTTAAACACAACAGCCTCTTTTATTGCTCTAAAAACTTAAAAATTTAAGTATAAAAACAAAAAAATAAACATAAATAATATTTTTCAGAACAACAAGAAAATAATTCACTTTAAAAAACAAAAAATGAAAAGTATTTTATAAAGAATACAAAAAAGTGAATGATAAAAATAAAAAGCTTTAAGAAAATATAGAGTAAGCCCTAGGAGCAAAGTAACCCCAAAATCAAAAAAAAACTGCATTGTATCAGAAAAAAAAATTGAATAATTATTACTTATTAACTAAACAAATAAAGGACATGCTTTAGTTATAAGCAAAACAATATTATAAAAAGAAAATCGGTCCTTACTTCTTTAAAGTTAACACAACTGTTGCACCACACCAAATTTTCCACTTAAAAAATCTCACGAAATTGCTGCGTTAACTTCTCACGTGAATTACTTTTTATCAACTGCCGGTACACGGTCCGGTGCAACATGTGGCAGATTTATATGTATGTGTGTGTACATTACGGTAGGTTCGGTTTATAGAAAGTAATATGTCTGAGCGTGAATAAAGAAAACAACTCTTTTCGTCAGTGGCGCAAAGTTACCCATGCAGGCGCAAAGTAACCCCACTTTACGGTATTTTATATTTTTATTTATTTCTTTTTTTTTCTTTTTTTTAAACATTTAGTGTTTTGAGGGCATGTTTTCTCAAATATTTTTATAATAAGAATTAACTCTAACTAATATTATTATAATTAGAAAAAAGAAATTAAAATATATTATTTTTTCTGATGGAATGAGTGGATCTGTTCTGTTAAATTATTTTCTTTTTTTAATTCGGTAAAAACCGATAGGTTTTTTCCAAAATTAACGGAAGCGTTATCGGCTGAGTATGCTGTTACATTTTCAAAACATAAGTTTGAAGATGCGATTGCTCTTTTGAGAGACTCAGCAATATCTATAGATTTTTCCGATTCTAAATTATAAAAACTATTTAATTTTGTGCAAACACCATGATTACTTTTGAAATAACGCACAATCAATGGAAATGTTTTTATATTTCCTTTATTTGACGCATCTGTACCGATTGAGAATGGCTTCTTTACCTCTTTTGATAAGTCGGATACAACCATCTTCCTAGCAGCAGGAGCCAAAATCTTTTCAGCGATTTTCGTGCTTTTTGTTCTCCGCATGATATTTTCGTAGCAATTTTTGAGTCCGGAAAAAGGCATGGCATCAGTTTGGATGAACAATCGGCAGATTTGTAACTATGTGAGTGCTTGACTGTGTGAAACACCAATGTTGCCTCAACAGCACTACTTAATATCTTGTCAGTATCACCTTTGATAAAAAAAATTCGAGATACGCACAGTTTTAGGGTTTGGAGTCATTGCAATTGAATTCCGATGACGATGACGTTTTGATTGCAGGTGTCGTTTTACATCACTTTCTCCTCCATGAGTTATTGTAAATTTGCAAATGCAAACTTTGCATTCTGCAAATTCCGGGGAGTTTTTATTTCGGCATATCCAGTCGTATTTTTGTTCCCATAATTTGTTGTACTGCACTTTCCTTCTGCATTTTTTTCTTGGAGGGCTTGTTTTTTTCTTAGCAACTGAGCAGCTAGCTACAACGGCATCGGATTCTGAACTGTCGGTAGAGCATTTTTCATCAGGAGTTTGCATATCAGATTCTGAATTTGTGGAGCTCATTTTATTCAACTAAATAGATATGTAATGTACATATTAAGTATTAAATAATTTGTTATGCTGTTAAAAAAATATTATTTACATTTTAAGTCCGCTCAGCAAAACAAAAAAGGTAAAACAAATCAGCTCCGAAGCCAAAACCGAAACCCAAAGAAATATGAATAGATACCTAACAAACAGAAAACAATAGAATGATTTCTAGAAAGATTGACATTCGTCATAATCTTTCGTTAAATATTTCGATTCTCGAAGAATATTTTTGTTCAGTGGACATAATGGATAAAAGTGAAGCCAAATCAAAAATTTGAGCAAAGTTACACTAAGGCATACTTTACACTTAGAATAATACAAAAATGGAAAGTAATTAAAATTTTTGCGGGTTTAACGGGACATTAAATTGAATTTTTGCGGGTTTAGCGGGACATTAAATTGAATTGCGGGCATGATTCTCCGGCGGGACACTTGCGGGACAAAGGTCGTTTTGCGGGACAGTCCCGCGCGTGGCGGGACGTCTGGCATCCCTACTCCGAGCATAAATGCACGATAAAATGAAATGAGTCGAGGTTAAGGTTATAACTAGACTGACTTTATTTTTCTGAAATTTCCTCTATTTATACTTACAAATAGTTTTACAAAAATTCCATTTTTCAATACAACATAACATATGATGTAAGAGCTAAATGTCCACTTGACAAAAATAATACAATACAATACAATATAACAGCTGATGATCATAAATACAATCATATGTAGGTCGATATGCATCGAGTTCATGAATGTTTACATTCTTTCTGTTTCTATTATTATTTATCATTGTTTACATTGTGTATTGTTTTTTTTTTTTTTTTTTTTTTTTTTTTTTTTTTTTTTTTTTATAATTTGCACCCACACAAGGGATTTTTTATACCTTTTTTTGTGCCAGAGACACAGTGAGTGCATTAGGAAGAAGGGAAGGGGTTGGAAAGGAGGTGTCGATGTACATTGGTCTTGAATTCCTGAACATTGCAATGATCGGGAAAGACAGAGTGTGGAAGAGAGTTCCACATTCGCGTAGTACGGCTAAAAAATGATTCCCTATACTTGAGAGTACGTCCGAAGTTGGGCTCGAGGGTAAACTGATGGGCATTCCTAGAAGCGCGAGTATTACGGGCGAATTGTTTGAGGGGAGGAATGCAACTGCCTATTTCACTAGAGCAATTACCGTAGAAGTAACGGTAGAACAAGGAGAGACACGCAACGTTACGACGGTGGTCTAAAGAGGTGAATGAGTTGGTGATCTCTCTATCACCAATCATTTTTACAGCTCTTTTTTGTATTCCATCTAAGAGGCTTAAGTAAGTAACTGGAGCACCAGCCCAGAGGTGGGAATTGTACTCAAGCTTTGGACGGATGTAGGTTTTATAGATAATAGCCAGATCAGACGGGGAAAAAAATTTCTTGCACCGTCTTAAGAAACCCAAACATCTTGCGGCATTTTTGGCGACATCGCATATGTGCTCGTTCCACGAGAGGTGGTCAGTGATGCACATACCAAGAATCTCGAGATGTTCGGTCTCGTTGATGCAAGTGCCACTCATGGACAGTGGCAAGGGGGGTATATCTCGCTTCGACGATACAAGACAGCATTGGGTTTTCGAAGCATTAAACTCTACGCGGTTTTTAATTCCCCATTGTACAATGCTGTTTAAGTCAGAGTTTAATGAGCTTATCATATTTTGCCGCTGCAGTTCCACATCCGAAGAGGAGGGATGTGAGTCTGGAAACGAATAAGAAAAGCTAAGGGTGCTATCGTCGGCGAAACAATTTATTGGATTAGATTTTACAGACAAAAGATCATTAATGAAAATGAGGAAGAGGGTTGGGAACAAAACGGAGCCCTGGGGCACACCAGCATTTATATTATGGGTTTCAGACTTGAAACCGTCCAATACAACTTGTATGGAACGGTTCGAAAGAAAGTTTCTAATCCAACGAATAAGGGATTCATCGATACCGAAAGCACGCATTTTCGATAAAAGAGCAAGATGCCAGACTTTATCAAATGCCTTTGAAATATCAAGTGCAACAATCTTACTTTCTCCAAAACGATGTATAGATTTGTTCCACTGTTCGGTGAGATAAACCATCAGATCACCAGTGGACCTGTTGCTGCGAAAGCCGTACTGCCGGTCATTAAGAAGCTTTCGGTCTTCGAGATATTTCTTGAGCTGATAGTTTATCAGCGTTTCCATGACCTTAGAAAGAAGGGACGTAAGTGCAATCGGACGATAATTGGAGGGAGAAGAAGATTCGCCTTTTTTGGGATTGGCTGGACAAATGCTGTTTTCCAACTGCTCGGAACGAGCCCAGAAGAATAGGATAGATGGAAAAGCTTACGCAAGGGTTTTGCCAGCGTGGAAGAACACCTCTTCAGAATAATAGCGGGGATACCATCCGGACCAGCGGATTTATGTATGTTGAGATTCTTTAGGACTCTCGCCACAGCACGAGTGCGGAAGAAGATTTGACCCATAGAATCATTGACGCGCTCAAGAGCTGGAGGAGTCATGACACTCTCTGGCAGCGAAGAGTTGGAGGCGAACTGCCTAGCAAAAACGTTAGCTTTTGCGAGAGAGCTAACAACTGGAGTGTCATTGTCAACGAGCGTTGGGACCGAGGAAGAAGAAGAATTCTTCATATTTTTCACAAATGACCAAAAATTCTTACTGCCTTTGGGACATTGCAGTATTTTTTGCCTTAATTTTTGGTCATGCAAAAATTTGGTCCTTCGAATATGGGCATTGCATTCCTTCCTGGCTTGTTTAAACTTGTTCCGGTTTTCCTCAGTTGGGTTGGCTCTAAAACACCGGAACTTTACATCTTTTTCCTTGATAACCTCTTTACAGCTTGGATCAAACCATGACTTTTCCTTAGGTTTAATGCTTTTGACCCTATTCGGGATAAAAGTTTTCATACCCACAATAATTATATTAGTAATCATATCTGTGCTGGAGTCTACGTCACTATCGAGGAAACATAGTGACCAGTTAAAGATCCGGTAAAAGTTGTTGAGACCGTCCCAGTTGGCTTTCTCGTATTGCCATACGGTTCTCTTCGGAGCTCTTTCTTTAACTGGATTAGTTTGACACGAGAAATTTGCAGATATAATACTATGGTCTGACCTGCCTAGAGGCGTTAATACATTGATAGTGTATTTATCAGGGTCAGTCGTAAGGAACAAGTCAAGAGTATTTTCCGCTTGGCCATCAATATCCGATATTCGAGTGGGCTCGGTGACAAGCTGAGTAAGGTGGTTAAACTCAGCAAAGATCTCAGCACACATTCCTTCGAGTGTTGTCTGGCCCGAATGGAGAAGCCACGAAGAATTGTGTACATTGAAATCGCCCGTAATAACGATTTCAGTGTGAGGATACAGGGATACAATTCTTTGAATGGAGTCAGGCAGAGCGTCAAATTCGTGAGAAGTTGAAGCTCTGTCCAAATTTGGGCTTCGATAAAGAAAGCAGTAGTGAATGATGTGCTTATTTACGGAAAACTTAAACCACATAAAATTGAAAAAAGGGTTGGAGCAGCGTCCATATTGTGGTAAGAGTTGATAAGCAACATCATTCCTAATGTAGACGGCGAGACCATGGTGGGAGAAGAATAAAGGCACTAAGCAATACCCATGAATAAAAAATTCAGTAGGGTCGGAATTCTCACCTACTTGGGTTTCGCTCAGTGCCAATACAGCTGGCCTGTTCGAAACAGTGTGGATGTACGCAGCAAGAAAATTAATTCTTAGCCCACGAATATTGCAATAATCAACACTGAAATTGTCAATCATTACACGTAAGAGAATGAAAAAGACCAAAACAGACGATATCAAAAGAAATACTAAGTTGAATACAGGAATTCTTCACGATTCAGCGCCACTATTAGTGTTATGCCTTAATGGCAGCGTGAATCGATCCGACCCTGGAATTCAAATAGCAAATCTTTAATCCGTTATTGACGAAATATCATATGCTTACATTGAATAAGTATAAAAAAAAAACTCAATGCAATGCAATGCATATGATAACCCATCAACTGTACGAAGGGGAAACAAAGAGAAGGGAATGATGGAATTGTGTACTCACTGCGCTCTTGTGGCTATCGGGTATTTTTTTTTTTGCCTTTTTTGTGGGTGCATTTTTTTTTGTTTGTGTTGTTTTTGTTGTTGTTGAACACTTGTTTAATTTTAATTTTAATATTTATTTTATGTTTATTTTTGGGTGACTTGTTTAATGTTTCTTTCTATTGTTTTGTGTTTATTGTATTTTGTATGGTTTGTTTTTTGGTAACGGACGCGACGGACTTAGACGGGACAAAAAAAAATAACGACAAGGGACACAAGCACTGCACAAGCACAACCACTCTCTTTGAACACTTGACACTCATTGTTTTGGTTTTGGGTGTTACACACAACAGTAGGAATATGAAAATTTTTCTGTTTTAAAAAGTTTTTTTTTTTAATATGTTCGACTACTATAATAATGATACATTATATGTATATAAAAATATCTTCTGTTGCCCGGAAGGTGTTATATCTACCTTGGCGTGTCTATTTTCAAGGTGGTTGATGACATCTGAGATGACTTTCCTTCGGAAGTGCTGCAGACCCAGATATGCTAGTCCTACTAGTATCGCATTCACGAACATTAACCCTAGGACAATGGCAGTGTGGTCTAAATGGCTTTGTCTGAGGACCCGTATTAATTATTTCCTCCTTACTTTCCTTGCCTCCCATGCTTGGAAAGTCGATCGGCAATTTGATCGAAAAGGTTATGGAACTGCGCTTTCTCTTTTCGTTTAGTCGCCTCTTTGGATTTTCGGTCTTCCCTCAAGGTTTTCCGTATTGCCTTAATTTCGGTGTGTCAAGACAGCGTTTTCTCTTTCAACTCATATTTTTCATAAATACTGCAAATCCACTATTCTTAAATCCAGGCTGCAGACTTTTTATCGGAGTCCAATTATTATAGTCCTCGTGAGGCAAGTTTAAATTTAATTTATTACGTAGATATAAATACGCCTTTCTCGATACTAATATATATTTTGGGCAAATTTCCTGGATTTATCGTATAAGTTTTTTGACGAGAACGCACCAGCATTTTGGAGAATGTTTTTGACTCCTAATGTTTTTTAATGCATCGATTTTCGTTATCACACTTTTATGGGCAAGTTGATTTTTTAACGATGCTATTTTATTTTTCAATTTTCAATTTTCTTTGCACATATACCCAAACTTTTTTAAATAAATTTTGGCATTTTTGGCTTGCTTAACGCAGAATGTGCAAGAAGCCTCAATATTTTTAGCTGTTAATATTATCATTTTCATTGTTTAAAAAATAAACTGGCTCAACACCTCTTTTTAATAGTTTGGTATTCATATCGCTAGTATCGAAATGAATTTCGCATATTTTTAATTTTTTACCTATTATTTTCCGCGCTGATGTTACACTTTTCTCGCCAAATTTGACCCAAAACTGTATCAGCTGCTGGAAAACCAAAAAGCCGCACACTTTCACTCGTTCCATATGAACGCCCACATGAAGCTTTGCAGCACTTCACACCACTCTTCTTATCACTCATTGTTTATAGTTTTTAAAAAAGATTTATTAATTATACACAGGTATAAAAGAATAATTATTCGCGCACAATTTATAGTAGCTCACACAATTTATAATAGCTCACACTTAACTTTTGGCTAACTTTTGGCGCATTTTTTACATATAATTACAGTATTATCTTGCTAATCCGGAATCCGGACTATAGAATACACAATGTAAATTTTAAGCGAGATGATACTGTACTCAAAATTCATAAAGAATCAAAACGTTGGCGCAATTATTATATATTATATAAAAAATTACTTATTTAGATTTTGGAAATAATTTTATTTCATAACATTAAAAAGATTTTTACCCATTAAAAAAATGGTACATAAATTCAATATTATGACATTGTGTTTTGAATAAAAAGTTCGAATTAAGAACTTTTCTAATCGAAATCATTATGATATCAATGATAAGAATATTATCTTTTCAACCTGTTAATTTTTCTTGCATAAAACAACAATGTATGAAAGAAAGAACGTACAAAAACAAATAACAACATAATTGTCTTGATAAAGCAATAATACAATAGTATTACAAAAACAAAACAAAAAAAAAAAACATACATCACAAAGCAAATACAATAATATTGCTCTCTCGAGTGTGACAAAAAAACCACCACCTTTTCATTGTTTTGTTGCCTGCTTATTTTTATTTTTCTCATTCATGGGCATTCATTCATGTTGAAAGGGATCAGCACTCAATTGACTATTGAACAATTGGGACGGAAGTATTTAATTTAAGAAAAAATGTGCAGCAGTCCTGCCTGATCAGCGTTGTTCCTGGACAAAAAATATTGGGGCCATTTTGACTTTTTTGGGGCCACTTATTTTGTCCTTATTTATAGTATCACGTGTGGTCAAAATGCGACCATCTGAGCGACAAAATATGATTTCACATATAAATAATATAATTCTAATTAATACTGATTTTCAAATGGTATATTTTTTTTTATTGTCAGACGTTAGGTATAAGTAGATATATTAAAAAAGAAATACAAGGAAATGAAATGAAAATAATCGAATAAAACATTAGGTTATATTTCATATTTTCACATTAGTATTTTTTATTATTTCATCAATTTTTAACATAAGTATAACATACAATATTTTTAAATTATTTTAACATTTTTTTTAATAATTCTGTAGGCGGAATAAAATTCCCACAGGTAACATTTGTTAGAAAACCTTTAAAGCTCATGTTTTAATATTATTAAGATCCGAAAAAACACGTTCTGCAGATGCACTGCTATAAGGTAAGCTTAAAATATTAATCGCGAAAGAGCAAATGTTATGATATACAAAATTTGTATTCAAATTTTTCTTGTCTTTAAGACTGGCCCAGAATTTAACCGAATCTAATTGTTCCTCGTAGAAATCTATTTCTTCTATTATATTCTGAAGCTCTAAAACCAAGGCATCCTTAGAACATTCAAATTGTTTCAATAGAATCTCGTTAAATTGAATCGATATAGTTTTAAAATCATTTGCACAAGATTTTTATACAATGAGGAAGTGCCTTTGTGGGTATTCTTGTCTTTTCCCAAAATATTAAGCACTCACGAATCACGAGATTTAAACTTTCAGTCACAGTTAACTTAACTTCCCGAATATTATAAAATAACACTTCTAAAACTTGCCGTTTTGAAAGAAATTTAGCACCTGTTATTTGGTGGTTTATATTTCCCACTAAAAAATTAATTTAGCACTTGTGCTACGTTTCCAATGAAGTCAAAAGGTGATCTAGCAATTCTTATCTGCTGGCTATAAGAAGTATGATAATTGTGAACGAGATCATTATTTGATTCGATTACAAGAACTCTGTTTGAGTGCAGTTATTGTGGGCAAACAATACGGATTAGTTTTCAATTCATCTAAACAGATTTTATCCATTCTCTCTAGGTACGTTTTTACTTCTCCTAACTGAAGCCAGTATGATGAAAGATTATATAATGATTTACAATTTTTGATGGTCGATACTGAACATTCTCCCCGGGCGTTAGAGGACACATTTTCTTCCATTTAGCAGCTAGGAAAACGTTTCAAAATATGATTCATCTCTTTTCATATCAGTAAAAAAAAATTTAAGTACTCGAATCATCTAGATATTTAATACTTTTTATTCTTCTTCCGAACTATTTTTTATAGTTTCTTTTTTCCTTTACCAAATAACTGTATTTATTTTATGTGATACTTCCTCAAAAGCTTCATTTTCAAATAAATTTTAAATTTTTAAAACATCTATTTGTTGGTTTTCATTTAGAATTTCGGTCTTTGTTTGTTGCTCTCTTTCTAAACAATTATTTTCTTCCAAATTTGTATTTTCAAATCGGGCTTTTTTCTGTATTACATCTTAAATAAAAAAAAAATTAATTAAAATTCTATAAAAGGTTATCCAATTAGTTTTACCTTCATTGATTTTAATTTTAGTGGCTAAGTAAATATTTTTAAATACTTCAATCCCTTGTCACATCTTGTTGAACCTCAGACAAATGTTGGATTGCATTCTCAAATTTTTTTATATTTACCTTGCATTGTTTTTCTTTTCAATTCATACGCATCCATTATTTATATTTTCTGTTTTAAATGTTCTTAAAAAGAAAACAATGATGTAAACCTGACGTAATAAAAAACTCAGCACGTATACATTCATTGTTATGGCTCTCGAATTAAATAGTGAAAACAAAAATAAATAAAACAAACAAGCAAGAGTTCTGTTTGGTATTTTTTTTGATGTCTTTATTTACGTGGTCCAGTGGAGACTGACTTAATTTTAAGATACATTTTTGTATCTCCAGATTAAAGGGCATGCATATGTATCATATAGGTATATTATTATGTACAGCGACAAACTTTAAGTCAGCAGCAATCGTGTCACATTAAAGAATTCATTAGAATTCTTTGTCATATAGAAAAGTATTCAGTATATGTACATATGCAAGTTAGACTATTTGTCGTTCGATGAAATAAAAAAAATATTTTTATTTTATTTCATTTCGTTTTTAATTAAAGTCGACTGATCGACTTGAGTCTCACAATAAAACTGAATCTTATATTACGTCCGACGATGATTATTTCAATCATCAATAAAAATCTCATCATATTTACTTGTTAAATATCTTTATTAAATTAATTTAGACACATCGAGCTATACACGGACTCAACCTTCCTTTCGAGATGCCTACAAAGAATTGTCGTATATTTTCTCCCTCTCGTTCTTCTTCTTTTCCGCGTTGCCGTGTAACACTTAATCTAATGATTTTCTATAACTAAAGCTTCGGAAGCAAAATTGGTTTTATTAAATGAAAAAGATAATATTTCTATTTGCCATCAGAATGTTTACTTAAGGTTTTAAGTTTCGTAGATACTGTGGACACAAATGCTGAGATGCATTTTGTGTTTAAAAAGGAAATGATAGATGCAAGATCTATCGAATATCATTGACTGCGGATGGCATATTCAATGAACAAAGCTAAACATCTTTTGTTCCAAGAAAAAGATTAAAAAGGAATTTGTGTATAATCAATGGATGCGATATCCATTGAATACAATTGTTTGTGGGTGGCATAACTTGCATAGCACTTAGGAGAAATGCTTATTCTACTATTTATGTTTATGTTATCTGAAGTAAAGCGTTAAAATGCATAACAAGGGTACTGAAGATACTTGCAGATACTTTATTAGGGTTCGGTATTATTCCTTCTGTTGTAACCACATGACCTAAAAATTCGGTTTCTTTTTTTAAAAATTCGCATTTATCGAGCTGTACCTTTAAATTTACCTCTTTTAGTCTTTTAAATATTTTGTTTAATGCTATAATATGTTCTTCAAGGCTAGTTGAAAAAATTATTATGTCATCTAGATATACCCAGCATATTTGTCCTATGAATTCATGAAGCACCGAATTCATTAAGCGTTGGAATGTCGAAGGAGCGTTCTTCAACCCGAATGGCATACGAGTGAATTCGTAATGACCACTTCTAGTTGAAAAAGCTGTTTTCTTCGCATCTTCTTCCGCAATCTCGATCTGGTGAAAACCTTTCGCCAAATCGAGTGTTGTGAAATACATGGCTCTTCCCAATTTGTCGAATATGTCGTCCATATTCGGTGTTGGGAATTTATCATCTATCGTAACCTTGTTTAGTTTACGATAGTCGATTACTATCCTCCACTTTTCTTTTCCAGATGCATCCTTCTTTTTTTGGGACGATCCAGATGGGTGCAGAGTAGGGCGAATTACTTGGTCGTATGATGCCCTGCTCTAACATTTCATGGATTTGAGAATTAACTTCCTGCCTATGTATCTCTGGGTACCTATAATTTTTTGTATAGATAGGAATTTCGTTTGCTGTTTCTATTTTATGCTTAATCGCATTAGTGAATGATAGATCACTTCCTTCTTGATAAAATATTTGTGAATATTTTGAAACCTATTTTGATATTCTTACCTTTTCTTCTTCATTAAGGTGATCTATTCTAATTTGTTTAGTGATTGGTTCATGATTTTTTTCTGTGTAATATATTTCTAATTGTGGTATTTGTTTGTAATAATTGTCGTTAGAATTT
The DNA here is from genome assembly GCA_958431115.1 of Syrphus vitripennis. Taxonomy (NCBI): domain Eukaryota; kingdom Metazoa; phylum Arthropoda; class Insecta; order Diptera; family Syrphidae; genus Syrphus; species Syrphus vitripennis. Next base: position 31,074,305 of record OY288110.1, read on the forward strand.
TCTTCATCTTCGTTGAAGTAAATTGGAATTTTCGTTTCCTGAACAATTAATATTTTTGTATCCAAATCAATAAAAGCTTTGATTGGACGTAATATATTATTACCAATCAAACCATCGTATACATCGTGGAATTTGTGTTCGAGAAACTCGGCTGTTTTATTCAACATACCGAATTCCTCAAATAATGGTATTTTAACTTTATAATATGTTTGTATAGACGAGCTTGCTGTTTTGATTTTAACAGGCTTATCTAGTTTTGTTTGCCATTTAGGGTGGCACAGCCCTGGGTTAAGGATAATAGTTTCTGACCCGGTGTCAATTAGCATCCTTAACTTATATTTGTTATTTTTCGTACTTATAATTATATGGGGAAGTCCGCTTGGAGGCTTTCTTCCTGAAAATCCTGAATATTAACCTGTCTCTGGTAGGATGCGGATAACGTATCCATTGATTCACTATTGGTCGTATTCCTAGATTGTCTAGAAGCATTATTGTTCCTATACTGCGTTGAATAGCTTGAATTATTATTTTGTCCCGAATTATTATTTCTATTTGTGTACTGTCCTTATTCCGTAATGAACAGAAGAAAGAAAAAGATTTGCTGTTTTTGCACAATTTAATTTATTAATTTAAAATAGTGGACTGTATACTGTATAGTGCACTGCACGGCTCAACTGCTCTTTTTAGAATGACACAGGAAAAGAAGGTTTTCCATCAGCACAATCTGTTGGCAGCTGCACTGCTGCCTGCTCTCGGTCGCAAGTACCGCTCATCGACGTTGTATGAGAAAGGGTGTGTCCTAAATCACCTCATGTCGAATGTTCGATGCGATCGTTCTCGGTCTGCAAGTACCGCTCATCGACACACTATAAAAAGGGGTGTGTCTTAACAATCCATGTCGACCGTTCTCGGTCCACAAGCGTATTTGTTGTTGGAAATTTGTGGACCGAGAAATAGTTCTCGTCAGCGTTGCCAACCACTTTTAACAAAAAAGTGCCTAACTTTGAAAAAAAAGATGCCTTTTTCAATAAAATAATACCTAAAATATTTTTTTAGGTAAAGTGAAACAATAGATCAAAAATTAAACACAAATATAAAAAAAAAATAACAAAAACAATTTTATTTCATTTTAAAAACAGTTAAATTATAAAATCACAGAAAAAGATTCATTATAGGAACAACATTTGTGAATTTTAGTTTCACAAGTAGGTACAAAAGTGTCGATTACAAAACAAACATATTCTTAGCTCATTAGATCGTCTTCGTCCTTAAAATCATACATTGATTTTTGAAATAATGACATGTGTGTTTGTTTGAATTCCAAATCATAGCATTTTTTTTCTTTAAACAGCGACTTTGCATGCAGAATTCCACTTAAAGTATCTGAATTAAGCCTATTTCTGAGCTTCGTCTTGTTTAAATTGATGGATGAAAAAATCCTTTCTACAGTTGCCGAAGAATGCGGCAAGCATAAGATATGGTTAACTAATTTTTCCAGAAAAGGAAACATTTTACAACCATCTCCTCTTTTCAAATGAAATGCCTTTCTCCAAAACTCAGAAATATTTGTAGCATCAGTGGCAAGATCTAAATTTCTCAAGGTCCTAAACTCTAAATCAATATCATTAAAGTTATTTTCATTAATAACATGAGGAAAATGCAGTGTAAGTGGTATTATTGACTGATTCTTTAATAGTTCAGATGGTTCTAGAATCGCCACATCTTTCAATAATAAAAGGGATTCAAAGGGAAATCGTAACAAAACTTGTCTTGCACTTTCCATAAAAAAATTTCTACAGTTTTCTCGAAATATTTTTAAATCGTCTGCATTTAAAGCGGAAGAGTTAACTGCCAAGTATGCAGTTACTTTTCCTCCCAAATATATTTCTTCTAGTGGAAGAAAGTGGTCTTGGCTGTCATATTTTAAAATAACTACATCATTATTCCGTACATACTGAAAATGCATGTAGTTTTCCAAAATAGATTTATAAAAACTAGCCACTCTTTTGTAAATAATATGAATTTTCGTATCCTCACTTTGCATCTCTATATTGATCGATATAAACGACGGTAAAATATACGACAAAAATTCCAAATAAAGTTTTGTGAAAGGATTGTCGAGTTCTTGGCTAATGAGTTTACCACCCATTACATAATAAAATTGATCCTGTACTTTAAAAAAACCTTGAAGTGGTACAAAATATTTCAAAATAATATTTACACATTGATTTAGAGAAAGCCATCGGGTGTTTGACGGATGAAGCATTTTGTTCGGCTTTAATTGCCATAATTCTTGAAAAGCCTTAAATTCAAATACACGTTTTGGACTGGAGCTGAAAAACGAATAAACATCGCGCATAAGTTTTTCAACGGAATTCGGAATTTTGGAGCACGCATAACTTGCAGCTAGATGAAATGAGTGACAAACACATTTCAAAAAAAATAAATTCGGACAATCTTGTTTTAATTTAGTGCAAACGGAATTGTGTTTGCCCATCATTACATTCGCACCATCTGATGCAAACCCAACCATGTTTGTTTTGTAAGGAATATTATTATTACAAAAAAAAGTTACTATATATTGATATAATCCTTCAGCCGTGGAGTCTTCCACCTCGATCAGTTCAAGAAAAGCGTCTTCCACCTTACCGTTTATAACAATTCTAGCAACGAGAGCTAGTTCCTTCACGCAAGTTCTGTCCGTTGATTCATCCACGATTAAAGAAAAATGTTCTTTCTTTAAAAATTGCAGTAACACATTTTTTCTTTCCAATCCAAGGACGTTTTTTACAAGCATAGTTGCCTTCGTTCTTCCGCATTTTATTTTCTTTGCTGCATCTGCACTGTTCGCTGTTCTTTTGACCAAAGAACATAGATGTGGCATTATATTAAATGGCAAATTATGTTCTGTGATAAATCCACACAGGCTTAATTCGATTTCTTTCACTTTGACGTTAATGGAATTAGTACTACTTGATGCAATTGCATTTCTAAAAGTAGGTTGCTTTTTAAGAGTCGATGCCATAGTGATATGCTTAGATGATTTCATGTGAGCATTAACGGCAGAGGAGGCTGCTTTGCCATCAGCTTTGCATATTTTGTAGTGGTAGTATAAAGGTCCTTAAAAAATGAAACTAGTTAAACATTTTTACTTTTGGATCTAATAAATATTTATCAACCTTTTTCACTTTTTGAAATCCATGAAGAAAGCAAAGGATTTTCTTCCCATTTCTTGGTATAAGATTTAGTTTGTGTTTTTTTGTTGCTTTTGGAGCTCTGGCTATCATCATCGTCGATGGTTATTGATGGTTGCGTTTCATCCATTTTTGGAGTGAAAATCTGTTGAATAGAATTCTTAATTCCAAATCAAAAACAAAGAATAAATACAATTTACTTACAGTCTTTATTTAACAACTCGAAAACGAACAAAAAAACGCAGCCGACAAAGCAAAGGGACGAAGAAAAAACAAACAACGAACACCTTTCAAATTTGTTTCGAATGTCATTCCACTCACTGGAAGTTAAAACTGGAATAATATTTAAAGAATGACAGAAAAAGTGTTCCGAAAATGAACAGAATTTGAAGGTGGAAACAAATTCTTTAAGACCGAGGTTACATTTAAAATTCTTTTTCACCTTGCGTAAAATAAAAGTCGGGATGTTGAATTTAAAAAAATATAAATAACTGATAAAAAAAGATGCCTTTTGAAGAAAAAATAAGCCTTAAAGCCTTAGCTAATGAAAAAATGCCTAAAAGGCATAAAAAAGCCTAGGTTGGCATCGCTGGTTCTCGTAGATGCTGGCGCATTGTTGTTGTGCTCGCGCGCAAGTGCAGCTGGTGGTTGCAATGTTTTTTATTTTGCTCTGGTGCCGTCGGGGTTGTGCCTTGTTGCTCTAATCTCTAACAGTCCTGAACTATTATTTCTACTCGTATGTTGTCCTGAGTTACCGTTTGTATTCGTATATTATCTTGAATATTTTTGTTTGTACGTTGTCCTAAATTATTGGAGTTTCTGTATTGTCCAGACCTATTATTATTGTTAGAGGGTTTATAGTTATTGTAATTATTGTTGTTATAGGTATCTCTTTGATAATAATTATCATTTATAACAAGATTGTTTTGGAATTACAGATTTCCTTGATTCTGGCCAATAAATTTATTTATTATGTCCCTAATTTCGCTTAATTCAAGTTTTTCCGAAAGGGTAGCTTACGCCCTTCAGACCATTTCTTTAATTTTTACTGTTGTCGCTGAAGGCGGCATATTCTGTTATATCTTCTACAATAGTTTTTATCTTACTATGTAATTCGCGTATAGACCTTACCCTTAATAGTCCTATTTGTCTGGTGATGGTTAAATCATCTTTTGCCGGTCGAAAGTGTTTCCTCAGTTTGTCTATGCATTCGGTCCAGGTTGATGGTATGTCTATAGTGACCCGAGATTTTTTAAGACAATGCGGGACACAATTTTTTTAATTGATGAAAGTATTTTTTTTTTTTAAGTACTACAATAAATAAATAATAAAAAATACATCAACATGTACAACATATTTCATAGGTTGATATAACTATTCAGTCTTTAAGATACAAAAAATAACAAAACTTAAACAAATTTCTTCTTTATAAAATAAAATAAAAACATAAACATAAATATACTTAATATTCTTTAAAAAAATATTTTTTGCCCAGGTCGTTAGTTGTATTTTTCACTGGTGTGAATTTTTTCCAAAACTTCTCCACTATTCTTAATACAATCATAAAAAAAAACTACAGTCATTTTCGTAAAATAATTTGAGAAAAACAATAGACTTTACTGTTTCAACTTTCATTTGGGTTTTTTCTTGCGTCCACAAATGATTTATTATCAAAAATATTCGTTCGTGGAAGCATTTGTTCCAGACAAAGACTCAAAATATATTCGATAACCATTAACAGATTTTTGTAAGGTAAACTACTTTCGCCGAAATATTTAAATATCTCCACCCACCTTAAATCAATTGAGCAAGCATGGTCGTTCCATTGTTCAATTTTTTGCGGACTAACATATTTTTTTAAATAAGAAATTTCGTCAAACAAGTCGTTTTCAGCAATTGAATCGTTTGCATTTTCTAGTATGAACGTTAGTCCTTTTTGAACTTCCTGCCACTCAATTGATTTTTGGAGACATACCCATTGAAAATATTTGGCGTACTTAAATTGAGAAGTCCACTTCTCGAGGTATTCCAAGCAGTTTTTGTAAAAAATTTTAATATGAGAAGTGAACCACGTTCTGTTAATGGCACCACATTCTTCCAAATTATTTAAATTTTGTCTCATTGTGATTGAAATGAACTGTTCCTCCATTCTTTCTTTCAATTTGAACTTAAGGCTCGCAATTTGGTTGTGGATTTCCAAAATGGTTTTGTTATCGCCTTCTACCTGCAAAATTGTATTATGGAACAAAGAGGACTGGTTATGCAAGAACATCAACCATAACTCTGACTTCGGGTCTTCAAAAAAATGTTTTAAAACGTTTGGACATTTGTCAAGGGATAAAAAATATGACTTTAACGCTTCGTATATCTTTAACACTCGTTCAATGGCAGGTAACAAGGCTAGCCATCTTGTTTTGCAAAAACCAAGTAGTTTACTATATTCGACCTGGGCATCACAGCAGAATTCTTTCAATTTTTCAACCCTTACAGTAAATATGTAAAAATGAGAATATATTTTCACAATAATATTTTCTAAATCAACAGGAAGCAAATCAGCTGCAGTTTGAATTGTATTATGTATTATGTGTGCTGAACAACCAACACCGATTATGGATTGTTTTAGTTCTGTATTTAACCTGGCAAAAACATTATTGGTTTCATTTTTAGACAATCCACCAAAGTTGGTATTCGCGTTATCTGCGCAAAACCCTACCACCTTATCTAACAAATCAGTGCGTCTTAAAATTTGCAAGATAGATTCACTTATCATTATTGAATTTTCTCCAGGTAAAGAAACTAAATCCAATAAGCGAATTCTCAGACCTTTTTTTACAGTTAAAATACCGGACCAGAGTTGGAAACAGTTTTATACCTTTTTTGTTCGAGGCATCCGAATATATAGATACGAAACTAACCTTGCTCAACTCTTCTTGTTGTTCTTTTGCTGCAAATGGGCACAAGACATTCGTTATGATGGCCTCACATTTGGTTCGGGCACAAGCAAATTTGGAGTCGAAAAGCCTCTGTAAAATCCTAGACGTGCAATCCATTGATCTAAAACTTTGGTTGTGGCAAATCGTGTGAAAAGCTATGACGGCTTCGGAAATGGCTAATTTTTTTTCGTTCTCACCAAATGCAACTTTTCGAAAAAATGAATCAAGCTTAGTCGTGTCAATGGATGCTGCGACCTTTTGCTTGTGTTTTTCTGATTTTATGTGACGGACAATATCGTTTTTTCCACCCGAAGCAATGGAAAATTCGCTTCCGCAAATATTGCATCGTAATAAGGAACTTGTGTTTGACATTCTCATGTACATATATTCTTTTTGCGACTCGGCAGTAAACTTACATTCTCTTTTTGTCTTTTTAAATTGCTTTGATGTTGAGCTTGTTGACGCCATCCTAAATAAACAATAAACAACAAATATTTTACTTCCAACGCCTTTATTTAAATAATTACTTACTTGCACAGTTCCAAACCAACCACTTCAAATAATTCAGATTCAGAGATATTTGAGAAAATTCCAGACAAAAATGACATTTAACATTTATAATTTTAACGCAATGTTTACATGTGCACGGTTACAAAAGTATCTATTTGTAACGAAGAGTTGAGATGTGCAGATGTGCATATGAGCAACTTTTTCATTAGATATTCTTGAATATTTTGGTTTTGCGGGACTTTGCGGGACAAATTAATCAATGCAGAACATTTTGCGGGACAATTTATGGTGCGGGACAACTATGTGAAATGCGGGACAGTCCCGCACAATCCGGGACGTATGGTCACTGTAGGTTTGTCGATCAGAAGGTAATTTTTTGCTGTTCCGGTAATTTTAGTATTAAAGATGACTTCGTAAAGTTGTTGTTGCTCCTCTGCACGTGTATAGCCTTCTAATATTTTGTTTACTGATGCTGAGAATGACGGTAAAGTTCCTGGTTTTCCTTCGTAGGGTGTAAGGTATCTTATTTCCTTTTCAATTTTCGCTCTGATGGTGACTGGTTGACTGTTGGTCACCAATAATTGCGTGAGCATTGTCACACATTGTTCGAGATTATTTTGCGCCATTCTGTCTCTTCTTTGGAGATCAAATTGGGTATTTCTTTTTTTGTTAATTTTGGAGTAGTTCATTTATAGTCAATTTCACTTGATTTTTATTGAGGTTCTTTTATTAAAGTTCACTTTTTCTTTTTTTTTCACTTTTTCACTTTTCCTTGTTCGGAATTAGGTTATTTTTCTTTTTTTTCACTTTTTTCCCTTTTCCTTATTCGGAAGGTGGGTTATTTTTCCTTTTTCGGACGGTAGGTTACTTTTTCCTTACTCAGAAACCGACTGCGCCATTTACGTTTTAAACTCGCGGTTGAGTCTAAAAAAAAAACGTTAGCCATGACACATGACACACATGAGTTGCCATAAATATGACCACGCACAAAGTTAGTATAACACTGCGTTGCATCATATGCGATTCACCAGCTAGAGCATTATGTTAAAGGTAGTCATTGAAAATATATTTTGCTCGTTTTCTTGTTTTTGATTTCAATGATCAATGACAAAGTTGTTCAAATCAATCATGCTCCCATTTGATTATGAATAAAAAATAAAAATAATAAATTACTTTTATAAATAAGAAGGTATACTTACCTTAAAGTGGATATTCAAAACATGCTGTTAAAAAAGATCATAATAATTGAGTTCTGAAACTTAATCTTCCTTTTTTATTTTTAAATAATTAAATAAATACTTTCTTTAGGAGTAGCAAATTTCAACGCCCAACATGGCTGTCAAAAATGCACGACAATTTGTGAATTCAGTTACATAAGTAACACAAACATTTTTCCTAGGACTGTTTGCGAAAAACGTATAGATGCAAAATTTCGACAGAAGCAGTATGAAGCACTCCATAAATGGGATTCTCCTTTGTTAAAATTAGATATTGATATGGTTGAGCAGTTTCCCGTAGGTGACTCTCTGCATCTTCTTCATCTTGGTTTGATGAAGCGTCTCTTGCTTGAATGGCGAGACGGAACGTTCCGACTATCCGACACTAAATACTTACAGAACATCAATGTTTGGAGATTCACCTTCTTCACTCTCTATGAACTCTTCATTATCTTCCTCTTCTTCATTTTCTTCCTCTTTGCTACTTTCATCGGACAATTTATTCTTCACAGCTTTTTGTTTAAAGAGCTTGATGGTGTGGTGCTTGGTTGAAGAAACTCGTTTGGGAGTATCACTGTAAGCATTTTCAAAACGGCGCTTTGAGTTGTTTATAATTTTTTGGAAAAATCCTTTCAGATCACTTTCAGTATAGTTCGGATCCGACTGAAATTTTTGTTTTGCTTTATACGTGAACCCCCAGACCACGACACGAGGGTAAATAATTCTCGCGTAAACAAAGAGTCGACTATTCGGTAACTAACACTGTCACCATAATGACCACTCTTTGGACCACAAATAGAACACAGCTTGCGAAACTAAAAATAAAATGCAAAAAGGAATAGGCTTTAAATTAAAATTTTATTAAAAATATGAAATTAATGACGGTGTTTACATTCGACTGACTCCTCCTACTTTTTTTTTGTCTTCACAGAAAAAAACGTCAAACAAAATATATGAAAATATTTTGTTTTGGATTTAGTCCAATGTGAACACCGTCAATGAGTTCGAGTGTGTCAAGCAATAAATAGTCGACAACAATTGGACAAAAATATGTTAATATTACAAACTTATTCTCGAAAAAATCTTTTTTTGCCTCAAAATGAGCTCTTTAATATTATTGATCTGCATTTTTGCGACTGCCTGAACCAAAGAAAAAACCATCGTCGTCAAGTCGATTTCTCCTTTCAGCCCATCAACTACGTAAATTTCTTGGTGTTCTGCGCCATTGTTGTCTTCGTGTTCAATTGAGTTTTCGTCGATGAATTGCTGCGACTGTTGATATTGTTGCTGTATCAAATAGGTCGACTCTATTTGATTGTTTGTATCTGGCTCCATGGTGTCCATGGGTTCAGATTGTTCTTGATACTAAAAAAGGAAACAATTTCGATTAGAGTTTTTGATTTTTAAAGCAATTAAAATTTTACGTACATACCTCGTTGAAGTTCGATCTTTGTATGTCCACGTTTTTTAGCAAAGATTTTGTTTTCCTTCCAGCAGCGGTGCGCTTCCTTGATGTCAAAGGGGAATTTCCTGTAGATTTTATAGTTTTTAATTGAAAAACAATGACTTCAGTTTTTGGATAGCGTCTTTATTTCTGTCTGCATGAAAATCTTACTCTACATTTTTTAAACTTGGAAAAACGGTTCTTTCTTTTTTCCTTTTTCTTTTTCTTCTTTCTTTTTCTTTACGTTTACATTCTTAGATTTTAAGGTTTGTTTGTTTACTTAGTTTGTTTACAAGTTAATAAATTAAGAAGTTACTTTTCACAACATTTTCGACGTCTGTCGTGTCACTCATGTCCGACATAGCATTCTCTCTTCCTCTTTAAAATGAATTTGTGTTGTGTCCAACCTTCCGCAATGGTTCCAGGTGTATCCAAAGGCGTACGCAAAGCCTTGTCTTTTTTTTTGCTTCGGAGACCAGATCAGCTTTCTGTTCGCTTCCCATTTACCTGGAACTGCTGCAAGAAAAGGTTTACCATTCTCAATAGTTTGTACTATTTTATAATATTTGAGTTCCATGCTTTTATCCATTTTTTATTTTTATAACTTTACATTCACTAACAAATTTATTTGTTTTTTGTTTATCGCGAAATGAAACAGCTTCGCGAAATTTACATTGTTAGTTGGGTTCTCCTATTCAATTTTCCAAATCTATAAACTGAAACAAAAACAAAATGTTAAAAACCTAAAGAAAAAAGAAAAATAACGAAAAAGTATAAAAATAAAGAGAACTTACCATTTAAACGTTATGGTAAATTTGAATCGTATCGAAATGTTCAAATCTATAAACTAAAAAAAAAAAAATGTTAAATATCTAAAGAAAAAAGAAAAATAAACAGGACTTACCAATTTAATGTTATGGTAAACGTATTTAATGCATATACCTATGTACCAGTGGCGTCGCGTGAATTATTTAGATGGGCGTGCAATTCTTAAAATATTTAATAATAATACATACACCTATGTATATTTTTTTTTAATATTAATAAATTGCGACTGTCAAAAAATTCTAAAATAAATAAAAACAAGAAATGTCATAATTTTTTTTTTATTATAAAAAAACTCCACAAAAAACGTAACAAAAACTTAATAAATTATACACATCAAAAAATTAATACAAAACATAATATATAATTATTATAATTTTTTATAGATCAAATCGATTCTTCGATTTCTTTTGGTAAATTACCTTCTCTTCAAAATTAAAACTCTGGCAACTACGTAAAGATGTCAAGAATTCTTTTTCTATTTTAATGGAAGACAACTCACAAAGCCGGTCTTCCCCCATAGTGCTTCTATTCGAAGTTTTTATTCGTTTTCAACTTGAAAAGCTTCTTTCTGTTGCTGCTGTTGTTGACGGAATTGTCATGATCAAGGCATAGTTTCAAACATTCAGAAAATGTTTGCTTTAAGTTAGCGGACTCTACCTTTTTGTAAAAAAAAACAAATTTCTTTTCGATATGTCAGCTTATAGCTGCGTATTTTATTCAACTAACTATATCTTATGAATAACATCAGTTTTTAAATACATAAAATGTTTAATAAGCAATTAAATCGTGGGAATGACAAAATACAGTAATGCAGTAATCTATGGGAAGTTGCTGGTGTCAATGACCGGGTGAGGTATGTAACTCGCGGACTTATTTCAAGTAATTTTTTTTCGAATATATTGTTATAGATTTGCTTGAAAATGTCCTTGTCTTCCGATCGTTTGACTGGTAAACTTCCGAATAAATCCACAGCTTTCTGAAAATTAATTTCGAAGTCCTCATTTCCACTGATTTTTTTTATGAATTCGGTACAATTCGCGATTTCTATTATACACTACTAGAAATATTAGAAGAAAAAAAAAATATAAATTCAATGTTTTTTTTTTGAAGCATTCCAAGCAAAATGCTGGTTTTCCATCGCATTTGTTACAGAAAGTTGAAACTTTCTTAGCTTTTTTTGCTGCCTCATTCCATCCCATAATTTTGGAAAATTCTCAATAGCAGTTTGAGCAGCGTTTTCTAATCTTTCTGTTGCTCCGGTCTCTTGATTCATATTCTTCGAGGGCATGAGACGAAGAAGATTGGAGTTCAAAACGTACGTTGGAAGTGGTTTGTTCGCATAATGCCTCGCATATAGCTTTTCGGAACTGGGCAATTTTTATGTTTTTTCCTGTTTTGTTTTTATAAATTACTAAAGCATTGACATCAGATGTCGAAAGCAATTTTGTGGTACCACCTAATTGTCTTTCGCAAAGGTGTGAAATAGCATGCCATTTGGTCCGAAATGTCAATACCTTGCTTAGCGTGGTTATAATCAATAACCATTTTTAGCTTTGTTATGTCTTCACCATTCCGATTCTTTTTTCCAGTTTCCATTACTTCAAGACTATGTTTTATCCTCAGCATAAGAACTTCTCGCTTGTCTCTCCATTTAGCTACTACGACAACCGAGTTTTCTCGTCCTACAATTTGTTCCTTTCTTAGCTTCGCATCTGTTACATCTTTTGGATTTCCTTTGCGATTTTTGCGTAGCGTTCCTATCAAATGCGTCCTGCGAGAAAGCAAAGTCTTTGCTAAGGCAACTGACGTGTAAAAGTTGTCGGTCGCCATAGTTCTGCCTTTGTCGAGATAAGCATCCACTAAGTCTAGCACAATTTGCGTACTATGTGACGTTGAGTCCGTTGGTATACCTCTTTGATTTATATAATTGTTTTTCCCGGCATAGACAGAACTGGTGTATGTGTTACCACTAGGATCACAAAGTTTGTAAATTTTCACACCGTACTTGTGGGACTTTCCAGGATTATACTGGCGGAACTGTAGTCTCCCCCGCCAGGGAATCATGGACTCGTCCACAACCAGGATCTCACCAGGAGTTGGAGAATTCATAAAATTTTTTTCTAACATTTCCAAAAGACCGCTGACCTTACCTAGACGAGTTCGAGAATTCATAATTTTTTTTTCTAATATTTCTAAAAGACCGCTGAACTTACCTAGACGATTGTTACCAATTGCTGCATTATCGACGAAATGGATAAATTTCAAAATCAGTTGAAAACGGTTTCTTGCCATCACTCGAGGGACAAACGAGTTCTTGAAAAATGAATCGGTGCTCCAATAATCGTTTATAGATGGGTATTTGACAATGCCTATCTATCTGAAACCATTAATTTAGGTCTACTATACATACAAAAATAATTTTTTAAACAGGTTAGAACTTCATTAGTACCTGTGGAACGCACTGCATACAGCTTAGTAAATTTTGAAAAAGCGTCTATAACTAAGAAAACATATTTCTTTTTTGACTCTTTGAGGGATACCGGTCCGAAATAATCCACGTGAATCGTATCAAAAGGTTCATCTCCTTTTGGGATATTGTGCAAGAGTCCTTCGTGCTTCCCGGTCTTTGACGAAAATACTATACATTTAAGACAATTCACAATATAATTTTGAATCTTTTCTCTCATTTTCGGGAACCAATAACATTTCGTCAAAGCATCTAACACCTTTTCACTTCCTACATGCCCCATTTCATCATGGTATTTATTTAGTACACTCCTTTCCATGCTATTTGGCACGTAAAAGAGTATATTTTTTCCTACTTTTCTATAGATCAAACCGTTTCGCATTTCATATAGACTATCTTCTTTCTTCTGTAATCGTTCTCTAATTTTTTTTATATCATCATCTTTATATTGACAAATCGATAAATTTTGTTCGAAAGTATTTTCTTCTAACACTAGTATGTTATTCGCACGACTTAGTGCATCTACATGTTGCATTCTATTTCCATTCCTGTGTTCCAGAACATACCTAATCATAATTTTGTTAATCGAGGGCCCATCTGGCGAGCCTAGGATTTATTCCTTTTTTATTAAGCGTAAGCGTAAGTGAATTGCAATCTGTTAAGATTTTGAATTTTAGACCGTGTAAATATATTCTACATCGCTGGAGTGCATAAATAATCGCCAAAGTCTCTAACTCAAAACTATGATATTTGGATTCACATTCTGTCGGTCGCTTTGAAAAATAGAAGACAGGATGGAATTTTCCGTCATTTTTCTTTTGCAAAAGAATTGCCCCGAATCCTAACGAACTAGCGTCACAATGAAGCTCTGTCTCATCTCTGGGGTCATAGATTGCTAATATAGGCGATTCCATCAATTTTTGTTTTAATATCTCAAATACTTGTAACTCTTTCGCTTCAAACTTAAACTTAGCATTCTTTCATATTAATTTATATAAAGGCTCAACTAATAATGAACCTCCTAAAATAGGAACCAATAGAGACCCAAAAATAGGGTGTCCATCTGCAACAATTAAAAAAAGAGAACATTTTGCTCCAAGAGGCACAAAAAAAGAGACATTTTCAGACGAAAATAGAGGACAAAAAAGAGACATTCAAAATTAAAAAACACATATTTTCAAAAATATATTTTTTTATTGAACAACAAAATTAAGAAGTCAATCCATAACATAAAAAGTTAACTCAAGAAAACTAACAAATAACACTTAAATAACTTAGGAACTGTATCAATTGAATGAAATCACATGGTTTACAATTCAGTCAGATTGAGGAGCAATATCATCTTCAACTAAAACTACTTCTTCATCACTTTCTTCATGATATTTTTCTTTTTTTTTAATTCTGTCAAGTGTGGCTTTATCTTCTAAGATACTCTTATAAAAATCCTTGCATGTTAGAACTCTGTTGTTACATATATACTACACAGAGAATCGATTTGACAGTAGACATTTTAAGTCGATTTCTCTCTTTTGTCCATTGACCACAAATAAGAGAAAATATTCTTTCAACATTAGCATTTTGTCCTGGGATTGCAAAAAAAAACTCGCAAATCTTAGAAAGCTCAGTAAAATTGTCAGGATATTTTAAATTTTGAAAAAACTTTACCCATTTTTCACTTGACAGTAATTTGACACTAAATGATTGATCAATTAGATTTTCTGCTAAAAATTTTTGCAGTTCGCAAAACTCGTCAATACATTTACTATCATTTATACTTATTATCTTGGAATTGAGGTACAAAATTGTATTTTCAACTTACTCCCATTTGAAATTATTTTTTAGCATCATCCATGAAAAACATGAAAACCTTTCGAGTTGAATAGTCCATTTTTCCAAATATTCAAACGATTTTTGATAGCAATTAAAACAATCACTTTTAAAACTGTTTGCTTCTTTAAATTTATTGCTTTTCATAAGGCTATTAACTGCAGATTTAACTTTTATGGGAAGAAAACTGTTGTCACTTCGTTCCTTTAAAACAAGTTTTAAATCATTTAATATCGACATAACCTCTAAAATCGATTTTTTCTGCCTCCATCTCTCTTGATTTTTCATAAAAAACATACGTAACTGAATGTACAAAATAGAGAAACGCTTCACTCAAATCAGATTGGAAAAATGTAAGCAGCATTTTGGGGCAGTTAGGAATACTCACAAAATAGGATTTCAATGCAGGAAACATCTCTAGCACTCGATTGACTGCAGGGTACAATGAAAGCCAACGTGAACCTGAGTGCCTTAAAAGATTTTTGTGTGTTAAATCAACAAAGACACAAAATTCTTTTAAAGCTTCAGTTCTGACGGTGTATATAGAAAAGTGGTTAAACATTTTAAGTACAATGGATTCTATATCTAATTCCATACAATCTAGACCAGCTTTAGAGGCGTTATGAGTTATATGGACTGGACACCCGATTCCAATCAATTGTTTTCCTTATTTGTTGTTCAATTTTGTGAATATATTGCAAGAACCTTCCCTGCGAACCCCTCCAAAGTTAGTGTTTGTATTATCTGCTGAGAAAGCAATACATTTTTCCAAAAGATTATATTTAACTAAGCTTTCTATAATAAAATTTGAAATCGTTTCAGATTTCTCGTTTGGTAAATTATCTAAGTTAATTAGTTTGGTCTGTATACCTTTTGATCTCAAAAAATATTGAATTAAAATAGGAAACATTTTCAAATTCCCATGGTTACTTCCATCAGAGGACACAGATATAAACTAAACATTGCAAGCAGTTTTGAGTACTTGCTCCAAACAATAAGGTGCAATTACATTTACTGCAACTGCCCTTATTTTGCTATGACCTGCAGTTACATGCCTTGCAATTGCAGAGTCTTCGAATAAAGCTTTATATACATTTGTTGAACAGTCAGACGACCGGAAAATAATGTTATGTTTCATGGTGTGAAACGCCAGGGTACCTTCAGCCGCTGCAACCTTGTCTTCAAACGCATTCGATGTATGTTGAAAAAATTTTTCAAGATTCTTAGAACTGCTCCCAGCATTCAGAGTGGATTGATGTTTTTTTTGTTTGCAAGTGTTGTTCCAAATCATATTTGCCTTTGTTAGATACAAAAACACTGATATTGCAAACAGTACATTGGGCGACAAATTTCGATTTAGCATCTTTCATAAAACACGGATACATTTTTTGCAAATTCTCGGTAAATACGCACTTCCTTTTTGTTGATTTTGACGATTGCGACGAGTCCATTTGTCCATTAATATTGTTTTCTATTGAAAAAGTTTTAAATAAATACATGAATTGCATTTGAAAACGCATTTTAACTAATGTACATTACATTACACAACAAAAAATTATTTTGTTACAGACTCCGCCGCACGCTGTTTATCCAAAGTAAGAAAAAAGTTATTTAAAAAATAAACTAAGTGTGACTGACGTTTGACATTTATTGAAGTTTGACATTGTAAAAACCAATGGTAGTAGAGCTTCCTGAATTTTTGTAGTAGAACAATAGAATGTGTAACGTTTCTGCCGTGCTTCAAGATGGAAGAGCAGACGACGGAGAGTTGTCTTGGGAAATAAAACAAACTATTTCTTATAAAAAAATATATTTTTATTTGAGTAAAAAGGCCCGCTGTCTCGATGCGTTGGCTGTGACCTTTACTCTATGCTTAATTTGATCAACTCTTCCCTTCCTCGCATTTGGTTCCTCTTTTATACATTTTGGAATCTATCTTCCATCCCAATACCATGCCCTATAATCCATATGTTATTTGATATAGTAAGAACTATGTTACCTAACAATGCGTTTTGTTTACCATAACCAGGCCAGACATCATGATCTATATTTCATAATAATCACGCGTATGGATTATATGGAAAGTATACAAAAAAGGTTTTGTATGGGATTGAGGTTGGTTGGGACTGCGGGTCACAACAAATGAAACGAAATAGCTTACACCCAGTCTACATCTTATTATAAATGGAATAAATTATTTTTAATTTATAGGAAACTTGAAAAAAAAATATTGTAAAAAAAAGTGACCATAATAGAAGAAAGAGAACAAAAATAGATCTCCAACAAAAAAGATAGTGTAAAAAAGATCGGAGCAAAAAAAGAGAACATGTTCTCTTTAAAAGAGATACGATGGACACCCTACCCAAAAAGCTATGCACTTCCTTAACACTCTGTGGTATCGGAAAATCTCTTACTGAATCGATTCCTTTTTCATCCGGTCGTATACCATGTTTTGAAATCGTTTACCCCAAGTATCGAATCTCAGATTCAAAAAATCGACATTTATCAATACGAATTTCTAAATTGTTTGTAACTAACTTTTCAAAGACGGCAATGGAAAGGCTTTTCGTTTGTTAATCTAAGTTTCATTTTATATTCGGTCTCAGGTAGTGCGGAACGTTCGTGATGCAAATAATTTTTATGTATTTTATTAAATTTCTTTTTGTTATTATCAGATATTTCTTTACTATTAATGACTAATAAATCTTCTTCATTTTCTTTTGCTTCTATATTAATGTTCATTAAATCATAACACTCTTTTTCATATATATTTTTAAACTTTACTTCATTTCCTTTTTCTATAATTTCATCATTTTCACATTTTCTTCTATCTCTCATTTGTAATACATTATTATTATATTTACTTTTTACTAATTTAAGATTGGCCAGTTTCAAAAAATCTTTTCCTAAAACAGCTGTAAACTGCATTGTATTATTGTTTACTACGTATATTTCGAGATTTATTTCCTCTTCTTCAAAAATAACAACACATTTTACAACACCAATTATATTTAGAGGACTTTTATTTATTCCAAATACATTCATATTTTTATTTATAGATATAATAATATTTTTTGGAATGAATCTCTCGTACAAAACTTATTGGGCTGCCGGGGTCTAATAATGTTCCTAATAATAATGAATATATTACATTATCAATTTTAAAATTATATACTAAATTTCTTACGTAGTTATCTTCTTCAACATCAACGTCCAGTTTGTGTACCACAAGAGCCTTTCGCTTAGGGCACTCGGCAGCCAAATGGCCCATCTCAGCGCAAACATGGCAAGCTCCTGGTTGTCGTTTTGGTTCACGGCATTTTGTTGCTACATGGCCAAGAGAATTACAATTGAAGCACCTGTATGTTCTGGACCCTTTCTCCTCTTTAGTTGACACTTTGATTGATGTACTCGAAGATGGAATTGGTTTCGGCTTAGGCAGTTCAATTTTACTGAACGCTTCCAGCAATTGTTGACGGCTACGGAAACACTGCATCCTTGCTTGGGAACACAAATATGGATTAGGTATCCCATCGATAAGGCACTCAAGAAGATCCTCCTCTTCCATAGGTATTTTATTCGCCAGAAATTTTTTCTCGTGGAAATATGTCTGGAACGTTTTGCCAACTAACCACTTTCTGCCCTCCACTGCTTTCTTTAAAGTAAGACGGCTTCTGTAACTACCAAACATTTCTTTCATTTCCCTAAGTAATTCTTCAACTGGAATAGTCAGCAAGTTTGATTTTGAATGAAACCACTTTATGGCTCTTCCCTTCAAGCGGCACGATATGAGAATTCTTGAATTTTTAACGTTCAATTCATACGCCGAAATGATACTGAGCTGTCCCTCCCAATGTACGAAGTCGTTTTCATCACCCGAAAATTCTGCCAACAAATCTTTAAGATGAGAAAAATTTAAATTTGTCGCATTGTTCTGGGCTCTACTGTCATTTGGTCGATCTTTCTTAAGCCACTCGTTTTCATTCTTTAGGATATCGTTTTCTCTCTTTTGTAACTCCATTTCTTTCTTTATTAATTCCAGTTCTCTTGTCATCAGTTTCCACTCATTTGTTTCGTTACTTTTTGGTGTTGCACTCTTCCTATTCCCTTCATTTTTTCTATTTGAATTTTTTTTGTAACTGCTGTCGTTTTTTTTTGTTTTTTCATGTAGGCTTCCATTATTTTGTTCAGAGTTACTCTCGTCATCTTCCAGTTCTCTCAGGCTTTCTGCATAAATCTCTTCATCATCGCTGGGTTCTCCTTCCTCATTTGTGGTTGAATTGAATTCACCTCGCTCTTTCTCTGGAATGGTGATGAGCCGCAGTAGTAGTTCACTTTTATTGCATGTAGATTTTTTGCCCAGCTGCCGCAGCCTCTCTTACCATGTTTACAAGAGGTATTGAAGCGAGCTTCAAGCTCGCTTCGACCCTTTGTATACCTGTGTTGAGTTGAAATGAGCTTCAACCGACTCGACTCCGCTTCAGGAGCGGAGTCGAGTCGTAATTTGTGCTGAAAAACCTGAGTTGAGGAGTTGGTATGACATTGGAAAAATGTCTGACGTTTGTGTGAGTGCAAATAAATTAAATGGTAAAGTAGAACACATTCTTTTTCAAAACACATTTTTTTTTGTAAATAAAAGATAAAACTAAAAACAATAAAAAATGGCAAAAAGAAATATTTGGGAGTACGAAGAAACACAAATGCTCCTAAGTACTATGCAAGAAATCGAAGCTTTAAAACACTTTGATGGCAAACTTTATCGAAATTTGGAAATTTTCCGCAAAGTAGAGCGGGAAATGTTTAAGCGAGGTTTCACTTCAAAGGATGCCAAGCAAATTGAAACTAGGTGGAAAAATTTGAAAAAAAATTATATCGCCACAAAAAAAAAAACAACAAGAGTGGCCACAATCGAGAGCTATGCACTCATTACGATGAGCTCGACAGGATGTTGGGGTCCAGACCATCCGTAAACACATTGGATTCGGGAATCGACACGTCAAGGGGTAAGTGGTTGCTTTTTCCTTTTATGCTACAAAACTTATTCTTTATCCATGCTTACACCTTCAGGCGACGTCGATCTCCATGAAGAGGCAAACAACAACGAGAACGAGGTGGATTTTGAAGAAGATGATTCTTCATCGGCCCAAAATTCGTCGGCGGCGTTTAACCAGGCTGGAGGAAGCTCAGGTAATATAAAATTTTTAGTAGGAGGGTCCCTTGTAAAAGTTGAAATTTATTTATTACAGCAAAAAAAAATAAATCGGATTCTACTAGCCGGGGAAGCTATGCTCGCAACCTTGAAAAACTGAGCAATACGTTGAAGGTAAATCAGAAGGCAATGAACGAAGAATTTTTCAACAAACAAAAGGAACTCATTGAATACGAGCACGAATTGTTTTCTAAAAAAGAGGAAGAGTTAATGGAAAAAAGCAATGCAGCCACAAGAGAATTGTTGGACGATTCTACGAGTAAATTCCTTCTTGGTCTTCAAGTTATGTTCAATGGTTCTGCAAGCATCAATTCTGAAGAAGATAAAGACTTTTTTGAAAAATTTGTAATTGAAGAAAAGCCTGAAGATTTTTAAAAATAGTGCACTGGTTTTTAAGTGTTTGGGAGAAACATGGTTTCTTCAAAGATTAATTTTTTAATTAAGTTTATTTTTTATTTATTTTTTTATTTTTATTTATTAACTTACATTTCTCTGTGATGAATTAGATTCCTTAAAAGTGCCTGTATTTTTGAGTAAGTATTTTATAACTAATGTGAATTCGCATAAAATGCCATAAGAAACAAGTGTCTTCATATATTTTTTTTAGTTTTGGTATCATATTACTTTTGTGTTAACTTTTAGCAGTAAATATTCTGCTCCTTTTTATTTTTTTAAATATATTTGTTTCATGTGAGTGAAAAAAAAAAAACAAAATATGTTCCTATAAATTTAGGTATTTAAGTTTATTAATATTTTGTTGAATAAAAACTTAATAAAATTAATTAGCATTGTTTCTTTTAATACTTTGTATTAGTGGAAAACTCTGCGCCATATAATCCTTCAAATGATCTCTTATTTCATCGCCTTGTAAGGAAGATGTTTGAATAGTTGACGAAGGCTGCTCCAAGAGCCGCATGGATCCTTCATTACTTTCATTCCATCTGTCTATATAGGGTGATTTATTTCTTTCTAAAATATTGTGCAAAATGCAACAAGTTGCCACAACAACTGGAACAAACTTAGTGTCAATATCGATTCTCTTCTGAAGTATTCTCCACCTTCCTTTTAGGCGACCAAAAGCGTTCTCGACAACGATCCTTCCTTTGTTGAGGTAGGCGTTGAATGAATCCTGCTCATCAGTTAATACACCTAAATATCCCTTCAGCAACCACGGAAAAAGCGGATACGCTGGATCACCGATTAAAAATGCACCTATTTCCTTTTCGTTAATAACTTTCGTTGGCTAATAAGAAAAAAAAATGACTATTATTTTTTTTTCATAATTTTCTGTAATCTAAAACAAGCTTACAGATTATCAATATTGCGACACAAATACGAATCCCTTAAAACCGTGGCATCGTGGACAGAACCAGGGTGTTTGCATGTGATATCAAGAAACCTATTTGAAATTATAATTATAATTATTGTTATTGTTATTATCGATTGTTACGTTAGCATTTAAAGTGTCTAAATAAATAGTATGGGTTTATTTAAAACTTATTTACTTATTTATTTCATATTCAACTCTTACTTATAATTCGAATCCACGACAGCCTGCAGTACCATTGAAGGCCATCCTTTCCTATTTATGTAATCCGCGTGACCTTCACTTGGTGGCTTGACTGGAATATGTGTTCCGTCGATTGCCCCGAGAATTTGAGGAACACCACACTTTTCCTCAAATTTGTCTATTATCTTAAGAGCTTCGTCTTTGTTTGGCATTTTAATTTCATCCTTAAGCACATTTCTTACCATTACACGGCAAAATTCATAAACACATTTCCTTACTGTGCTTTTATGCACACCAAACTGGTTTCCTACCACCCGGTATTCAGCACACGATCCCAGTTTGTATAGAGCTATTGCTACTTTCATATCTACCTTTAAAGCTTCCCGCACGGGTGATGGATGAGGTACAAGGTCTGGTGCAACTTTTTCACATATTAAATGAAACGATTCTTTGTTCATGCGAAAGTTTTCCACCATCTGGTCATTAAAACAATCGGACTTAACAATGTTTTCCCACCAGTGTCTGCTCCTTTGCTTCATCCAGATTTTCCTTTTGGGTTTTTTGGGAATCTGGGATAGGAAACTTTTTGTAAGTGTGGACATATTCTTAAAATGCAGGGGCAAGATTTGCGCTGTTCGGCGAGACTGCTTTTGAAAAAGTCTCTTCCTTAGCCATATAACTCTCCTATGCTGAGCCTGCATTCTTAATACAATTTGTTTTTGTATTATAATAAAATAATTAGTCACAGCACTTAATATAATTTTCTTTTTAATGTGAGTCATTACCAAACTTTTTGCCAACATAAATTAAAAAAAAAAACAATACTGCAATGACTTGAGAGACGCCAGCAGCTGTCATCTCAACATCTTTTCAACTAAACTCTAACTGGAGTACTCAACTCAGATGACGAAAAACCTGGGTCGAAAATTCGACACTAATTCAACTCGAGCTCTCAATTCTGCTTGTAAACGTGGTGTCTTTCAGTTGCAACGCTGTGTATTTCTTGAACTTCTCTACATCAGCCATATTATTCGTTATGTTTTCTGTTTTGTTATTTTATATATTTTTTCACTCGCGAGGAGAAGGTTCTGAGTTGTTTTGTTTTCCAGAATGGAAGGTATGAGTTATTCTGTTTTCCAGAAAAGACAACCGTTTGGAATTTGAATTAGCGCACGACTTAAGTTCACTTTAATTTGGAAAAATAAAAAAAATTATTTTTAATTTTTGTTTGAAACGTCTTTATTCAGTCAAGCATTCTTACGAACTAACTTAATATAATTTTATTTAATTCTTCATGTATATTATTATTTCTATTTCAGCGGAATTGCAATGTCTCGCAATAATATCTTATTTCTGGACATTGCATTTCCGCTGGGAAAATTATTGTAACATGATTCTTTGATTTTATTATTTTTTGGTTTCAGCGGAATTGCAATGCCTCCAAATATTTGTATTTGTGGACATTGCTCTTCCGCTGGGAAAATTATTGCAATATGATTTCTTTACTATTTGTTAGGAATGCGAATTTATGGGAATAGGAGTTTTTGTCTGAAGCGTTGGAAGCTTCGACATAACCCACGCGCGAGGGCTAGGTGTGTATGTATATACGCTTTATTGTTTTTCTTCACAGAGACGCTCGTTTGTTGGTTTTTTTTTATGTTGTATATATATTTTCTGGCGAGACTCGAACGTTTTTTGAATTGCGCACTGACAACGGTCGGTCGCTTGGGTTGATTATTTTCGTTTGATTTCTTACTTTTTATTTTGTTTTTTTTTTTTTCTTTTTAGGAGCGGCGCGCGCTTTAACTTATTTTATATTGCTCGCGAGGGCCAGACAGAATATTGAAAATTCTTTTTTTTTTTTCTTTTTTTTCTGCTTGTTGGTACGATGTGACACAATTTAGAACACGTAGCTACAAATATCTATGCACTCGCGATGAGCAATTGTTTTTTTTTCGTTTGGTTAATTTTTTTTTTCTTTCGCTTTATTTTTACTATTATTGTTTTATAACCGAAGGGTGAATCCCACTTCTGATATTTTAAGACTCGATTTATTAAAATACAAAAATAAAAGATTCTTATGTTAATTTAATTTTCTTTATTAAGATACACACGTCCGACTTTGATCATGGATTAACTTCGACTGACTCTGACTGGAAGAGTCAGTTCAAGAATACATACAAACATACTCATATACTTATAGATATCTACCGGCAGCTCCATTTCTCTCTTTTCATAATACAGGGTTGCCACAGTATTATCAACTCCGGACCCTGTCATTTGCCTTTCTGTCATTTGTCTTGCACTCATTTGGTTTTCACTCGTCTGTCTGTCATCAGGTTGAATATTCATTTCTTAGCATTTTATTCTCTCGTTCTATGAGTTCTTTTTCTTTCTTTAGAATTTCCACTTCTCGTTTTAATAATTCCAGCTCTCGTCTGTTTGTTGCACTGGCCTCGCCATCATCATCACTCATATGTGTCTCGTCTACCTCTGCTTGTGTGGGTACGTTGTTTTTTTTCGATGCCGTCATTATTGCCAACGTTGTCTTGGTCTTCCAAATCGTTCCGTTGTTGAGATACAATCTGTCGCTTATGCACAAAACTATGTAAAACCTTGACATGTCGGAAAACGACCTTATAAGTAATATAATTCAGACACAGACGGAGCCCTCATTGGTCGGCGTTGATTACTTATCCCCTTTTGGAATTCTAACAACGAATCTGACCTCTCAAGACATCTCTATTCCTTCGTTTTACAGCCTGGCCACATCGGGTCAAAATCGTGTCTAATATCTCAACTTTATATTTAAAACAAATCTTTTGTTTACTTCAATCCCTACCTGCTACACTTATTGGGAACTCATGCTGAACTTTATTGTAAAATCCTGCTCATGAATACGTCAATTTCTTATATTATATTCACCTATGGGTTGTCAGTACTTTACTTAATTTATAATTTTAAGAAATCTCCAATAACCACTTTCACTTATCTTTTTTTAGAAATAACCTTACTTAAAAATTACTATATTTCTACTAAAAGAAAAATTTATAAAATAAAATTAGTAAGATTTCGTTCATTAATGTTAAAATGTTCATTTGCTATTGCATTACTGTTGTACATATCTACATAAACTTATGTATTCTCTCAACTTGTTCCAAAGTAAGCACTTATCTATATTTTCCATGTATATATGTATCTATGTTCAACATACTTCATAGCACTATCTAAAGGTGCATTCATTTCTAAAAATACTAAAAAAAAATGACTGATGTATCTTTCTATTAAAACTGTGGAGCTCTCGCTCTATTTTTAATATAATAAATATGATTGAAAATCATGAAAAATTATGAAAAAACCAGCTTTAAACCATTAAAAAGTTAAAGTAATCGATAAAGAGAGAAAGATAAAAAATTGTTGTCGTATCTCGTATGTACTCGTATAAGTATTCCCTTTCATTGTTATTTAGTTTGTAAGTTTGTATTTTATTCTTATTGTTAATGACAAATCGTCAAAGAAAAAGCAATATAAATGCTCATGAGCTAGAGCAGTCGAAACATACTAAAGTAAATGACCGCCACGAGGCATTTTTTTAAAATTGATTTCGCAGGCAACATTATAGCCGCGCTTGTTATGTCAAACAGTATTATTATAATTAACTATGTAACTTTTAAATAAATAAATAAAATATTTTGTTAAGAAATAATATATGTAATATTAATTTTACTTGTTAAGCTTAATTTTAGAAGCTGGTTGACTTTGTTGGTCTCGGGATGTTCAGTCCTGGTTGTCATGTTGGTGGGTTAGTTGTTGATAAAGGTTTAGAGCTGATGCTCAGCCACGGTGGTAGGCTGATACAGCGTCAGTGTAAAAGGTGATAGGTTCTCCGCTGTCCGTTGGCATTCTTTCAAGTTAATCCATGGCACTTAGATATCTAGGTGCTGGATGTCGTTCTTCGGTGGTCATCCTTCTTATCAGTCGGTTGGAGTGGGTGGCAGTGTTCCGAATGAGTTTCTTAGCTGATTCAATAAGAAACTGGTTGCTGGGGTATCTGAGTCGCTGTCGGTCGATGTGCAATCCGGTACATATCCTGAGGATTTTCCTTTCGAATAGTTGGAGTATCTGCATTGCTGACTTCGATATGGTGTACCACACAGGAAAACTATAGCTGATGACTGGTTGGTTGCCTGGCTTAGCAGCAGCTGGCTTCTGAGCAAGGGTGAAATATGTGGAACGCAAAGTTGGCCTTCTTCAGCACTTTCCTTGTATACGGATTGAATTTCAGCAGTTCGTTGAAGTTCACTCCGAGGTACTTGGTGTTGTTTTTGGCTGCTATCGTTGATCCATCAGGAAGCTTCGGGACTAGGTTTCTGCAGGCGGCTGCAGAACGACAGCGGATGCCATTGGTGGAGGGTTTTCTAAAACACACAAGTTCCGATTTGGCCGCGTTAATCTTAATTCCCCATTTCTTGTAGAACTCGAAGAGTCTGTTGACGTGGGCTTCAACTTTGCGGGCTGCTATGGTTGGTGCTATTGAAGCTGCGTATGTGAGCGAATCGTTAGCGAAGAGTAGGTTCTCACAGTCAGTTGGCACAGGTTGATCGGACGTCATCAGGCTATATATCCCATGTTTGGATCCTTGGGCGACACCGGCTTTGAATCTTTGATGGTTTTCATCGTTGACTTGCAGTTGTCCAACTGAACGAAGAATTTTCTGAAAGAAAGAAAAGAATATATGATTTTCGTTAGTGTTAATGGAATACCTTAAAGTTCAAATTTATGGATGAGGGCTTCGATCCAGACACTGTCGAATGCTTTTTCGACGACCAGAAAGCATCCGACGGTGACACGATGGCTGTTGAGTGCTTTGGAGACGTCAGACTGAAATTTGATTAAGGGATGCAGTGTTGAGTGACCTCCCAAATTGCATGAGTGAGCCAAACTGCATGTCAGGGATAATACTGTTGTCGGTGAAGTGTTTCTTGAGCCTTCTCAGTATTAATTCTTCAAGAATTTTGCTGATGTTGTTGAGTAGGGATAGGCCTGTAGTTGGTGATGTTGTTTGATGCGCCTTTTTTGGGAATCGCCACGATCTTCGCTGTCTTCCATTTTTGGGGGAAGTAGTTGTTGTTGAGGCAGTTGTTGAGGATGATTGTCAGGATGATCATAATTGAGCTTGGCAACCTTTTGATGATGTAGTTGGATATTCCATCTGGGCCAGCTGATTTCTTTGGTTTAGAGTTGGTTATGATCTCTGCAATCTCCTCTGGGGTGCTCAGGTTCGGGCTGCCGGTTGGGTCACTAGATGGGTTGGTGTCGCTGAAGGTGCATCTGGTGGAGTTTGACGCTAAGGTGCGTTGGACAGATTCTTCCACTTCCTCAAGGAAGGCTGGCTCGGAAGGCGGATGCTTGCGAATGCTTCAGCTTTGTCCTGGCTTGATTTGACCTCTTCGCTGTTGGTGACGATTGTCTCTCGAAGGGGTGGGTTTTTCCCAATTATTTTATTGATATTCCTGAAGGCGTTGGGTCCAGGTTTAATCAGCTGCAGTCTCTTGAGGAATTCGTTGTTGTTGTGGAACTGGACTGAATTCCGGAACATCACGTTGACGCATTGTAATTCACTCCATACTGCTTGGTAGTTGCTGATGGTCGTGTTTAGCTCACGCTGGTGCATCCTCTGTAGGCGCTTCCTTAGTCGCTGTCTATGTGCATATAGATTCTGAACATACTCGGGTAGGTGCTGGTATCTGTCCTTGGATGTTCTTTGTTGTTTCTGGTTGTCCAGTGCATCACATATGGCAAACTCAATATTTTCTTGCGGAGGGGTAAGGTTTGGTTCAACATCTCTTTGTATTTTGTCAATGTCTAGTCTCCTGAAGTTTATGAAGTGGCTCGGGTGGCTGCGTCGCTAGCAGGACTGGTTGATAGAGTCTTATGTTCAGTTGAACGGCTTCGTGATCCGAGTCGCTGGGTACGGTTGTACAGGTAAGGTTGGTGATTTCTGGAAGTAGATAAACAAAATTAGAGGTTAAAAGATATAAGTCTAATGTGGATGGAGTTCTGAAAAAAGGTGGGTTTGGATTGCGATACTACAACCAGTGAATGTTCTTCACTATTTTCTTCCAACCAGTCGGTGATTGCTTTTCCTTCAGAGCTGATGGCAGTGTCCAGCCATTGATGGTATCTCGCGTTGAAGTCGCCGCCAATTAGCCCGTAAGTTGTCTGCTTTACAGTGTGGTTGAGAATATGTAGGTCCCTTCTTATATTTCCAGCGGTGGAGTGACACTTGAAGTAAACACTGATGACTGTTAGAGCTTCTCCTCTTCCTAGTTGTATGCTGACAGCGGTGGCTTCATTAGTCTGTAGCCCTGGAATGACTTCTTCTCTGGTTTTGGGGGCGATGTTATCCCTTATGAACACTGCCGTCCCTCTTCGGTTCTCGGTTTTGTCCTGCCGGAAGGTTTTGTAACCAATGACATTAATGTAGGATTCTCCTCGACATTAAAACAAGCACTTGGTTCTTTATTTATATAATAATGGTTTTTTATTTACTTTTTAAAATAAACAGGCTTAACGTTTAGAATTTAATGTGAATTTAATGGAATTTAGTGAAATTTAGCTTTTTATTCAGAGGAAAGAACCGAACTGCCATTTTCCTCTTTTCGTTTGTCTTTTTGTCCTCGTCCGTGTCGTTCAGTATTGTCGTCTTTGTAAGTTAGTACCGTCTCAAGTCCAGTGATGTCATCGTCAAATTAAATACTACATTAATGTCGTTCCTTCTGGTCACGTTGGTTTCGCTGATTAAGGCAATGTCAGGGCTGTTTTCCTTCATCCACAGGTTAAACGCTGTCCTCTTCTCCAAGCTGTACACTGAACTGACATTGTACGTCAGTATGCGGATCTTCTTCAATTGCATATTTGGAAGAGGAAAGTGGCCAGTGCCACGGACTTCTCTCCTACACTAAGCTGGGCGTAGTTCGGTGGAACAGCACTCCTTGCTTTGCCCATGACCGTAAGCAGGTCGGAACCGAAGATCCTCTGGACTTCTTTGTTTAAGTTTGGTGTCATCCTTGTCATTATTGGTCGATTTGCGGCTGGTGGATTTGTTTGCTGTTGTACCCTTGGTTTAGTTGGTTTTGAAGTTTGGGCTCCTTTTGCCATCACCGCGTAGCTGACCGCTGGCCGAGTGACCAGACAAGCTGACCTAGACGCGAACTCCTGGTGAGCCCGCTTTTCTGCCATCTGCTTATTTTTTTCGGTTTGACGAGCCTTCAGCGCTGGGCATCCTTTAAAACCGGGTGTCCAGTTTTTTTGCAGTTGGCACACCATACGTCCAACCCAGTATTCACCTTCCGCTGGCACTGTCCAGGTTCGTGGGACTTTTTACACTTCACGCACATGTATTCGCGCCCGCAGTGGCGACGTGTCCAAAGCGTTGGCAATTAAGACACTGCACGATGTCGTTGGATTTGAGGCGCTCCCAGTGTACCCTCTGGTTCATAATTAAGGTCTTAGTATAGACCTCTTTTATGTCGCAGTTTTTGCTTAACTCCACTACGAAGTTGTTGTATGTTTTGGTTTGTGCCTTCTTGGCCTTGAATTGGGAAACCTTAATTACTTGAAGCCCCTCAATACTTAATTCGTCCTCCACTTCGATGGCTGCGCACGTTAAGTGTATGCCTTTAAAAAGAAGTAGGTACTTTCTCTCATCTCGTGGTGTAAAGGAATTGAACTTTATCTTCCTCTCCTTAAGAAAGTCCTTGGTTTTGTCGAAAGCTTCTCTGTTTCCAGCGCTGATAATAGTTTTATCTCGGCGATTTACCCGAATAACAAAAAATTGGCGGCATTGCTGAAGTTTTGGCGGTGTTGTCCTTGGTTGTTGTTGGTGCTGGGTTATTAGGTGGCAGGTCAGATGTCGTTGGCGACTGAAACTTATTTTTCTTTTTAATAGCATAAGCTAAAGTACCTTCTGTAATTCTTTTAACTGTTTTGAATAACAATGATTCTATTCCTGTTAATTCTACATTTTCTGTGTCCTTATAATATAATCTAAGCTCTTCTGCTTTATTTTTGTAAGTCTGTATTTTTTCTAATAATTCACTTACCGAATGAACTTTAATGTTTGAAATTTTGTAATATAATTCTTCGGGCATATATTCAGGTTTAAACTGCTGTCTCAACTTTGCTTTTATTGGTGTCCAGTCTTCTATGTCACTAATTTTTAACACTGCCAATTTCGCTTCTCCTTGGATCTTTTCTAGGAAAATTGTCGCCACGATGAACGCTGTCACTTGATTATTTTTCCCATTGAAGGGTGTAATTTGCTTCATTTCGGCAATTGTTCGTTCTCTCACCGATGCGGGGTTTGATATTGTATTTGCCTGCACTCTCAAGCGTGTTGAGCATTGCCTGCGTTTCGTTAAGGGCTTGTAATATACTCTCCACTTCACGGTAGTTGAATTTCTTCCACTTTTGTAGGCTTTGAAGAAACCTCATTTTCATCACTAGCTAACTTGTCCAGTGCTTCCACAAGTGTTGCCCTGTATTCGATGTACTTACTCAACGCGTATTTTTTCGTACACCAAATCTACTGCATCTTTGGGTTCTTCATCATCCTGTAGTTCTGCGATATATTCCTCAAAAAGGTCCGTTGCCTTTGCCCACGTTTCTTCCAGCAACTTCAACCTGCTCTTTAACTGATTGGGATTCACACACACATTTTTCTTCTTCTCATAATTCATAAAATCAGTTTTGATCATTTTTAATTTTGTGTCAAGTTTTTTGGTTGCCATTTTTATATAAATTAAAACAATAAAAGAAAGAAAAGCAAGGAAAATCACTTACTACTTTGCGATGTCCAAAATTATGTCTCTCCGAAACCTTTGAATTTTAAGGTTATCCCACGTTCCACACTTTTTTAATCTTAATTTATTTTAATAATCCTTTAATAAAACTTCTTTATTTTTCTTAAGCTCGAAGGACCAAATGTTAGGGTAATTAACCCTTTTTATCTTTAAAGTTAAATTTAAGATTTTTCAATAAAAAAATGATAAAAAAATACACGACACGATTTTAATTTCTTTTAAAAACACACTTTATTACAAAAGGCAGTTGTTGACGGTAGCGATGGTTAAAAGAATAGTGACAGATAATGACAATTGCCCTTCAAGCAAACGAGTCCGTTTTGGATCCACAAACGTAGCGAACAACGTAAGAACGACTACGTTTTCGGATCCAATAGTGGATCCTCAAAACTGCGTTTTACGGCTCAGATTAGTATGGAAATTAGAATCACCGCTGATCCAATTGTGTATGTGTGTGATATAAATAAATTCACCATACCCATTTTGCGCATGATTGTGAGAGAGAGAGTTCACAGACTCAGAGAGAAACGAAACCAAAACGCATCGGCAAAGCATCCAAAAAAATGATGAACGATAATCGAAGCAGGCTTTCGAGTATCGAAAACAATTTGACATTTCACAATCAAAATAATTTTTTTTTGTTTTCAATCATGTTATTGTTTTTATTTCAATTTGTATTATAACATCTTCATACATATACATATGTACTTATATCTAATAATAATACTTAAAATTTAAATACTAGTTAGTTAAAATAAAAAGAGGACTTCTCCTGCCTCAAAAGATAAATAAATAAATAAAAAATATAAATAAATAAAAAACATTAATCCGAAGGTGTTTCGTTCTGACAACATTTGGAAATTTCTTTCTTGCACTTTCTGTAGAAACAAAAAAGTTAAAAATATAGGTACATATGTAATTATTTATGTGCATAGATTGCATCAAATGATTTTTTTAAGCTTACCTTCTAGAATGCTGACATGCATAATGCTGTATCTCAATATTATTGTTTTTCCCGTAATATGAACATTGGGATGCCACTTCATCAGGGAATATAGCCCTTAGGCTACAACGCACGTATTTCTCTAGTGACTGGTCTGGCATTTTCTCCAACAAGAGCTCCTACAAAAAAAGGAATTTTTATACAAATAATATAAGATAATAAAAAGTGTTGTTACCAATGCTTGATTTGTCCCATCTTGCTCTCGCAATTTTGCCTCGAATACCTTCAGGTGTTCCACGGTGGAGCATGGAATTTCCAAAAATGGTAGCTTTATGCTAGCGTCATGACTATCACGGAACTTTAATTTAAAGTCCTGCATTTCCCTTCGCAGATATTTGGTTTTCCTAATGCTACTGGTAACCAAGTTTCGTAGCTCTTCTACGCTTTTGACTAGCGTTGAAATTGATTCAAGCATGATTTTTGTTGGTGACGATGTTGATCTAATTTGTTTGTCATTGAGTGAGGTTGGCGCTGTATTGTGTGGATTTTTGGGTGTTGGGGCTATCGTAGGTAGGTTGAAAACTGTTTCTTGTGATGAATAAATTTGTTTATTGTATGAGGATTCTATATTGGGTATTATTTTGTGTTTTGGGGCTGTCGAAGGTAGTTGTGTTTTAAAAGATGTGTTTGGATATTGGTGCAGTCCGGTATTTTCGTATATATCCATTTTTTGACCGGCAATTGAGTTATGTTAAAAAGTTGATTACAATCTTATAAATATAATACATTGAAATGAAACTTACTTCAAGCTGCTGGTGTGGATTTACGAATAATTTGTTTGGGCTGATTTTTGTTCGTGCTTTGTTTGTAGGCATAAGGTTTTTGTGATAATGATTTCTGGGTACTGGTTGTCGGTCTCATAGTCGATGAGTCAATTAATAATTTTCAGATTCTTCATCTAGGAATTCTTGAGAATTTTGTATTTCTTCTACGAAAATAAATGAAATTTAGGTATATATTACGAATTTCAAATATATTAAAATTGGAAGACGACATTTTTCTGAAAACAAATAATACACAAACAAAATTTCCCAGTTCAGATTATGTGGATAGTAAGATAAAGCTAATAAGAAAAAAATATTATAAAATTGGAATATTGCATCTTTAAATAAGTTTGAAGAAAGAAGGTATTTATAACATATGTTGAATTGGCACATATAAAATTGTATTTTTCATTGGAAGTTTGACAATTTTGTTTTTAATATCTATTAAATTAAACGTTTTTGAGATTGTGGAGATTTTTTCTGAGTCGCAGCAAAGAATATCTAAAGCACTAGATTCAATTGGGAACTCAAAGAAGTTTTTAGTGTCGAGTAAACTTCTTCCAACGAATTTCTCACTTTTAATGCTTTCAACTTTAATTATCATCTCGTCTACCACGCAATAGTTGTTTGGATATCTGTTTGATAGAGAAAATAACGTAGTAGGTTTTAGTGGTACGGCAATGTTGACTTTTTCCCTTTCTGCCAATTTATTGCAAATTTGTTGAATCGGGTATGAACCCTTTTTTACCATTTTTTTTAACTGTTGCATATAATTTTCAAATTTAAATGCGCTATAACTGTTTATATTACCAAAATTTACAACATCACCCGGGATATGTAGCAAACTATGAACATTGTAAGTTAAATTGTCTGAGCCATACAATTTTTCAAAGCATTTAACAAAGTCCTTTAGAAGTTCCAATTTTCTTGGCAGTCCTCCTGAAAATTCGGATAGCACAAACAAGCAACAAAAAATGTTCGTAGTAGGCAGATGGTAAAATTCCTTTGAGAGCTGCCATTCCGGTATAGCAAAGAAACATGCGAAATTCTGTTGCTTTCCAATGTTCCAACTCACTAAATGTTCTTTGCTTTCTAGAAAACTCTCTGGGCATGCACTTTCTGAAACTTCTCAAATTTTCATTGATTGCAAGTATTGCATTTGCTTTAAGAGAGAACGTTTTTTTTTCTAACTTTGAGAAGACATTAAAGCATTTGACGCATGACTCCTAGTAGTACACAATGCATGTAGTCTATGGGAAACTGAGAAACCAATCCAACGTTGATTTTTTCCAACGAAACAGTGTTGCGAATGTGATGTTCTGTATGTTTTCTCATTTTAAAACTTTCATCCGTGCGCAAGATACTCTCAGTCTCAAGAAAGCATACTTTGTGCATTTGATATACACCTTTTGTAGTGCATTTAGTGCAATTAAAATAGCCAGAATGAGACTTTACTCCTGTAGAGAAGAAAAAAAATATATTTTAAATCATGTACTTGATGCCGATTATAGCTATCCGTTTTTTTTATTATTGATTTTCATTACTTTTGAGGCATTTTAAACTTTCAATGATGAACTCCCTTATCATCCATCATTGAAATTTTGAAAGTAATTTTATGTGTAAGACTGAGCCGAAATGAAAAATATTTTTGGATGGAAATTATAATTGAGTCATAATCTTCAGTTGTACATCAAAATATTTATTAATTTTGAAATGCAAAATTAACATTGAGAATTTCAATGATGAAAAAGACGGATAACTATGATCGGTGCCTAAAAGAGGAGGAATTGGTTTTACTTACAAATAGAGTTCGATTCTGTTAAGAAAAAAAGTTCTTAACAGATTCGATTCCTTTGTTGAAAGGAATAAAACATTAATTTTAAATTTTAAAACATTTAATATAAAATATAATAAATAATTACTGTAAAAAAACGAACCCAAGATAAAAGCTCTAGCTGGTGCATCACAAATAAAAGAACGTATTTGAAGTTCGTAAGTCTGGTCATTATATACTATTTTGTTTTGCTGTATACGCAGCATTTCTTCAACAAAAGGCTCCACAAATTTGTTAGTACATTGAGGTTTCTTGTCGCCATGAAAAATACCTATGACAAAAACTTTGTTTTCTCCGATGATATTCCCTAAAATGAGCCACAATTGACTGTTTGAACTTTTTGCCACCGGAACTCCATCTATTCCAACGTCCATATTGATTATATTTTTCGTTGGACGATAAAGTTCTATAAATTTGACTAAATGTTTTCCAATTCCTTCATAGCAATATGTTCCGTTATCCATGGCCACAATCACTTTATTGCTTTTAACGTTGTTTATTGTTCTTATATCCACAGGAAGATTTGGGTGATATTTTTTTAAAATCTTCAAAAGGGAATTAGCTGCCTCATTCGTAATATTATGTCCGACAGTCCATTCCATTATGTCTTTTCCAATATTATTTACCGAATTATCGGGCAACAAAACATTGTTTATTTCACTAAAATAAGTCGAATTCGTTGGCAAATCATCGATATATTCCGTATCAATTCTTGCCCGTTTACAAATGAAGGAAAGCTCTCGATTTATTTTATAATAATCTTTTCGATTTAACATACTTAATAAATAATTGAAAATGGTTCTGCAAAAAAAAAGACTTGTTACGCCTATCACTTTCAATTACAAATTGAAAAAATAACTTTTACTCTTTCGAGAAAATTTTCCCCACACGTTTATCCTACACTGTCTTTCTCTGTTTCTCATTAAAAAAATACTGTTCTACCTTGTGAGTGCATAAAAAAAAAGAGTAAAAGGGAAAAAACAACAAAATGCCTAGCAGACAAAGAAAAAGTGTGGTAGGTTTTAGTGAGAAACTCATTTTTGCAAGGATCCAAGTGAGTCGAGAAAATTGAGTTCGTGATTTTGCTTGAAGGGTGACGTTTTACATAAAAAATGACATACAGTCTTGTTTGATGGAGGTTCGACATGGGCCCTTTAGGTTGCGATCTTCACGTTGCAATCTTTGATGGTCGATACTGAACACAGGTATTGTGGGGCTTTCCGATTCAATAGGTTTTTCAGTGACTGACATCAACTTGTTCATTTTAACTTGTTTTTAGCTGAGACAGGAGATTTCTTGCCGAACGATTAATGTCTTAGCGTAGGGAGTCAATAGGTTCATATATGTTAATTTT
Organism: Syrphus vitripennis; assembly: GCA_958431115.1. Taxonomy (NCBI): domain Eukaryota; kingdom Metazoa; phylum Arthropoda; class Insecta; order Diptera; family Syrphidae; genus Syrphus; species Syrphus vitripennis. The sequence continues at coordinate 31,109,263 of OY288110.1, forward strand.
TTCAAACTAATTTTTTTTAAACCCGATTTAAAAGCACATCTGTGACGGAATCATTAATGTTCAAGATTTGGTTGCTTAGATCAACAAAATTAGATTTAATGACGCGAGAAAAATTCTTGATTCGCGTGATTTTTTTTTTCAAAATAAAATAAAAGATATATTTTTTATTTTTTTTGTATTCTATTTTATCCCGTGTTTATTAATCTACGAACTTTTAGTTAAGAAGATACGGCCGCTGTCTAAATGCGGGGCTGCACCGCGTTCCTTCTTTGAGTTAATTTTTAAAATTAAACTATCTAGTTGTCGGAGGAGGCGAAAATTATCAGAAGAATATCGATATCAAATATTCATATGAATCGATATTCTTTTGTTTACTTTATTTCTTTTTATCCTATTCTTAACCGAAGCAATGCATTTACTTACTAGAAGGAACATATAGCATACCCAAGCAATAATGATTGTGAGAAACTATGACCCACAATTAATATTGCTTGTGTTTGCCTTTAGTTTCCAAACAGGTCAATTGAATGCATTGGTTTTCTTTTGGTTTGCCGCAATCGTAAATTCCTCATTAGGTCATTTATTGTGAAGCAATAAAATGCATAATTTACGATGGCAGCAATTTGAGAATAAGTATGGTTTAGGACCAATACTTAACTCGCGCGATAAATCTAAGCTTAATGTATGTACGTAATCGCAACTTTTAATGAGTTCATCAATTTTGGATAATTCGTTATAAATATGACGACACTTGTTGTTATTTTCATTAACAGACGATGTGTGCGAGTCATTTTTATATCCTATTTACACCAAACTCAAAACGAGGTTTTCAGCTAAAAGTTTTCGAAAACGCAGATACGAACTAGCACTTTTTGGGAGGAAGAATTGTCGTGTAACAATGATAAGTACTTCAAAAACCAAAACTTTGTATATCTAATATACTCTGCAATGAACTAACGAATCTGGGAAAGCAAGATACAAACTATAGAAAGTTTATATCATTAAAAAAAAAGAATAGCAATAGCAGTATATCCGTTGGGATCATCCGCTGAATATAGGACGGTTTCAGCTCTCTTCTGTGTAGGTGTATGCATACTTGTGAAGACATTTTGTCAAGAACTTTGGCGTGTTCTCAAACCAAGATTCTTATGCGCATATCCACTAACTAAACAATTTATTAAGGAAAACGTCGAAGGTTTCGAAAAACTTGGTTTCCCTCAATGTTTTGGAGCTATTGGTATGGATAGTTCATTTATAATAATAAGTTATAAATTTGTTTTTTTTTTTTTTTTAATTTGAATTAAGATGGTTGTCATATGAACCTCCGGCTCAGGATGCTGTGAATTATTACTATTATTAAGGATGGCACTCTGGCTGTGGTTGATTATGGGTAAGGAAATTTAAATCGCAAATTTTGTTGCCTGTATTTAAACGTAGGAAGTCCAGGCTGTTGCAATGATTCCAAAATATACGAAGATTCATTTGTAAGGCAACAACATCGGCCACCCATTTTAAAGGAAATGTCAAAAAAAATATGTGGTGCGGATGTGCCTGTAGTGTTAATCGGAGATTCAGCTTTCAGGTTTTCGGAATCTTTAATGAAACCCTTCCCATTTAGTACCACAGCCTCACCAGCAGAAAAAAATGTCAACTACGCTCTTTCCAAATGTCAAAGAGTTGTTGAAAATTGCAACCAAAATATGAACAACAATCCGCATAGAGAGCAACCAGACCAATCTATCTATCAACCTACTTATCCAATCCATCTACTTTGCTATCTTTTTATTGCCCTATATACCTACCTACCTACTTATCCACCTGTATACATTGCTATCATTTTATTAACCTAACCATCTAGCAATATAATTACCTAAAAAAAATTAAAACACTCACTACCCAATAATTTTTTTTAATTTGTATTTTTATTCTTTAAACATTTAAAAAAAATGTTCATTGAATTTTTTTTTGTTCCTCTACAAATTCTTTTAGGAGACCTACCTTCTCCTCTTCCAATTTAAATTTTTTCTCGTCAAGTGCACTGCACTTGGCCATGAATGCATCGATCTTCTTATTAATTTCTGTCTTCTCCATTTCTGCCTTTCTCTTTGCAGACCTGTACGAAGAGGCCTGGCATCCGCTAGAGGAAGAATCCTCTCCCATCGGAGAGGATTCTCCGATGAGAGAGAATTCTACCTCATCGTACCGGGACATTGAATATCTTGATTTTTCTGTCGGGGACGCATCGACCTGATGAAAGTCCTCAGAAACTGAAAATTCATCCACTGGAAATTAAACAATTAAAAACGAACAAATATGTACCTAATTATTAAAATGCAAATAAAGCTTTGAATTAAATTTTAAAATACTTTACCTGGTGACGGGACACTGTCATTTACTAAGTTCCTCAAGTTATTAATGTGATGTGCACCGAAAATTGTATGCACTTTTTGACATACAATGGCCAATCGGAAGGCGAACCTCCAGAAGGCCCAAACTTCTTTTTTTTAGCCTTGGAATATAAAAATTGGTTAATATTAAATAATGAAAATAAATGTTAGAGATGTATGTACATAATATTGCATGTACTTACTAGTATTTGGTGGACAGGTTATGCATTAAATGCTGCTGAGATCTCGGCATAGATGTGTCCGTTTTTTCGATTGCCGCGAAGGCCAGGCTCTTTTTCGGCTTAAAGCTCCAAGAGCAACTCCTCATCGTCGGCCGTCAATAATGGCGGAGGGCGGTGCGGAGGACTGTCTTGTCGAGAAGGTAAGTGACTAATGAAGTTAATGAAGTTGCGCATGTATCGAAATGTCGGAAGGCAACCATTGTTCGTTAAGTTTATTAACTTTATTTCGGCGTTTGAATTTTTATTTATGTATATAATAATAAAACACGTTTATGTTTATGTTTTATTCTTTATTTAGCACCGAACTTCAGCGTTCGATCCGTTTGAGATATTAATACAATCTGCCCTCATTATAGATTTGTCTTAATTTGAGCTTAAATAGTCAGCCCTATGGAGGTAACCGTCGGAGCGGAATTCTCTCCGAAATTCTACGAATCGAAGACATTTTGCTTCGAGGTAGTTCTCTGATCAGCTGATCGGGAATTCTCTCCGACGAAATTAAACGCATGTCATTTGCATGCGATGCTTTGCGATTAAGTAGGCCAAATCTCCGAACCTCCGACAAGTTCTGGTCGGGCAAGTTTTTCTTAAAAAAAAAAGATTATTAAAATGTAAGTAATAAACAAATAAAGTTTATTTAAGTTAACTTTTTATTTATAATGGACTTTTTGTTGTTAGGCAAAACGAAAAAACGAGCTCACATCAATACGATGTAGTTTCCTTCGGCAAAAAATCTAAGGCAAGCTGCTAATTTATGTTCCGGAGTGACATAATCAGACCGATGATTTGTTTTGTATTTATGTTGGATCTGCTCCAAAACAAAAGCAAACGCATTTTTATTCAAGCAAAAGTTTTTCTTAAATCTGGAAGAGAATTGTAGAATTAGAAGATAAGAATTAGATTAGAAGATAAGTTTACTTACGTCGCGCCAAATAATTCACTTATATTGCTTCCGTTTCTCAATTTTCTCCTGTTTTCTTTATTATGTGCCCATATCTCGTGTGATTCAGCGTACAAATACAGCGTCCAAATACTATCCATTTCTCTTATAATTGTTTGTATAAATTCTAAAAAATAAATAATATTATGTTTCAAAACTATTTTTTCACTTTATTTTTTTTGATACTTCAAATGTTTGGAAATAAGGATGAGACATTCGGCCCAATCGAGGTAACCTTCGATAATTTTTAATAATAAAATAAAATAAACACTATATTTAATTTTTAATAAAATAAACACTATATTTTATTAAAAATTATCGAAAATATATCGCATTTTCTATATAACAGTCAATTTGCACATCTCTGACTGAAATTTATATCCATCGCAATGCGTTGTTGCATTTCTGTAAATTTTGTTGCGATGACAGCTACCTCGAACCGAAATTAAATCTCCGACAAAGGATGCGTTGCGGAAAAAGTTCCGCTCCGACGCGACGGTTACCTCGATAGGGCCGAGTATGTGAATTCTTTCTTGCAGATGCAGATGCACAGTGCACTAAGTGTATCTAAATAGAGAATTGGCTTAGACAATTCTCTAGAACGAAATTTGATCGTTTTGTTTATCGAAGAATTGTTGAAGACAATTCTTTTTAGGTGGGATTAAGAGTGTAGGAAACTATGTGGCGTATCATAATTGAGTGACACCTACCCCCTTTCAAAGTGTGCAGTTCAAATCACTTACTTAAACTCAAGACAGTTCCATTGTTACAATATAACATTTACATTTTTGATCCTGTTTTTTTTTTATTATTTACACACATTTTTCTTATTCTATTCTACGCAGTTGTATAATTTACTTCATTTTTTGAAAGAGTAAAAGGGTCTTTAAAATTTCTTAATTGAATTTTTGGTGTTACAACATGCGCTGATGAAATTTGTGTCGCTTCCGACACCTGACTTAGCAAAAATTGCACACAAATAGGTGGAAATCCGTGCAATGATGGACGGTAGTCACTTCCAACACGTTCTGGCACACAAATTGCGCAGCAAAATGTGTAACGTCGTGCGTTGGTGGATGTTGGGTGCGATTAAGGTTGAGGTGCACCTTGAGCACTAAAATGTGCAAATTCTTGCACTGGTTGGGTTTTTTTGGCTCTTCGGACGCCTCTCGCGTGGCCGATATCAAAGAAGTTTTTGTGCCATTTGGTGCACCAGATGGCGGGGGTGGTGACAATTCCAAAAAAAAAAAAACAAGAGAAAGCCGTCTCATAAAACGTGCGCCGACTTTTTAATTCTCTATTTTTTTTATAGTTCTGGCAGTAGTACTCGATTTTATTTCTGTTTTTTATGTTTTCCATTTGAATATTTTTTAAAGATATTTCATTAATAAAGTTTTCAGTGAAATTTACATGAACAATTGGAGCAATAACATTATTTGTAAAATTTTGATCTCTGTTTTTAAAATTTAAGTTTTTTATTTTCAAGTTACAATTTGCGAATTTAATTGTGTTGTTATTTTTTATAAACATTTTTTTTTAATTACAGTTTTGAATTATTTCTGTAAATTCTATAGTTTTGGTAACGACAAGCCCTTCTGTAATTTCTTATATAGCAATCATTCCATTAGTTCTTAGATTACAAATGTTACTTTCTTCAAAAGCGTTTCTAATGCATTCGTTTTTGTGTTCACGTATTTTTTTCACTTGCAATTGGTTATCAGCTTCGTATTAGAGCTCTTGATACCCGGGTACCCGGTACATTGACCGGGTACCCGGGTACCCGGACATTCCGGGTATTACCCGGGTCACCGGGTACCCGAAACATGATCGGGTACCCGGGTACCCGATTATGTTTTGGGTACCCGGGTACCCAACACGTGCGGGTACCCGGGTACCCGGCTACCCGGGTAATACCCGGAAATTTAGTTACCCGGGTACCCGGTCAGTGTACCGGGTACCCGGTCGAAATCAAGAGCTCTACTTCGTATACTTTATTCCACTGTAATATTACTTCTTCTATTGGATGATCTAATTCTTGAAATTGCTCATTAGGGAATGGAATTACTAAAGCCTTTTCAAAAATAAGGGAAGAGAAATTAGGAACAAAAATTACTAAAATAAAGTTTCTGAGAACGCTTGTTTTCATGTACAACAATTGCCCTAATGTTATGTTGTAGTCATCTTTCTCTTGTTCAGTTAAAATATCATGAGGTAAGACGTTAAGTCTGCTTGCTAGTAAAACATCGAAGAGTTTTTCTAATTGCCCATTTATGAGATTTATATCAGCGTATAGTTGAAAGTCAATTGAAATTTTTCCGGAAAGGAAACAACTTTGTTAATTTTGTTCGTTATTTGGTCGAGATAGTTTTTCAAATTGGATTGTTGGTTGTTAACGTGATCCACAACCATTTTCAAGTTTTTTATCAAATCATTATTGATTTGAACTTGTGCATTTGATTCTTCTATTAAAAGTTTGTTATTTGATTCAAGGTTCCTTAAATGGTTATAAATTTCTTCAGCGTCATCGCTGTCCATATTCCCAAATGAAAATTTCAAGGCCTTGCCTTCAATATTTATTAGACCTAGCTTAAGTCTTTTGTCTTTGTAAATGGAAGGAATAATAAGACTTAACTTGTGTTTAGCCAATATTATTTCCTGATATAAAAAGTCATAATCACTACTTTTAACCTTATTTTAGACATTCAAATTATTTTCTAATTTTATCAAAATATTTTTATATTCTGTTAGGTTACAAATATGAAGGATTTTAGTGTAGTCCCTGACGATATTTACTTTTTGTTATTTTAAGATGGTGAACCCATCCTCCGTGATGATTGGTGTGATGGTTATTTCCTGTGTGTGTTTTCTGAGTCAAAAAGGCCAGAAAAATTACCCACTTAGTCAACATTCTGCAATGTAAATTAATTATTTTGGTGAGAATTTTTTCGTTTCATTTGATTTCGTGAATATTTTGTATTTCTATTTATTACTAGTATCAATGACGTAATTATCTTCTACTCTAAACTGATTTAACTTTTTATATTAGATTTAATTTTGGCAATTTCCCTGTTTCTAACTTTACATTGTTCAACTCATAATTTCTATCCTTTGATTGATTAATTTTATTAATACCATTGATTTTATCATGTTTATATTTTTTGAATAAAATTTCAATTATCCTACCGACTGCGCCAATAATAAAACAAGTTTATGTTTTATTCTTTATTTAGCACCGAACTTCAGCGTTCGATCCGTTTGAGATATTAATACAATCTGCCCACATTATAGATTTGTCTAGAGCTAAAATAGTGGAAAAGGACATTTAAGATGTCAGATTGCAATAATTTAAGTTTTTCGTCCTCCTGGTACTCGTTGGGTTTGCGATATTGTGTTGCGCATTTAATTCCTTTTATGATTTTATCTATCAAGGACGAAAGAATTTTTCTGCTACTAATGTTATGCTTTGTATTTTTGACAAATTGATAAGTTTTTTTACCAAGGTTTCGGAATAGTTGGTTAACACATTCAATCTTTTGGGTGGTATGGTTGGGAAAAGGTTTGGCTTCCAAAAGATTTTTGTACACATTACTGTCACCATCAGCAACAAATTATCAAAAACCACCCCATAGTTTTCGAAACCATTGTTAAGTGTCTATGCTGGACACTTGTTTTACCAACCAAAAGCGCAACGTTGAGAATATAATTTAAACTTTAATTATATTCTCCCAAAAAACCGAATTAAAAAACTGCTGGTGAGCGAAATAAAAGGCTGCGGTCTTCTCTGTACGAGATGTCAAATTATAATGTTTTATTCACTGGATCACGTCGGGGTCACCATCTAAAGCCGTCTACCAAGATGTCCGACTCCGTTTTAGTCGATGGCCCAGTGTAGCTTTTGTTGCATGAATGCTGAGGTATATCACTACTATCGACTTTATTTTCGTTCAGCTTACATATGTAGCAATACTTGTTCCTTACACCATAATATAGAACTTTTTTTTATTATGGCCAATAATGGTTGCAATCCCTGATAACGCCTTGTAATTGCAACCATAAGATCTATGTGACCAGGCTCCGTCAGTGACCACAGTGATTAGAGGATAACCATTTTCATCAACAATCCCATTTTCTCGGCCAATTTTTTTTTCTTCTTCAATTGCTTCTCTCATTTGGCCCTCAGCAGATTCAATCCAAACCTTTTGTGGTGTTTTCAAGTTTTGGATAAAGTTTGGAAGACATGAATAGAATATTAATCGCTTCAAGGACTCTGTTGTGTTCACCGAACAAGAAAGAAAACAACCTTTTTACTTGGTAGTCAAAATGAGAGTGACTCAAACTCTATTCATTATTTCCTTCGTTACCTATTCCGAATCCTAGATCATCACTTCCAGGGTTCCAGGTCAACCACGCAACTCGTTTGCACTGTGTATATCCGTTTCCAGCTAACATTGTACCAACCACAATTTCTTTATTTACTTCCTGACCATTTTCTTCATTTGCAAGTGAATAAATTGAAATCCATGTTGCACATATTGCACTTGAATAATAGTTTTGAGCTAAGCCCTAAAATAAAGAAAATAAAACTTGAAGAACGTATCTTTCCCTTATGATAATAATTAAACAAATAATAACTTTGCCGAGTTTCTTGAATAAGTACTATTGTAAGGATGGGTTTAATCTATTTCATTAAATAAAACACAATATTTCGTCTCACGTTTTAATTTATTTACGACTTACTCGGACGGGCGCGGCGTTGGATCTGGACTGAAAATACAAAGTTACTCTCAGACTGAACTCACCATGAACAGATTTATAGATTTATATATACATTTACATTTTTATAGTAGTCGTTTTTTTGTTTTTAACTTCGGCGCAGTATAGATTTTGTATTTTCCGATATTTGTATCCATGGTGGCTGATATTTAACTGTTGGGTATATACTTTCTTTATTTAATAGCGCGCGTCGCTTGGGTTTCATGGGATGTTTTTTTTTTGTTTTTTTTTTCTCGACTGTGCAAACACGATTGAACAAGCTTGTGCTTGCGTAAGGTGACGCTCGTCTTTTGTATAGTTTTTTTTCGCGATGGGACAGACTAACCACTCGTTTATATTTGTATACCTACTTGTAGGTATATCTTTTTTTTTTCTTTTTCTGTTCTTCTTTCGATAGGTGGATTAACGATCCCACTTCTGATTTGGTAAGGATGGGTTTAATCTATTTCATTAAATAAAACACAATATTTCGTTTCACGTTATAATTTATTTACGACTTACTCGGACGGGCGTTGGATCTGGACTAAAAATACAAAGTTACTCTCAGACTGAACTCACCATAAACAGTCATATAGATTCATATATACATTTACATTTTTTACTCTTATAAAATAAAAATCCCTCCCACCGGCAGCTTTGTATTTATTTAGTTTACAGATAATAATTCTCTTTATATTATTTTCATTACATGCCTACACTATATTATTCAATGTGCATCCAAACATTGTTCCATGCAAGGAAATCTTCTTTAAACTGTTTAGAAATTCATTTAAATCTATTACACGCCTGCCCTCTGGAACAAATGCACAGTCGTCCACTCAATTGTGTTGTCAACCTTCATAGGAATTTCAAACTACTGTGGAACTTCATTAACATTGTTCACGTTGAGGGAACATCCTCCGGAACAGGATTTTTCTTAACATTCCTACAATCAATACGTAGGTTAATTATTTTTAAAAAATTTTTCTTAGTTTAAAAAAAAGTAGCTATTGAATATTTTTTTTTTTGTACCAATTTTTTTGTATCACGCTTTTTATATTTCTCTCTGAGATCACAAAAATATAAAAATATGCACCTGACAACAAAGAAATGTGAGAGCGCATGTGCAATATACTTGACCATGATAAATGACCTCCTACCCTCCCTTTAAAATTTTTCTGAGCAACCTTGACACACAAACCTACAAAAAAATATTCATCCAAAACACAACGGCGAGATGAAAAAAACGTAGGAGAAAAACAATATCAGCCACACAAACAGAACAGACAAAATTATATGCGAGCGCATGTGCCATATACTTTTTTCCCACTTGGACTATCCTCCAGTTTCATCCACTATTTAACAACATACATAAATATGTATCCATACACCGAACTGATGAGATGAGAGAAAATAAATGACGAAGAAAAACAATTTATAAACTAAAAACAGCAACACACACACAAATTAAAGCGCATACACTTGGACCAACCTCACACCATCCATCATAAACATTTTCCAACCACCGCCGCTCTGTTTCAGTTGAAATCCAACAACAGGTTTTTTTTTATTATTCAGTTTCAGCTGTGAGAAAAAAATATATTATGAAAAAAAACAAGAACAAAATATATGAGAGCGCATGTGCGATATTTATTTTGGAGAAAGAACAAAGAGAGTTGGTGCTGTTACTGCAGTGGATTTCTTCTGAACTGCACACTTCTTAAGTGCGTGTGGAAAGAATTTTTTAGTATAAAAACGCAAAAAAGACCTTTTTTCGAAAATTTATATAAAAAAAACTAATGAATGTAATGACTTTTTTTAAATTGAATCTAGTAGAAAATATATCAGAAAAAAATAATAAAAATGATTTAAACTTGTGAAGGTTCTGCTTCCTTCACAATGACATTGCACATCTGGAAATATTATTTTACTATTTTTAATGTTTAATTTTTTTTTTTTGTAAAGCCTATTCAGTGTATAATTCAATAGAGTTATTATAAGAATGAACATCAGAAATATCAAAATTAAAACTGAAAAGCCCCACGATTTTGAAGTAACAAAATGGTAATATTGATATTTTTCTATTAAAACACACCTTTAAACAAACTATAAATTAGTAAAACAGTATCTGAATGCATTGAGTCATATTCTATTATCTTTCTTTTATTTCATTGAAAAAAAAGTAAAAAATGCAAAAGTTATAGTTAAAAACGTTCGTTCAAAGTGATATAAATTTAACCATTTCACGATATTTTTTTCAAGTATATTTTTTTTTAAGTCTATTCATTATAACATACTATATGTTCTCATAAAACCAAATCAAATAAATAAAAAGTTAATTACTTTAGCTGCCCTAAATTTTTGAAAATTGAGTTCGAATTTTCACAAAAATAAATCACTCCTTACTCTCGTAAAAGTATTGAATTTGCTATTTATACAATTATAATGATATCTGTAAGTAAGTATATCTATTACCTACATAAAAAACCAAATTTCAAGAAATTACATTCACAAATAACAGAATTATGTAACAATTAGTTAGTGCTCTACCATCAAAATGCAAAGGAAACTTACCCTTAATTGAATGAGAACTTTCCTTAGCTTGGAGTTATGATCTTTTAGGTCATATCCATAAAGAACTATGTCGTCCATATATACAAAGCAATCGAACCACTGTAAACCAGTGAGGACTGTGTTCATCAGGCGTTGGAAGGTTGCAGGAGCATTTTTTAAACCAAATGGCATCCGATTATACTTATAATGTCCAAAAGAAGTGCTAAATGCAATCTTGCTTGGATCTTTCTCGTCTATCAAGATTTGGTGAAATCCTTTAGCCAAATCCAAAGTGCTGAAATATTTAGCTCTACCCAATTGATCAAATATATCGCTAATATTTTGTACCCCTATGGGGTTTTCCGTTTCTTTAATGTTCATTGCTAGTACTTTTATCTTATTGTTTTCTGGTCTAGCAATGGTTTCACCTAGATAAACGCTTGGGGAAATAACTTAGACAAATTGAAACACCTTATTGTTTTCACACCTTTTTGTCTTTTTAATTGTTTTTACAACGAAAATTACACTATTCACGATATATAAATTGTTTTAATTCGTTTTCTTCAAAAAAAAAACTTTATTCAAAAATATCAACTTAAAAATATCTTTACAAATTTATCTTAAACTAGTGAATGCCCGATCGAACGACTTGACGATCTGAACCGTATGACTGCTCTCGCTGGACGAACTCCGGATGGTTTTTATACTGCTATAGGCTATAGGTTAAGCTGTAGATTAAATTAGTTTTTACTAATTTGTTTAAAAAAAAAAATTATTTTGGCAGAGGTTCTGCTTTATTGAAATTCAAAATACAATTGATACATTTTTCTTCGTGGGGGATGTTTGCTGACTTGCAGTTTAAGTCACGTAGGCTGCTGTGGTGTTGATCTCTATGAGATGTTTTCTGTTTATGATGGGGAACAATTTGCTGAGTAGCATTTTGGACATCTCTTTGTAACGAATTTGAAAACTTTTACATTTTAAATGAAATTATAAATATACATTCATAACGAACATATAAATATATTTCCCGATTCCTACAGAAATGAAGCGATCCATCCCGATATCGATATAATTCGATATCGTAACAGACCTCATCATCTTTAGTGAAATGCGTCGATGTCATACACTTTCATTCTTATACCACCATATTTCGACTCAACAGCCGAGTTATAATCCGATTTTACTAAAAGTATATCTTCCTAAATCTACTATCACAGTTGAGTCATAATAACTCATAGGATGTTGAAAGATTCTCCTTGACCTTCGATTATCCATCTGATTATCATAATTCGCCGAATACATCGATCGTTCCCCTAAGTAAGAGTCCAGGTAGTCATAGAGGATGATATGAAAGAGAAAGGAGATGGGTTTAACCACCTCTGGCTCTCAGAAAAGAAACCTCCTACTTCCTTCTAACTACCTGACTCAAAGAAAGGAATCGTAACCTTATCCTACACACTATGTTTCGTTCATACCTGTTATCAGACATGAAGTCCACGATGTTTTCGCATAAGGGTTGTCTGCGCTGCTACAACCACCTGATCTAAGGGTGCACGTACGCTAACTCAATTGGCTGAGTGGGGTTCTTGCAGTTGGAGCGAGACGGTGTTACATTATTTTCGACCAGCCAACCTCGATCTTATAGGTCAGTTTAAATGTTAAAAATCCTAGGACCCGAAAGAATCTATTACCTGAACAGATCGTCGTACTCTTTTTTCGATCGTATTTGTCTTAGTTTAGAAAAATGTTTGATCCTTTTTTTTTTGTGATTTATGATGAGGGAAACATAGGTGTTCGTGTTCCTTGAATCGTACTTCCCCCCCCCCCCCCTATCACACCAGATGTACTACCTGATATGAAACCTTTGGTTTCCACTTGATTCAGATGTTCAGAAACCCCTTATTCGAGAGACACTGATGTTAATGCGCTCTCTACCTTTCTTTACCCTGCCCTAATAAGTAAAAGATCATCTCCCTTTACTTTCCTGTAATCGACTCTCTTTTAGGCATAAATAACTTTTATTGAGAATCCCCTTTACCGAACAAGAGAAGCCTATAAAGTATAAACTTCCCTTAAGTTCTCGAATCCGACTCTCTCTGACCCTTCAACACTTAACTTCACTTCATCATAATCTATCAGTTACGTCTCTGATAAAATTAAACGGTGAATTCGTATCTTGAATGTCTAAATATACCACAATCAAAACTTTAAATTTTCATTTCTTTTTATAATTTTATTCATCACACATTTTTCTTAACTATAATTTTCACAAAAGTAATCCATAACTAACATATACTTCCGCTCATCTCTTTGTCTAAATGCAAAAAAAAAATCTTTCTAAAAATTTGTTCTTTTCGAAACTAACATATGTACATAATCTTCAACAAGATTATATTTTCTTTTAACGATTATATTAAGGATTTGTTTAAGGACGTACTGAAATTACTTCTTTTCAATCAAGTCCATTATGAATGTTTTTATTTTGATTTCTAATAAATTTGTGGTTTTTCTTTTTCGTTTTTCGTTTCTTATTTATCTTGAACTTACGGATTTCAAAATTTCATGACTTAGTCGTTTGTTCTCTAGTAATTGTTTTCTAATTTACCACTATATAATATATACATTTATTGCCGTTCAACACAAAAAAAAATATCTCAAAGTTTGTCATTAACTTTAAAATATAATCCAAATTAAGGGAATTTCAAATGTTTATAAATCAATTTGTTAAATCAAGATTATAATAATATGTAATAATGAATAAAAATAATAGTTTCACTCACCAGATCTTTTCCTTGTTGATGTGCACACGAACTCGGAGTTGATTGATGTATTAGCTGTTAATAATTTGTTTTTAAATTAAAAGATTATTTCACAAATTGATTATACTCGTTCCTTACTGTTTTTACTAGCGATGTGTTTTCTTGATTTTGATTAATCCTGAAATTTGTCTTCAAAAGGAGCGGAAGAATTTACAAAATAAAATATCTTAAGTTAACTAATCCCTACTCTACTATAAGAATCTCAAAACTGTAAGGATGGTTTAATCTATTTTTCTTAAAATAAAAACACAATATTTCGATTTACTTTATAATTTATTACGACTTGTACGGGCGGGCGTTGGATCTAAACTGAAAGTATGAAATTACTCTCAGACTGAATTCACCACGAGCAGTCTTATAGATATATACACATTTACATTTCATACTCTTAAAAATAAAATCCCTCCCACCGGCAGCTTTATATTTATTTAACTTACAGATAATGATTCGCTTTCAATTATTTTCATTACATGCCTACAATTCGGCCGTCCTGATTTGAAATCGTCCCGATTGACCTTTCTCACTGAAGTTTATATATGGTTTAAGATTTGAAACTTCCCATATCCCCGAATAAGGTATCTGACTTAATTGGAACCCTTCTACATCTTTTATTAAGTACCTATCATTTGGTAGTACTTGCTGTATTTCGTACGGTCCCTTGAACTTGGGGATAATTTTTTTACATACTCCCGGTTTACTTACAAAGTTCTTCGTCATAACAAAGACTCCAACTTTATACTCTTTACTCACTCTATTTTTGTCTTTCACCTGTTTGTTATAGTTTTGTTGACGTACAATTCTTTCAGATGCCTTCTTTCTTATCTCTACTAAATCCCTATTTTTATCATTATCATTGATTTCTTCCAACTTTTCCCTCAATTGATCTACTACCTCTCCCCTTTGTCTTACTCCAAAAAGTAATTCACTTGCACATGTACCAGTACTTTTATGAAAAGTATTGTTCATAGCAAATTCAATTTTCGGAAGAACTTTATCTAATGTAAATTCCGTACCACCATTAGAAACTTTAGCAAGCATGGGAGCCAACATACTCGTCGGGCTGCCGGTGTCTAGAAGGGTACCTACTAATATTTTATATGCTAAATAACTTATCTTAAAATTAAAAATAATACTTCTTACGTAATTCTCCTCTTCATCTTCATACTGGTTTAGGTGGTGTACGACAACGGCTTTCCTTTTAGGGCATGCAGCAGCAAGATGGCCCATCTCAGCACAGATGTGGCAGGATCCCAGTGGTCGTTTGGGTTTGCGGCAATCTGTTGCTACATGTCCCAACGAATTGCAATTAAAGCAGCGTATTGGTTTGGGCTCCGTTCCTTCTGCAGTAACTGCTCGCCGTGATGTTGATGGTATGGCAACCTTGGTTTGGTAGACACTATTTTGCTTTTAGGTAACTGAATTTTACTGAACGCCTCTGACAGCTCACTGATGGTGTTGAAACATTGCATACGTGCCTGTGATTTTAGATGGGTATCTGGAATACCCTCAATGAAGTCATCGAGCAACTCTTCTTCCTCCAGTGATAATTTATTTGCTGCTATGGTTTTCTCGTACAACTACTGTTGAAACGTTTCCGATGGCTGCCACTTTCTTCCTTCGTAAGTCCTCTTTAAAGTCAACCGGCTTTCTTTTGTCATAAACATTTTTGTCATGTCTTTTATTATCCCATTTGTTTCCATTTTCACTAGGTCGGTTCTTGAATGGAACCATTTGAGGGCATTGCCCTTCAAGCGACAGGACAATAAAATTCTTGCACTCATATCGTTCAATTTGTAGGCTTCAATTAAATTTTTTAATTGTGTTACCCAGTGGGAGAAACATTCACCATCAAAGTCTGGTAACAGCTCTTTAACACCGCTGTTAAAGTAGTCATTCTGTTTGGGTAATTGACCTACTTTTGATGATTCATTTTTTAAAAGTTCATTTTCTTTCCCAGCATGTTGTTCTCTCTCGTCTGCAAATCTATTTCTTTCTTCAGTGCGTTCATTTTCTTTTCATCATTATTTTCTCTCTCGTTTGTCTGTTCGCCTCCTTCTGTAGTTTTCGCTTTAGTATGGTCATCTACGTGGACTGATATATCGTCTTCTTCATCTTCATCGGATACCAACTCGTCGTCGTCATCAACGTTGTCGTCTGCTGTGTTGCTTTTGTGTGCGTGTTGTTTCATTTTCTCTGGGAATGGAAACTCACCACGCTCCTTTTCTGGGACTGCGAGTAGTCGTAATAACAACTCGCTCTTGTTCCCCGTCGTATGCTGCCCCAGTTGTTGTAGCCATAATTTTAACTGCGGCGCAGTATTGATTTTGTATTTTTCGATATTTGTATCCATGTTGGCTGTTATTTAACCGTTGGGTATATACTCTCGTTATATACTAGCGCGCGTGCGTCGCTTGGGTTTCGGGGGTTGTTTTTTGATTTTATTTTCTCGACCGTGCAAACACGATTGAACAAGCTTGTGCTTGTGTAAGGTGACGCTCGTTTTTTGTATACTTTTTGGTGCAGAAGATGAAGTTTGTTTCAGAGTAGTAGGTGCAGAAGAGGATATATGGTTAGAGTGAGAAGTAGGGGAGGGGTTGAGAATATGGGAGCTTTGAAAGTTGGGGTACTTGCTTCCAGATCTGAGGTCAAAAAGTGGAAATGAATTAGAAGGGGGAGATTGGCTTGGTTGAGCGAAAATAGGAGTGAGATTGAAGGAAACACGTTTTCCTGGAGGTTTATAAAGAGTAGGGGCAGTAGGGAGCTTATGAGAATTGGAGGGGTTGTTAAAGTAGGGGAAAATATTTGTTTTGAAGCTCCAGTTGGGGTCGTATCTGGGAACATTGACGGGTTTTTTGAATGGTTTGTTAAGAAGTTTATTGAATGGTTTGTTAAGGTTGGATGATGAGGGGATTGGGTTCTTAGAGCTAAGTTGTGGTTTTTTCGAGGGGCTGCGCTCCCATTTAAATAATAGCATGTTATTCAGGCGGAAGAATCCACTAGGGTCCTGAAAAATCCAGTCGTATCTTGAGGGTAACTGAATCTTAAAACATCTGGGTGAAATACGGTTACACTTATGGTATGATGGAGAAACCACGTCTGAAGAAAGACTTAACCCAGGATTCATTGGCGGGAATGGGAGTGTTTTTCAGGCAGTAATACGTACTATTGTCAGATTCAAGTTTATTTAATCTCTTTTTCCAATCTGACAAGCTCCATGGGTGACCAAGCTTAAATACTGTAGGTGATGACTCCCTTGTTGGAGTAGTTTGCGATTGTTGGGAATTTACAGCGACTTCAGGTACCAATGGTGTACAAGGAGAAGAAGTTACAGCTACTTTTTCGGTGTGTATGGGAGGCGTAGTTTCAGCGATCTGGATTTCTTCAAGAACTGAAAGGCTATTATACACAGTAACGGGTGCAAGTGGTGGATATTTAGGTTCATCAAGAAAATCATTAATAACTTGCCGCATGTCTCGCGAATGTCTATTCAAGGAGCTCATGTCCTGTTGCATTTCCATAAACCGTTGACCATTGATACTGACGTTGTATCCAATTGATATTAATTCCGCAGAGACTCTGGACAAAATAGATTTGGCACTGTGTAATTCATCGTAAATTCCGATGAGGAAGGATGGATCGGGGGGCGTGTAGGTAATAGATAATGTTGTTTTAGAGGAATCACTTTGAAAATGAACCTCGATATCTGATCGTAGGGATTTCAGATTGGAGGAAACGTTACTACTGAGCTCGCTAAGTGAGTCATGCAAAGAGTCAGACAGTTTTTTAAAGGAACTAGTGCATTTTTCAATATCAAGAAGCTTAGAAAAACACTGGGAATTGTTAGTTTCACATTGTTGGTGTAATTCTTCAGTGCTTTTAACAAAGACGTCATATTTTTTTGAAATCTTTTGTATTTTGTTTAGGCAATCAGTATTATTATTGTCTATTGAGTCACTCAAGCATTTAATAGCCAGCATAATATGAGACAGAGAAATGCCCTTACATTCATCACAGAAAAACATGAAATTTTTATTGTAGTCTTTAAGATACACGAGCGATCTTTTGTTAAGACCAACACAGGAGATGTGATATGATTTCCCGCAAATACCACTACAACATATCCACTCAGCACTGGAATCGGTGTCGACACAGATTGGATTTCCGCACTTTGATGACATAGTTAAATTTAATTTTTAAGGTGCAAAAAGAAATTAATTGGGACACAGTATCGTTGGAAAAAGATGCTTCGGTTTGCAAAAAAGAAGGTGGGTTGATATTTTTGATTTTTATGGTTGGCAAACAGCAAAAAAATGCGTGGTTGACAAAAGTAGAGGTGAGTGAAACGCGTTACACAATTTTTCAGTTTAGAATTATTAATAAGGGCACGAACATTAAAGTGACGAAAGAGTTAATTGCGGAGCAAACGATAAATGCGACTGCACACGACGACGGTTGTGGTTGAAATGTTGAATGCTCGTATATTTTCTTTTTTTTTCGATAGGTGGATTAACGATCCCTCTTCTGATTTTGTAAGGATGGTTTAATCTATTTTTCTTTAAATAAAAACACAATACTTCGATTTACTTTATAACTTATTACGACTTGTACGGGCGGGCGTTGGATCTAAACTGAAAGTATGAAATTACTCTCAGACTGAATTCACCACGAGCAGTCTTATAGATATATACACATTTACATTTCTTACTCTTACAAATAAAATCCCTCTCACCGGCAGCTTTATATTTATTTAACTTACAGATAATGATTCTCTTTCAATTATTTTCATTACATGCCTACACTACACAATCATTTTTTTTTAATTTGTATTTTTATTCTTTAAAAATTTTAAAAAAATGTTCATTGAATTTTTTTTGTTCCTCTACAAATTCTTTTAGGAGACCTACCTTCTCCTCTTCCAATTTAAAATTTTTCTCGTCAAGTGCACTGCACTTTGCCATGAATGTATCGATCTTCTTATTAATTTCTGTCTTCTCCATTTCCGCCTTTCTCTTTGCAGACCTGTACGAAGAGGCCTGGCATCCACTAGAGGAAGAATCCTCTCCCATCGGAGAGGATTCTCCGATGAGAGAGAATTCTACCTCATCGTACCGGGACATTGAATATCTTGATTTTTCTGTCGGGGACGCATCGACCTCAGAAACTGAAAATTCATCCACTGGAAATTAAACAATTAAAAACGAACAAATATGTACCTAATTATTAAAATGCAAATAAAGCTTTGAAATAAATTTTAAAATACTTTACCTGGTGACGGGACACTGTCATTTACTAAGTTCCTCAAGTTATTAATGCGATGTGCACCGAAAATTGTATGCACTTTTTGACATACAATGGCCAATCGGAAGGCGAACCTCCAGAAGGCCCAACCTTCTTTTTTTTAGCCTTGGAATATAAAAATTGGTTAATATTAAATAATGAAAATAAATGTTAGAGATGTATGTACATAATATTGCATGTACTTACTAGTATTTGGTGGACAGGTTATGCATTAAATGCTGCTGAGATCTCGGCATAGATGTGTCCGTTTTTTCGATTGCCGCGAAGGCCAGGCTCTTTTTCGGCTTAAAGCTCCAAGAGCAACTCCTCATCGTCGGCCGTCAATAATGGCGGAGGGCGGTGCGGAGGACTGTCTTGTCGAGAAGGTAAGTGACTAATGAAGTTAATGAAGTTGCGCATGTATCGAAATGTCGGAAGGCAACCATTGTTCGTTAAGTTTATTAACTTTATTTCGGCGTTTGAATTTTTATTTATGTATATAATAATAAAACACGTTTATGTTTATGTTTTATTCTTTATTTAGCACCGAACTTCAGCGTTCGATCCGTTTGAGATATTAATACAATCTGCCCTCATTGTAGATTTGTCTTAATTTGAGCTTAAATAGTCGGCCCTATGGAGGTAACCGTCGGAGCGGAATTCTCTCCGAAATTCTACGAATCGAAGACATTTTGCTTCGAGGTAGTTCTCTGATCAGCTGATCGGGAATTCTCTCCGACGAAATTAAACGCATGTCATTTGTATGCGATGCTTTGCGGTTAAGTAGGCCAAATCCGTTTTTTTTTTCGTTAACATTTTCTCCGAACCTCCGACAAGTTCTGGTCGCGGAAGTTTTTCTTAAAAAAAAAATTATTAAAATGTAAGTAATAAACAAATAAAGTTTATTTAAGTTAACTTTTTATTTTTAATGGACTTTTTGTTTTTAGGCGAAACGAAAAAACGAGCTCACATCAATACGATGTAGTTTCCTTCGGCAAAAAATCTAAGGCAAGCTGCTAATTTATGTTCCGGAGTGACATAATCAGACCGATGATTTGTTTTGTATTTATGTTGGATCTGCTCCAAAACAAAAGCAAACGCATTTTTATTTAAGCAAAAGTTTTTCTTAGATCTGGAAGAGAATTGTAGAATTAGAAGATAAGAATTAGATGAGAAGATAAGTTTACTTACGTCGCGCCAGATAATTCACTTATATTGCTTCCGTTTCTCAATTTTCTCCTGTTTTCTTTATTATGTGCCCATATCTCGTGTGATTCAGCGTACAAATACAGCGTCCAAATACTATCCATTTCTCTTATAATTGTTTGTATAAATTCTAAAAAATAAATAATATTATGTTTCAAAACTATTTTTTCACTTTATTTTTTTTTGACACTTCAAATGTTTGGAAATAAGGATGAGACATTCGGCCCAATCGAGGTAACCTTCGATAATTTTTAATAATAAAATAAAATAAACACTATATTTAATTTTTAATAAAATAAACACTATATTTTATTAAAAATTATCGAAAATATATCGCATTTTCTATATAACAGTCAATTTGCACATCTCTGACTGAAATTTATATCCATCGCAATGCGTTGTTGCATTTCTTTAAATTTTGTTGCGATGACAGCTACCTCGAACCGAAATTAAATCTCCGACAAAGGATGCGTTGCGGAAAAAGTTCCGCTCCGACGCGACGGTTACCTCGATAGGGCCGAGTATGTGAATTCTTTCTTGCAGATGCAGATGCACAGTGCACTAAGTGTATCTAAATAGAGAATTGGCTTAGACAATTCTCTAGAACGAAATTTGATCGTTTTGTTTATCGAAGAATTGTTGAAGACAATTCTTTTTAGGTGGGATTAAGAGTGTAGGAAACTATGTGGCGTATCATAATTGAGTGACACCTACCCCCTTTCAAAGTGTGCAGTTCAAATCACTTACTTAAACTCAAGACAGTTCCATTGTTACAATATAACATTTACATTTTTGATCCTGTTTTTTTTTTATTATTTACACACATTTTTCTTATTCTATTCTACGCAGTTGTATAATTTACTTCATTTTTTGAAAGAGTAAAAGGGTCTTTAAAATTTCTTAATTGAATTTTTGGTGTTACAACATGCGCTGATGAAATTTGTGTCGCTTCCGACACCTGACTTAGCAAAAATTGCACACAAATAGGTGGAAATCCGTGCAATGATGGACGGTAGTCACTTCCAACACGTTCTGGCACACAAATTGCGCAGCAAAATGTGTAACGTCGTGCGTTGGTGGATGTTGGGTGCGATTAAGGTTGAGGTGCACCTTGAGCACTAAAATGTGCAAATTCTTGCACTGGTTGGGTTTTTTTGGCTCTTCGGACGCCTCTCGCGTGGCCGATATCAAAGAAGTTTTTGTGCCATTTGGTGCACCAGATGGCGGGGGTGGTGACAATTCCAAAAAAAAAAAAAAAACAAGAGAAGGCCGTCTCATAAAACGTGCGCCGACTTTTTAATTCTCTATTTTTTTTATAGGCTGGGTGCACTTTTGTTGCAGGTCACAAAATTGGTGGGCCACTTGATGTGCCGATGGACAGGCCAATCGATGGCCAATTGACGGCGGCAACGTGGCTCTTTCTATTTCTGTTTTTAGTTTTTTTTTCGTTTTAAGTTTTGTAATCTCCTTATTCCCTTCTGTTTTCTGTTTTCAGTTTTATCTTTTTTTTTTTATTCAGTATAAGTAGATTTCTTTAATGTTTTACAAAGTTTTTAAGTTGTTCGATGTTTCTTTTTTTGTAATTTATCAAAAGACGGTGGGAGATTGCCGAAGCCTTTTCCACGATGGTCAGAAGGTAAAAAGAATGACCAAAATGGCGGTTTGGACTATTTCCTTTGATCTAGTTCGCTCAACGAAATAAAATATCTTTCGTTCAGTGGACGAAAGTCTAAAAAAAAGTGCTGCCCAATAATATTTTTAGCATGCGTTCGGAAATCAGTAAATAGGCGACCGCTACAAACATTTTTCTTTTCTTTTAGTTTAGAACAAAGTATAAATAAAATTCCAACAATTATTATTATTACAGATAAACTAAAAAACCTTGTAGAGACATTATTTTGAAATTGTATGTACTCGATTTTATTTCTGTTTTTTATGTTTTCCATTTGAAATTTTGTTAAAGATATTTCATTAATAAAGTTTTCAGTGAAATTTACATGAACAATTGGAGCAATAACATTATTTGTAAAATTTTGATCTCTGTTTTCAAAATTTAAGTTTTTTATTTTCAAGTTACAATTTGCGAATTTAATATTTAATATTTTTTAAATATATTTCATTAATAAAGTTTTAATTGAAATTTACATGAACAATTGGAGCAATAACATTATTTGTAAAATTTTGATCTCTGTTTTTAAAATTTAAGTTTTTTCTTTTCAAGTTACAATTTGCGAATTTAATTGTGTTGTTATTTTTTAAAAACATTTTTTTTTAATTACAGTTTTGAATTATTTCTGTAAATTCTATAGTTTTGGTAACGACAAGCCCTTCTGTAATTTCTTATATAGCAATCATTCCATTAGTTCTTAGATTACAAATATTACTTTCTTCAAAAGCGTTTCTAATGCATTCGTTTTTGTGTTCACGTATTTTTTTCACTTGCAATTGGTTATCAGCTTCGTATACTTTATTCCACTGTAATATTACTTCTTCTATTGGATGATCTAATTCTTGAAATTGCTCATTAGGGAATGCAATTACTAAAGCCTTTAAAAAATAAGGGAAGAGAAATTAGGAACAAAAATTACTAAAATAAAGTTTCTGAGAACGCTTGTTTTCATGTACAACAATTGCCCTAATGTTATGTTGTAGGCATCTTTCTCTTGTTCAGTTAAAATATCATGAGGTAAGACGTTAAGTCTGCTTGCTAGTAAAACATCGAAGAGTTTTTCTAATTGCCCATTTATGAGATTTATATCAGCGTATAGTTGAAAGTCAATTGAAATTTTTCCGGAAAGGAAACAACTTTGT
This sequence comes from Syrphus vitripennis, assembly GCA_958431115.1. NCBI lineage: Eukaryota > Metazoa > Arthropoda > Insecta > Diptera > Syrphidae > Syrphus > Syrphus vitripennis. The sequence continues at coordinate 31,132,253 of OY288110.1, forward strand.
TAATTTTGTTCGTTATTTTGTCGAGATAGTTTTTCAAATTGGATTGTTGGTTGTTAACGTGATTCACAACCATTTTCAAGTTTTTTATCAAATCATTATTGATTTGAACTTGTGCATTTGATTCTTCTATTAAAAGTTTGTTATTTGATTCAAGGTTCCTTAAATGGTTATAAATTTCTTCAGCGTCATCGCTCCATATTCCCAAATGAAAATTTCAAGGCCTGGCCTTCAATATTTATTAGACCCAGCTTAAGTCTTTTGTCTTTGTAAATGGAAGGAATAATAAGACTTAACTTGTGTTTAGCCAATATTATTTCCTGATATAAAAAGTCATAATCACTACTTTTAACCTTATTTTAGACATTCAATTTATTTTCTAATTTTATCAAAATATTTTTATATTCTGTTAGATAACAAATATGAAGGATTTTAGTGTAGTCCCTGACGATTTATTACTTTTTGTTGTTACTTACTTTTTGTTGTTTTAAGATGGTGAACCATCCTCCGTGATGATTGGTATGATGATTATTTCCTGTGTTTGTGTTTTCTGAGTCAAAAAGGCCAGAAAAATTACCCACTTAGTCAACATTCTGCAATGTAAATTAATTATTTTGGTGAGAATTTTTTCGTTTCATTTGATTTCGTGAATATTTTGTATTTCTATTTATTACTAGTATCAATGATAGTACGGGGAAGTTAGATCTCATTATATGGTGCGCTGGGAACTAAATCCGAGGTCAGGTTTGACTTAACTGTTGGATAGGGTATTGGTTCACGAGTTTAGAACCACATTTTTCACAACTGTACCTAGAGTCATTTGGCCGCCATTTTGTTTTTATGTTCATTTAAATTTTTGGGTATAACTCGCTCATTTTCGATCCTAGAAAAGAAAATTGTACTACAACTTGTAGAAAATTAAATTTTCTACAAAATATGTTAGGTAACTTTTTTCGCTAGACACTCTTGTTTAAAAGTTACAGCCTACTAAAAAAAAAAAATAAAAAAAAAAATGTCCTTATTGCAATAATTTTTTTTTTCTAACTCAAATCAAAAAAACATCGTTATAAAAGTTATAGATCTTTTAATTGTCTATATTTTTTGGCTTTACAGTTTCTTAATTGAAATAACGGTTCTCGCTGTGGAGCGAAAATAAGCTCCAGAAATCCGCACGGAATAAGTTTTTTTTGTTATTTTTTTTTTTAATTTTAAAATACGAAGAATACCGAGTATTACCGAGTCTAATTTATGCGTTGTGATATTTTGAAATTCTTCTCTTCTTTTTGGAAGGTCCTGCCGCGGCAGTGGTATCTTCTTCGTTATCACCATGTTCATCGCTATCTTCGAAGGTGTTGTGAAGTATCAGTGAATCGTTTTCACACTCTTGTTCGTCCTCATCTAATTCAACTGAAATTTCCTGCACGTTATCACATATCTCTCCTTCACAGTTCTTACAAACAGCTGAACAGTGAAGCCCAGCTTTGCGGCAACCACAAGCTCCTCCACACCCAGTCTTGCATGAACAAGAAACTAATTTCATTAGTGCAGGTGGTGCAGGGTCCTTCGTTGTACGAACTGGAACCAAGCCAAGCAAAACATCCTTTTTCCATCCCCATTCTTCAGCGTCAAGTTTTATATGTAACCACAGTTGGATTTGATGATACGTCCTCAGTACATGTTGCACTGCAGCAGCCTGAGTCGGAGGAAGTGTCGCGAGATTTGGTGTTTTTTTGCTAGTAGATTTCAAAAAACATTTCTGTCGATAAGAATCCAAGGACTCTTCGACTGCGGGGTTTCCTCCGTATAAAGCAATAAGAAATTTTTCACCAATTTTTGCCAAAGTGTTTGGAGATGCATTTTTCGCCTTAAATATATTTAAAGTAGATTTGAGTTCAACATGTTTTTCAAGGACTACACATGGCTTTGTTTTTCCCACGTGAAAGAGAGCGGACGTTGGGTCGCAGCCGCTGATAGCATGCAGGAACAAAATGTGATCCTTCACCGATTCATCATGCATAAAACTTGTTGGCGAGAATATCTGTTCAGGAACTTTTCCCCTTGCTTGCTTTTTCATATAAACGTTCTGAACTGTTTTTGGCAGCAATGCAGTTAGTATTAGTAGCAAGTCAACATCTTCACCAATGATGAAAACTGCTTCGTTGCTAAAATGTCGATGAGTCTGGATTTGTTTTTCTCGTGATCAAGAAACTTTTCTTGGTTTGTTGGAATGTTTGAGTATCTTTTAAAAACAATGTCGGTTGAATGATGGTTCATACCTCGTCTTAGCCTCTCACATGTCTTTGTACTCCAATTGGGAGGATCTTCCGAATATCCATCAAAAACAACAACAATGTTTTCACCAAAATGTCTAGTTATATATTGATGGTATTTCCAACAAAGTTCCCGAACAGCTGAGATTTTGTGCCAAACAACTTTTCTGTGATGTATTCGTAAGACGAAAAGAAACACGTGTAGGTTCTAATAAGGCTAATCAAGAAGTGTCTTTATTTTATGTGTCATTTTACATTCTTCTTTTAGTACATCTTTATACCACAATAATTAAGTGTTGCCAATGAGGCAATACTCTACATTTTCTAAACAACCATCCTCCATCAATTATCTCAGCGTAATTAGAAGGAATGATGATGTAACGTATAGGTGAAAACAATTTGTATAAGGCTGCCTTCTCTCCCTTTTTCATGCCTTCTTCCGAAAACAAAAATAACGGATACGGTGCCAGTTCGTATGATAGAAAGTGCTCCAAGTCACTGCTACCGCCGCATGATCTTCCAAAAAGAAGAGAAGAATTTCAAAATATCACAACGCATAAATTAGACTCGGTAATACTCGGTATTCTTCGTATTTTAAAATTAAAAAAAAAATAACAAAAAAAACTTATTCCGTGCGGATTTCTGGAGCTTACTTTCGCTCCACAGCGAGAACCGTTATTTCAATTAAGAAACTATAAAGCCAAAAAATATAGACAATTAAAAGATCTATAACTTTTATAACGATGTTTTTTTGATTTGAGTTAGAAAAAAAAAATTATTGCAATAAGGACATTTTTTTTTTTATTTTTTTTTTTTAGTAGGCTGTAACTTTTAAACAAGAGTGTCTAGCGAAAAAAGTTACCTAACATATTTTGTAGAAAATTTAATTTTCTACAAGTTGTAGTACAATTTTCTTTTCTAGGATCGAAAATGAGCGAGTTATACCCAAAAATTTAAATGAACATAAAAACAAAATGGCGGCCAAATGACTCTAGGTACAGTTGTGAAAAATGTGGTTCTAAACTCGTGAACCAATACCCTATCCAACAGTTAAGTCAAACCTGACCTCGGATTTAGTTCCCAGCGAAAGTCTAACTTCCCTGTACTATGACGTAATTATCTTCTACTCTAAACTGATTTAACCTTTTATATTAGATTTAATTTTGGCAATTTCCCTGTTTCTAACTATGTCATTGTTCAACTCATAATTTCTATCCTTTGATTGATTAATTTTATTAATACCATTGATTTTATCATGCTTATATTTTTTGAATAAAATTTCAATTATCCTACCGACTGTGCCAATAATAAAACAAGTTTATGTTTTATTCTTTATTTAGCACCGAACTTCAGCGTTCGATCCGTTTGAGATATTAATACAATCTGCCCTCATTATAGATTTGTCTAGAGCTCAAATAGTCGGCCCTATGGAAGTAACCGTCGGAGCGGAATTCTCTCCGAAATTCTACGAATCGGAGACATTTTGCTTCGATGTAGTTCTCTGATCAGCTGATCGGAAATTCTCTCCGACGAAATTTGAGACGTATCCACAAAGTAGACTTCCTGCGTTTTGAACCATTCTCGATATATAAATATTCACACTTTCCATGATTCCATCGGTTGAAAGTTGTTGGATGGCGTTTTTGTCTTCGATGTCCACACCGGCGCAAAAATACGTAGCACACATTTTGAGTGGCTTCCAAAAACGTGGAAAGGGACATTTAAGATTTCAGATTGCAATAATTTAAGTTTTTCGTCCTCCTGGTACTCGTTGGGTTTGCGATATTGTGCTGCGCATTTAATTCCTTTTATGATTTTATCTATCAAGGACGAAAGAATTTTTCTGCTACTAATGTTATGCTTTGTATTTTTGACAAATTGATAAGTTTTTTACTAAGGTTTCGGAATAGTTGGTTAACACATTCAATCTTTTCGGTGGTATGGTTGGGAAAAGGTTTGGCTTCCAAAAGTTTTTTGTACACATTACTGTCACCATCAGCAACAATTTATCAAAAACCACCCCATAGTTTTCGAAACCAATGTTAAGCGTCTATGCTGGACACTTGTTTTACCAACCAAAAGCGCAACGTTGAGAATATAATTTAAACTTTAAGTATATTCTCCCAAAAAACCGAATTAAAAAACTGCTGGTGAGCGAAATAAAAGGCTGCGGTCTTCTCTGTACGAGATGTCAAATTATAATGTTTTATTCACTGGATCACGTCGGGGTCACCATCTAAAGCCGTCTACCAAGATGTCCGACTCCGTTTTAGTCGATGGCCCAGTGTAGCTTTTGTTGCATGAATGCTGAGGTATATCACTACTATCGACTTTATTTTCGTTCAGCTTACATATGTGGCAATACTTGTTCCTTACACCATAATATAAAACTTTTTTTATTATGGCCAATAATGGTTGCAATCCCTGATAGCGCCTTATAATTGCAACCATAAGATCTATGTGACCAGGCTCCGTCAGTGACCACAGTGATTAGAGGATAACCATTTTCATCAACAATCCCATTTTCTCGGCCAATTTTTTTTTCTTCTTCAATTGCTTCTCTCATTTGGCCCTCAGCAGATTCAATCCAAACCTTTTGTGGTGTTTTCAAGTTTTTGATAAAGTTTGGAAGACATGAATAGAATATTAATCGCTTCAAGGACTCTGTTGTGTTCACCGAACAAGAAAGAAAACAACCTTTTTACTTGGTAGTCAAAATGAGAGTGACTCAAACTCTATTCATTATTTCCTTCGTTACCTATTCCGAATCCTAGATCATCACTTCCAGGGTTCAAGGTCAACCACGCGACTCGTTTGCACTGTGTATATCCGTTTCCAGCTAACATTGTACCAACCACAATTTCTTTATTTACTACCTGACTATTTTCTTCATTTGCAAGTGAATAATTTGAAATCCATGTTGCACATATTGCACTTGAATAATAGTTTTGAGCTAAGCCCTAAAATAAAGAAAATAAAACTTGAAGAACGTATGTTTCCCTTATGATAATAATTAAACAAATAAAACCGAGCGAGTTTCTTGAATAAGTACTATTGTAAGGATGGGTTTAATCTATTTCATTAAATAAAACACAATATTTCATTTCACGTTATAATTTATTTACGACTTACTCGGACGGGCGTTGGATCTGTACTGAAAATACAAAGTTACTCTCAGACTGAACTTACCATGAACAGTCATATAGATTCATATATACATTTACATTTTTACTCTTATAAAATAAAAATCCCTCCCACCGGCAGCTTTGTATTTATTTAGTTTACAGATAATAATTCTCTTTGAATTATTTTCATTACTTGCCTACACTATATTATTCAATGTGCATCCAAACATGGTTCCATGCAAGGAAATCTTCTTTAAACTGTTTAGAAATTCATTTAAATCTATTACACGCCTGCCCTCTGGAACAAATTCACAGTCGTCCACTCCACTGTGTTGTCAACCTTCATAGGAATTTCAAACTATTGTGGAACTTCTGGCTCCTGCTGTTCTACATGATCAATTTCGACATTCATTAACATTGTTCACGTTGAGGGAATATCCTCCGGAACAGGATTTTTCTTAACATTCGTACAATCAATACGTGGGTTAATTATTTTTAACAGTTTTTCTTAGTTAAAAAAAAGTAGTTATTGAATAATTATAATACACCGAACTGATGAGATGAGAGAAAATAAATGACGAAGAAAAACAATTTATAAACTAAAAACAGCAACACACACACAAATTAAAGCGCATACACTTGGACCAACCTCACACCATCCATCATAAAATTTTTCCAACCATGCTATGTTTCAGTTGAAATCCAACAACAGGTTTTTTATTATTCAGTTTCAGCTGTGAGAAAAAAATATATACATGCGTCATACATATATGTAGATATATGAGAAAAAACAAGAACAAAATATATGAGAGCGCATGTGCGATATTTGTTTTGGAGAAAGAACAAAGAGAGTTGGCGCTGTTACTGCAGTGGATTTTTCTGAACTGCAAACTTCTTTGTGTGCGCGTGGAAAGAATTTTTTGGTATAAAAACGCAAAAAAGACCTTTTTTCGAAAATTTATATAAAAAAAACTAATGAATGTAATGACTTTTTTTAAATTGAATCTAGTAGAAAATATATCAGAAATAAATAATAAAAATAATTTAAACTTCTGAAGGTTCTGCTTTCTTCACAATGACATTGCACATCTGGAAATATTATTTTGCTATTTTTAATGATTAAATATTTTTTTTTGTAAAGCCTATTCAGTCTATAATTCAATAGACTAATTATAAGAATGAACATCAGAAATATCAAAATTAAAACTGAAAAGCCCCACGATTTTGAAGTTACAAAATGGTAATATTGATATTTTTCTATTAAAACACACCTTTAAACAAACTATAAATTAGTTCAAACAGTATCTGAATGCATGGAGACATATTCTATTATCTTTCTTTTATTTTATTGAAAAAAAGTAAAAAATGCAAAAGTTATAGTTAAAAACGTTCGTTCAAACTGATATAAATTCAACCATTTCACGATATTTTTTTCAAGTATATATATATAAATAAAAAGTTAATTACTTTAGCTGCCCTAAATTTTTGAAAATTGAGTTCGAATTTTCACAAAAATAAATCACTCCTTACTCTCGTAAAAGTATTGAATTTGCTATTTATACAATTATAATGATATCTGTAAGTAAGTATATCTATTACCTACATAAAAAACCAAATTTCAAGAAATTACATTCACAAATAACAGAATTATGTAACAATTAGTTAGTGCTCTACCATAAAAATGCAAAGGAAACTTACCCTTAATTGATTTTAAACCAAATGGCATCCGATTATACTCATAATGTCCAAAAGAAGTGCTAAATGCAATTTTGCTTCGATCTTTCTCGTCTATCAAGATTTGGTGAAATCCTTTAGCCAAATCCAAAGTGCTGAAATATTTAGCTCTACTCAATTGATCAAATATATCGCTAATATTGTGTATCCCTATGGGGTTTTCCGTTTCTTTAATGTTCATTGCTAGTACTTTTATCTTATTGTTTTCTGGTCTAGCAATGGTTTCACCTAGATGAATGAATGAATGAATTATGTGGGTATATTTGCACTGCGACCTTAAGATCTATTGTGCCCCCCTTTTTGAACCGGATGAGGTTTCTCATTTACAGTTCAACCTCCAGATTCGTACCTTTTTGGAAAATTAAGAATTTGGGGTATTTTTAGAGAATGTATTTTGCTCTCTTCTATATGGTGCCTGCCCAGATATTTTTGTCTTTGATGCGCTAGTGCATCGCATTTACCTATTATGTGGTCCGGTGTCTCCTCATGAGCGTTGCAGAATCTGCAAGAAGCACTGCTCACTAGGCCAAGGATGCTGAGATGTCTTCTCAGTTTACAGTGGCCTGTGAGGAGGCCCGTTATTATCCTGAGACTGTTCCTGCTTAGGCTAATACAGGATTGGAAACGCTCTCGGTTGTAGTTCCCGAGTAGGAGTTTGGCCTGTCTCAGTTTAGGGAGTTCATTCCAAATTTTTGATCTTGTTGCCTCCTCTAGTAATTTGATTTCATTATTGATTGTATTTTCCCCTATACCACAATAAGGCTCTGGTCCCGTTAGGGGTCCCGTTGCTCCTATTTTAGCCAGGGAGTCAGCTTCTTCATTGCCCTGGACGCCGACGTGACCCGGTACCCAAAGAAGTGTGACTTTGTTTTCCTTGCCCAGTTCATTTAGCTTATTTACACATTCCCATACTAGTTTTGACGTGATGGTGTATGAGTTCAAAGCTTTTAGTGCGGCTTGACTATCTGACATGATGGCAATGTTTTGGTTTTTGTATTTTCTATCGATGTTACGTTCTGCGCATTTTCCGATAGCATTTACTTCTGCTTGGAATATGCTGGTGGACTGTCCCATCGGTATGGAAATTTTGGTTCTAGGCCCAAAAATCCCTGCCCCAGTCCCTTCAGATGTTCTCGATCCATCAGTATACCACTTGATGGTGTTTGCTTCGAGACTGTAGTTTTCCGTTTCACTTATCCAGTCTCTTTTGCAACTTAACTCCGTACGGAAGTGTTTTACGAAGTTGTAGGTTTTTATCATGCTATCCCTTGAAATGTCAAGAAGGTTTGTAACTGTGGAATTGGGGATCGCATTCCGTTCCCTGTAACTAATGATTTTCCCTCTCCCAGTACCCTCCTTGGCAAATCTCATGATGGCTCCCTTGGCAGCACTTTCTATTGTCACGTGTAGTGGCGTTAGATTTAATATGTTTTCCATTGCTGCTGTAGGGCATGTTCTCATTGCACCGGTTATACATATGCATGCTAGCCTTTGCAACTTTTCTAGTTTTTTCCTAGTGGTTGTTAATTCGGTTCTTTTGTGCCATGCAACCGCCCCATAGGTAATGATGGGTCTTACCATCATGGTGTACATCCATCGCAAGATGTTTGGTTTGCAACCCCATGATTTTCCTGCAAGTCTTTTGCAAATCAACAAGGCTTTTGTGGCTTTCCCGATAGTTATATCGACATGTTTATTCCAAAGGAGTTTACTATCTAGTGTAATGCCTAAATACTTGACCTCTCTTTGGGTGTCGATTACTTCTCCTGCCAACCGTATAGGTTTCATTCGTGGTAGAAGTCTTTTCTTGGTAAATGGTATTATTGTCGTCTTTGTGGGGTTGATATTCAAGCCCACTGAAGAACACCATTTCCAAGTTACAGTGAGTCCTCTCTGTATTATGTCACAAAGAGTTTCCTCAAATTTTCCCAAGGCTGTTATTACGATGTCATCGGCGAAGCCAATACATCGTATACCTTGAGAAGTTAGAGTTTCCAGTAATTCATCTACTACCAGACTCCACAGTAAAGGTGATAGTACCCCTCCCTGAGGACACCCTCTTGTTGTGATGACTTTCTGAACGTTTTGTCCTGCGTTTGCTTCCGCCGTTCTCGTACTTAGCATTCTACCTATCCATCTGGTTATGGTGATGGGTACCCCTTTTCTACTAAGAGCCCTGTCAACAGCTTCATGCGAAGTATTGTCAAAGGCCCCTTCTATATCAAGGAAGGCACAAATGGCAGTTTCCTTGCCATTTAAAGCTAATTGTACTGTGTTTGTGAGTTCGTACAGAGCTGTTTCTGTAGATCTACCCGCTCTGTAAGCATGCTGATGTCGGTTTAGAGGCATGCTTGTTAAGATTTCTACTCTTATGTAGTTATCAATTACCTTTTCCAAAGTTTTCAGTAAAAAGGATGTCAAGCTAATTGGCCTGAATGACTTTGGATGGGTTGTATCTTTTTTCCCCACTTTGGGGATAAAAATTACCTTGGCTCTTCTCCATAGACTTGGTGTGTACCCAAGTGCAATGCTACTTCGAAGCAATTTTATAATATACGGCATTAATTCCTCCCTTCCCTTTTGTAAAAGGGCTGGGAAAATACCATCTACACCCGGTGATTTAAACGGTTGAAAAGTACTTATCGCCCAATCAATCCTATTTCCTGTGCAAATAGTCGAAGCTATTTGCCAGTCTGTCCGGTTTGTTCTGAGAGGTATTCTCTCTGTCATGTTATCTACCATAGGTATACTACCCGGAAAATGAGTGTTTAGCAGTAGGTTAGCCCTTTGCTCCTCGTTCTCCGTGTAACTACCGTCCGGGTAACGAAGTGCCAGCGAAGTGATGGTAGTTTCTTTTGCTAGAGCTTTGTGAAGTCTAGCAGCTACCGGAGTAGAAGAAACCCCCTCGCAGAACCTCTCAAAGCTCTTTCTTTTCGCCCTTCGGATTTCCTGGTTATAGTTGGTCAATTCTGCAGAGTAATTATTCCACTCTCCAGTACTCTTTGCCTTATTAAAGAGTTTTCTTACCTTGGATCTTAGTTTTGACAGATTTTTGTTCCACCACGGAGCATCCTTCTGTCTTTTAACTTGCTTAAGGGGACAACTGAGTTCATAGGCCTCAATTATTGCCCCGCTCAAGTCGTTTACTAAGTGTTCTAACTCAAGGTTACTATTTGTTGTTTCTACTGGACCTATTCGTTCGAGGTTTGTTCTGAGAACGCTTTTATACAAGTTCCAGTTAGTTTTCTTAGGGTTCCTGCCAGAGGTATTCTCTGTGAGCAAGTTGTCTAAGGTAAACTCAATAATTCTATGGTCAGACATAGATGGTTCGTTTGAAACCCTCCAATCCCTAATCAGATTTCCTACATTTGGGCTACCAAACGTTAAGTCTAAGACTTCTTTTCTTACTCTAGTTATAAAGGTAGGTGTGTTCCCTACGTTATAAATATCTAGATTTTTCTCGATAATAAAATCTAAAAGGTACTCACCCCTTTGATTAGTATCGGTACTACCCCATGTTGTATGGTGGGCGTTTGCATCACAACCGACCAACAACGGTAGTCCTTTGTTGCTGCAGTAGTCCGCTAACTCCTGTACTTCGATTGGTGGAATGTTTTCTTCATCACCAGCGAAGTAAGCTGCTGCTACCACCATCGTGCTGATGATGCCTCCGTTGTCAAATTGGGCTTGGATAGGCACCAGGTCCCGCGTCATAAATTCTGAAAGACATATAAATTTTATGTTATTTCTTATTTTTATGCATGCTCGGGGCGAGTCAATTCTCGTATCCCAAATTAATTTAGAGTTCTTACATGTTAGGCCTCTAATTTGGCCACCGTGAATCCAGGGTTCTTGGATCAGGACTAGTCCCAGGTCATCAGCTGAAAATTTTTGAGTTATTATAGCTGATGCTGCTTTTGCGTGATGCAAATTTACCTGGGCTAGCCTGGTTCTGATCCTACGTCCAGACATTGTCTGTTTAACAGGTGGGGGCTGGTGCCCCCTCATCTGCTAGCAGACTTTCTTCCTCCTCCTTTGTGGGAAGCACCTCGTCTGAGTCGGATGAACTAGAAGAGAGGTCAATGCCCTCCATTTCTTCGTCCATCTGGCTCGACTCATCCATGGCCAGTTGTTGTACCTGGTCTTGGAGGATTGTCGTGGGGGAATTGGGAGTTTCTGGGATTGGGAGTGGTTTGGGGGTTACAGGGTTTTGGATAGGCTTAGGACTTCCAGGTGTTAGGGTAGGATTGGATGGTTCAGGGGTCGGGATAGGTTGGGTTATTTGGGTTAGTATAGGAGCGGGGGGTAGGTTAGAACATGCAGCGGATGGGACGGGGGGATGGGAGGGATGGTTTTTGGTTGCAGTCGTTTGGCCTGCCGTGTGTTTTCGGAGTCCCGTGACTGGGATCCTTCCAAACTTGTAATGAAGCTGATGGTCTGCTTTCATTATGGCTTCTGCGGACTGATCGTCGATGCCGATCACCATTAGCTGTCCCTTGCCTTCTGCCTTACTGGTGAGCACTTTCCAGGCATGCACCATCAGGCCGTCATTCTGAGCTTGGATGAGTGATAGCGTTTTCTTATCATCCTGCCCCAAACTTCTTGGAAGAAATAGGGTGATGTTTCGCATTTTGGGGATATCTTCACCCATGCGCGCCATCAGCTCGGTGCCATTCCAAGTGCTCAGCCTGGACGCCTTCTCCTTAAGCCATTCTGCTGTCTCTTGTCCAGTACAATCAACTAACAGGAGCCCCGTTCTGAAGTGCAGGCCATTGAACTTCAGTTTATGCCTCCACCCAAGAGACACTTCCTCAATGATGGCTTCCTCCAATGCCGACAATTCTTCCGCACTGAGGGAAACCTGAGGGTACTGTCTTGGTAGGACCGCAATCCTCACGCTCTTGGCCGCATTTGCATAAGAAAGCTCATCGGCCTTTTTGGCGGTGCTTGGTCCCGCCGTTACTGTCGCCGACGTCCTGGATTTTTTGGCATCTTGCCTTTGGGGAGGAGTGATGTTGTGGCTCTTCCTCTTCCCACCATCCAGGCTACTTACAGGTCCCTTGCTCGGGTCTGCTTTCCTCTCATCCACCTTTTTCCTGGATTCCTGCGGGGACATCCCCTGACCCAGGAACCGGAGGTACCATCTGCAACCCGCTCCACTGAGCCCTTTCCTGAGAGGGTCGTCAAATGCACCTGGCATCCCCTTTTGCGGAAGTGGACCAGTGGTTTTCCTGGTCTTCTCCTGCCGAGGGCCTTTTGGTGGTTGAGAGACAGTTTTTACTGGTATATTCCCAGCTTTTGTGCCTTCTGTGGCTTTGGCAGCATCTTTTACTGGCACTGGAGGTATTCTTCCAGTACCAGCTCCTGATGTGCTCGGAGTATCGTCATCTGCTCGTCTGGGTTGTGTTTTCCCCTGACTAGGTGACGATTCTCCCTGAACTGCCCGGTTCTCAGTTTTATCAAGAGGCCTGCTCTTCAAATAAAAACTCATCCCCGGTCTCGAATCGTTATGGAAGATGTTCTCCATGCGATCCGCATAATCATTCGCGGTGACATCCCGCGGAATGTTGTATTTTTTGTGGTTGTTTTTGTTTTTCTGTTTTGTTTGTTTCGGCATAATTTTTGTTCCCACGAGTAGCTAGAGAAAGGTTGGTCCGCCATATCAGAGCTCCGCATGATATGGTAAGGTCAAAGTTACTCTTCGATTCGACCTGGTGTCGAAGAGGTACCGTTAGAATACAGCCGGTATACCCCCTGGCTGCAAACCATCCAATAGGCACGGTGCACATAACACCCTGGATTAGGGGGGGTAGTACTTAGTTCGTAACTCATCAAAATCACTCCCGGATTGGGTAACCCCAACTCGGCAGGTCAGATGACTCTTTGAAACTTAAGCCCCCGCACCACTTCAAGGTGACTACCGCGCGGGGGATGCTATGTTTTTCTTCGGTTTAAAACTCGCCTTTTGAATTTTTAAGCTGCGGATTGTTCCGAGGACGGCTGATGTTTGATTCATAACATAAGCACTGTGACATATTAAAGCTGTAATGTCATCACTATCTTTAAACTGGCAGTTATTACATTTATTGACTGCCTCAGGATGTAACTTTTCTAAAGGCTTATAGCCTAATAGATTCTCATTTACATGAGCATTCGGTGGTAACCAACCGGCTGGGAATGGCATCCAGCTGCTATCTCTAGCATTGGCAGGGAAAACCTTCTGCCTATTTATTAGCTCTGAAGTTATGAATGGTGAAATATAGCATTCATAAACGTTATGATTCTGATCATTGGGACGTCCAAATGATCCAGACCTCAACCCTAATATATCTTCATCCTGTGCAGGTACCGTACCTTGTGGTACTGCAACTTCGGGAAAGTTGAAATAAACTTTATCGCCTGATGGCGTTATATTAGCACCGATACCGACTATATAGTCGTAAATTGGGGTTGGAATATTGAGCTCTTCACTGTTTATAGCTAACAGTGGGTCCATAAGACTCTGAAGTTGAGGTATCTTCTGGACGTACTTCCCTTGCGTAAGTATGTGTGCGGTGAGAAACTCTACCATCGCATGTTGAAAAATCGGAAAAGGGAGTGATCTACTCAACCGTTGGTCTTCGATTAAAATGCGGTCATACACTTGTCTTACTAGGGGTATAAAACCAGCAAAATCCATATTCTGTCCTATTGTTTTTTGGACTGGCTTGCTGCCGCGCCCATTTCCTGAGTACATCGCCTCATCGTTTGGTGCTGTCTCGACGGTTGTTGGCGTAATCTCTGGAGCTGGTCTTGGGCGATTTCTCCAATTTTGGGCTCTGTTTGATTTAGCTGGACGTTGAGTGGCCTCCTGATAAGCATCCTCGTTGTCCATTCGCTTTGCCCAATTAGATGTCTTTCCATAAGTGACATCTAATGTTTGCTCTTTATGAGCAGACACCCGGGCTAGATCTCGCGAGCGCATCCTCCTTTGAGGAGGATTGTTTGCGGGTTTACCACGCATATTGTTCGATTTTTCATAGTTCGACATAACTGAATACACCTTTTAGGCTTTGATTAATTAATATTATAAAAACGACTTCACCTAGATAAACGCTTGGGGAAATAACTTAGACAAATTGAAACACCTTATTGTTTTCACACCTTTTTGTCTTTTTAATTGTTTTTACAACGAAAATTACACTATTCACGATATATAAATTGTTTTAATTCGTTTTCTTCAAAAAAAAAACTTTATTCAAAAATATCAACTTAAAAATATCTTTACAAATTTATCTTAAACTAGTGAATGCCCGATCGAACGACTTGACGATCTGAACCGTATGAGTGCTCTCGCTGGACGAACTCCGGATGGTTTTTATACTGCTATAGGCTATAGGTAGGTTAAGTTGATGCTGTAAATTAAATTAGTTTTTACTAATTTGTTTTAAAAAAAAACCTTGCCTTACAGTTGGAGTATTTTATTTCGTAAATGCCCGATTTGTTTTGTATTGGGGTTAGATCTTTGCTCCCTAATACATTCTTTAGTTTGTTGTTGTCAGTATAAACTATTTTCATGCCATTTCCATAGAAAAAAAAAAAATACATTTGTTTCTATTCATTATGAAAAATATAACACAAAATAAATGAATAATGCATTTAATTTAAGAAATAAACAAATAACTTCAATTAAAAACGAAAAGAAAATATAGATTCAAAATAAATGCAGTAAATCGACAAATCGTCATTTTCAATGCGGTCACATCAAAAATTTCCTCGATTTGAGGTTGCTCCTTTGATAACAATTTATCTCTATATCGCTCTTCAAAATGGCTTTCCAGTCTACCTGAAGATACTCCGTATCATCTTCTTCGCAATTGGAACATTTTGAGTTAAATAAGAATTTGAGCGATATAACTTTGGCTAACAGGGCACCGAATTCTGATACACTTGGATTGCTTTTGTTAACGTTTCGAGCTCTTATCTTTCCAAATAAGTTTTCCAATGGATCTTGATTAAATTTATTTACATATATATAATATAAATCGTTATACTCTGTAAATAATGCTTCTCTTATGCAAAGAATGCTTTCAATTGTTAATGCTAATCCCTTAAAACAAAACGGTCTATTTCTTGCATTAATTACGAGTAGTTCTATATTAAGTAAATAAATCTTCATTTGTTTTATAAACAATATGTTTTGGTAATTTCTTATGAGTGCTGGGTTTCCATTTAATAGATCAAACAGACGATTAATATTTTTTAATAAATTCTGTTGTTGATTTTGAAAACTGATTTATTTCGGTCGGAAACTTTCCCAGTTTATTTAATGCTTCAATTCCACAGGCGACAGATCTGCTTAGGACTTGAGCAGCCACTTACACTTATTTTCTGAAATTCAGTTGTGCTGAAGTCAGTCTTGGACATATTTTAGTGTTATTACATCTTTCACTGTTATAAAGGTATTTAATTACCGTCCAACTTACAATTCCATCAGAAGTTGAAAAATTGTATTTTAATAAATTGTTTCTTATGCTTTTGATAAGGTGTGGAATATCATACATTCCATATATTTCTTTTTCCTTGTATGTAAAACTGAATTTACTTTCATTAAGATTTAGTTTATGAAATAAACTACGATTTGTAGGGCCTTGAGCATTCTTACCTCCATCGCGAAGCCCTCCTCCTGCCCGTATTTGGTGGCCAGTCCTAGGCCTTGCACTTTCCGCCAAATAATTTGACCGAAATGGAATAAACATCCATGCATTTAGACATTCTAAAAAAATTCTTTGGCCGAGTTTTGAATTGCCTGCTCAAAATCGCATATGATGACATCTGGCGCCAGTGAAATGTTATTTTCACATGCCACTTTGAGCAGTTGAATCCAAAATTCATGGTATGCCTCCATCGACTTCCGACTCATCAGGCAATACACCAATGGTACTACAGTCCCTTCGAGGTACCCTTGGACCGACAAAAGTTGTCCCATGATGGTAGGTACCACGGCAAATATGCCGTCGACGAGCCAGCACTTGGCTTGTGACAGGAGTTGGAGACTGCTTCTGGTGCCAAGCGGAAGCATTGATGTTAGTGGCAGTGATTGAGTCGGTGGTACATTTAATCTTGGGGGTGGAGTTGCCCTTGGATGTGCACGGAGTTTTGGTAGACGGAGTTATTGTGTGTGAGGTGGATTCATTGATAGAAGAACTGATGTTGGCGGCAGCTATGTAAGCGCTTAAAGACTTCGTCTTGGGCGTTGTTTTGGCCCTGGACGTAGACGTAGAAACACTTGTGGTCGTTGTGGTAGAGACAATGGTGGTGGCGCAACAATTTTGGTGGCTGTGACGATGCTGGAAGAGGTGGTTGTCGTGGCGGTACGTATTTTCTGTTTTCTCACAGCGAATGAAAAATAACAGTAAACACTTCGGAGATTTGGCTTTAACATTTAGGTATAAAGTAGAGACAGATACACATTCAAATGAAAGTGAAAGGTATACACTAAATGTCAGTTTTTGATTTTGGCATTGAATTTTTCATTGAATTCGTTCAGCTAAATATTTTCACAATCGATATATAGTCGATCGTGCGTCGCCATCGCCGCACAACATAACTCACCTCGTTGTTCAGGAATTATTTCACTCAATCTGAGTGCCAACGCTGACTTTGTGCCTGTATTTTGCATGCCCAACCGTTGTAGCCACTTTTAGTTAGAGAACAAGCACGTTATATAAATAAGAAGACTTTTACTTTATTCTATAACTATTTAATTACTTTTAAGATATTTTACAAATTATTATTTTAAGATATTGAGCAATTTTAAGCTCCAGCACAAAATATAAATTATTCGCGGCCACAATCAGGATAAGAATGAATTAATAAAACGAAGGTAGAATGAAAGAAGACACAAATGTCAAATCAAATTCTGTAGGGTGTGTTCAGAAATGAATCTTTTGTAAGTAAGTGTTCCCAGTGTATGTTCCATTTACACTGCGCGCGACGTTCACACTGTACTACATTTGCATTCATGCTTTTGAGTTTTAATCAATTAAATGTAGCATCCACTACACCACTCCCTCAGTTGTGCAGGCTCTGTACTTAGAGGCATTTATTGTTTTCTACATGGTATACGACGCGACGTATTAAATCACAAAGATTAAAGGGAAAACGAGAAATTTTTTTTCATGAACTTCTTATGGGTAATAATTACACATAACCAACCGACGCGATGCTTGTCTGTGCCATACAATTAATTTTTTTTTTCAATTGAGGCAAAAGTAAAATAGTAAAATGAAATTACTCGCAACAATTTTTCGCGAAGGGCAATTAATTTAATGGATACTCAGATCCCACTTCTGAAAATTTATAGGCGTCTTTTCCAATACTAAACTCGCAATAAAATAAAGAACAAATCTTTGTTCGGTGACTTCCAAATTACAACTCACTCTTTATTCAAACTTTATTCTTAAGTCTAATAAGAGGAAAAGGGAATAGTAAGTGTAAGTAGAACTGAGCTCTTTGAGTCTGCTCTGCAATCGCAGCTTCCCTTTTTATTTTAAGTTTCTCTGTGTTTTCCTGAGCTTGGACTTCAGAAGAGCTTGCTGATGTTATTGGTGGTGTCGTTTGACTCATTGGAGGACAAGTGGTCATTGTCATTGTTAACTCAAAGTCTTCAAGTGCTTCGTAATCAGTAAATACCTCAGGAGTTTCGAGTAGTTGTTCGCTATTTTCTCTATCAGCAGCAGCAGCAGAAGAGGTTGAAGGTTGTTGTTGTTCGTTCATCACTCTTCTTTTATTTCGTCCACAATGTATGTTTGTTGGACATAATTGGCTTTTCGCCAAATATATCTTCCATTTCAGTTTGATACGGAATGAAAATTGGGGCTGCTCCTGTCTGCTTCCGATCATCGATAGCATCTTTGTATGATCCGATTAAGCTTTTCATTTTTATTTGCAACGAATTTACTGTTGTTGAAGAATACCTATTAAAAAATAAAATAATTCTCACGGTTATGCACTGGAATATCATATCCGTTAAGACATTTTCATACGCCTTTTTTTGTTTTCTCGTTTGTTTGAATTCATCCTTCCTTGCTGCATAGCAGCGGAGTAGACCCAGTACCTCCTCCTTGGACCACTTTTTGTTTTTGCGAACACTAAAATTTGTAAAAAGGTTAACATAATTATTATGAATACAAACAAAATATTTATTTACCATATGCCTTGATCAGCCATTATTTTCCAATTCAAAATTTTCTTAAATTTCTTCTCTTTAAAATTAAGCAAATAAAATACGAAAGCGTCTTTTTTGACATTTCCGTATAAATTATCAATAACACAACGCTAAGAGTACTTTGGCACTACTGTTTTTATCGAGACAAAAGTAAACTCCGGATAATTATCTAGAGTTTGCATTTGTCTATATAGACATAGTTGTTGTTGTATTTAATACGTAAATTGTTTTGTTTTCCTGTCGTTTTTTCACACATTTTCATTCGGACTTGCAAAAAAACACTTTGAATATGGACGGCCTTGGTTGATCGATGTGGAAGGGGTAAATCGTTCCAATCTATTCGAATGTTCCTCGGCATATGCGTTGGATCTTTTGAAATCCAACTCCCCATGTGCTTCAACCATGAATCTGAGGTTTTGATTCCTCAGACCATCCTCAAATGCTTGAATACGATACAGAGTTCTGAGTGTTAAGAAGTTGGCTTATGTGATCGCCAAACTCCTTAACAGATTCTTTCGTTCTCTGACGAGCAGCCAGTAGCTCATTGTGAGCTGAGGATCACGATTTAACCACTGAAAATTACAATTGTTTGTTGTATTAAAATTTGTATTTAAAATGATTTTATTAAAAGCTAATATACATTTCTTTTTTTATATATTGTTTATTCTGTTTCTGATTATTTATTTTTTTTTTTACATATTTCTTATAGTATGAATGTATTTTTGCAAATAATAAAATTATAATTATGCAAAAAGTATATAGGTTTATATTGTTGCTATTAAAAATTTGGTTTGTTTGGCTGCTGTTTAAGTTGTTGTTTATAACTTCTTTCGATTGCGGTTGCCCCATTTTTTCTTCATTCGCAAATTAATTTATCCTTTGAGATTTTATTAAAAGTTATCGAGATAACTTTATGGAGTTCAGCTCTCCTTTGTCTTTCTTTAACAGCTCTCCCACATCTTGGTCTTCTTTTTTGTCCTGGTGTTCTATGTATTTGTTCCGTCTTCGTTGCAATCTTTTTATTTCTTCTTAGGTATTCTTCGATTGTTACAGGTTTCGGTCCTGCTGATTTTGGCGTTGGTATGTATACAGGTGTTGTTGCAAGGCAAGAGGAGAGGAGGGCGTCGGTAAGGTGGAAGAGTGGAAAAGGGAAAGGTGGAATGTTGAGCTCCGAGGACGCAGCCTGCTTGCATAATGCACGGCGTCAGCTCGTCGGACGGGGGGATCTTGTCCCCTGCAGACAAAAACACATATCAGGCCAAGGAATACTAGGTAAAAAGGAAACGGACTAGTGAAGACGCGGACGGACTATTGGCACATCAGGGCACTGCGGATGTGGTTGCAGTGTGGCCATTACCCACCCAACCATGGGAATCCGCGGCCATGTTTGGATTCCCCCAAAGATGGAGGATGATCGCGTTCAGATTATACCATCTTCACCGAAAAGATTTGGCTACCTTAGGCACACCTGAAAATGGTCTGTTCAAACTTTCATGTTCCACTTATGTAAAACAGCAAAAAAAAACATTGTTTCCAAAATATGGCGATTGAAGTTTTATTTATATAATTTTTTTAATTCCTTAAACAAATCTAAATTTAACATCCACCTTCTTTGTTAGAATAAAACTGAACATAGAAAAAGAACCTATAAGTATTAACAAACAAAAAAATATACTATTGGAAAAGAAAACAGCAAACAATGTGATACTGGTCATTTTCCCAACGGAGCGGAGGAATCTAAAGCACCCTTTTTTTGTGCCTTCGCAAAAAAAAAAAATACTTTTAGGACCGCACGCTTTACCCTACCTGCAGAGAGCTCTTTGGAGGTTGGCTTCATATAAATTAAAAGGGACGGACGTAACGCGTTCAAAAATTGGGAACGTAACTTGTTTCACTTACACTATATGATTAAAGCTAAGAAATTTATGTGAAATTGTGACCAAAGATAAACAAAAAGGAAAATTAAGAAATTATATAGATAAATAAATATAAGTATATAAAAAAAATAAGGAAATAAATCAATGAAAAAAAATAATAACTTCAACGCCGCCGAAGGTTTTTATATGGATTTAAATAATAAAAATAACAAACAGGAACAACCGGAACACTGGAACGCAGGAACAAAACTGTAATGACATTTATCGATTGGATATAACCTAACCTTTCTTTAACCTTTTTTTTTGTATGTAGTCGATATATATAAATTTTATGTTTGAAGTGAATCAAAACACAATATTTTTAAAAAC
Organism: Syrphus vitripennis; assembly: GCA_958431115.1. Classification (NCBI taxonomy): domain Eukaryota; kingdom Metazoa; phylum Arthropoda; class Insecta; order Diptera; family Syrphidae; genus Syrphus; species Syrphus vitripennis. Next base: position 31,152,834 of record OY288110.1, read on the forward strand.
TTTAAGAGCAAGAGCTCTTTCTTTATTTATGTCCTCTTAGAATCTAACTACACAAAAATACAAAATATCCTTATTTATACATTTTCTTTACTTAATGTTAGGCGTCGTTTCCTGTTTGGTTTTTATGATTGCCTTTTGTCTCGTCCTGGGTCTATCTTTCTTTACTACCTGTCCTTGGAATGAACAAAGGTGGATGAGGCATCCCTTTGTTCTTGTCTTGTATTGAACTATGTTGTGTTGTATTGAACGATGTACCAACATCTGTTCTTAATTGCTTTCATGTGTTTAAAAGATGGTTTCTTTATTATGATGAGCTGCTGCCATAACTCCTCCCTCCTTAGAGTCTTCCTTCAGTTTGTTTATGACTGGAGGTAGACTTATTATAGTTTTATTTTGACTTTTTATTTTGTACAATATTATTATTACAATGATCGCAATGATTAATATAATTGTTGAGAAACTAAAAATATACTGTGTTTCCTTTTTATTTTTTATTTCTATTATTTCTTTTAAGTTATCAATGGATTCATACTTGATTTCTTCTAAATATTCATTTGAAAAGTTAAAGTTTAATAAAGGTATTATTTTTTCTTCTTTGTAATACTTTCTATTATAAATTACATTGTTTATTGAAATTTTACAGTTCTCTGCTTTTATTAAGTAATTTCCTTCTAATATATAATTTAAATTATTACAATTTTGTTGTATTTCAGTTTTTTCCAGATTCTTAATTATTAAATATTTTTCTTTTTCTATTATAACATTTTTTACTTTGTATTCTTTAGTTTTGCATTTCATCTGTTTGCTTATTAATATATTTTCTATACAATCGTCTTTTAATATTTGTAAATTTTTTTATATCTTTTGTTACATAATATAATGTTTCATTTAATTCTAAAAAGTTATTTGTTTGTAAATCTATAATTTTATTATTAATCGGAAAGTTTTGAATATATATTTTATTAAACTTTTGGTTGGAATATTGTGGAATTAATACAATTACTAATATATTTTCCTTGTAAGTTGCTAAATTGATTTTTAATTCTTTCAATTTTTCAAATGTGATATTATTCTCTTTAATTTCTTGGCTTGTAATTATGTCTTGTGTTAATATTCCTGTTCTGCTTGTCAGTATTACGTCTTCTATTTTTCCTAAAGTTTCTTTAATTTCTTTTATGTTGTTATTGAATTCTATTTCTATACGAAGGTTATCAATATCATTACTTCTATTTTTTAATTTATTTATTGTTTCAATGCCTTAGTTCATTAAGGCACTTAAAGTTTTAAATTGATTATTAAAATGATCATTTATCTTTATTTGTTTATTTAAGTTATCTATGGCATTATGATTATTTTCTTCCACTGTTTTAAGTTGGTTTTCTATTTCTGTTCTATCACCGTCATCCATTGTTCCAAATATAAATTTTAAAACAATACCTCCTAAATTTATTAATCCTCTTTTAATTATATGATGTGGGATTAGGAAATCAATTTTTTTTTCTAATTTAATTATTTCACTTAATTGTTTATAATGTTTTTCTGGCATTATTTTTTATTGTGCTTTTAATTGTTCGATTAGTCCTTTATAATCGGTTAAGTTAATTAAATGTATCATGGTATTATATTTTTCTATGAGTTCTACCTTTTCACTTTCTATTATTAAAAATTCTTGTTTAATTTCACTAATTTGCATTTCCTGCGGTCGTACTACCGTTATTTGCTTGTACAGAATAACCATTAGGAGTATCACTACTGCTTTCATATTGGATGGTCGCGAATTTTTTTTTCCTCCTGAATTGGTCTTTGTGCAAAACTTGTGTTCGTACGTGTGGTCTTATTGTAACTTTCTTGTCTTTTTGTTTTATAACTTTTGTTTTTTTATGTTTTGTTTTTAGTTTATCAAATCGCTCGGGATTATTTATTTTAGTATAGTAAGGATTAATTTCTTTATCACTCCTATTTTTATTTAATTTCTTTAATATTTTTTCTTTATTACTTTCTATCCTTTCGCGCACTAATTTAATATCAACTCTGTTTAAATGTATGTCTACTGGTTTTTCTTTAGTGGTCAAATGTATTGTTTGATTATAAACCTCTACTGCCCGTAAAACGTTGTCGATTAAATTGTCTGATCCTTCTAAAATCCTTAAATGCTCATTTAGCGTGCTGTGCACTCTTTCAATATCTGAGTTTCCTGTGTGCCTGTATGATTTCGCCGGTGCGTTGTTGAGACCGAATGGCATTCTAGCGAATTCGTAATGACCTGATAAAGTAGAGAATGCAGTTTTTTCTCTATCTTCTGCTTTTACCTCTATCTGATAAAATCCTTTTGTCAAATCTAATGTAGAAAATAATTTGCTCTTCCCATTTTATCTAGAATATCTTCTATTATTGGTATAGGGAATTTATCCTCTTTGGTGACATTATTTAACTTCCTATAATCGATGACAATTCGCCATTCTTTTTCTCCTATTTTATCTTCCTTTTTAGGTACTATCCATATAGGTGCATTATATGGACTAGTGCTTTTTACTATTATTTTTTGTTTTAATAAATCATCTATCTGCCTATCAACTTCTTTTTTATGAACTTCTGGATACCTATAAATTCTGGTAAAAATTGGTTCATCACTTGTTGTTGCTATTTTATGTTTTACGTGAGATGTGAAACTTAGATCATCTCCCTTGTGAAAAAATGTTTTTTCATTGTTTTTTTTTAATAATTTTGTTAGTTTTTTATGCTCTTCGGCATTTAAATGGTCTAACCTTTTATTTTCTAATTCGTCGAATATAGAAATTTGTGGTTCTATATTATTAAAGTGATTTATTTCTTTTTCATATTCTTTTTCTTCGTCTACTGAAGAATAAAGGTATTATTTTATTATTTAATTTTGTTGTTTTTGTTTTAAAATCAATCTTACTTTGGTTTGGGATTAATATATTATTTCCTATAATTCCATTGAAATTTTGATTGAAATCAAATATTTGGAATACACAATCTTCTACGACATTGTAAATAAATTTTTCTTTAGGTATTTTTATTTCTTCATTTATTATAACTGGAGTTCCAACAGTTTTTATAGTTAAAGGTTTTTCTCTTTTTATAATATAGTCCTTTGGGGCATTATTTTTACTAATTAAACTATTCGTTGCTCCCGAGTCTATTCAATCCGGGCAATCCGGTTCCGGAGGTTCCGAGGCTGGATACCGAAAATTATGATTTGTTCCTGATTCTATTTCGTTATTAGAATGGTTTATTTGTTGAGGTTGTACTCTTTTTAGTTGACTACTAGTGGGATCTATTTCCATTTGTCTTACACTCTGACTTCTGTTGTAATAATTGGGATTGTAATTATTACCTTTGTAATTGGGATTTCTATAGTTATGATTGGGATTATTATTATATTATAATAATTGAATGGTGGTTTGATATTTACTGGATTTTTTGGTTGAAAATTATTTTGATAAGATTTTCGTGGTATATAGTTATTAGGTTTGTTAAGTTGGAATTTTTGGTCTTTAGGTGAATATAGTTTCTGTATTTTAGGTTCTGATATTTCTTCCCTTTTAACTTAATGGTCTATAAAGTGTTTCTTACTTTGATTTTCACTGATTTAAACTTTAAGTTCATTAAAGTGTTCACGGAAAATTTTATTTTGTGCGTGACGATTTTCGTTCAAATCACTAGATAGCTATTTTATTTTTTATGTAGTGTACTTGTACATTTTTCGATAGCTATCCTACCGACTGCGCCTATTTTATGTTTGAAGTGAATCAAAACACAATATTTTTAAAAACTTTAAGAGCAAGAGCTCTTTCTTTATTTATGTCCTCTTAGAATCTAACTACACAAAAATACAAAATATCCTTATTTATACATTTTCTTTACTTAATGTTAGGCGTCGTTTCCTGTTTGGTTTTTATGATTGCCTTTTATCTCGTCCTGGGTCTATCTTTCTTTACTACCTTTCCTTGGAATGAACAAAGGTGGATGAGGCATCCCTTTGTTCTTGTCTTGTATTGAACTATGTTATGTTGTATTGAATGATGTACCAACATCTGTTCTTAATTGCTTTCATGTGTTTAAAAGATGGTTTCTTTGTTATGATGAGCTGCTGCCATAACTTATATGTATGCTATCTGTTTTATATTCGTGATTGTCTGATCTCGTACCTTGTTTTCTTCTTTTCTTTGGTTTTGTTTTATTTGTTAATGACTCACTACTAAGAACGGCAGCGAACATCCTCAACCGGATAAACAGGTCTCCTGGACTCTGGTGACTCTTCGATAACACCAAACTTGCGGTGCATCCAGGAACATGGAAAAATGACGTTCACTTCAGCAACAACAACCAGAAACAATGATGGGCACAGGCGACAGACGTTGCAACAAACGAATAAACAGCAAGATGATTTTAGGCAAACAGAATTAAAGGCGGTGGCGGCCCAGCACTCCGCTGCCCAACTGGGTCCGTCAAACGAACAAAATTTACACCAAGATTTATAACCTGTTTTAAACCAAGGTTAGCACAAATAAAGAATAAAAAAAAACTTTTTGTAACTCACCCTATTCGAGTTATTTTATTTGTGTATAAATTAATATTAATAAAAACCAAATTTCAGTACGTATAACTGTTGGAAGGGGGCGATCTTCAAACAAAAAAATTAAAAATCAGTAAAAATCGAGTAATGGCAGACAGCGTTTTCACCACCTCGTTTAACCAAAATATGAAGTTTGATTCCTGTCATAGCTCTCCAATCATGTCCGATTGTCATATCCTCTCGCTGACATTTCACCAAATTACCTCATTGACTACTTCTCCGCACCGTCATCTAGTACCTCCTGGTTGCATCCCTCGCCAGAGCAACCCCTTAAAATGGCTTCTTCTCCCCCCTTCACATTACCTTCCCTACATCATCCTTCTCATCCTATTAAAAATAATTTATTCCATGTTCATCTTAGATGATTTCATTGTTTTATTATTCATTTAATAAAATTCATGGTTTTTAAAATATAAAATTGAATATAAAAAAATTTATTATTTGTCGTAATTTAATTTAATATATTATTAACAAATGTATAGTTAATTTTGATTTAAAAGAAAATTAAATTTATAGAAATTTCAACAAAAAGGTTATTTTACCATTCGGCAACCCTGTTGCTGATAAAAGGAAATTTTATTTAAATTGAATTAAATCGTCTTCGATTTATTTACAAATTTGGGATATCAAATCCTCTTTTGACTTCTCTTTTTTTTTATATTAATTTAATATTACATTAATCCCCGGTTCAAACCCTCCCCTCGATTCGCGTACTATTTTATTTTATATATATATATTTATTTTATCAAAGTGATAAGCAATATAGTTGGTAATGAAAAAAAACTCACCCTTAAACTCCTGTTGAAGTGGCCACTGCAATTTGGTTTAAAGATGGATACCCTTTGAATTTTTATTTTAACGTTGCCTTTTTGCAACACTGTTTCACTTTTGAAATATATAAATTAATATTTTCAACTCGTATTGATTCAAAAAAAATCTTTATTTAAATCTCAATACAAATTTTAAATGAAAATAATTTACTTATTCTTTAATCAAATCGGCAGTGTTACTGGTTGAAGTTGGATATGAACAGCGGTGCTGGTTCTGGGATGTTGTGGCTTATATAGGTTCTGATTGATACTGATATACGTGATATATGGTTGGATACGTGATGCTTTGGTATTCTTCATAAAGAAGTCTCTATTGTTCTTCCTGTTATTGTTTGCGACGAAGAAGTCTTTATCGTTATTCCTGTTATTGTTTGCGACGAAGAAGTCTTTATCATTATTTGTTTATTTAAGACAGTTATACGTATCGTATGCAATATTTGCATGTTGATTACATATGACTTCTCTGAACTGGATTCGGGTAAGTTGATAATCTTAACTCCCCCCTTGGTAAAATATTGAACTCCTGGTCAATGCCGGATGGTTCTTTTGGGACCTTTTCCATTTACGTATGCCATGTCTGCTAGTAGCATTTCGTGTGTGTAAACATTTTTCTTGGTATTTCTATATTTGATATATAGATTGGTGAATGCGTATACTAAAGCGATTAGCCCGATGAGGATGAAAGTATTTCGTATGTAGTGATCTTCATAATCTTGTTGTAGGAGTGATATGACATCATTATTGGTTATTCTTAGAAGTTTGTTGCTGGATTCTACATAATTCTCGATAAGCGTATCTGTCCCCTTATAACCTTTGATAAATTCTTTAATTTCATTAGTAGGATTATAGTATGTTTCGTTATTTATGATAATAGTTTGGTTAAAAAATATTACATTTATACCAGTTATGGTAGTATTTTGTACATTATGCGTACCGGTTAATAATAAGCTTCCTTCTGATATTTTTTCTATTGGAAGGTTTTTTTCTTTAATCATGGTACAATTAGATTGTATATGATTTAACAAATTTGTGAGGCAATTATTATCCTTCTTAATTTTACAAAATTGATTATTTAATTCTTGTTTACAAGTGTCTATTGAAAAATATTTATCTTTACATTTTAAAGTGTCTTTAGGAATTAAAAGTTTTCCATATTCATGGCTTATGGCCTTAGTTACATAATAGTTACATCTTTGTGTAATGATCGGGTATTTGATTAAAATGACAATTATATCTTTGATTTGAACAATTTTGATAGTGGAAGTGTCTATTAGATCCGTTATTGAAAATTGTGTATTTTCATCTTTAAGTATCTTATTAATTTCTTTAATGTTTAAAATATTTGGATTTATAATATTGTTTTTAGCAAGAGTAATTGTGTTTACAATATTTGTTAATTCTATAGTTAATGCTCTGGTTTGTCTAAAAATTGCATCTCTAGTGTTTATATGTGAATTTAATTGAACTGATAGTCTTGAATTTATTACATGTTGTTTATTATTACTTACAATTAGTTCATTAATCTTAGTTTCTATTGCTATTTTATCGTAATAATCTGGTGATCCAGTTATCCATTTCCAAGCTACTCCTATAAATTCAAGAGCTCGTTTTTCTCTATTTATTTTTAATTCTTTTATTAGTAGTTCGATATGTGTGAAGTCTGTTTCGTACAATGAGTTATTGTCAAAGACTCGCATTACTTTTTGTGCTTGTGTTAGTAGTTCTTCATATCTAGTTAGATTGGTGATATGGAATAAATTTCCGAAGTTTTCGTATATTAGTGCATCATTTTCTTGATGTAGTACATAGTCATCTTTGCTATGGTTAATTATGGTGTATGATGTAATCATCATGAATATGTTTAGTATGGTTAGTATTCTGATCATTTCTGCAATGAAGAGATTTTAATGTTATCTTTGTGAATAGTTTTATTCTTACGTTTAATAACTATTTTATTTCCTAAGTCTTCTTTAATAGTCTCTTTCCTAAATTTGGGTTCGAGTTTCCCTTGTTTTTCATTTAGTCGTTTGGTGTATACTACTGCATTCTGTTTTAGTTTCACGTCGTCGTGTCTATTTTTATTGTTATATTTCAGAGTCTTCTCTTGTGCTGAAAGTATTTTTGCTGGTACGTCAGTATGCGTTATCTTGTTAAATAGTACCTGAGTTGGTTGTTTTTGTGTGACTGAGTGTATAGTCTTATTGTATTCAATGACTGCTTTTAGTGTTAGTTCAGTTATTGATAATAGTTCATATGATTTTTTTATACAACGTGCAATTTCTTGTATGGTTGAGTGTGTTTTTTCAATTTGACCATTTGATTTTGAGTGTTGTATGGGTACGTAGAATATGTCTATAACTTGGCGTTTTGCCATATTTTTAAATATGTGTGATGTGAAAGCTACATCGTTATCGCATATTATGTTTTTACAGTATGGAAAGGATTGTAAGATTTCTAAGAATTTTTCATCCATATTTAATTTGTTATCTATGGGTTTTGCTATTAAATATTTGGAGTACCTATCGATGGCTGTTAGGAATTTAATGTTTGAAATGGTTAAAATATCTATGTGAATAGACTCTCCCTCCTGTTTTGGAATAGGTGTCTCACGTATTTTCTCTTTATGTGGGTGTCTATCGTATTTATTTTGTTGACATGCGTCACATAAATGAGTAAGTTCTTTGAAATCTTTAGCCATATTTGGCCAGAAGTATATATTCCTAATCTGTCCTACATTTTCTTTGTAGTTGCGATGTGCGCGATTATGAGTTTGCCAGATTATCTCTATTTGGTCTTCTTTATTTCCTACGTCTTGTGCCATTTTTGGACAAAAAATGAATTTAAAGCTGAAGTTCTTTATAATAGGTTTAATATTGTAAAGTGTTTCGGGTGAACAGTGTATACCCGTATTTAATGGTTTTAGTTTTTTTAGTGTTTCCATTAAGTTTTCTGGATTTTGGTAAGAAATCAGGTGTCTAGTGTAACCTTTAAATGGTTCAAGTATTTCGTGTTTAATTTCCTCATCATTATTTCTGGTGATGAGTAATTGTTGTTTGAACGAGTTAACGGGTTGTTCTATAGTTTGTGTTACAGATTCTGAAGATTCTGCGGAATGTATTGAGCATTCGTCATCGGATTTATCTGAAATATGATTTAGGTTTTGTCTACTGAGTGCATCAGCTACGACATTTTCCTTACCTGGTTTGTATGTGAATTTGGGTGCAAATTCTTCTATTTGAGTCAACCATCTTTTTAGTTTTGGATTTGGATTTTTTGGTGAAATCGCGAAGGTAAGTGGTTGGTGATCTGTGCAAATTTCCAGGTTTGTGGTACCGTAAAGGTAATTTCTTAAATTTTTGAGGGCGTATACTATTGCATAGAGTTCTTTCTCGTTCGTTGCATAGTTGCTTTCAGTTTTATTTAATGTTTTGCTAATAAAAGTGATAGGTTTGCCTTTTTGCATGAGAACAGCTCCAATTGCGTCATTTGATGCGTCAGTTGTGAGTGTGAAGGGTTCTTGGTAATTTGGTTGGTTTAGCTCGATTTCGGCTATCATGTGTTGCTTTAAGCTATTAAAAGCTTGAATTGCTTCTTCATCTAGGTCGATAAATGTTTTCTTTGCCATGTTAGATGATATGGGACCGTTTTCACTTTGTAGGTATTTGGTCAATGGTTTTGCTATTTTAGCATAATTTTCTATAAATTTACGATAATAGCCTATCATTCCCAAAAAACTTCTAAGTTGTCTTATAGTTTTAGGAAGAGGGTATTCGTTTATCGTCCTTACTTTTTCTGGGTTAGTTTTTATTACATTCTGTGATATAATATAACCTAGAAATTCTACTTGTTTCTCGAAAAGTTTTGTCTTTTCGATAGAAATTTTCATATTTGCATCATGTAGTACTTTAGTTATGGTGTTGATGTCTTTGATATGTTCCTCGATAGTGTTTGAGAATACGATCACGTCATCTATGTAGACGTGACACATTTTTCCTATATGTTCCCTAAGTATATTATCCATGGCCCTTTGGAATATGCTGGGTGCATTTTTGAGTCCGAATGGAAGTCTTAGGTATTCGTATTTTCCGTTGTTTATGGAAAATGCGGTTTTTTCTATATCTTGATCCGACATTAGGATTTGGTGGAATCCTGATTCGAGGTCGATTGTAGAAAAGTATTTTGCCTTTCCTAAATTGGAAAGTATAATACTTGTTTCGGGTATCGGGTATTTATCCGATATAGTGTGTGCGTTTAGCTTCTTGTAGTCGATAACTAAACGATTCTTCTGGGTACCGTCTAAATTGGTTCCTTTTTTTGGAACAATCCATATAGGGGAATTATATGGACTTTTAGAAGGCCTAATTATGCTCTTATTTAGCATGTCTTGGATTTCTTTGTTAACAAAATCGTTCACAGAAAAGGGATAAGGATATTGTTTTGTCCAGATGGGGTTGTTATCAGAAGTTCTGATTTCTGCCTTGATATCTGTTCTAAATGGTAGGGAGGTATCGACCTGTGTATGGATACTTTTTATTTTCTCCAAGGTGGATTTCCTTAAGTCATCCATTTCCTTTGTTTCCGAAACGTTATTAATGATTTCTTGATCTTCATTGAATGAAAGTTTTTCAATTTTGTTATTGTATTTAAGTTTCTGTGAACCTAAGTCTATTTGTGCTTTTGCTAATTTAAGTAAGTTAGTGCCTATTAAAGCATCTAGATCTAAAGTATTTATTACGTAAAAACGTGTAGTATGATCGAATAGTAATACTTCGTGATATGTTCTAATAATTATTTCTCCATTAGGAGTTCTTGCTTTTTTTTGTATGTCTAGATGAATGGGGTCTGTGAAAACATCGGGCCGGCAATAATTACTATTGGCACCTGTATCTAACAAGAGTTTGATTTGTTTTCCCCGTATTCGTCTGTGTATATAGGGTAATCCGATACTTCTTCTAAAAAAGTACTCTCGTCTTCATTAATGTTATTTACTCTTTCTGCCTTTATTGCAGGTCTATAAGATTGTTGGGAATCTTCTCTTTGTCTTTTAAATGGTTCCCTAGCAGGTGTAGGTGGAGTGAATTGTTTCTGTATTGGTCGAGTATTATCTCTGAATTGTGGTTTGTGAGCAGTTTGTTCACGATACCTATTTAGTGATGAGTCAGTTTCCATTTTGTCGGGCTTTTGTTGGGATTGTACTCTCGTAGATGTATGAGGTGTTTGAGTTACTTCCTTTTTTGGAAATCTTAGATTGTTTGTGCCTTTTTGCGTAAAAGCATGAAACTGGTTTGCGAAAGATGATCTTTCGTTGTTGGATTGTAGTTCTTGCGCCTTGGCGAGAGCTGAAGGTAGGTCTGGAGGATTGATAGAGAACAATATGTTTGAAAGTCCTCCGTTTAGTCCTGAAATAAATATTCGCAGGGCCTTTTGCCTGTTTAAGTCGTTTAATTCGTTAGTAAGTACCGTATTGCCGTGCGTCATTTTAGTTTTGTTAATCAGCGCGGTTAATTTTTCGTTAACGTTATTGTAATATTCTATCAAACTAGTATTGTTTTGTTTAAGAATACTCATTTCTTGCTCGATAATGTGTGCAGGTCGCTTGTCTGCGTATGCGAAATCTAATCGTGCAATAATTGCGTCGTAATTAAGGACGGTGCCGTGGTTCGTTAGAACATTGTTGGCTTCTCCTACAATTTTATTCCTTAATATTGTAAGTGCGGCAAAGTAGCGTCTACTACCTTTTGTATATAAACACATGCTATTTTCGGAGTTTTCTCTCCATGAAATGTAGCTGTAATGCGAACCGTTGAATTCTGGTAAGCTTTTTACCATGTCTAAAGGTTCATTGTCTGTTATAGCAATGTCAATTGTCTGTTTTGTATAGTTAGTAGGTGTATTTGGTTCATATTTTTGTCTTAGTTTGGCTAATTCATGCTCAAAGCAAATTTTAAGTTCGTGTGCGTTGGATCTAATAAGTTCTATCACTTGTTCTTGATTCATTTTGACACTTTTACTTAATTTAATGAACTTATAATACCTTAATATTTTGTTGATTGATGAATTTCTCGAGTTCTGGATTCGATACTTTCTTCTGGTTGCACTTTCTCGCAGTCTTGGCTTCGATACTTTGGCTTGTGTTGTTTTTTTTTGGCTGGATACCGTTGGTATTTCTTACTTGTTGTTTTCAGAAAATTTCCTGGTTAATTTTCGTATAGGTAACTTTGGCAGGTCCTACTGTCAGTTCGGAGTTTTATAGCACTAGTTTCACTTTATACTACTTTACATTAACTTTAGGATGTGAGGCATCCCGGTTGAGCCCCCAATTAATATTTTCAACTCGTATTGATTCAAAAAAAATCTTTATTTAAATCTCAATACAAATTTTAAATGAAAATAATTTACTTATTCTTTAATCAAATCGGCAGTGTTACTGGTTGAAGTTGGATATGAACAGCGGTGCTGGTTCTGGGATGTTGTGGCTTATATAGGTTCTGATTGATACTGATATACGTGATATATGGTTGGATACGTGATGCTTTGGTATTCTTCATAAAGAAGTCTCTATTGTTCTTCCTGTTATTGTTTGCGACGAAGAAGTCTTTATCGTTATTCCTGTTATTGTTTGCGACGAAGAAGTCTTTATCATTATTTGTTTATTTAAGACAGTTATACGTATCGTATGCAATATTTGCATGTTGATTACATATGACTTCTCTGAACTGGATTCGGGTAAGTTGATAATCTTAACTTATATATTCAATACGCGAACTGAGTCTTTTTATTTGGTACGTTTCGCGATTTAATACTATGAAATAAATTTCTCTTTTTATCACATCAACGCGGGAAAACCGTTTGACAAAATTACCCTTTAAAAATGAAAATAATCGAATTTTAAAATAAAAAAAATTTACGTTGATGAAAAAAAAGAACAAAAAAAATTAATTTTGATTTTTGGTTGAATTTTGTTGGTGGGATCGAACCGTTGAACCTTCGGTTAAGAAGCGACACCGCTACCTCCTAAGCTAACTTAGCTATATATTTGCGAAGGGCAAATAGGTCACAAGACTAGATATAGGCGATCTATAGGATTTGTATGGCTTTCTTTATATAGCGACTTCGTACAATCCTTGTGCTGGGAATGTATATAGGCCTTTTTTCCTGCTCGCCTGGTGATTTTAAATTTTCAAGCCTAGCTGGAGGTGGATTGAATGTTGGAAGCGGTTGGATTTTTCAACCGCCTTTAATTCCTTAGCAATTTGCTTTAGCAAATTTAAATATTTTCAACCCAATGGGTTGTAAATTAGTAAGGTATTTTTTTACCTTTTAAAATTTCACTTAAAACTTTTTTTACTTTGGACGTTAAAATATTTTAATAGATATATGTATATCTACTATATATGCACAATTATGTTTCATATGACTTTAATATAAAAATGTAATGATCGTGAACTGAACAGCACCAGAGAAATGAATTTTTCATTAATCTTTGATCCGTATGTGGGACCAAAATCCTTTTTAATCTGCATCAGCAGAATATTGAGGTGATTAATAGCCTTATCCAGGGTTGTTAAATCTGCCGACATTTTTCTTGGTTTGAAAGAAAAAACCTTAATCCTTGGGTTAGTGTGCAAGTAGAACTTGTCCCTCTACCTGTGTTGATTTGGGTATTTTTGTTTTCTTTTTTGTCCGCTCACGTTCGTCCGTATTGACTGGCTGACTGTGAATCACTCACTGTGAATGAAATATTTTGAAATTAACCTTCCTTTCATATGGCTTTCAATGAGCTTTTGTTGCTTATGGATTTTATTTCTTTTATTATTTGTGGAACGTGGAAAAGCTTTTATGTATAATTTTTGTAGATGAGCTTTTATTATTACCGCGTTGCCAACTTTACTTTTTACAATGTATTTTGATTTCTTTTTTGTTTACTTTGGAAAATTTGATGGTCTTTTAATGAGTAGGTTATATTCTTCTTTTCCAACCTTTGGAATAGAAATGATATAGAGCAGCATTGATCCATTGGTGAAGATCGATGGTGTGCCATACTCAATGGCTTCTATTTCGTTAGCATAGGGTAGTGTTTCTGCACGATCATCATCCGTGACAGATCACCACTCAGCCCTCTCACGAAGACATCCAACGCTCGATTCCGATACGTTTCTACCAGCGCGCTTACCGTGTCTTGTGTATACGACTCAGTTTTAATCTTGTTTATTATCAGGAAGAACTGATGGTTCACGGTCGCGTAAAACTCATCAAGCTGAGAACCCTTTTGAGAAAGTTGGTCGAGCTGATACTCAAGTGTTCGTATGTCCCGCTTGTCGGCATCGTGAAGGGAAAGAATTTTCTTAATTCTCAGTTTTCGTCAAAGACGTTATAAGATACTAGGGCAGAATCCGAATTCCCCCGAATCTCTTACGTATGTGCTTGAGAATTGCGCGGTACATGGGCTTAGTTCTGATAGCCGCGAAATCTTTTAGGATTCCCTCTACATTATGTATCCAAGATACATACTGTGTCGGGTTCCCATCGAAGGATTGCAATTGCTTTACACAATCAGGGAGCCGGCTGATCTCTTTCAGATCAGCTTCCGTCTTAGGCCCGCAAAGTGGAGGTTCAATACCTAGATTGGTTAAAATCCGACACAGAGTTATTGGTGTCTTCGACTTTCTTCAATCGCCCATCAATTTCTTTCAATTGAGCGAGAATTTGTCCTACCGCCCCGTTCAGCTCAGTAACAGCCTTAGTCATAGCGTCCATTTTACCGTTGTTAAATATTTGTCACTTAACTCAAAATCTTATGCACTCGGTTAAGACGTAATCGTATGTTTCAATGGAGAAGGGTGTATCAATGCACTTATATAAATATGTATAAATTAAATCAATGCACCTTACCTTGACTTGAACTGTTCCTCATTCAATTACACATACTTTTTAAGTAGACAATTTATTTTTATTTTACAATTTTCACAGTGGCACTATTAGAAGATTATCTCTACTTAATTATTATATTTCCACAATTTTTTACAATTTTTTACAAGGGATTTATTTTTATGAATTTTAAGATTTCTCCAATGGCATTTAACTTCACAGGATAACTTTTATTAATTTTTTCTTCTTTTTTTTTTTTTGAGATTATCTTTTCTGTGGCATTTACTTAATGGCATTCGACTTCACAGGTTTTGAAAAAAATTTTTTATGTTTATTTTTTTTTTTATTTAAAAATTTCTTCTGTGGTATTTAACTTCACAGGTATATATTTTTTTTTTTTTAAATTTTTTTTTTGACTAATTCTTTCTGTGGCATTTAACTTCACAATTTTTGAATTTTTTTTTTATTTAAAAATTTTTTCTGTGGTATTTAACTTCACAGGTTTTGAAAAATTTTTTGATTTTTATTTTTTCTTATTTAAAAATTTCTTCTGTGGTATTTAACTTCACAGGTGTATATTTTTAAAAAAATTTTTGAATTTTTTTTTTTGACTAATTCTTTCTGTAAGGAAAAAAATTTTTTTATATAAAAAAAAATTTTAATTTCACGTAGCGAAGGGTACAAAGTGGAAGCGGTGTGCATGGGGGAAGCCGTGTTAGTCCTGTTTAGTCCAAATTAACGGACCTACTAATGGCACGGTCGACACCACCACGGTTCGACTTACTGAACAATATAATGTATAGATTTTAATATATGATAGTTGTTACGTTCTGTTGATATACGTGGCTGTCTAAAGACTAACTGAATTGATATTATTTCCCCAAGAAGCTAGCTTGCCTGTCCAAGCATTGTTCCCATGGAATACTGCTGATCTGTTATTATATTGCAGCAGAGGGTCAAATATCCGCACATGCATTGGCATAGGCCAATGCCCCTTTGTAGTTATGTGAACCGCAATAACTGTGATCAAATATCCGGCACATACATTGGCATAGGCCAATGCCCCTTTGTAGTTATGTGAACCGTAATAACTGTTGACTCAGCTGGAAACGGTTTTGCGCATGTCTAAGGCCGGGTATCTTGGATGGTGATAACTTTGATGATGATGTTGGCACCAGATGTTGTTGTGTTATGATGTGCCAGTCAAGCTTCGCGCCTTATAGTTGATAGTTACAACCTGGTCTTTTTTCACTTTCAACGACACTGACACTTTTAATGACGCTTGCTAGTCACCTTTTTTTTCGTCAAAACTTTAAAACTTTTTTTACTTCTTTTCAGCAACACGCTTTTCATTTTTTTTCAGCAACGCACTTTTTTTTATTTAAATATTTTATTCTTACTTTTCTGGTGTTTAGCACCAGAACACATCAAGAGTCAAATAGCTCAATTTATTTTTGAGTATAAGACTAACTATAAAAAAAATCACTCCTCCTGTTCTTTCGAACAGGGTTAAATAAAAATATCCGTTTTTTAATTTAAAAAAATGTTTTTTTTTATTAAGCGTCAGATCCCTTACCGTTGGTCGGGGGAAATCTTCGGCTGCACGTGGTTGTCTTAAAACTAAGAGTTTTCTTCATCAGACAAACCCTTTTATAATTCATTAATGTCCATTCGACAGTTTTACAGTTCTTTGTCTTTATTCGTCGTTTGTATTATTTGCGATTGAATTCAAAATTTAATGTCTACGTGACAGATTTGCAATCTTTGTCTCTTTATCATTATATATAATTCGATCGTATTATATGCGATTGAATTTAAAGTCTAAATTATTTTGTGGGGGCGCACAAGCAATCTCTGTTATAATTTAAATTTACTTCCAAAATTGAGCGTACACCAATAAAAACCACTTATTTTTGATTTTTTGTTTATATTTTTGTTATATATTTTGTTGTATGAAAAAAATTTAAAATAACAAGTTAAAAGATCAAAAAATTCAAAAAACTAAAACTGCATTTATACAGAAATTATAAGAAAATTTTAAATCATTGCTGGAATTTCACGTTCAATACTTTGTATGGCCACCTTTAGCATCTATCACAGCTTGTAAACGACCGCGACGAGGCATCGAATCGACGGGTTTTTTGGTGAATGATGGCAAAATATTCTCCCAAACGTCCTTCACTTCGGCTTTTAGGTCATTTTTATTTGTTGAGTTGCTATTTATAAGACTTTTTTTTAATTCTACCCACAAATTCTCAATTGTATTCAGGTCTGAAGACTGAGGAGGTGTTTTAAGCTGATTATTCACATCAGACATCAACCATTCCCTTCCGACAAGAGCAGTATGCTTCGGGTCATTGTCTTGTTGGAAATGGAAGTCTGAAGGCAAACCCAGTTTTTCGGCCGATTGAAGCAAATTATTTTTTAGGATGTCAAGAAATTTCCATCTGTCCATAATAGTTTCAATAAACTCGATGTTTCCCGTGCCACTACCAGCCATAGGGCCCCCATAACACTACCACCTCCATGTTTAATTGTCGGACACAAATTCTTTTTTCTTAGCTCCGTGTTGGGTTCTCTCAACACAATCTGCCTGCCTTCCCAGCCAAAAAAATTTATTTTGGTCTCATCCGTTAACATAACATTCTCCCAAAAGCTCTGTGGTTTATTTACATATATGCGTTTTAGCAAACAGTAACCGTTTTCTTTGGTTTGCCACAGAAATAAAGGTTTTTTTACGAGCAACTCTGTCGTTAAAGTTATTTTTCTTTAGTACCCGTCGAACGGTTTCGGTTGACAAGGGTCTTTCAATCACTTCCGCGATTTACACCGATAATTTCGGAACGCTCAATTTAGGGTTTCCTTTTATTTTTCGGACAATTAACCGTTCATCGTGTTGCCAAAAAAATTTTTTTCTACCTCTTCCACCACGAAGGAAACTAAAATCTGCTTAAATTTAAAGCCTAATAAAACTTACAAGTTTAAATAGCTGTAAAATTTGCATTCATTCTAATTTGAGTAGCTTGTACATAAGGTGTACACTCAATTTTGTATTGAGTAAAATGGCTCTTATTTACTTTTTTATTTACAACAGTTTGTTCCAAATTTTAATCAGGGCCCGATCCAGCTTTTTCGCCGCCCTGGGCAAAAAATATATTTGCCGCCCTTTGCAATGACACCTTATAGGCTATAAACAGAGCTATTTTTAACAAACTTTTAAAAAAGGAGGTTATCTACTTGTACATACGAGCCGTGGCCCGTGTGTATGTAATTTTGTTGAAATTGTATTATATTCATAACCATATATGTATGTTAGTCTGATAAGTGATAGGGCTTCTAAACGAGTATATCAAAATACATTAGTATATCGTGAATGTGTACATATTTGTTTATAAATTTCTCTGAAACTACTACTGGTAAAAATAAAATTTGTATTGACATAAAAATCATCAAAATCTGTTCAGTAGTTAAACCAAAATTATTTATTAAGTCGGTTTTCATTTATGTATCTGTCACATCGACTTGCTTGAAATATTTGTTGCCTTGAGTTAAATCATAAAAACAAACACAAGAAATGATATTTTTCTTATTTTATTCAATAAAATCACACGTTAATTATGATTATGTCAAGCCACAAAAGAAATAATTCATTCTTAAAAATAAATAAATTAGGTACATTAATCATTCAATTTATTTCACTTATATTTTTCCTATCTTAAAAGATAAATAATATACCTATGTACTTATATCTTAATATTATACAAAAAAAAACAAATAAATAAAGAAATCAAAAGTTTTTTATAACAATATCTCTGCCTAGTAACTAAAATAATTTTCTTCGAACTTTCTGTTCTGCAAATTTTTTAATAATTTCCAATATATTCATACTATCGCAAACTTTGTGTTCTATAGAAATTATAGCCAATCCAGACAATCTTTGTTGAGTCATGGTAGACCGAAGATAATTTTTTATTATTTTTAATTTGGAAAAGCTCCTTTCACCACTTGCTACTGTAACTGGTAAAGTTAAAAGAATCCGAAGAGCAATACTAGTATTTGGACCAAATCTTATTTCTGTAATAAATTTTAAAACTTCTTGAGGAGACAAACTACTATCCAAAATCATACATAAGACTGACAACTCCTCCGAAAGTTCTAATCCATTTATGTCAGATGAGTCCTCGTGGGTTAAAATACTCTCGAGGTTCTTACAATTTTCTAGCAATTTAACTTTAGATAATTCTCTTAAGGCATATATGTTATACAAAAAAGAAAAATGTTTACTGTGCTCAACAATCTGCGAAAACCTAAGCTCCAAGGAGTTAATAGCTGTATCTATTATATGGAAAAATACCTCCACTTTATATTTTTGACGAGGATCGATGATTGGTTCATCATCACACTCGTAGCCAAACTGCCTCTTTTTGGAGCGAACACGATGTTTTGGAAAATTTTCGAAGTCTAAAACTTCACTCTCGATTTCAGCAGCTAAGGTTTTCGCGTCTTTAAGAACCTGAGTATAATACTCATCTGAACGAGAGTTTTCAAAGAAAACTTTGGTGTTTTTTATTAATTTAATGACAGAAAATAAGTCAAAATCTTTACTTTGCATTAATTTACTGACAGGATTTATCCGATTCAAAGTTTCGTACCAAATTATTACAGAGCATAAAAATTTAAATTGCTTAATTTGATTCAACAAACCCGAAGCTTCGTCTCGTGCAGAGGTATCCATATCTGTATTTTGGTAAACACAAAACAATGCATCGTAAACTTGTCCTATTTGATGTCTTAGTGGCTTAATTGCCTCAATCCGACTTTCCCATCTCGTGTCACTAAGAGGTTTAAGAGTAATACCCATTACATTATTCAAAAGAATTGACTATCTCAACGTTGAAGAGGAAAAGAAAACGTATATCTTTTGCACAATATTGAAAAAATTTGTAGCTTCCAATGAAGACTTTGCCATGTCGTTTACCACTAAGTTTAAAGAATGACTGCTGCAAGGAACATAAAATGCCCGTGGATTCAAGTTTCTTATCCTGGCTTGGACCCCACTTTGAATACCTTTCATATTAGATCCATTATCGTACCCTTGCCCTCGTATATTCTCTAAAGACAATCCAAGTGCTGATAATTGTTCTAAGATAACTTCTGTTAATTTGAGACCTGTAGATTTTTCGATTGGTATGAACCCTAAGAAACTTTCATTTATTTCAATTTCTAATGTTCTTTTATCCTCTTCAGCTGGAATAATAGAAATATACCTAATTATCAGGGTCATCTGCTCAGTTTTGCTTGCGTCCGGGGTACAATCTAAAATTATTGAATAATATTTTGATTTAATAATAGCATTCAGAATATGGCTTTTTATACTGTCTGAAATTGTAATAATAAATTCATTCTGAATAGTTTTACTTAAGTAGGTTGCTTGTTTCTCTTCTTTCTTTAAGACTCTGCGTACATGTTCCTGCATAACAGGATCAAATTCGGCTAACAACTCTACTAGTTTTAAAAAGTGACCATTGTTATATTGATACAGATTATCAGAAGAGCCTTGAAAAGCCAAGCTACTTTTTGCCAACATTTTAATAATTGATCCAATACGTAACAAAACTCCATTCCAGTGTTCTATTTCCGATTTTATTATTCTCTGCGACTCGGCATCTATAGTACGCGACGATTTGATCCTACTTGAAAGTTCGAACCAATGTCTCATGCTTTCTATGTGGTTTTTTGATGTTTCATGAAGTTTAAGAACATCACTTATATGCTTCCAATTGTTATAGCCATCTTTAGATAGACCGGAAGTTGTTTTTGAATTAAATATTTTGCAGCAAAAACAGTACACCGAATTTTTTGTCACAGAGTACGCTAGCCAGTCTCTTAAAATTTCTTCACCGTTTATAAGCGTTCTCTTATAATATCTCGAAACAAATCTTCGACCATTCTTATCTTGGGGAAATTCAAATTCAAAGAATGGTTTAGGAGAACATGTTTTTACTAAATATATTCTTTCGGCATCTAGAATTCTGTGGGGCCATGTTGCTGGATCAGCATCCAAAATTGACGTTGAGAATGTTGAAACACTTGACGATGGAATAGCACCTTCACCTGTAATAGCGCTTGACCCAGAAGCAGCAGGTTCACAATTTCTATTTGGAGAGCCTTCATCATGTGCCGCAGCTCCTACATCGGTTTCTTGTAGGTGTGTGGATGACGATATTTCTTGCTTATCTTTCTTCAAAAAGGACTTTAATGCCCCTGCCTGCTTTCGTCGCTCTGCATCTTTTCCCAGCCTTCGTTGTTTATATTGGTATCCTGACATGCGTTTTCTACCATCAGCCATTCTGTCCTACCTATTAAAATAAGTGCACAAAATATTTTTGCATAAGTTGTACCTATCTGAATAACACATTTTTAATATTTTAAAAAGTGTGGGTAGATACCTACTTCACTACCGCTTTGAATTTTGTTTTTTTTAATGTTTACAACAGCAATGTAGCTATAATAATTGGGGCATTTTCTTAATTTTGTAGAAAAAACGTACAGATGAGATAATAAAAGATGTACATTAATTAATGACGATCATAAAATAATGCGACTATACGTCCATACCTAAGAAAAATTCACAATTTATGTTCATGGAAGGCAGAGTGCAGACTATGAATATTGCAAAAAAGCTTTTTAACTGTTCATATAAAAGCACAGAAAGAAAGCACTTTGGTTCTGCTTGCTCTTTTGCACAGCAGTGAAATATACCTACATAAGTGTGAGGAAAATTGAATAGGAACTTACAGCCTACAGGCTACAATACAATTACAATTTGTTTTTCGTTTTTATATTTTTGATGACTGTTGGAATTTGGAAATATGCTTATCTCTTTTTCTTTAGATTTCGTTCTTGTTTTTATTTTTATCTGTTTTCCTTTTTTAACTGTTTTTTTTTGTCTGTTTCTTCAACTCTACTCATTTTCAGCAACGGCCAAGACGTATGCGATGACTATTTTTTTTTTTAACTATTTTGTTGTTGTGTGTAGATCTATGCATGTATGTAGGTATAGGTATTATACCTACTATTATCTACGATTTTGTAGGGTCGTCTGAGGATTGCGACGAATAACAAAAAATATGTATGAATGAACTTTTTCCTTTTATTGTGGTTTGTGGATGTACATATGATTTATGTAGGTATGTATGTATGTGGGAAGTGGGAAGGTAGAGAAAGATGATGAAGATATTTTTGATGACGAAGTACCTACGAACAATTAGAGAAATAAATGATTTGAATATTATTTACCTTAAATTTTCAATTTTGCCGCCCCAAATCGTGCCGCCCGGGGCAAAATGCCCGGCTCGCCCCCCCCTAGATCGGGCCCTGATTTTAATACACATGGAATGTACCGTTTTCTGGAGTGTGAAAAATGTCCTTTAATATTATGGAAGCACCGGTACTAAAATTTGAAGTCTTGCCTCAGAACAGAGATAAAATGTGAATTAAACATAAGTGTCCACTCAATATTGAGAGTAACTGTTTATGGTTTTGTTTAACGATAAACCGTCGTTAATTTTCAGTTGTTAAAATTTGTGAGGAATTTATTCAAAAGAACACGTATTCTGTGATTAGGCACTTCTATGGATCAATAATACTTTTATAATTATTTTATTAATGTTCTTCTGGTGATAAACAAAAAAAGCCACGGAATTTTGATGTAACTTAATCGTTTCTTTCTGGTAAAATTCTGTCACCGGTTTAACGACTGCGCCAATTATCTGATTGCCGAAGGCTTAGAAAATAAAAAAAAAAAACAATTTTTATACAGAACTTCGCTCCGTTAAGATATTTATTGTAATTGAGCTTTGTATAACAGAGCTTTATATAAATGTCTATTTGTTATGCTATGTAAGTGAAAATATGAATTTTATTTAAAGAAATTAATATGATACATTTATAATTGAAAAGAATATGATTATGGTAGTTATCATGGGAAAGAAAAGGTGCTTACATGAATTGTGACTTATAGATATTGTATTTCAAAGGTTATTGAATTGTAGAAGTTTGTATCATTAGAAAGAATCAAAAGTGCTTAGCTTACATGAATTGTGGCTTATAGATATTATATATTATGTATATATAAAGGTTATTGAACTGTAGAACCATAACTCACACACGCAACTATCGAAAAGAAGCAAATCAGTTCGTCGATGGAATGAAACATGACGCGAGCATAATTAATTCATGAGAATCTTAGACAATTGTCTTTCACATCCAAATGCATACGTCAGCATACGATTCGTTTTGAGATTCGAATCCAAAGTTAACCTCAACTATCGTTTAGAGTTACAATAGAAGTATTGTATTGTACATATACGAGTATGTAAATTAAACAATTGTTTTCTCGGAGGATCTTTTAAAAAAGATCCTAAACGAGTTTATTATTTTGCAACTAAGTGTTGCGTTTGGGTTCAAGTCTAATTAATATCTAAAGATACAATTTTCATTTAAATCTAACGTAACCTATTTAATCTAATGATGCGACGATCGCCAACAAAGGTTCTGCTGAATAGCCGAATGGATGGATATTTGCGTGGGTGCTGCATTGATGGATATTTGTGTGGGTGGTGGATTGTGGTATTCTATTGTTTGGATGCGGTGCAATCGATGATAAATTGATGGATGGGTATTTGGATGCACGGATGTGCTGTAATATAATATCTTCTTATGATGAAGTCCGGAATAATATTCTGTGTGCGTTATCAGCACTTTTGGTTGGGATTTCTTTTACGGACGCATGATTATAACTTGTATGCTATACATATACTTATCAACTCAAGGGTTTGTTTTAAGATGCGGACACTTGAATATCGATAGTGTATTATTATTATGCAGGATGGTATTAAATTTAATACGATAGAAAAACATTTAACGAAACGCATTTTTTTAACTATGCGCGCACTAAAGGGCTTTTTGTATACCCTTAAAATGATAAACACAGTGCGAGCGTTAGTAAAATAGGGAAGGATTTAAAAGGAGGTACCGATTCACATTGGTTTTAAAATTCTGAGGTAAAGTATTCGACATCGTGGTACGGTTAAAGAAAGAATCTCTGTATTTCACACTACGTCCGAAGTTGGGCTCAAGGGTAAAATGATGCCAATTTCTAGCATTGTGAGTATTATGGTTAAATTGTTGAAGGGAAGGAATGTAACTGTCTATTTCACTAGAACAATGTTTGTGAAAATAGAGAAAGAATAATGACTAACCCGAAACATTGCGGTGGTGTTCTACAAATGTTTCTATCTTGCATCGTCGAAGAAAACCTAGATACGAGTGGTGTGGCATGGATAATTTTAAAAGAGGGAACGTTGAAAAATTTAGTTACCTATTGAAATACAAAAAAAAAATCTGAAGATATTGTATTTTAGGACTCGTTTTCTCCGAATGACGCATTAGACTCGATCTTTATCAATCAATTAAATGAAACACGGTTTATTCAAACTATCAAAATGTAACAATGATATGTTTTTATTCAACAATAAAATAAATGCAACCGATCGGCAAGTCAGACTAAAATTGACTGACTCGATGGCGTGTATACTTAATATATCTAACTACCGGCAGCACTTTACATATCTCGCGTGCTTATGTATTGAGTGCTTTTGTTGTGCTTTTTAAGAGAGCACAATTTCTTTTTCGCTTACTTAATTCGGCCTTCCTGACTTACAATCGTCCCGATTGCTTCCGATTTCCAAATTTTCATTCACATATGGCTTTAGATTATCTACCTCCCATACCCCACTGTAGGGTATCTGACTAATCTGAAACCCTTCCACACATATCTATACATTTTAAACAATTATGTACTTATGTGTGCCTTAACCTTCCTATTCATTTCCTAAAACCAATATGACTTAACGATATTATCTATAACTTTCTCAGCCCCTGCATGCCCCATGTCATAGTACTTTTGCATAATATTTCGCTCCATACTTTTAGTTACCACAAACAATATGTCCTTTCCCATTTTCTATATACCAATCAGTGTCTTCTCTCGTTTGTAATCTCTCTTTAATATTTCGGATAAACTCATCTTCATTCTGACAGATTGATAACGTTTGTTCAAACGTATTATCTTCAAGCACTTATATATTCGGGATACGACTCAATGCATCTACATGCTGCATCTTACCTCCACTTCTATGCTCTAAGACATAATCGTAATCCTGTAACTCAAGGGCCCATCTAGCGATTCTAGGATTTATTTCTTTTCTATTTAATGTTAAAGTTAGAGAATTGCAATCCGTGACAATTTTAAACTTTAATCCATGTAAATAAGTTCTAAACCGCTTCAAGGCATTAATTATCGCCAGCTTTTCTAATTCGAAACTATGATACCGTGACTCATAGTCCGTCGTTCGTTTTGAAAAGTAAAATATTGGATGAAAAATCCCATCCTTTTTCTTTTGAAAAAGAACTGCCCCAAAGCGCTCGCGTCGCAATGGAGTTCGGTTTCATCACGTGGATCATAGATAGCTAAAATCGGTGATTCCAGTAATTTTTGTTGAAGAATGCGAAAGGTTTCGAGTTCTTTTTCTTTCATTTTAAATATAGTATCTTTCTTTATCAGCCTATACAGAGGCTCGGCCAACAGTGAAAACCCTTTTATGAATCTCCTAAAATATGAACACAGTCCTAAGAAACTGTGAACCTCTTTTGCATTCTTTGGAATAGGGAAGTTCTTTACGGATTCCAATCCCTTTTCATCAGGTCTTATACCTTCTCCCGAAATAACATAACCTAAATACTGAATTTCTGACTCTATAAACTTACATTTGTCTTCCCTTAGCTCTAATTTATTCGCAATTAATTTTCTAAAAACTTCCTTCAAAATCTCTAAATGTTCCTCAGCCGTTTCTGTCGCTACCATAATATCATCTAGATATATAGCTATTTTGCCTGCTCGAATCAAGTCTTCAAACACTTCATTAATAAACCGCTGGAATACTGAAGGTGCATTTCTTAAACCGAATGGCATCTTCAAAAACTCAAACTGACCTAATGGTGTCACAAAAGATGTAAACTTGATTGACTCCTCTTCCATCTTTATGTGATAAAAAGCACTTTTTAAATCTAACAACCAGAATTATTTTTTTATTCGCTAACCTATCTAATAGATCGTCGATCAATGGAAGTGGGTAGTTATCTTTCAATGTTTTCTTATTTAAAGTTCGATAATCGACACATAGTCTGATATCTCCCGTCTTCTTCCTTACGAGGACTACAGGTGAAGCATATTCCGATTTGCTCGGCCTAATTACACCTGACCCTAAAAGTTCATCTAAGATTTCCTGTACCTTTGCTTTCTCTTAATATGATAACCTTCTAGGCGCACAATTAAATAGTTTATCATCAGATACTCTAAGCTTCATTTGAAAACTGGTCTCAGGATAATCGGGACATTTGCATTTCAAGAAATCCCGGTACATTTCTTTAAACATTCTTTTTGTTTCATATGTTTGCTCACATTTATTTTCTAAATCAATTTCATTTATATCATTTTCTAACATTATACTCATTAACTTACTACATTCTTTTTCATATTTGCTTTTACTTTCATTTGTTATTTCTTCTTCTTTTTTTAGTGTATTTTCTTATTTATTTGTGAACTCTTTTTTTGTTTCTTGGTATTCAAAAATTTCATTTTCTCCTACTAGGGTAAACACACTAGTATCCGGACACTTAACGTGTGTCTGAACTTTGACTTCGGCTCCTTTTCTTACTATAAATGTTACCGGTGATAGCTATATTGTTTGTGAGAGTGAAGACATTTATTTATTTATTTATTTATTCTTCCATCAATTATAGTTTACAGTAACTCTTACAGACTAGTGATAATATACAAAATGTGTCTTAAACTATATGTATGTGTTAATTAATTAACTAAAAAGAATAAGTTAAGCATATTTTTAAATGTATCTCTACTTAAATGAAAATTAAAGTCAATGCAATCTGATATTAAGTTAATTTCTCTGACACAGCGAGATATTGGTTCGTTAAACGCATAATTTAGTCTATGAGTTGTCTCATGGAATAAATAACGATTCCTAAGTACCCGAGTTGGAGCATGTAAATCGATAAGGGACAGTAAAAAAGGACATTTAATATGATATGATAATATATCTTTAACGAACATTATGGAAAACATTTTTCGCCGGTTTTCTAAAGTCTGAATGCCAATGAGTTGACGTCGAATATTATAAGTTGGCCTTACATCCAGGTTCAATCTAAGTTTGTAGATGGCTATTCTTGTAAATTTTTTTTGAATGTTTTCAATTCTAACAGAATAAGTTTTATAAAACGGATTCCATACTACACAGCAGTACTCAAGAACTGATCTAACATAAGCAATGTAAAGCGTTTTTAAGGTATAAGGGTCACTCAAACCTTTAGAGTTGCGGACAACAAATCCAAGCATGGAGTTAGCTTTATTGACTATAAAATCTATATGATTAGTAAAGTTGAACTTAGAGTCAAAAATTACTCCAAGATCTTTTTTTGTTAAGACTCTTTCGTGGACTTTGCCTTCAATATGATAATCATATAAGAAAGGAGACGAACGACGGGAAAATGAAAAACATTGACATTTTGAGATGTTAAGGTTTAGTTGGTTAATTTTACACCATACTGATGAGCTTTGAATATCTTCTTGTAGGAGCATACAGTCAGTCGGATCTTTAATGCATCTCAGAAGTTTGAGATCATCAGCAAACATCAGAGAAAAGGAATTTAAGAGAGCATCAGGTAGATCATTTATAAATATAAGAAATAAAATTGGTCCAAGATGGCTTCCTTGGGGAACACCAGAGGAAACAACTATAGGATTTGAAACGATCGAGTCTATATGGACATACTGTATGCGTCCTGTGAGATAGGAACACAACCAATTTAGCAAGTTAGAATGGATACCGAGTTTTTCAAGTTTCTGAACTAAAATGTTGTGGTGAACTCTGTCAAATGCTTTGGCGAAATCCGTATATATAACATCGACTTGATATCCTTTTTCAAGTTTATTTAAAACAAAATTAGAGAAAATTGTAAGATTTGTTGTAGTAGATTTCCCTGATATAAAGCCGTGTTGAAACGGGGATATGGTCTCTTTTAATAAAAACGAAAGCTTATCGCAAACTAATTTTTCAAAAAGTTTTGGTATAACAGATAACTTGCAAATCGGACGATAATTGGATATGTCCTGTTTTGGACCACTCTTATGAATCGGTGTTATAAAAGATGTTTTCCATTCGGAAAGAAATTCACCTTTCTCAAGTGACCTGTTGAAAATAAAACATAATATTCTGGAAAGAGAAGGTGCACAATTCCTTAAAACAATAGGAGGAATTTCATCTGGACCAGCTTTTTTATCATCGCTCATGCTGGATAAACCTTTTTCAACCTCTGTTATATTGAAACATAATTGCCCAATGTTAACCATATTGTTGGATGGTGCTAATGAGTTAACATTAATGTTTGCTGGAACTAAATAATTGGATTTGAAAAATTTTGCAAAATTATTACAGATGTTAGGTAGGTCAGTGTATGTACATCCCAAATACTCCATACACTTAGGAATTCCATTATTGTTCTTTTTATTTTCTATAAAAGTCCAAAAATACTTACTATTAGTTTTTAATTTAGATTCCATTGAACAAATATAGTTTTTGTACAGAAATTTATTTAACATGTTGAAACTCTTTTCAAGGACAATGTATTCAACTTTCAAATTGGCATCAGACGAAGAAACCCGCAACAATTTATAAACTTTGTTCTTTTTATTTTTCAAATTTATGAGTCTTTTGTTATACCAGGGTGGTTTTGAGTTATTTTCAATTTGAGTTTTAGGAACAAAAATGTCAATCGCTTCTTTAAGAGTACTTAGAAAGTCGTTGTAAAAATAAGATAAATCAAAGTTATTTTTAAAATCATTGGGCAAAATTAAACGATCCATATAATTCGCTATGCCAATAAAATTAGCTTTTGCAAAGTTAAATTTAAATGAATTTGTAGATATATGTTTAAAGAAATTAAGTATTTTGAAATGAAAAGTTAAAGCAATATGATGTATAGAATTAGAAAAAATTGGAAAAAGAGATTCAGTTACTGACATTCCCAAATCTTTGTCCACAAATACTAGGTCAAGTGTCCTATCTAAACTATTTTTACAATTATTAATCTGAATTAAATCATATGCTGCAAAGGAATCTACAACTTCTGATACATATTCATTAGAAACATTAAATGGAATGAGTTGTAATTCATCAGAATCAAAAATCCAATTTACGTTTGGTAGATTAAAATCACCTACTATAATAACATGTTGATTATCATTAAGATTTGATAAATAATAATTGCAATTCCTAATATGTTCTTTATACAAATCAAGTGGACTTCTTGGTGGAATATAGCTGACCATAATATAAATATCTTTATTACAAATTAATGAAAGTTTAATAATAATCTGATCAATGTCAAGCGATGAATTTGATGATGAGGGAAGATTCAATTGAGTGGTAGCGTAAATAGACCGAACCGCAAGTAAAACACCTCCGCCCCTGTCTAAACCAGTTGAACGAGAGCATCTGTCTTTTCGGTATACAGAGTAATGTTTATAGTCAAACATCTCTTCATTATAATGCTTTGCTGTTAACCAAGTTTCAGTGAGCGCAAAGAAATCAAATTGAAGGGAAGAAGATGATAAGAGAAGTTGTTGGATTTTCGTACGCATACCCCCAACGTTCTGATAATATCCATGAAAAACGTGTGTATCTGTTAAGGGAGCCAGATGAGAGTTACCAATGAGTTGCGATGAAGATGTTGATTGGGAGGTATGAGAGCCATTAACGAAGAGCGGTGAAGAAGAAGGAACATGTTGACAAGACAATGTGGCGGCATTATGTGCAGAGCCGTTGGCGCAGAGCAGTGACGATGATGATGATGAAGTATAGTTCTCGATGAGTGACGGTGGGATTGCAGAATTAGAATGAGAGCAATTGACGATTAGCGGTGCGGAAGAAGAAGAGAGTTGACAAGAAGGTGTAGAGGCATCACGATACGAGCTGTTGTTTCATAGCAGTGATGATATTGAAGGAGAAATTTTATATGAACTGATGGAGAGCGGTGATGGTGGAGTTGATGATATTAAGGTTGTTGCTGTACAGGTGGAGGCGGGGGTGGTATTACCGCCATTGTTACTCTTGTGTTCCGTGAAAAAAAATCTTTTACATGAACATGTTGTGGCCACACTGATGCATCCAAGATTTTTGTTAGGTTGTCAACCGGAACACTTAATTTAAATGTTACAAAGCTTAAATCGGATACTTCAGCATCTTTTTTTATGAGCATGTAACATTTAAATAGCTCAGAAGAAATATTAGTTTTTTCAGATATGTATTTGATTATATCCTCGGAAGTTGTTGTATTAGAGAATCGTGAAATGTGAAGCCATTTAGTTTTTGGTATGGAAGTAAGAGAGGAGGAGGAATCGGTGCCGAATATATTTACTCCTCTCTTAGGTTTTGCAGTATTGTGGTTATTAAGATTTTGCACTGGAACACTGTTTGGGTTATTTAGGTTATGATTATTTTCATTATAATTATAATTAGCTAAATATATTGCTGACTCCTTGTTAAAGGGTATTGGCACTACTTGTTGCTGATTCAAGGGGTTATTTAAAGTTAAGTCATTCAAAAGGGCTTCATTATTGTCAATTATTGCAATATTATTCACATTTATTGGATCTCTTAAGGAGGATGATGCCTGATTTTTGGCTGTTTTCCGAGGTGGCGAGATTGATTGATGAGAATTAATAAATGAAGAGAAATCTTTTTTCAGATCTCTTACACTTGAAACAAGATCATTGAAATTGTTAATGAAATTAGAGAAATTTAAGTTGGAGCATGAATCACATTTCCAATATAATCTTTTTTCAGTTATTGTAATAAAATCATCGTCATTAACTTCGACACAAGTTTGATGAAAAAAGCGACCACAAAAATAGTCACACTTTACTAACTTTATGTCTTTGGATCGTTTAATGACTTGATCACATTTAGAGCAAACTTTAGACATTTTAGAAAAATCGATTGCGAGGTGAAGAGACACAACACGACGATTGTAAGTCAGTTTGACAACTGATAATATAGCTTAATAATATAGCGTCCAAATAAATGGCGAATATAACATTTTTATAATTTATAAAATAAAAATTCGAAAAAGTTCCATTTTCGCTAGTATCCGGACGGCAAAATTTATTTTCCGGACGTTTTTGTTTTAGTTTCCGGACAAGAAAAATTTGGAAGAAGTTAAGTCGTTTCTATCTTTAATAAATAAACATTTTTGCTAGGTTTTTTTTTAAAATACTTTTATTCATTTTATCACTTTAAGTATTTAAAGGCACATACATAGTTAGGTAAGTAAAAAAAAGATATTTAAAATACCTGCACAGTTCATTGGTATAGTAAAAAAGTTAAGATAGAAGAAGTTATTATTTAAATAAATTAATATGAAGCATAAGGATACGTTTAGGTATTAAGGTAGGGTTTGAGAAAAAAAAGTTTATAAAAAAATATATCTTTTTTTGAACAAAAATAACAAAATAAAATCTCTTCAATTCAAAATACTTAATATTAAGGTAAATAGGCATACATAATGTAACTAGGTATACAATATTCAACTTTTTTTTTCTAGTTATTAAAAAAATAAATAAAGTTGTTCATAAGTTAGGTATTAAATATTAATTTTGCTTTTATCACAGCAATAGTTGCAGATAAAGTCTTTTTTAGAAGCTATTTCGTACTCCAAACTTGCCATTGAAGTGCAGCTTAGATGAAACCATCTAACACAAGAATCACATCCAATGTTTTTCAAGTTGTCGTCTTCTACGTCACTCTGGAGTTCATCAAAACAATTTTGACAATTTTCTTTCTTTTTGATGTTTTTCTTTTGTTGTGGTTTACGTTTTTGGGTTTCCTTTTTTGATGCTCTCTTAGTTTTTCTTTTTGCTATGGCATCAAGTTTGTCTTGTTTTTCTTTTCTGGCGTGGATTTCGCGCCAAGCATCTGACGAAATTGTACTCGGCGCTCTGCATGGGCTGTTCTGCTGGTTTATTTTCTTTTTATTGTAAAATGCCATTTTTGGGTAGAACAAATGCGTTGATATTGCCGATGGTGAATTTGGTGTGCTCTGGGGCCGAGATTGACTTGCTCCCGATGGTCCTGGGGAAGGATTTTGAAGGTTATCTGATGTTGTCGGGAGGAATAAGAGCTCGTTGATTTCCTTATTAATGGCCGATATTTCAGGCTCATTCCTGTTGACCTCATCAGTACCAGAGACTTCTTGCATTTCTTTAAATAATGTTCCATCCCCGTTAAGATTATAAACTCCTGTGGTCAAGTCTCCTAACACACAAGGGTTCTCTCCAAGAGCAGGGTCCACTGTTATGTCCAGTACTGCCGAATTATTTGTCATTTTTGACACTTCGGTTTGAATCACTTTCAAAACGATATCAGCGTCAACACCAAAATCTTTCAGCTGCTCTGACAACGATTGTATTACTTCTGCAGCTATCTTAAATCTGGAAGGCCCAGTGGATTGCTCTGGATGGGACAAGATAGGAGCTTCAGCAATGAGACAGCTCTCAGCGTTGTTTTTGACGCATTTCGAATAATCGACTGCTGCAGGGTTCAATGGATACAAACCACACTTTCGGAATCCATTTTTTATTGTTGTTACCATATCCTTATTTTTAATAATCGCCTCATTTAACAGCGGACAGAAGTTTCTTTTCGTAAGTGCCTGACCCAAATTGTTTGACTGCCAATCTCGTACCGTGGTTTTCCAATCTGATTTTAAGGGCTTGAATACACTGACGTCCGCCGGCTGCATGATGTGCGCGGTGTTCGGTGGCAACGCATATAAAATTTTTTGATTTTGGCTGCAAAACTCACTCAGTTCAAAGGTTAAATGGGACTTATGGCCATCGACAAATAAAATCACTGGCCGTTCGACCTTATCAGCAAGCAAGCGATTGTGCACACAATTGGCGACGTAGTCGTAAAATGTTTCGCTTTTCATCCAGCCGCTCTCAGTCCGCCCCAAAAACCAGGATTTTGGCATGCTTTCAACAATTTCTTTTGGTGGACGCATGTATGGAAAAACGACCATGGGCTCAAAGAGTTTTCCGTCCGCTGAAAAAACTATTAGCACCGTTAAGGTTTCCTTTTCATTTCCGGCAGCAATTTGATAAATGTTCTTAAAGCCCTTGGGAGCTATAACTTTTCCCGTTTTTGGGCAGAGGCAGAAGCTGGTTTCATTGCCATTTAAGATTCTTGACGGGTTATTCATTATGTTTTCCTGACCAATGCTTTTCAAATATTCTTCAAGTTCTTTGAACCATTTCATAATCGTAGCCTGCGTCACTACTGCTCTGCCATTACTTATGGTTTCCGCTTCCCGCATTGCTAGAGATGGATTTCTTTTCATAAACGCTTACATCTCACCCATTTCTCTCACCAGTCGGTCGATTGGGATCTGGGCTAAATCAGCTTTTGAGTGGAACCACTTTAGTGCGTTTCCACCCAGTCGGCACGAAATCAGAATACGTGCATTATCGTCATCTAAATTATAGGCTTCCGCCAGATTCCGAAATTGGGTTTGCCAGTGTGAAAAGCATTCACCACGAAATTCTGGTAATAATTCTTTTAGTGCTGACACTGCCACACCAATTCCACTGCTGGGATTATGTTTCTGCAGCTTTAATATTTCAATCTCTTTTTTTAATATACTTTTTTCTCTCGTTTGTAGGTCAATTTCTTTTTTCAGTAACTCAATTTCTCTCTTCATTTGTTCCAGTCTCTCATCTGTATTGCCTTGCCGCTCGTTCTTGTCTTCCAGTTATTGTCGCTCGTTTTGTCCCTTATTTGCTCTCTCTTTGTTTGCCTTTCCATTATTTGCATCGTTAGCTGTGCTTGTATGCGCCCTCATCTGTTCGTCTGTTTGCTGTTCAATATGTGTACTGTCTACACCACCCTCTGCTATAGCGTCCATTACCACACTCACGTTATCGTCTACCTCTGAGTCGTCTGAGTGTACGTCGTCGTCTTGAATGATTTTCTCTTGCAGCAGGAACTCTCCACGTTGGCGTTGTGTGGCTAGTATAGATAGCAACCGCAAGATAAGATGAGTTCTGCCTTTGAACCTGTGGTTTTCTGTTTTAATTTTTCTAACCACAATCGTAGTAGCACCGCAGTATATTTCTTGTTTACTTCGACCTGTGATTCGTCGTTCTCCATGTTGCAGATTTATATAGGACTCGAATGTGTATGGGTATAGACACAAATTATAGGACGTAAATGTATATGGGTACAGACACAAATTATAGGACGCGATAGGTGTCTGGGCATTGTATATAAAACCTAAAGCACTATCATCAAGATGACTTTTGAGTTATGTGCTATGCTCGTTTCTGAGGTGGGGGCGCTAAGATAGTTTTACTTGTATATAAACATCTCAATTTCTTATAGATGTTTATACACAATGTCACTATAATTTTGACAGTGGAGAGTTGAATTTTTAATTTTCAGTGAATGGGTGACCACAAACGAATGAGGACTGATGACGGAAGAAACTAATATTTTCTACTATTAGGGTAGGACTAAATTCCTCATTAGGAATTATTTATTTTAATTCAGAGATAAATCTCAACCCTTTCGAGGGTTTTCTAATAAATGTTATTTGATAAGCTTTTCAAAAGTGCTCACTCAATAACCTTTATTTTCACCAAAAAAAAAAAAAATCGGTCAAGGTCTGAGAGTAGGTAACCTTTATTTTTTTTTTGTGGTTACTCTTGAAAAAAAAACAATTGAAAATAAAGGTTAAAATTATTCCTGATTTCTGTTTAAACCAAGTAGATTCTCTTCATCAGCTTGTTTTGTTTTCATACTAAATAAATATAAATAAGGTTTCTAATTGTTACAAGAAAAAAAGTATTATTTATTTTATCTGAGTAACAAAGGGGAGTAAGGGAGATAGTAATAGTAGTCAGGTGCTTGAAATGTGGCAATGTTGTACGAGGTTTTTGATTGCCACATTTCTCTCTGTTTTTTCGATTTTTTTTTCAATCCAATGCATGTATGTAGGTACTTTTGAACGTATTGTAAGTTATATATTTTTTTTTCTAATAAATTTTCTTGCAAGTTCGAGGGTAGGTATTTCTTGGTTACAAAATTCGCATTTTTTATGTTCCTACCTACATTCGTACTTACCTTTAAAATTATTTAAAAAAAAACACATTCACTCAAAGGTGATAATTATGCACTAAAATTGCACTAAAAATAAGTTAGTAACCAAAGAAACGGAAAACATAATCACTTATGGTGGACTAAACCTTATTTATTTAAAAAGGTAAATCTAAAAAAGACAGGAAAATAAATTGGCAATAGTAAGAAAACTTTTTCAATAAAAAAAACACGAATATATTTAAGATTTTGTGATTAAAAAACACAATCACTGATTATATGGAAAAAATTGAAGAACACAAAAAATACACTTCAGATAGATTCTTTTAAAATTCAATTATCTCTGAATGCAAGGGTTAATAAATCAAACACTTTGTTTCAATAAAAAAACACGAATATTAAATTAAATTGTATTATTATTAAACGATGATACGGAAAAAAATGAAACAACACAAAATAGGTACACTGGAGATAGATTTTATTTTAATATTCAATCACTTTCAATCAACGAAAAATTGGTGAAAAATAGGGAGAAAAGCTAGAGCAGGATTTTTTGGTTTTGAAAAAAACACAAACTGAAAAATATCGTTGGAAGCACGTAATTCAAATTTTATATTCGGGATATAATTAACAAAGCCAATTTTTGAATCACTTCACAAATCGCGACGCTTCACTTTCGATACTGACGAAAAAACGGCAACGAAAAACGAAAGCCATCAGAAAAGAGCATAATAATATTAATATATAGCCAGTATGTAGGTTGTGACGGTAAAACAACCGTTAATACGTCCCGTCCTTGGTTGATCTCCCCTCTTTTTTCATTCTTACATCGACTCAACTCCTTCCTCTTCAACAATACCAAATCCCATAACATAAAAAGAAAACAAAACAAGCACTGTTCGTCTATGTTACCCCTTTTATATAACTCCTTCTCAAGTTTGATAGTCCGTGCTTCCTCATCACCCTGTTCTTAGATGAAACTCTCCAGTCTCCACACATAAATGTATATTTGTTGTTTACTCGCAACATATGTTCCTTATCAATACCATCCACTGGCAGCATGTTGACAAATTTTTGTATCCACGAAACCAGAAAATTAGAATGCGCTGTGATCGCTTGGGGGCCGACGACGTGTGGAACGTGCTGATGATAGTACTATCATGTGTGAATAATGTTGAGCTACTGAGTGGACGTGCATCTGATTCTGGTGACTTTAATACCTTTATTTTTGATAGAAAAAGCATTCAATCTTGCATACATTTGTGTTACATTCTTGCATTAGCTAAGTTTTATTGTTTTTATGATTTTATTTTGGCAAAAGTGATAATTTTCTAATTAAATTTGCCCAAATTACAAGTGAAATATATATTTTGTTTCCCTTTGTGCTAAGTACTTATATAAAAACATTGAGTGTTTTTGTTGTTTTTACCGGGCTCTCTTCACCCACACGTCTGTTTAAACATACAAACTCACCCACCTTCCGCCACCCAGACTTTAAAGCATCCGTTACATTAACACACTCATACTCATGTCTGAAAATCCTGTGTTAGGAACTACGTATCCCATATATTTGGATCCCGGTTCTTGAATTAATGAGATGTGTTCCTCAATAATGATAGTCTTGTAACATTTACCATCTTTTTTAACTAGTTTTATGGTTCTGTCTTTTTTCCCATCAAAATATAATGCAAATAGTTCTGAAATACTCTTTTCTTTCATTAATTTTTCTCTTGTTTTAGTTCTTTCTCTTCGCTATTTATGTCTATCGATGACGCCGACTTCAGACCCAATATGGTACAAAACAGAAGACGCAATAGCTGCTGCTGCCCTATCAGACACTCCATACCTTTCACATGTTTTCGATAATGTAGGAAAATCAATGCTTGAAGACATCTTACGCTTCTTCTCCTGAACTTGTGGACTTTTCAGACACTGACGATGACGATGTTGAAATAGTACTAACCTCTAAAACAGCTTATGTAGGAGTACTAGAGGCAATAGTAGTCTGGCTTTTTTCTCGAGTGTGTTTTCTTTCCAATCTTTTTTGCAGCTTTTTAGTGAAAATAACGTCAATTCCACCTATTGCCATACTACGAGCTTTTCTTTGGTTAATTAAAAATGATTGTTCTTGTTTCGGAACCTTTCTATCTTTAGGACAAATGCACTGATCGATTTGTTTGCATTTGCATGCCGCAATATCAAAAAGCAACTTACCGCTTTGTCGAAAACTTTCTAATTTGTCTGGGGACAGCCTCTTGACAGATTTGAGAAAGTTTTTGTATTTTAAATGATACGCTTTCATCATCTGTACGACCCTGGTTTGTGTTACAATTGAAATAGATGCAGATCGCCATATATTTACTATTCTGGATGCAACTAAACCTGCTGTCTGTGGAAAGGAGGGCTCTTTTGCAGTTTCCAACTCGAATTTAAATTGGTGCCTCGTCCATTCATAGCATTTTATTGTATCTTCATAAGTAGCAGAACGTTTCTTTCGTTTTCGCGACGGTAAACATTTCGTTCATGTTTGTATTTGCATTTCTATAAAGATCGGACCACTGCAATAGACGGCTATCATGCAAACTTCCCGGTTCTCCAACAAAAACATTAATAAATTTTTTATTTGCATCGACCACTCCTTGCAAGCATATGCTGTAATATTTTTTCAGGTTGAAATAGCTTTCCTTATTTTCCCTAGGAGCTTTTATCCTTATGTGGGATCTGTCGTTGCAACCGAGAATGTCAGGAATTTTGCAGCCTTCTTCGAAGATCGCCGCATTTTGCATTACCTCATTTGCATTTGGCCATTTCACATGCTCATGACTAATAGAAAAAAGCAAATCTGATACCCGCCTAACTATATGCCAGGTTGTGCATTTGTCACTCCAAACAAGTTTCCAACTTCCCGAAATGTATTGATGTTGGCCAATGGCCATGTACTAAATAAATATGTAGACTTCCTTTTCAGGTAAAAATTTTGGCAACCCTCTCTTGGTGTTAGCTTGGAAACGATTTGTAGCCTTATATCGGACTGAAAAAGAATGATTAATATTTATAAAGAAAGTTATAGGAGTTAATTTACCTATTAAAATTTGAACAGTCGAACGATTCTGTCGAAAATGTTTTTTTTAAAATCTAAAACACTATAGCCGTTAATAACCTCCATAAAACCTTGAATTTTTTGATGAGGTTCAGTTTCAAAATCTGAAGAAGATTCACTGCTGGAAGTGGACATTTGAGACATTTGAGTGGAACTGGAATCACCACCACTATCTTCAGTTTCTCAAGAACCTCTTTCCGATAAAATCGTCCATCTTTCTCTTCAGAAGTAAGGGTTTTATCTTTTCTGCCATCAAAATAAATACTGCGAATTATGACATTATGCCATTGATTTGATAAGCTTTCTCTTGATTTTGACAAGGCTCTATGGATTTTATTTTTATCAATAACGAGCGTCGTATTAGTCTTTTCAATTATTCCTACATCCTGGAGTACTGCTGAAGCAACTGCTGCAGCAGATCGTATGGAAAGCCCATATCGATCACATACTCTTGCTACGGATGGCAGAGTAAGCAAATTCCGCTTACCTGATGATGTTGACGTTGAAGGCTCAGATAAAAAGAGCTGTGGCTGCACTACGTCGATTGGATTGATTTGATCCAACGTTTGGTTTTGATTTACTTTATCGGAAAAAGTTGATACTGAAGTAGATTCAGCTCTTTGCCTACCTAATGCAGTACGCTATCTATCTAGTCACTTTTGAAGTTTTTGGGTTTCAACCTTGTCAATAGAACCAATCACCATTTTTCTGTCATTTCTCTGGTCCACTAAAAATGATCTTTCACTAAAAGGAACTTTTTTATCTTTTACACAATGACAGTCATTAAAGGAATCACACTTACACGATGCACTGTCAAACAATTTTGTGTTTGAAAGTGCAATAAAGTCTTGCAATCTGTTGTGATAGCTTGTATTTTTTTTTCGAATTTGGGTATCTTTTAAGTGTCAAGTATTTATCAAACTGGATTTTCATTAATTGTATTTTTCGACTTTGACACACAGTTGGAATTGACGCGTTCTTCATATCTTTTCGATTTCTGCACTTACAATTACAAAAATTTCGGAATTAGATGGATTTTTTCCGTTATCTTTGGTTTTTAGATCTTTTTGTACGAAAGTAGGTACATATTTGATTACATCTTTTACTGTTTGTAATTTATTTTTTTTTAATTCACTAAAGGGGCCGAAGAAGGGGCACATTGTTTCTTGTCGAAGAGGTCCAGAATTCATTTTGATTTAACGGTTTACTTTTAAAGTAGAAAAAGACCTCTCAACGGAGGCGACGGAAATGGGAAGTGTTAAAAGTAAGTACTTGAGTTTAAGACTTGAAGGATCACTTCTTTCAGTGCTTCACTATTCAAATGGCTGTGAATGTCGAGAATCTCAAACTGTCGAAGTGACGATGAAGAATATAATACATTAAGTTAATTTTTCAATGAAGTGAAGTCATTTAAGTAAAATATTTTTACTTATGGACTGGAACGAGAAAAAGTGTCATACTTCGAATTATTTAGTAAATCCAAAATGTAAGGTTATAATTATATCTATTCTACAGTTAAAGATAATGTTTATTGTTCTGGAATGATAATACCATCGAGCTTCCGATACTCCTGGCATGCGTCGATTAGAATTTTTTTTTTAAGATTGGACCGCTTTGTGGATTCATTAAAAATTCGAACGATGCCATTAGTATAGCCAAAAAGTATAGTACTAAATTTAAAACATGTGCATAGCAAGAAATAAAATTTGCAATCGGACATTAATCAAGGACCTTCTTTTGGACACCACCCTCACGATGGACATAACTGCGGCACCGTCGCGTCGCAGGATTGTTCTATTAACTTTTCCTTGCAGTCGTGTGTTTCATTTGCATTAAGACTCGCGCTAACGTCAAAAAATCAAAGAAATCTTTCTTGTATACCATCCTCTGACAAGTACCGAAGTATTGCACTCAGTTGTTCCCTATGACTCAAATCTGGTGTTACGTCGATCATAATCGACACGAAACGAGCTTCCTCGATTTCCGTTTTAATTTCAGATTTAATAACCGCCCCGATACTATGTGTCAAATCGTTTTGAATATCGTTGAATAAACCTGAAAAAAATTTGATTGTTTATTACCTTTATATTCATCAGAAAAGTTATAAATTTGAAATTCGGCGTCTTCTAATAGGGTAAGAAATAACTTTTAAGAATTTAGAAAAGACTTTTTAAAAACAATGGGGCATATTCATAGTCAAAATTTAGAACCGAGTCCAACTGGCCTCGAGTCTAAAGTTAACACACAGGTTAAAAACAGCTGCTATTCATAGAGAATTTTGCAGCTCTGTTTAGTAAAAAACAGAAATCTCCTACAATTTTAATAGTATTGCCCGTCAATCCATTGAAATTCAATACATTTTTTGACAGATAGAAAAAAACAACTTAGTCAAAGAGTCAGCCGTTTTTAAAGTTGAGCTCCAGTTTATCTTTTGGACCCGGGTCGAAATTGTCTATGAATAACATAAACTCCAGGTTGGCTTAGAAGAGACAAAGAAGCAACTTGTCAGACGACTATGAATATGCCCCGATATAAACTTTATTCAGAAAAAAACAATATAGTTGACCGAACACGATGATGGTGAAACTAGAAGTAAGTGATGGTTGCTAGAGCTGCGGTTAAGATGGTGATGATGTTCGATGTGTAATATTGATTCCTCGCATCGAAGATCGTTCAATGTTTATGTTATCCGAAGTGGTGGTTGTTGGTCACATCGAAGATTGTCCATTGTCCAAGTATATGTTATTAGATTTGTAGGGGACCAATGTTTATGTTATCGAACGAATGTTTACGTTATCGCTCAGGAATGTGAAAATGCTATTAAAACTTGAGCGTCGTTATTGGTTCGGTTTCAAGTGGCTTATTGAAAGTATCTGGGTAGTGCGGTTGAATAGGGTGAGAAGATGTATACGTAACTTAAGCCCTGTTTATTGTCTCCGAGGCTACATATTGAAAATTTGCTTCATTGTAAGGTTCTTGTTTAATAAAATTTTTTTTGGAGGATTAAAACGTCTAAGTTGAGACGAGCTTCGATCTACATCCATTGGTTCAATTTTCTGTGGGTATTG
This sequence comes from Syrphus vitripennis, assembly GCA_958431115.1. NCBI lineage: Eukaryota > Metazoa > Arthropoda > Insecta > Diptera > Syrphidae > Syrphus > Syrphus vitripennis. The sequence continues at coordinate 31,193,588 of OY288110.1, forward strand.
CTGTCTATTTTCGTTTTGTCTCTGGTTGTTTTGATTGTATTGTCTTTGGTTTGAAAAATTGTTTTTTGTATGGAATGGCTTAGGTTGCCAATTACCTTTATTATTATTATGATTTTTGCCATCATACCGATTTTGTTTAAAATTGTTTTTTTTTTTGTATTTGTTTCATGAATTTCAAAATCAGAGTTATTGCTAACAAACTATGGCCTGTCTTGCTCGTCCTATGAATTTCGATTTTAGTATGTTAATGCACATTTTCTGACCTTGTTCATTATTTAAAAATATTGGAAGACCTTCAGTTCTTCCATCAAAGGTTGAAAGTCTTTCAATGTATTTTAGTGGGTTGAGTTCTAATACTCTTAACGAACTTTTACTACTATTTTGTAACATATTTAAATTATTACTAATAATACCATGTAATGTGGCTGCTTCTGCTGCTGTTGATGCTTGCTGAGTGTTCATGATGTTCTCTTCTTTATCTTCTTCTGATGGTATATAATATGGTTTATTTTCCTTAAAGTTGTTCTTCCTTCAGGTTTCACTTTTCTTCCCTTTTTTTCGATTTTTTTTATTTGTTCACCAAACTTTTTAAGTTGTAAAAGTTAACTTTACAATCACGAGTTACGAGTTGCTTTTTTATCTTTTATTGTCACTTAATTAGTGTTGGTTTTCACAGAAAAAAGTTTTCACAGAATCACGAGTTACTAGTTGGTTGAAAATATTTAAGTTTTCACTAATGTTTTGCGAGAAAAATCTTAAAGGAAGTTCGATCACTGGATTAACATTTCTTTATATGATTTGCACTCATATATCTGACTGGTATCCTACCGACTGCGCCATTTATATTTTAGTATCACGGTAATATTAAATACTACTGTTCTCCCCCTGTAGCGGCTGTCTTTGTTGAAATTATTAATGAATAAGCTTCTTTGACACGAATAAGAAACTTTTATTCCTATAATATAAAGTATATACATTTTATAATTATTACTAAGATAATAGTAATTTAAAGTATATATATGACTTACAAATAAGTTTTTCTTTATTTCAACAAAATCCATGTGCTTCCTGTGAGCTAATATCAAGAAATGAAAAATGGCGCTTAAGACTTCATTATTTGCAAAATGAAGGATAGCCGTCATTTTTATTGTCGGTCTAAAATTAAGTGCTGCCAGGCTTGGCAACACCCCCGGAGAACAGAAAATAAAAGACAAAGTTTTAAGTTTTAAAAAATCGTCACTTTATTCATCAAACTTCAGATCCCTTACTGGTGGGGGGAAATCTTCAGTTTATACGTGGAGATGTCAACAAGATCTGAATCTGAGCAGATCGAAAGATCCCTTTTTAAACAACTTAAATTTAACACAGCAAATCTTAGTTTGTCTGTGGATGATGAAATCTTAAAAGAATGGTGTAAACAAAAATAATTCTCGCTGAGGGCTGATAGTGCATAAAGCTGGATTTACATGTCGTCGCTTGGATAAACGTTTGTCGTATGTTACATTTGGCTACTTTTGGGAAATCAACATTAAAGTTCAGAATTTTATTTCTCGGAAACCCTTCGTCAAATTTTCTTGAAAATTGGATGACTTATGTAACACGAAATTGTTAGTTCAATTGAGTTGAAATAATATCAGAATAGTTGTCAAGGCACAATTTAGAGCCAATTTTGTTCAGAATGCCTTTGTCGTATTTCACCAAATCTCCTTGTTTCCCATACACATAAGACAAAATTTGTACACATGCGACAAAGATTTATCAAATGTTTAAATGGGATAGTCTTCTAGATACGACAAAAGGACATAGAAATAAAATAAGACAAACGTTTTTTTTAAATTCATTTATTTTTATTAACAAAAACTTAATTCAATTCAATTAAACAAAAATAAATAAATACATTCATTTATAATAATTAATAACGAAACCTTCTCATAAAGTAAAAAAAATAAATAAAGAAATTGTTTTTGAACATAAATTTGCGTTTTTTCACAGCACATTTTGATTAATTGATAATAATTATTATAAGAAAAACTAAAAAAAAACGCATTGGTTTTTTTTTTTTTGAAATAAAATAAAAACTTGTTATTATGAAGATTCTTCGTTTAGCTTCAAAATGGCTCGGTAAAAACTTTTATCTTCGGCTTTCTCAATATAGGGTATCATACTTTTCAAATCGTTTTTCTTATTCACATCCATATTTTTGGTTGAATGTATGCGAAGCTCTTCATTCCATATATTTATTTTTGTAGGATTTTTTAAACGAGGTTTTTGTAATTTAACGTTATTATAACATAATTCTTTGAATGTTGTTTTTATCCCGATTTCATTTAAATCGTCTTTGTGGTAAAAGATCGATTTGCATTTAAAATATTGAACTTGCTTAAAGTTGAGTTTTTCAGATTTTAAAGAATAATTTTTAAAGTCCTTCTGGTTCATTTGCAATATTTTTAATGAAACGTTAGGAAAGTTAATTTTTTTCAAAAGACGGATTAGAGTTAGCTGGCTTGGTATTTCAATATTTCTCAGATATTTTTCGATCACGCTATGAACACAGTCTACTTCCTGCAGGGAAGAGTGCCCAGGTTCACTAAATTTTTGTATTACCTTTTCTACGGAATGTTGGTGATCGTATATGAATTGAAGAATTGCGGTTGATGTGATGCGGTTCCTATTCTGTGGAACACATGAATCACTCCACAAGATTAAAGTCCTTATATTTGGATGATCTTCCATAATTTTGTTCAACATTTTAATGAGTGCACTTGCAATGTCGTTCCCAGATCTTCCGCAAACAGTTTCATTCCACAAAACACAATAAGTCACTTTTGCAAATACAGGAATAATAAGCGTGCCAGTGAGATTATAAACACAAAGTTTTCTTTTATAATAAAAGTTTGAAGTATACATTTTCGGCAAGGTGAAAACATTTTCCAAGTCATACATCAAAGTGGCAGTATTCTCATCAATATTTTGTAAATCTTTATCTCGCTCTGCTTTAGTATACCTTTTTTCTTCCAAGTGTTTTTCATAAAGTATAGTTTCACGTTCTGTACAGCTCTCTTTATTTACTTTGTAGAGAGAGCATTTATCGCACAAGTCTTTTTTTGGGTGGTGGAAAGAAAGATTAAACTCTGTATTGAAAATGTTGCGGTAAATGTCAATCGAAACTGGGTTTTCAAATTTTACTTTATATAAATCGTACATTCGTTGTAAATTTAAGTGCGATTCTAAGTATCGCCGTGAAGTCGTCGAACGACAATAATGAGAATCGACAACGGAGAAGCTGGAAATATGATCTTTAATGTTCTTAATACGATCCTCATCAGTACGCTTTCGCCCGCGCTTTTTGTCTGGTTTTATTTGCTCATTATCGTAAAATTTTGAGAAAAAGTAGTAAATGGTTTTTTCTGATATGCTAAGCGTGTTTAGAAAATACTTTTTGCATATTTGTAACACTTGATCTCTGACTTTGAAATAATATTTAAAACTTGCCTGTTTTTTTGGATCAACTTCTAGTTTTTTTTCTGCTCGCCTCCGTTTTATGTCAACCTTTTTAACGAAATTTCCATAAAAAATCTTTTTTTCTTCAGACTTTAAATTCCAAAAATAGGTGTGGATGTCCTGTCTTTGATTATCAGTAATATTATTGCAACAATTATAGAAACAAAGTGATGAACAGGTCGGACCCAACGCCTTAGAAGGTCTTGTTATTCCATTTTTTCCCTCATACGAAAGACCCTGCTCTCGAAGTCTTTTTCTTAAATTTTGTTTCCACAACAATGGGTTCCTCTTTCTTTTTCTTGTAATTGTTGGTGTTATAGAGCATGCTATTGAAATGAAATTGCTACCCATAATTTGACAAACACCAAATAATCAGAAACTTACATGAACTACTATAATCGGATGGAAGATTTCGGATTTGAATTTGATTAGAATCTGGAGTTGTTGGCAAAATCAATTCGTTTGCATGCTCATAAAAATGTTTCAATGTATTTCTTTCGTTTGCTGCTGGAGGTTGGTACGATGGATCATTGCCTTCATCGTCAGCTGAAAAGTCCTCACCTAATATTTCGTCACCCATGCTTAACAAATTAGACAAAAAGAATTAAAACATAAGTATATTGCATGCATTTTCATAGTTATTACGCATACGCATAAATTTCTTCCGCCAAACTCGGAGCAGGAGAATCGTCGTCCGAAATCTGTGACATAATGATTGCAACTGAACTCAAAAACTACCCTCATGTGTGTTAATTGTTATGGGACATACGACAAACGCATACTAAGACATCAGTAAATTATTGTCGTATGTGTTCAAAGAAATGGCATATACGACAATTATTTAACGAATCGAGGAAAAACCGGTTTTGCATAGAAAAAATTGTCGTATGTGTAAAATTTGTCGTATGTGTACCTGTTTTTGACACATACGATAAAAAAATGACTGAAACCGTTAGTGACCTTGGATATACGACAAAAGGCACACTGATTATCTCGGAAACTAAAATAGATACAAAAAAACCGATAACACAGAATTGTAGACAAAAAATCGATTAACAAAACTGCATTTAAACCTCAAAACCTCAATTTTTCACATACGACAAATGTTTATCCAAGCGACGATGTTTCTGCATCTGCAAAATGCAGAAAAGTAGAGAGAGTCAGATATATGTGGAAATCCGAAAGTGAGAAAGAATACACAGGTGGTAACTCTTTTTTGTCTCCTATAAACTGCCATAACTTGTTGAAATCATATGTTTTCCTTCAAATTTAGTTTTAGTTTTCATACAAAAAAAAACTATATAATGAAAACAAAACCATACAATGGCAGTTTTAACCAGTTTTGCACCTTGTGTAATTTGAGATCAAAAGAAGACTGTTTCCACTTCATGAGTATAATATGTCCAATTTTCGCTGCCCACAGGAATGCAATCTTTGGAAAAGAAACTATGACGCTGCAAGAAACAATCACAGTGTTAAACGAATTCAACTGGAAAATACTCTATTCTTTTTTGAAAACCATTTATAAATATAGGATGCTACTTATAACTGAATTTATCTAAATTTCATTAAATTTCATTTAAAAGCTGTATTATAGCCAACAATTTTATCATTTTGATTTGCTAACCGAGCTGACGGCGATGCCATAGCTTCTAAATTCATAAGAAAATTATAAACTATGTATCAGAAAAATCGAAACAATAAATGAATAAAAAATGAAATGAATTAAAATAGTAATAATGATAAAAGTAATAAAAGTAATAAAAGTAAAAGTAATATTAACAAAAGTAATAATAATAATAATTGAGTCAATAAATAAATCAGTTTCCAGGCCGGCGATGATGTCTGTTAACGGCTTCGTCGACAACTTCAAACAATCGGTTTCTTAATAGCCGTTGCTCATGAAGTGGTAGGGTTTCCATGTCTAACTTGATCATATTACAAGTTAGAGAAGCAAAAGATGTTGGGGTTTGAGGTTTCGAAGTATTCATATCTTTTAATATTTCCAGGGCCTCTTTTTGGAAGTTTGTAGGTGTTGCTAGAATCAAAAATAAAAAAAAAATTATGAATAATCTCTACGTCATTAGAAATATTGGATTTTAAAAAAGAATGTATCTTAAGTCTTCTATAAGTAAATATATAATATAATTAAATAGATACTAAGTATTATGCTTTCAATTTACCTTCTTTATTTATTTTGGTGATTTTAGTCTGTGGACTGTCGGCCAAAGTCATCATTGAAGTTGTGCTATAGTAAAAATAATATAGGTATTAATATAAAAAAATGCACTACGAATTTCTTAGTTACCATCTCGGTTCCCGGGTGTCATCTAAAAATGACAATAAGTGGCTGTATTTGTATTTGGGTTTCGACCCTGAGCCACTGGGAACATTTTTTGAGCGCCCGTATCCGCTTTTTAGGGAATCCCATCTTTTGCGGGCCTTTGTTTTTAGTTCGTTATTCAAATCTAAAAGCAAATAACAATGAATGACAAATATTGGACATACAAATCAAAGTATTTTACTACTGAATTCAAACTTTTGCAAATTAAACTCTTCATTATGAAAATAAAATTGATCTATAAGCCATAAGAATAAGATTTAAGTTATTTATGCCGGAGCAAACTTTAAGAGTAAATTATTCGATTTTCAATAGAATAAATTTGATTTGCAAAAGATTAAGCTCAACAGTAAGAAAAAAAATAAAACAAAAAATGATATAAAATATAAAAACTTACTTATTTCGGAAAGAACTTCCTCCCATGAGTTGTTGGTCACAACACGATTTTTGTAATTTTCGTTTCTTATATTCCAAATGGCCGGTTTTGATCTTATTGCCTCGATCAATTGTTCTAAAAGAAATGAAAAACAAATGTAAATTACCACAACACATAAATAAATCGTTGTGTGCATTTTAGAAGTAATTTACGTGAACATTATTTAAGTGGAAAAGATTGTATTAAGCTCTTCTTTAAGATTAAAAACGAGCATACATACTTTGACTTAAATAATATTTAAGAAAATGTTGCATGATTTTCGCTTAGACTTACCTATTTTGTCTTCTGGAAAACATTGATCAGTATTTTCTTCTAAATACTGATATTCAACGCAGTGTTCTGAAAGACAAAATACAAAATAAATTATAAAAAACAAAAAAAAATTTAACTTACCTCCGTTCTCATCCATTTAATTTTCATTTGATTCCAGTGTGATGTTTTTGTTTTTTTTTTTCGCATACCCGCCAAAAAATTATAGGAAATGTGTAAATGTCAAAAATACGAAATGCAGAAGAAGTTACTATAATAAAGATGAACATGTTCGTCTTCACTATAATTTCGACTTCTGCATTTCTCGAATTTCCTATAATGCAGAAATGAAGTACTTCTGCATTTTTTGTCTTTTCTCTCTATCTAACGAGTATGAATTCTCTATTTGGCATCCCTTTATTTTTGCAGAAACCAAATGCAGATACATGTAAATCCACCATAAAGGCACAAAATGTGTTCTTTTATTACTTGATAATTTATGGGGATGCACAAGTCAGCTCTGATATAACTGGTATATTAAAATAAAAGTTTTTTTTCTGAGTCTGTACTTTATATTTTTTATTATTTTTAACTTGTTTAAGAAAACAAATTATTTAAATCTTTAATTTTCCTTTTCCGAAAAACAAAGAGTCATGAAAAGCCAGCCTGACAGTGTAGGTACTCAATTATAAAAACAAGCCGAAAATTTCATTTAAAAAAATCTAATTTTCTTACCTCTGCATTGCTAGAACGCTCGTAGATTAGGGATATCCTGTAGATTAATGTATTGGTCGGAATCCTGAAATACAAATTCTTAAGTATTTTGTTTTATTTAGAAGCAAAGTACCACAATATTGCACAAATTATCGAAACTTTTGTCGACTCCGAATGCCTCCTGAGTATGATATTTTTTGCTTTTTATAGGAGATGGAACTTTAGGCATTGACGCATCGGTATCGCTGTTAGATTGCATCCTACATATTTCGGTTTCTGCCTCCTCGAAGAAGTCAAACTCACGCTTCTTCCAGCATGATTGCGATGTCCATCCAGGTTCTAGGTGTGAATCTGTATCTCTCAGTAACTTGGACATGCTTTTTGGCTTTTGTGACGTTGGCCAGAAAAGGTAACCGTCTTTCTCCCAAGCTGAAGGGACAGTTGCGAGGAAAATACTCCCCCTCTCAATTGTTTGCACAATTTTAAACATAATTTGATTGAAAATATTGAAATTAAACTGAAGCAAGAGTTATAATTACGATCGAACCACAACTAACAGTCAACAAAAACAAAAGAACAGGGGCCCAACTATGTAACTCGATTCTACTTTCCATTCTATTCGGAAGTCATTTCTCATTTCCGATTCTACTTTCAAGGGGTACTATACATGAAAGTAAAATCGAATGTAGGTAATGCCAATTATTCCCTTTAATATTGCCGAATTTGGATTGAGTCTGGAATTTTGACTGACATAAAGATAAAGAGATTATTAATAATAAATTAATGGCTAAAGTTTCCCAATCCTTATAAATATTATAATACCTCAAAAAAGTATTGTATTTAACAATGGTGTTTTGTCCCAGACAAACTATGTAATTTTGTTTTTCCGCGGTTTTGATTTAGTGTGGTTCTTAAAATCTGCCTAAACCTTAAAAAAAAGATTGGATGCAAATTATAATTAATTAAATAGCTAGAATTGTTTACTTTTTTCCATTCCTAAGGACCACGCTTTGGTGGACCTTCAGCGTTGAGCTTGTTGGACAAATTTGTCCAAAAGCTATTTGCCTTTAGCCTAGCCTCTGGGTGTCTCAACATGTACTCCACGATGATATTAAACTGTGAAGATCTAGTATTTAAATTTTTCGTTGATTCCCTGTAAAGTACAAAAAAATGTTTTAACAAATTTAGAATCTTGCTTATGTTTTTCTATATAACTAATTTGATGTAGAATAAAAATTTGCTATTTCGGCGGCTTTGGTATTTATTTTCGAATTACATAGTGCTCTTCGATTTTCGTTTGCTATAGAATTATAGAGTTGTGATTTTGCGAATTCGAACAATTTGACTGTAGAATCGAGTTACATAGTTGGGCCCCTGCGCAATTTTTGGCAACGTGTCCAAAAGCTTGGCATCTTCTACATTGCCTGGGACCAAGCTTGCCCCTGGGTTTCTCCAATTGAATTCTTGAATAAAACAGATGTTTAATTTTTAAAACATTATCATGAACTTTGCCTGGCTAAATTCTGATCAAGAAAAGATCGTAAATAAAATTAAATTTTTTTGATTTGATTGTTTCAAATCTTGCAACAGGCTCTACCGTCTCCGATCCGCTCCAAGGCTTCTATTATTTCTTCCGAGGAGATGTCGGAAGTAAAACCCTCAGGATTAAATTAATTGTTTTGTCGGTTTCTGGAGTATAAGAATGAGCCTCAATATTATCGATATCTCTTATTTCAAGGATGATTTCAAAGTGAATTTTGGGATCTTAATCGTAAAGTTTCGTTTTACTTTTATTAATATTTACAATCCGAAAGCTTAAATTATGGATTTTACTTAACGAATCATTAATTAATTTTCTTATATTTGTTTTAAAAAGAATAATTGGTGGACAGTATTTAATTTTTTTATCATTAATAATTGTATTATTGGAATCTACTATTTTTTTTTGAATTTATCATACCTTGAGAGCTAGCATCTCTGGGATAAAACGTTCAATTTTTCAAAAGATTAAATTGATTTTCGTTATTGTTTTCGATTGATGGATAAACTATTTTAGGGCTTCCCCTGCCGCTTCCATCTGGATCTGGGAATCGAAAAGTTCGTTGCTTGATTCTCCTTCATTCATAGGGTAAGCATAATCTTCTGCCTGTTGATTTAATGCTAGCAGTGCTCTAGCAGCATTTAAAGAGCTTGAGTGATCCGTTATATTTGGATTTACCGTTTGGTTGGTTTGGTCTTCCATACCGTTATCGGTTTCATTTTTGTTTGTATTAGAGTTTTTCATTTTCTTTTGTCTTTTAACCGAGAGAACCACATCACTTGGGTAAACCTTTTTATAAAAGTTTTATTTATTTCTTTGTTTTTTACTCCCGACTTCATTTCTAAAGACTTTTTTTCATTTATATATTTTAAAATCTGCTTCAAAAATATTTAAAACTCAAACCGAGATTAAAACGAATCGCCAAGCGCCCTTGTTGCGCGGAATAAAAGAGAGACTTTCCAAATTATATAGCTTTCGTGTTTATTTCAAATTTATCAAAAGAGTAAGGGCTTTAAATTTCTGAAAATAATAGGTACTGAATTGGAATCGCAATTGATGTTCACTGTTGTTGAATTTGGAACACTATAAATCTAAGTGTTCTCTTGATGCATCTCAATCCAGTAAGCCTTTTGTGGGATGTCTTTTATCATACAAGATTCTATTAATTGTTGGTTATGTTGTATGATTTTCATTTCACATAAACTAAATGAACCACCAACTGTTTACAGTGGATGTTGAAGAGTACACCAGTAGGTTTCAAATGGCCTTTCCTTGCATCGTGAAAATTCGTCTTTGCTGATCGGATAATAGTGATTTACTTGTAATTTAACAAGTAAATACTCCGATGATGGAATGATACAAGTGAAATTTCCATTGTTGAAGGTTGGAACAGGGAAAACCTTATACAATTTAAATTCTTCGTTGTACAACAAAGGAAGAGTAATTTCTATTATGATGTTGCTGCCAATTACTCTTCCTCTCAAACTCAAGGTTTTGTAAAGATGGAGTATTGACTCACGATACCTCTCTCCAGGAATCATGAAAGATCGGGGGATATTTTCATGAATTTTTGTTAGTTCTTCTTTAAATTGTTGCACTGTATGGATCAGTGGATGCATTCTTCCAGTGTGTGTTGAAAGCAAAATATCGAGAAGTATGCTATGAGAAGATTTATAATCAGCCCTATCAGGAGTTTTGCCCGAACAACCTTTCCCCCGAAAAATGTTTGTTGCCCCGGATTTTAAAAAGCTATCAGGAGCTTCGGCCGAACAAGATTTCACTTCGAATTTAGAATTGACAGTTCGAAAAAAAGGCATGTTCAGGAACTGAGCTCTCAATAAATTTTCCCGTCTCTGTTATGGAAACAGAGAATAAAATGTGAACCTAAGTTTTTTCTTGAATATAAAAAAATATAAAATGAATGATGTGTTGCAATTTCCTGTCAAAATTGTGACTAGTGACTGGAATGACACGGTTTTTATTCCTTTTCCAATCGATTTCTTAAAAAAAACTTTATTATTAATCAAAGAATTTCCCTATCCGTTTTTATGCATGGTGCCTATTCGTGTTCAGAAAACGAACAAACCTTCTATTTGAATTTTGTTTTGACAGTAATTGTTTTGTCAACAACTACAACTGTCAAAACAAAAAAGCTGTAATCTAGAAATTTTTTTCATTTTAACCCTTCGTAGCCCAAGGTCATAGAAAAATGAAATTTTTTGGAGAAACGGTAGGTTTCGGAAAATAAAAAACACGTATTTTTCAGAAATTAAAAAGAAAACATGTTTAAAGGATTTATTTCACTTTAAAAGGATTGTGGCATTACTGTAACATTGGGTTATGGTGACAAAAAGAAATACTTATGTGGTATGGAAGGATCTGAAGCAATTGTTCAGCTTATTGTAACATAATGCTACACCGCATTTTTCGCAAATTGTTTGCGTTACTCCAGTGCACTTAGGAAACTTGCAACGTATCCTCTTGTCTTGCCAGATTGGCCAGTGGCCGATTTGATCCTGCCGTACTGCTATTGGAGGAACATGCTGCGCGGGGCCCTTATGTTTTTTGGCTTGGATTTCATTCTCAATCGATATTCGACTCTTTATCTGAGGCTTCAGTCCAGGCTTGCATAAAGTCTCACCTATCTCAAGTCGAAAATCAGCTGAAGACATAGGTTTGTCGGTGAGATTTCTTGCCTTCCTGACTCTTCGGTATGCTAGCCAAGAATTCGCTGTCGTAAGGTCTAACAGATGATAGAACATCCGAACTTGCCATCTTTTGCTTCTTATCATAATTTTGTATCTCCCCATGATACTATCTATCAAATCTACGCCAATTTCAGTTTTACTTAATTTCTCCATCTCATGATTGTGACACTTTTGTTCTTAGATTCGATCTTTTTGTTGATGCTGGATGTTATCCAGTGATCGGTAGAACTTTTTCATGCTCGTTTCCATTTGTTTGTTGTGCTTCTTCATCACTTCGATTGCTTGATCAACCTTCGCACAAAGTCCTTTTTGGACTTCCAGTTCGTCCATAAGAACTTGCTGCGTGTGGCCAATCCTATTTTTTGTGCATTTTTCAGTTGCTTTATTTATTCGAGAAGGAACAGGTGGCGATTTCTTTCGTGGCGATATACATACATCTTCATCTGAATATACAAATTCTTCAGATTGGTTCGTTTCCGGGTTCTGTTGCTGATGCAGTCCAAACAAAGAGAAAATAACAACACCTTCGACTGCCGTCTTCATACCAACGAGTTCGTAAATTGCTTCTGAAAATAAAACAAAAATTAATTAATTTATGTTAATAATAAACAATTTCGAATTTTTTTTTTGCGTGGAATGACGTTCGGGCGAAACTGCAGATAAGGCTGAATTTATAATTATGAGAATGGCATTCAGAGCAGCTGATGAAAACAACTTTATGTTTTCGTACCTGTTTGTTTCGTTTTTAAGTCTATCAACTATTGTACTTAATAGTTGGATTTGCTTCTTGTTTTCCAACTGTTCTTTTTTAAAGATGTTGACAGTTGAATCAACTATTGTTGTTTGATTTTTCATTAGCTCTAATATGTGCTTCTCGTTGTTTTTGACGGTTTCTTATGTTTCCTCGACCATACTTGTCAGCGAATCTTTGATCAAGTATTCCAAACATTTCACTGGTTACAGTTCTAATGAAATCAAATGGTGATCGTTTTTGTTTTCTCATTGAGTGATCATTAGCATGAAGCAGGATTTCGATTGTTTTAATTTTGAAAGAAATGATTTGATTTGGTCCTCTAACATAGGAAAATTGTGTTTAACTAAAGACTTTTCTTTATCTCTTTCTTCTAACATAGTCTTTATGAAGTGTAAAATCCAGCCCTTACAGGATCTTTCGTTATATAAATTATATTTTAAGCTAAATAATTAATTCAAATTTGTTTAGAAAAAATAACAAGTTTCCAAGGAGACTTAATTAACGGATTTCACATCCGTAATATCAAAAAAAAAAAACGCGAATGCCTGCCCCCCGAGGGGCCGGCCTAACTGTTCGACTTACTGAAGGAAACGAATAGCAATAGTTTAATAAAATGATATATTTGATACTGATCAGAGATCCGAATACTTCTGGGGTCACAATAAGACTAACTCTACTTAAAAATTAATTCCCTACACCTAAGCTTAACCATAATACATTGCAATGCGCCGTTATATGATATCCATCAATCGTGGGAAATCATAATATGCTTAAACATGATTTGTTGGCTCAGAAAGAATTTATTACCTGGACAGATCTTCGTACTCTTCTTTTCGGTTGTATTTGTCATAGTTTAGAAAAATGTTTGATTCTTTTTTGTGATTTATGATGAGGGAAACATACAACTGTGGCCAAAATAATAGCAACACTCCCTAGTTTTTGGTTCTTTTACTAGGCAAATATTAAAAAATATTTGTGTTATAAATTAGTGGTAAGTATGTTGTTAATCTATTTTATATAAATTTTTTTGAAAACTAAAAGGGGTTTGCAAAATTTCGTAGTGTGAATGCTTTAGGCTTCCCAACAAGCTGGTCATAAAAATAGCAACACTTGATTAATTTAACAAAAATAAGACATTTTGATAACCAATGCATTTTTTTTTAGATTTATTAGCAAAGAATATTTAATATTTCGTTGAAAAACCTTTATTTTTCAATACTGAATCCATTCGAAAGGTGGGGCAATTCGGTCTACGTGAAGCAGAGTGTTGTGCTTCAAATTACACGTTTTGCAGTTTGAAATTTTATATTTGCCAAAGTTTCCGAATGTTGAAAAACCATACCTTTGAAAAAGTGTCGGATAATGTGGACCCATCAGAGTGGATAAATATGGAGTAGTACTCCAATAAAATAATAATACATACTAAACCATTAAAAACTTCAAGTTTCTTCAAAATTTACAATATCAAAAACTATAAAAAAAACAGAAAAAATGGAAAAAATAGCATTTTATAAAAATAAAAGGAACTTAATTTTACTTCATAATTTGATATAAAAGATTAAATTAACAAAAACATAAAATATTATCTCTAAATAACAAAATAAATAAAAGGTATTTCATAAGGAATAAATGTTTCAGATTTGAGGAAGTTCAGTCTTATTTATTATCTACAAACAATTCGTCACATAAGCTGCATATGAAAATAGCACTCAGCCTCGGAAAAAATATAACTATTGAATGGAAAAATTCCGCTGCATCTAAATCCACTGACTGCCACTTGTCCTGTTTGAACCTTAAGATATGTGTTTTTAAACAACTGGGCTTCTCACATAAAACGTCCTATTTCTTCATTGTAGTACTTTTTGAGAGGACCCATAAATGTCCTATCCAACGGCTGCATCTTATGGGTGCAGTGGTAAGGAAACAATTATCACGAAATTCTTTCTAGTCAGCTCAATAACTTCGAAGTTCCTAGTGTGGCTATAGTGACCATCTAAGATTAATAGAACTGGCTGGTGTTCAGAGGGTTTGGAAAAATCTAAAAAATGGCGGAACCACTCTGTAAAAATGGGCGAGTGAATCCACCCAGAAATATGGAAAGTCGCCTTGGAATCAGCAGGAGCGTTGTTCATGAACAGCGGATTGCTTCTTTTCCGCGGAAATATGAAATAAGGTGGAATAAAACTGCCACCAGCGCTCATGCAATTTACCACTGTTACTAATGAACCACGTTCCGCCGAGGTCAAAGCTCCAATTTGACGTTTTCCTTCTTTGGCTAAAACCTGTGGCTGCCTGTTTTGCATAATGGTTAAGCCAGTCTCATCCACATTCCAGATTCTGGACGGCGGGAAGTTATATTTTTCGTATAATTCTTCCAAAATGTAAAAAAATTTATTTACATTTTGCTGATTGAAGCCCTTAGCTCTGTCGATGGAAGTTCCCGTTGGTAGCTGAAAGCTTAATTCACTTTTATGTCTTTTAAAAAGCCATACAACCAATCTTTACCAGCTGTCTTATGGAGTAACGAAAACTTGGACGGAATGTTATTTGTTTGGGCCATTTGGAAAGCTTAACTTTGTATATCACTTCTGGTTAATAGCAAGGGATTTTAATTAAAACACAAATTATTTATTACGAATAAACAAAAGCTTTATTTAACAAAAAAAAAATTGAAAAACAACGAACTGACTCGAACAACGATAAAGAGAGAACTGGACTTAGAAAAATAATATTATTATTACCAGATATGCAGAGTGCATACCTTGCAGTTTATGTATAATACATTCAAGGGAGTGTTTAAAAGATCATGAATGCTCTTACCATATGTTATAGCTTCGTTTGCCTTCGGGAAACATTCGTGTACCGTCTACCGTTCTCTGAATATTTGCGTTGTTTCAAGCGTCCTTTGTTTCAACCGTACCCAGTCTACCCTACTCATATAGGTATATTGGGAGAGTAATATTGTTTAGTACTAATGAGTAATTGCTGAAAGTGGATCCATGTGTTGATTGCTTTTTATAATTTTAATAAAATCACCCCTATTGTGAGTTTCACCCGGAAAATATTTCACCCGAAAAATTATTGTTCCCCCGGAATTTTTAAAGCTATTGTGAGTTCCACCCGAATGAATTTTCACTTCGAATTAGTGGTGACATTTCGAAAAAAAAGAAGCGTTCATTGAAAAGAAATACAAGCTGAACGAAATATCTGAACAAATTCCAGAAAAAATTACAATAGAACGGTGTTCTAGTTTTGCAAATAAATTATTATTTTCAACCCCTTTTCGAATGAAAGTGACAATTTGTTGAGTTTAAAAACTTTTTTTTTGATTATTTTTTAGGTTGTACTCCTCGTAAAATTTCTATTTCAAGTTACTTTAAGCGGTCCCTAGACTATCAATATTATTGAACAATTTTATTGCACAATATTATTGACTGGTACCCCACATTAAACAATATTTCGCACAATAAATCATTTGACAGTTCTTTATTTGTGCTTCAACATCATGCTCGATGATATAGATTATTGTTGTGTGGCAATTGCTCTTCAGTTCAGTTCAGTTTTTGGATCAGTTGAGCCTTATCAGCGTCGGGATATCTTTCGCGGTATTTTGTAAGCATTTTTTCGTATTGATCACTTTTAAAATTTCTATTGGAATATTCTTTACACTTCACATTCCACAAAGCCGGCAAAGTTTCATACACTTTGATTAATTCCACTATGAATTTGCGTTCCTCTTTTTTATTGTTATTGTTTGCCATTTTGACATTTAATTCAGGGAGATGTTATCACTTTGAAAATTCAAAACAAATGACAAAATATGGTGCAAACACATCCACAGACTATACAATAAATTTGGTTGCACAATAAATATCAAAAGGATTTTGATTTAGTACAATATATTGCACAACCCTTCAATATGAGCCCTAGACTCTCAATAATATTGTGCAATATCAAATATTGCACAATAATATTGATAGTCTAGGGACCGCTTTAGTTGCAACATTTTTTGAGTTTCAACAATTTTATTTGGAAGTTCCTTCTTACGAAGTGCTTCAATTACTTCGTGGTGACGTTTTTCTTCCTTTAGTCTCTGTTTGAAGAAATCACAAAGACGGCCCAGAGATCGGTAGATTTTTTAAAAACCATTTTGAATATCAGTATTGTGTTCTTTTAGAACACAAACAACTTCCAAAATATTCGAGCTTATTTTTTTTGGACTTTCAGCTCTTCATAAATGAGATCGTTTGTCGTGAGCCGAGCAGTCTTACATTTTCTTGGTTGTGTTGATTTTGATGTTGATGGCTCAAGATTTGTTGATGCCTTCCTGACGTCATTGGTTTCGGTTCCGCAAGAAACACCATCATGGATATTACCATTATCACAAGTATCATCAACTTTATTTAAATGGTCCATTAGATCCTCTAATGAATTTTTATCATCTACATTCTCTTCGGCTACGTCAGTTTTTCTCAGGGGGAGACAAACCGAAGGGTGAGCCAAAACCTTCCACAGCTTCGTTAACACCTATAAGTTGTAATATAGCTTCTTCCACATCTGTGTACTTGACTGTTTTATTAGGACCAACTCCGGTTGCTCTTTGGTTCGCTTTATCTTCCGTCGCCTTTTTCCTCACATATCTTTTCTGGTCATTCCAAACCTTATGAA
This sequence comes from Syrphus vitripennis, assembly GCA_958431115.1. Taxonomy (NCBI): domain Eukaryota; kingdom Metazoa; phylum Arthropoda; class Insecta; order Diptera; family Syrphidae; genus Syrphus; species Syrphus vitripennis. The sequence goes on from OY288110.1 coordinate 31,210,499, forward strand.
GGAGTTTTTAATAAATTTGATTCTATAATAATAGAAGAACAGGTTACCTTTTTCCACTCAGTTTTTGACTTTATTGGAGGCCCTGCACTGTTCAGATCATTTGCCGTTGTCTGCCAGAACTCTGAAATGTTATCTTTATTTTCCTTTGAATAGCCTCTGGCGATATCGGGGTGTAATTGCATTTTATTCAAAAGCAACTCGCATTGCCTTCTATTTGTTGTTTTACTCCTTGAAAATAAAAAAGTAGGAATTATTTTCGATTATTTTGTTGTTATTTATAAAAATTTCTTACATTTTTCGCCAAAGTTGTCCTTTTCCGCCGCCAAATTTTGAGTGAAAGAAAGAGTTGTCAAAGACTTAAAGTTCCACCCGAAAAAAAAGTTCACAATAGGGGAACATTTTTCGAAGTGGAAAATTTTCCGTCCGAAACTCACAATAAGGGAAATGTGAAATGTCATATTTTTCGGACGGAATCCTGAAAAAGTGAAACTCACAATAGGGGTGATTCACAAATGACAATGACAAATTCTTTTTTGTTTTAAATTATATTTTTATTTAACTGAAAATTACTAACCAATCTAATTGTTTGACTGATAGAAATCAACTACCTCTTTTTACTCTACTCAAACTTAAAGATACATTTTTATTTAAAATGATGAAATGATGAAATTGGATAAATGATGTCGCGAAATGCGACGAATATAGTTTGATATCAATAGGGTGATATTGATATCTGTGGAGGATGTGTTAAAATAAACACAGATTTGCTTTTGCAACAAAAAGTGGATGCTGGGCATCATTATGGGTGGGCATGAGGAATTAAAATAGGATGGTATAGGAAATATATAACAGATGTGTCCTTGTTATTCTGGAACCTTTAATACATATTTTGCATGATGTAAATTATATGCATTAAGAATCTCTACTATACTATGCTGAAAAATGCAATATCGGAGTTCACTTTATAAACGTTGATTCTCAACGCACATAAACTTGTCGTAAATCGGAGTAAAGCCGGAAAAATCGAAGTTCTGTCCGAGGGTCTTCTTAACGGGTTTGCTTCCTCGACAGTTACCACTGTAGAGGATACCATTCTGTTATAGTCTCTTGTTGCTACTGGTATTGGAGGAGGTCCACTTTTAAATTGTTGCGTCCGGTTTGATTGGGCAGGGCTTTCTTTTGATACGCTTCATCCCTCTTAAAATAAAAATAAAATAAATATATCTAAATCTAGCCTATTGTTATATTTCCTATTTTCTGTTGCTTTTCTTTTTTCTTTAATTTGTATTGTTATTTCTTTGGCTTTGCTTAGTGCATAGTGTGAGCAATAATTCGTGAGCGTAATTTTCATAGTCATACATTTTTATTTTATTGTTGTATGTTGGTAAGCCTAAGCAGGGTAATTTGCCATAAATGAGTTCGTATGGTGATAACCCAGTGTCTATGAGGTCGAGGTGTTGTGTTGTATGCAAACGTAAAATAGGGAACCCATTTGTACCATTTATTGTCTTTTGACATTTGTTAATTAGAATTCATTGAGTGTTCGATGATTTCTTTCAAGTGGTGATAAGGAGAACAGAATGTTTGCTTTATCTTTAATAGCGAACAAATGTTGCCATCGATATCGATAAAAATGAAATGTGGAACACCAAATTTCATTTCACATCGATTTCAATTTCATTTCGATGGAAAGTGAATTGTAGACCTAGCTCATAAAGTCTAATAATAATAACACTAAGTGATGATTTTGTGAATACATATGATGAATAAGTTGTTCACAAGTTTCTGATAGTGTTTTAATAAGCAGAAGTTATTTTTAGTTTAGCTTTATTTTTTGGAAAAATTGCATGAATATACTAAATAAATATAAACTACTCGCACATGATTCTGATTCATATCATTCTAATTTTTAATTCCCTCATATATTCCTTGATGCTGATTGGTATATTAAGATGGTATAGATACACCCAATAATAGTTGGTTTAACATTATTAAATATATGTATATACATATTTTAAAATTAAGAAATATCTACATTTTCGTAAAGATTTTGATACAACTTTGAGACTCACAAATTAAAATATTTTTACATAGTAAATATCTATATTTTACTAAAAAACGTTAAAAATGTCTGTACAGTGAAAATGGTTAAATATTTAATATATCACTTTTTTTAAAAATTGTGAAAAGTTCTATTTTACTTTATTTTATGAAAATGAAAATTGTAAAATTATTGTTAACTTTAACTTTTCTTAATTAATATAAAAAATAATACTTTATACAAATATATTTACTTTCGTTGGCTTGTACAAATACATTTTCATTAATCATTATTCAAAAAAAAAATCTAAAATAATGTAATCATTCAAAAAACAATGACACTACTGTATTAATATCATGTTATAATGTAGTAAATATACACAATGTTAGTTCTACATTTTTATATTTATCATTAGTTTCTCGACATAATTTTTATATCTTAACTATGTTAATAAAAAAGTTTATGAAACAAATATAAAATTTGTTTTTTTTTTTTATTTCTACGGAGTTTAAATAGAAACACGGACCTCGGAATATTGAACCAAATTTTTAAAATACTATAAAAAAAGATTGAGTTAGTTGGTTTGATGTCCTCTTTGTGATAAATAAGTAAGTAATTGACGAAATGGAAAACTTCTATTAAAAGTCGTAGGTTGCAACTTTATCAACAGAAATATTTATGATGGTTAACTAATAAAAGGCAGTCTTATGGCTAGTTTTTTTTTACAATGGGTTGCAACCGATAGACTTTCGCCATTTAGGAAAAAATCAAACCAATCCGTTATCCATGTATGGATAATCAAAAAATATTCAAATGTTTGTTATCAAGTTCTGAGCAAAATCTGTTAAAAAAATATGCGAATGGTAAGTGTCCCTCTGAGGAAATATAAAAAACTAAAGCTGATGGATCGTACTTAACTTAACGTATTTCAAATTTTGAATAGAGTTTGGTGAAGTGAAATTGGCCGCATATGCATTTATGCAATCAATTTTCTCTTGAAATTTTAATTCCTTTTTGCTGCTTTTTTTCTTCTACATTAATTTCCACACCCGTCGCTCAATCTGTAAAGACAAAAGAAAAACAAATAAACAAAAATAAAGTGCAGGGCCAAATTACCGCATCAGTGAACGAGTGAGCGAGTGCCATCAGTGATCGAAAAATTCTTACATTTTCCTTCAGTTTTGTTCTAATCAGTGAGCTCTTTAGTTATCGAATGAAATTTTGCTCGATAACTGATGAGGAAATGTCAAATTACTGTACTAGATTGCTCAATAACGTGAGCGGTAATGCCAAAATCGCACAATTCAGTCACGTATTGTGAACTGATGCGGTAATTCGGCCCCAGTTTTTAAAATACTTTCCGCGACAAAAAACAACTGCCTCAGAACGTTTCAATGGGAAGAAAAAATAAACGAGCTTCGTTAAGGGTTTTTTCCTTGAAGTGCCAGCTAATAAAAGAATGTCCGTTCATTCCGTTCCAAATTGATTTCAAGAGTAAATTTATGGATATACTTTAAAAATATCTCATATCTTTTGTTCCCGGACAAAAATTCCCCGTTCATAGATCTTTAAAAATTTCCTTTTTTGTTCAAACCAAAGTTTGAATAAAAAACAATGTTCATAGGAGTATCGCTTTATGCAATAACTTTATTTCTTTAAAACACAAAAACAATGCAATTCTATATCTATATAAGTAAAATTAATACACAAAACATTTATACGAAATTAAGCATCAAATATATAAACAGATTCTATCTGCGATTCCATGGGAAATAGTTTTTGTTAACTTTAACTGGGATTGCAACTTTTTCGTCTTGAGTATAGACCTGAAAAATTAAAAAACAAAAAGTTAATAAAGTTGTATTATTTTATTTTATTTAAGCTATAAGCTTAACTCACCCATATATTTATGTGATCATTGGGTAACATTCCTGGCTTCTCACTTTGACTCAAAACTTCTACTTCCATTTCCTTGCCGGGTTCAACAAACGCTTCGGTTGGTTTAAACCTAAACAAATCGTAGTTACAAGAAATCTCAAATAGTTTCCTTTTATTGGAATCATTCTTCACCACAAATCGCATAGGAGGGTCAAATTGTAAAATATTAGGTCTGACCGACCATGACTCTTCAGAGTTTTGTTCTTGTTCTTCATCGACAGGATCTAACATTTGTGTGGGCGAGGTGGAACAAAATGTACGAAATACAACTGTCTCGTCGGCATCAGGAAATACTAACGTCGAATCGGTAGTTTCATCTAATTTGTAGTGATTTAGTGTTAGAGCTATTTCATGGATACGCAATGATGAGATCATATCCAAGGCCACCTCTGATTTTTCTTTCAATGCTTCCAAATCATCGATTGCTTTCTCACCGGGGAAACTTGCCCAAACCCGGTCAAGCGATTTTGAGGTAAACTTGGATTTATCTTCTTCCTTCATGGTACGAATCAGATTGCGAATCCTTTGTCTAGATGGTTCATCTCCACATATTATTCGCATATTGGCAAGAGCTAAGACATCCGAGATCTTTTTGATGATTTTCTTAATATCATCCCTTCGGGGTTTCAGAGTAACACGAATATTGGCAACTCCCTCTGGAGGAATAAGTACTTTGTTGGGTGTGACTTCAATGGATTCACGCAGTCGAGGCATATCCAAGCCAAAGGAATCGATGATTATAACAGCAAAGCCATGCAGCGGTCCCTTGTTGTAGATCTTAAAAGTTTTCTCCAAAGGTCCCGATAATTCCCTCAAGTCGCCCATAGTCAGAAACGGCGCACCAATGGGTCCTCTCATTATATTTTGTGGAATAAGACTGGCTGTACCACCATAGCCATAAAGTGGCACATCCAAATATGTTTGACTGGATGGGCTGTTTGGAGCACTAAAAGATAAAACACCCACGGCAACTCCAATTACTGTGGGGCAGAAATTCAGACTAACCGAGCGACATTCCTGCGACTGAAGGGTTATTAAATTGCCCTGATTATTAACCATTTGAAATCCTGGTCCCGAAACGTCCACCTTAACTATGAGTCTCTTGTCCGAAGTATTCTTGATTTGCATTGATTTGTTTGCATTCTTTCGAAGGCGAATGCTGCCCCAAGATAGCTGAAGACATGTCACTTTTAATGGAATCAATTTGCCATCACGATGACTGAATTCACTAGAATTTGAGCAACGTGATGTGCTGCGACCTTTTACCGAACCAGTCGAAGTGGTCTTAGTCACCAGGCCATAGCTTGGCAGTGAGAATTTTCCACAATCCGGAGATGATACCGTTCCAACGAGATAACGACGATCTGAGTTAGTGGTATTATCGAGTTGGGGAGAGTGATTACCAGTCCATGTGGGCGATGAGACATGCGAAGATAAACAACTTCTTGGTGATGATATTGGAGAATCGAAGAAAGCTGGCGATGGACTTCGACGGTTATTCTTACGAATAATTGATGACGATGATTTGGACGGATTTGGAGATGACATTTCATCTTGTTCGTTACGTGTCGACGAAAGTGACATTGGCTGGGACTTTTCAACTGGCCGTTTATCTTTCGACGAACTTCTTTCTCTTCTTTCTACATCACGGGAACCCGAGCGACTTCGTTTTTGCTTACGATCTGGATACTGATTTGGAATTTCTAAATTAGAATCGGTCGATGCTGGACTAAGATCACGAGTGGTCTTATGACGACGAACCTTACGGGCTGCTTCTTTTTCCAATAATGATGGATGTTCATCCAAGTCACCAAAATCAGCTGCTTCATCTAAAAATAAGATTATAAAATTTTGTATTAAAAAAAATGAGCGATGTTTGGATTGGACTCTTATTATTTAAAGCCGCAAAGGCCAAACATTATAAATGCGTTTTTCTCAATTTATGCTTACGACTGCATTATGGACAAAATTAACTTTAAATAAGAACTCACCAACAGTTATAGCTGGATTTTTGATTTCAATCGGATGCAATGGCGATCGTGTTTGTCCCATACTGCTTCGTTCGAATTTCTTCATGTCACTGCTATTTAGCAATGAATCAGTAAAACTCATAGTGTCCGAATATTTCATTGTTTTAATTATCTCTGGATCATAGTTTTCTTTGTCTTCAAAAATAGTCTCACAGTTTTTATTGTTTGCCTGTGCTGCTCTTTCTATAGCATCATCCAACGAAAGCATTCTGATGCTGGGATGTTCTTGAACCCGTTCACGATATGGATTCATGCAACTTTTTGTCTTTTTAGCCATAAGAAGACGATTTACCACCGATCCATCTGAATCTTCTGTATGTATATCAACTAAAAAGATTAAAAACATTTGTATAAGCTTTTCTCAAATAATTTACTAAATAAATAATTACCTAAAGCTCTTTCAATAGCTGAAACACTCAACAAATAGGAACTATCTGTGGCATTTCCAGAATCTTTACTCTCATGCTTTTTGTCCATTGATGTACGATTTGGTGGATGGTTGCTGTAGGCTTTATTATCCGGCTTCGGCGTTGTGGATATATTTATCGAATCTGTTTCTGTTATTGTTTCATCTATCAAAGCTACAGGAGGACGACCCTTAACTGGGCTTTTAGCATGAACAATTTTCCAAAGATCTTCCGATTGTTGACCAAAATAGTTGCCAAGTGAAAAATCTGGATCATTGTTACCATTTGACATCATCGAAGTAAGCAAAGTATCAGCGTGAATTCTACTTTGATTTTTAACATGCGAATCACTTAGGGCCTTTTCGGGAATAGCAGCATACTCTTGTGCCCACATCTTCTCATCATCCATTAATTTAGAATGCATTAGTTCAGCGGGGGCGAAATTTTCCGATCCAAAACAACTCTCATCGGCACGCATGGCATTCGAGAATGATGAAAAAGCACCTTGATCTGTGCCGCAACAGCCACCCGAATAAAGAGATTCCTGAGTTGTTTTTGACATATCAGCTGTACGTGGAAGGCTCATACTATTATTACCGCCATAGCTTTCGCGCAATGAATCACACAAACTACGAACACTTGCCGCAGAACTGCTCGCTAAAATCTCTTCCACAGACATCAAGCTGTGGCGATTTGTTTTTTGTCGGTTCAGTTCTCGTGAGAGGGCTGTTGATCGGCCAGTCATTTCAGAGGGTTCAAATGATATTTTATTTATGGAGTTCTTTGATGCTGATTTTATGTCTGATTTCATGTCTGATGATTCTAAATGTATTGTCTTATCAACAGCCAGATCGGTGATATTAATGCTTTTTAAGCCACGATATGGTACATAGTCGGTGCGATCAAGGACTGAAAAATAAAATGTACTTTAGTTAATAAAATGAAAGAAAGGGCTCATCGTAATCTTCTGAGTTAAAAATAATAAGTCCTTTTCAAATCTACCTGAGACACCTTAATTGTTTCAACTTGTGATTCATTAATGGCCATATCAAAACGTATTTTCCGATTCAAGGAATAAATTCAATTTCACCTGTTGAGCATTCAGTCAGAAATAATGAAAGCTCTCTTATGCGTACAGCGACAGTGGCAATGCTTTTATCCTAAGGAGGTTATCCGTCAAACGGAAAATAGACAATTTTCAACATCGTCGTATTACTGTCTACCAAGTTTAACTGGGAATGGGAGTCGAACTAAACTAGTGGATTTTATGTATGATTAGTCTCGAATGTTGAACTTCATTAGAGAACACGTCACGAATCCAATTACGTCATTCGAAGGAAGTGGATTGGCCACATACTTCGAAAGTAAAGGGTCTTTTTTTTTTGAAGTATAGAACTTTAAGTTAGCTTTTGTGTGACTGTGATCTGGTGAAATCATTTGTCTGTACTTCTGTGAAAACGATGCCAGTCATAACTTTATAGCCAATAGTGGCCAATATAGAGCCATGATTACTGACCACTTTTTCGTTGTTCAATTGAACAACCATGATGTAAAGGAGCTGCAACATGTCACTCAGTTCTTGCCACAATTATTGATTTATTGAAGGAAACCGCATAGTTTCGGAATTGGTCTGCAAGATCGAGCGACTTAACACCGCTAGACTATTTTCTGTGAGAATATGTCGCTAGTCTATGTCAATAAGCCCTAAACGATCGACCACATCTACGCGTTATTGCCGGTATACGGCCACAAATGTTGCCAAAAGTGATCGAAAATTGGACCTCCAGATTAAATTACGATCATATTCCAGAAATCATTTTAAAATAATGATGACAGAAGATTATGTTTAGAATAAAGTAAACACCCTTTATAACGAGTGCAACGCGAGTCCAAGGGCCTGAGTAAGTATATAAATGAGGCAAAGAATAAGAGCGAGCCAAGAAGCAGGCAGTTCATACGTTCCTCAATGCTTCGATTCGATTTCGATTGCGTTCAACAAGATTTGAAATTGGAAAATGGAAAGTAGATTTGCAAATTATTAAAATTTAAAAATAAACAAGTTACCCAATGATGAGTGGATGTTGCGAATAAATCAAAACAAGTTTTTCAATTATATTCTAGGGAAAGAGAAAAACAAAGTAAAAGAACCAAAAACACATTCTAACGATGATTAACCTAAACGAATAGTAAACATAAAGTTATCTGCGAGAAAACAAAATACTATAGACATTTATACCTATGAAGGAATATTATTCTTCTCACTTACCAGGTGTCCTCGTGATGTTAGAATCATTTTCTTTGTTTCCCATGCTCAGTTGTTTTGGATTCGGATGTTTAAATTTAGCTTGTGAAGCTTTTTGCAATGTTTCCATTGCCTTGGCCCGTTCTTGTTTTAAACGTTCATTGATTTTATCTCGATTTATCGATGAATTCCTTGAAGTTTCACCAAAAACTACAAAACCACATAAAATTTATATTTTAACAAAAGAACACTAAACAAAATATACCACAAATTAATTTTTACCGCGCAAATTTTCCATGTTTAGAAGGCCAAGTGTATCGTCTTTTTCAGAATTTAATAATGAACTAAAATATAAAAGATATGAATTAAATGTTTGGGCGTATTTTAATGAAAAGATATATGTACTTATCGGTACAATATAGTTTTTAATTACTTACCTTGATGCATTTTTATAACTCCTTGAATCCATTCTTCTACTTCGAAGTTGAAAAGGCTAAATTATGATGAATACTTGGCATTAGATAATAAAAATCTTTTGAAATAGATTATTTGAAGGCACATGAATAATTGAGATAATAGAAAATTAATTAAATAAAATTTTACGTGCTTGTAAAGGCTTAATATAAATTAAAAAATTGGACAATAAAAAAGAACAACTGTAACGAAATTTCCTTTGAATTCGATTTTTCAGGTGCATTTGTGCAAGCAATCGGGAATGCAGCATTTGTGTCGAATCGGTAAAATAAATTTTAGGAAGAGTTCAGAAATAATCACACTGAATTGATGATAATTTTATTAAAGCCGAGTTTGCATTTCAATGAAAGCAAATGAGCACGTTTTTGAGCCGCACAGATAGTGAACCACGAATATGATAATCGGCGTATGGATTCTAGTGAAAAGGTTTTTAACTTCTCAAAAAGTGAAAAACCAATGCATACAAAAAATAGAAAAAAAGTGTTTCCATTAATATTGTGATAATCGAATTGATGTAGCAAGTTTCGAATTCGGCTTTAATTTCAGGGATGGCTCAAATTAAATTCAACTTACAGGGATTACACATGAGCATTGTATATGAAATCTATAGTACTCTCATCAGCACGTTCCACACAGCTTTGTGGTGTGGTCGTTTGAGGGTGCACTTGTTTATAAACAGAAACAGCAACCAACAAATTAGTAAGTGATGTGTTCGCCTTGGGGCCGACGTGTGGAACGTGCTAATGAAAGTACTATGCAAATTTATATACAATGCACATGAGATAAAACTCAATTATATTCGAATTTTTTAAAGAGAGATTCTGCTAGCATATGCGTGCTCTTTTTGAGGAAAGTAAGTTGAATGTAGTTATGCCTTAAAGGGTACTTATCAACCAAAATAGGCTGACTAATGAAATCTTCAACTAATGGCTGGTCACCTCCTTCATTACGCGATACAAACTTCTCTTTCATGAGCACATGCGGGATGATATTTTAAATAAAGAGCCTCTCAAGTTTAAGAATAATGGATTCGTTGATTAAAATTTAGTGAACAATGCAATAAACGATAATGGTGACATTTCTTTTCACCAAAAGCTGAGCTGGTAAATCAATTTTTTTTTTACTTTTTGCCGAAAAGTAAGTGAACGATGTACACAAGCTTTAGTTTTCAAAGAAGAACCTGCTTAGATAGTTAAAGCATAGTCATGTCGTGTCTTCAATTGGTAGTATCTGAACAAAATATGTGATGCAATTCCAACAACAACAAGTGCATTTTCACTAAAATTTGTACTTTTTTTTTCTCATTATCGATTACACTTACAAACTTTAGTCAAGCTGTAGTGACCAAGGACAATCTAAACAATGTTCATAACGTTTGTTTTGAAAAGAGTATTAAAAGCAAAATTTAAAGTAATCTAACGTCAACCTTAATTTTACCATCGATTACGAACGATAACATCGATAACAACATTTGCGCAACAACAACAAAAAAAAACCTGTCAAACAAATCCAGACAGCCAGTCTCGAAAAAGTCAATTTTTTGACGTTTTGCCAACACATAACCCCAAAAAAAGCTAAAAAGTGCATACGACGAATACCGAACGAGAACTCGAATCTCGAAATCCGATTGTTCGCGAATTCTCGTGTGTTGTGTCTACAATTTCGTCTACTGACTGCGTGTACACCGAATAAAAAAAAAAACAATAAATAATAATAAAAAAAGAAATCCCCGTTTTATTAGATTTCTTGAATTCTATCCCAGTCCACAGTTCCAAGTTTAGTCGATTCAATTGTGAATTCCCACAGATCGAATAATCCAAACGTGTTGAAGAAACAACGTGAAAAATGGTCAAAACTAAAAAGGGCAAGAAAGAGGTAGTCTCTGGCGACGACGAAATGTAAGTACCGTGGCGAACATTGAACTTTCACTTTTTATGAAACGAGATTATTGGAAATCACTTTCAGGGTCAACAACGAGACAACTACCATTGACGATCGTGTTGATGCTGGCAGCAGCGACGACGACACTGTCACTGCTAAAAACAAGAAAAACAAAAAGAAGGATGGCAACAAGAAGAAACCTGCAAAGCCAGCTAAGTCGGCTGTAAGTGACGACGAGGATTTTAATGACGATGATGATGATGATGTCTCTGCCATTACTGAATCAGTTAAGAAGCTAAAAGTTGGAAAGAAAGCCAAGTCCAAGAGTTCCGCTGCTGCTGATTCAGATGATGGCGGTGCCGAAGGATCTGAAGATGAGAAACCAATCAAGCAAAAAAAGAAGAACGTCAAGAAAGCTAATAAGAGTTCTGGATTTGATTTGCTTATGGCAGAGGACGATGATGAACCATGTAAACCTATGTCCGAGTCCGACGATGAGCCAGCCGAAGTTGAAGTTAAACCGAAGAAAAACGAGAAAGCCGGAAAGAAAAACAAGAAAGGCAAAAAAAAGGACAATGACGACGATGAAGATCTGGACAAGGTTCTTGCCGAGCTGCAAATGGAATATGCTGGACAAAAGCCTCCTGCTGAAGTCGTAGTTGCTTCTGCTGATGATATTGCTGAAGTAGATTCCAAGAAAAAAAATAAAAAAGGTAACAACAAATGTTATTGCTTGAGAACATATTATTTGAATTGAGATTCGATTAAGAGCTTGTTTAGTTTTACAATTTTCTTATCCTAATAGTTTAGTTGATCATTGACCGTACTCTTCGTTAATGTTATCGTACAGTAAAATATACCAAAACGGTGTTCTTTATCCTGATAGCAACTACACTATGTTACCTATTTGTTGAAGAACATATTTTAGGCTTTTATTTCCATCTATGTAAATACTTTTTTAAATAATATTTATATATTCAAAAGCTGCGAGGAGGAGAGAATAAAATGAACACCCACATTATTGACCCAAACCACGATCAAAATCCATTTTCATTTTCAAAACGGTTGAATTCCTACATTAATTTTTAGTTTTCCAAATGCTAAACCGATCCTTTAAATACTGTCGTTAAGATGAATATTAGTAAAAATACTAATGTAAAAACAAATTAAAGTAAGGTGGAAGGTTTGAATTTCGATTGTGTTGACACAAAGGCTGTAGTTAGACGTTTCACGAGTGCCTAAGGATCCAGGGAACAACTTCTGCGCTCCACTAGCACAAAACGTCTGACCGGGATGGCCAAGTTTAGAAAAACAAAATTTGTTTTTCTAAACTTGGCCATCCCGGTCAGACGATTTGTGCATTTAATGTATCCATGTACAAATTATATATTCTTCAAATATTTTTAGAGAACTGCATAAACTGTAAGGGATAATTTTTTAAATATAAAATTGAATTTAATTCTCTCATTAAGAATAGGAAATTTATCGATTTAAAAAAAAAAAATAATAATGCCCGGACAACCAGGTTTTTAATTAATTATTATTTTGAAGTTTTAGGAAAATTAGATCATTAGGTTAGATTCAATGCTGTTATTTATCTTAAGTCAAATTCATAAAACCGTTAAAACTTTTAAAACAAGAAAATAATGATTTGCTATTGTTGTTGTTTATTTTTCATTTAAGAAAAATTGAGGTTTTATTGTCTTAAGGCCCTAACAAGTAGAACCCATCGGCTGCGGGCGGTCCAAGGCAATATTGACAAGCCAATTTTCAGACGTTACCTATCAGTAAAAAAAATATTAATCCAAAGTTAATACAGAATGACCGTTTGCAATAGACATGTTCGGGCTAACCAAAAAATGAAGTGAAGTAAAACTCTTTGAACCTTAAATGCCTTGCTTTATGGGGAATTTAATTTAAGAAACTTTTTGTAGAAAATTAGATTTTCAATTAAAAAAAAAAATTATAAAAAAAAAATATTTAAACAGAAAATTTTTTGACAGATCAAAAAGAAATTCCTGATATAAATTGGCAAAAATATAGCCATTCAAACATGAGAAATTTTTATTCTGTTTTAGCTACTTGACAAATTTTTCATTTGTTGAAAGACTTGAATTGAAGCGTTGAAATGAAGAAGGGGGTAAGTGACATTTTCTTTCTTAAGCAGAATTGTCAAAAATATGTAGCTTAAAGTCGATATTATTAAATGAAGTACATATGTATTTTTTAAACGATTGGTTTGTGCTTTATTGTTCTTCCTCATTAGAAAGTTTCAGTTGTCAGCTCAAAAAAAGTTGTAATCCAAAAACTTTCAATATCTCAAAACTATAAAAATGTCACTCAACCCCTTCTTCACTTCACCTCTTCAATTATATGTTTTGACCAAAAATGACATTGTAATGACACAGCACTCCTAAAAAGTCCATCCCAGCATTTAAGTTGTCTATTTGTCAATTTGTATGCATCCAGACATTCAGATTGAATGGATGGATGGATTTTCATAAGGATTAGTACTTAGCCTTTTTTTGGCTTTGTCGAAAAGGGTTTTGAAAATCATGTTCATGAAAAAAATCATTATCTATGCCTTGGTTAATTAACACATTTCACTCTCATTGCTGCATTTGTAGAAATATTCGCTGCAAATGCAATCATTGTACAGTCGGCTTCCAGGGGTAGCTGCTAAAACTTAAAATTTGAATTCTTTGAAGAACCATATAAAAAGGGTACAACCGATAAACTTCTCTACATGTGAAAAAAATTTCAAGAAGAATTTCATATTTTTTTTTCCAATTTAAAAAAAAGAAGATAAAATCGTATCACAGCTACTTTTCCAACACTTGGTTTTAATAGAAAAACTACTCTAATAATTCATGTTGCTAATGTTTGTATACAAAATTTAATTAATTTGCAATTTAGAGAAAAACCAAGAAAATAATTGCATCGAACCAACATATTTTTTTTGGAAGAAAGAAAAATGATAAATAAGATTTTTTGAGCGATATGTGAACTGAGCGTGATCTTTTCCGAGTGTTCTGATTTATTTCAAAATTACACGCTTCCTTTTGCATTCACGGTTGACATTTTTTACTATTATCATTTTTATTGTTTTATGATTTTTTTACCGTTTGATGTTTTCCCCCCCTATTTGTGTCCCTCTGCTCTATCATTTTATTCTGAGCTCATAAAGTGTGCTCTGACTAGACTCAAAACATGCTCAGAGCAAAAAAAAAAAACATAAAATTGAAGCTCTGAAACATTATTTTTTTGTTGCTGACAGTTGTTCTACTCTTAACCAATAAAGAAAAACGACCATTAGTAGTATGTTAAAGCATTTTTATTTTTAATTAGTCTCACCTTATACGAGTCCAGTACGTACATGTTCTTTTTAAATGAATTAGGATTAAACAAATAGTCAAATTAACATTACATTCACTGATTCACTCAGTGGTAGTTTTCAAATAAACTGAAAAAGAAAATTCCAATATTATGACTACTTTCAATTCAAGGTGCCTGTGCTTTAGTTCCTAATTCTTTTTTATATCCAACTTTTCTGGAAACTTTAAAATGTTTAGATTTATAATTTTGAAATGAATTTGGCTTTTTAGAGAAGTTGCTTTTGAATTGCAATTGGGTTTCAAATTTGGTTTTCAAAATTGTTTTTATTTTCTGATATAAAAACTCATTATATTGTTACAATGAAATAATGAAATGAAAAAAAAATCTATTTTTATTCCAATTAAAGGAGGTAAAACTCAGGCTCCAGTAGAAGATGAAAACAACGAAGGAGACGACAACGATGAAAGTACTGTTAAAACTGCCGCACAAAAAAAGAAGGAGAAGAAAGAGCGCCAAAAGAAAGAAGCAGCATTGGCCAAGCAAAAAGAAATGGAAGGAAAAACTAAATCTGCCGCTGATCCCGAACCAATTGTAGAAGAAGTAAAAGAAGCTTCCGTAGAGCCAGAGCCAGAACCAGACCAGCCGGAGAAAGAAGAATCTACAAATGCCCAAGAAGACAACGAAAAATTATCCAAGGATGATAAAAAAAAGAAAGGCAAGAAAGACAAGAAGGAAAAGAAGGTCGAAGAAGAAAAAAAAGACGACAAAAAGGGCAAAAGCGGAATGAGCAAGTCTGTGGTAGCTGCAATGCAGGAACGACTCAAGAAAATCAAAGAGGAGGAAGAACGTTTGGCTAGAGAGGAAGAAGAACGAATTCGTCTTGAAGAAGAAAGGGAGGTTCAACGTTTAGAAGCGATTCGATTGGAGCAAGAGAAAAAAGAGAAGAAAAAACAAAAAGAAGCCGAAAGAAAGGCCCGTCTGAAAGCCGAGGGTAAGTTGCTTACCAAAAAGCAAAAAGAAGACCGTGCCAGGGCTCAGGCTATGTTGGATGCGCTCAAAGCTCAAGGATTGGAAATTCCCGATCCAACTGAGAAACGCCCACGTCCAGGAACTCGTTATCGTCCATCTAAGAAGAAGGGACCAGCCCAGAAGCAGGAAGAAGAAAAGACCGAGGATGGTCAATCTCAAAATGAGAGTTCTAAGGATAATACTCCTCAACCAGAAGATGAGAAAAACTTAGAAGAGACTGTTAAAGAGTCCTGGGATGCTAGTGATGCTAGTGAGGAGGAAGATGAAGATTCTCAAGAGAAGTCTTCGGAGGCTGCAAAGCAAGACGATGGCACAGATAATGCTGCTAAGGAGAAAGACGATGAAGAAACGGATTCAGCCGATGAAGACTCCTCGGATGATTCCTCCGAAGGTGATGATGATGATGGCAGTGATGGAAGTGACGGCGAGGATAAACGTAACGATCCCAAAATGAAACGTGAACGTGCGCTGGAGCGTATGGAAAGACTTCGTGAGGAAGCAAATAAGCGTCGTACTACAGACGATCTTCGTGCTGCTGTTGTGTGTGTTTTGGGTCACGTAGATACTGGAAAAACTAAGATTCTCGATAAGCTTCGACGAACTCATGTTCAAGACTCTGAAGCTGGTGGAATCACTCAGCAGATTGGAGCAACAAATGTGCCTATTGATGCCATCAAAGAACAAGCCAAAGTTGTTAAGGGTTCAAATGACTTTGAACATCGACTACCAGGCCTCCTTATCATTGATACTCCCGGTCACGAGTCGTTCAGTAATCTTCGAAACCGCGGTTCATCTTTGTGTGATATTTCTATTCTGGTAGTAGACATCATGCACGGTCTGGAACCGCAGACGATCGAATCCATAACTTTGCTCAAGAAGAAAAAGTGTCCATTTATTGTGGCTCTGAATAAAATCGATCGTTTATACGATTGGCAGGTGATGCCACGCAAGGATATTCGTGATGTAATCAAAGGCCAACAGGCCAATACTCAGGTTGAGTTCCAACAAAGAACCAAGGAGGTAATTCTGCAATTTGCCGAGCAAGGTCTGAATGCAGCTCTATTCTATGATAATCCAGATCCTCGAACGTATGTTTCTCTGGTGCCAACAAGTGCCATCACTGGTGAAGGTATGGGTAACTTGCTCTACCTCATTGTTGAGTTCTGTCAAAATATGTTGGCTAAACGTCTCATGTACAGTGATGAGTTACAAGCAACTGTGCTTGAAGTCAAGGCTATTCCTGGTCTAGGAACAACTATCGATGCAATTTTAATTAATGGAAAGTTGAGAGAGGGACAAACAATGATTCTTGCTGGAACAGATGGGCCAATCACAACTCAAATTCGTTCACTCCTCATGCCGCAACCATTGAAAGAATTGAGAGTTAAAAATGCCTACGTTGAATACAAGGAAATTAAGGCAGCTCAAGGAGTTAAGATTGCAGCTAAAGATCTAGAAAAGGCAATTGCTGGTATAAATCTATTGATTGCCAATAAGCCAGATGAGATTGAAATTTGTCGGTAAGTTTTTAAGCTTTTTTAGTTCCGAAACTAAAGCGAGATTTTATTAATATAATTATTCTCTCAGTGAGGAAGTGGCTAAGGAACTTAAAAGTGCTTTGAGTCACATTAAACTAAGTACACCTGGTGTATTCGTTCAGGCATCGACTTTGGGATCATTGGAAGCTTTGCTCGAGTTCTTAAGGACATCCAAAATTCCGGTAAGTTATATTAAACAAATTTTATATTGCAGTGTCACAAATTAGATTAAATCAGTCAATAATACGTTAATATGGTTCTAAATGTATGTATTTTTAAAAAGATATATACTTTATAAAAAAAATGTTAACCAATATAAATAAGTCTACGCTTTCGGATTTTATATAAATCCTACGCTAAAGGTGAATTTAGACCAAAATGCCATAAAAGTGCATTTTCTAACCAAAAGGACCTGAAAAATCTATTGCGGTTGGTATCCTTTTTTTTTTTTTTGAAAATTTAGATTATATTACGTTCGCCGTTCCTATTTTGTTGCAACGATGTACATAAAATTTGTATTTTTAAAATGGAATCATCGAACTTTTTTAAACAGTTAATTATTGTGATCTATTATACATATGTACGCTGAATAAGATAAATGGATGTAATCATATTAAAATTCATTAAGTTAGAAAAGATTGGTCACCGTGAAAAGAAAAACTATGCAGAACAAATAACAAATTTTCACAGCCCAACCTGCCAGAGCAAGTTTTTAAAATTCATGTAGTAAATGTAATAAGGCTTGAAATTATTAAGTGAAGTGAATTTAGTTACATTGTTTTTAATAACCAAGCTGGTTTTTGGTATTTTCATATATCTTTATAAATGTAAGTAAGGTATATCTTGTTATCAGTGTTTAACTAAAAATTGATGAAATCATTGAATTTAATGAAAGAACTTAATGAAAGAATGAATGGATTAAAAAACGCTATAAACTGGTTTTGTAAATGATCTTCTCGTCTAAACCTACATCTATTATTTATATAAGATCGTTTTGGTTTTGTACCAATCATCGATATAGCCTTTTGTCATATCTTAACTTAGTACTTAGAGCATAGTTTCAGTTCTTTTGGAAAAAAATTATGAGCTGAATAATTTTTTTTTTACTTCTGGTCGGTTAACAGTTCAACTAAAAAATTAATCAATAAGAAATATGTACATACATATAATTTTTTTTCTTTGAGGAACTACTCTTTAATAAAGACGAAAATATTTTCGCCGTTTTTGAAGTCATAATCAATCGATAAAAAAATGTAGATATGTAAAAAAACGTGATGCAATCTAAAAATAATATTCAACTTGCATGCATTTACAATTTAAATGTAAGTAAACAAAATCATCATACAACCTCACGGAATTCATTCATCATTTTCGATCTTACAAGCGAATTTCCTCACATAAAATTTATCGTCATCGTCGTCTTTCGTATTTGTAGATTTGTATAAAACTATATTATGTGCATATTATGTAGATATCTTCAATTGTATTCATTTGCGCAGCAGTTCCACCCTCTTTTGAAAAAAAATAGCAATCAGCACATGGCAGTGTTTACAATCAACAATTAGAATAAAAATAAATCAAAAAAAAAACTAAAAGATTATTTTAAAAAAAAATAAATAAATATGTACTCACAAGGCCGCAATGACCCCTTATGCCATCTTCTTTTAAATAAATCAAAGAAGTTCGTGCATATTTTTAGGATGTATTACTTTTCATTCTGTGAGCTGCGACTGTGATTGCGACCAACGACGTGACGACGACGTTCCGCTCTCTTTGCATTCTGAAGTTCATATTCTGATTCTGTAAAAACAATCAAGTTCTCTAGATGCAAAAAATGTGATCTCATATTCATGAATGAAAATTGTTCTGTAGCATTATTTTTTTGTATTTCTTTTCTTTCCTCTCGACTATGGCTTATGCAATCACTGTGTTTAGTCACCCGGTCTTGGGTTTTTTTTTCATCTTTTTTTTTTTACATACATAAATGTGAACTTGGGTATAGTACTTCAAGACACAGAGGACATTGTTGGTTTTGTCGGTCGTTTTGGCTGGGCTGTTGTTATGTTCTTCGGAGCCAAACGAAGACATTTTGCCAAGACTAACATATCGTCGCGCGAATAGAAGCACTTGAAAAAAATTCTAAGAAAAGAACAACAAAAATGAATCTGTTTAAAAAAACAAAAGAAAAATTAACTCTTGTGATGTAGGTATACAAAAAAGCCAGCAGAGGAAGTACGACCGGATGTTGTGAAAAGTCTATTTCCGTAGTATTTCTTAATTCAAAGTCTTTTAAGCTTTTCTCTGCTGTCCTATTGAAGTAGGTGATGGCAAGAGAAGTGGTGGAACAATTCAAATTCAGGGACTTTGTGAAATTTATTTTTGTTTTTTACTATCTCAGATGATGGGGAAATCAATAATAAATTGATTTTAAACTCCAGTTTATTTAAGCATGGAATTTAAGCATTTTTAAGGGTAGTTTCGTAAACTTAAGATTTTCGTATCATTGATTCTATATATTATGTACATATGCTATTGAAACAACTTCGAACTACATGAGATTCAAATTTATCGATTGTTGGCATACACAAGACCCATAAGTAATGTTTTCAAATTAATATAGTTTCGAATATACATATACTCGTATGTACTTTCCCTTAGATTCATGTGTGATCGTTTCTTTTTCAATATAATAGGCACCGGCCGGCCGGTCAATCGTCGATTGTGGGTTCAGCTTCGGACCACTTACTGCGCGGAATTCCTATAGACTCGTGGGTGGTGCAGCTAAAGCAGCAGCTACATTCATTATATTCTCCCGAACTCGATCTAGGAACGCCAACCACTCACTCCACCACAACAACACCTTCGCTTATAAATATTTTGTTTGGCTTTTTATCAACGAATCTAGTTCATTCATAGAAGCTTTGTTGAGGTGGATGCTGAAGCTGAATGTGTTCGTGGTGTGTTAGTTATTTTTTCAATGCCTTTGGTTGGTGTCTTTTCCGCTGTTGCTATGAGAGCTTCTTTTTTTTTTTGCCATGAATGAAGAATGCGAATGCCAATGAATGAAATTATCTTTTTTTTTTCTATGATAGCGTAGCAGTTGTTTGTCCTGTACATGCAATATAGTTCGAGTCGGCAACATGATGGCGATGGGGCATATAAAGTGAAAGCTTATAGAGTAATAGTCTTGGGTTGTCGGATTATGTGATGGCTTTTAGTTGGTAGTGTGAAATTATTACAATTTTTTTTTGTGTTGAAATGAATATGTGAAAGAAATTCTGAAAATGTGAGGATTGTTGGTGGAATTCTTGGTATTATCTTTGAAGAAAAATATTATATTAATAAAAAAATTATAGAAAATATGAAATATGTACATAGGTATAGTATATATATATAGATAGTCTACATTTTTTCTTTATAATTTCTTAGAAAAAATAAATGAAAAAAATTTATTAATGACTATAGGAGAGTTTCCGTTAAAATAAACGTGTAATTATGATTTAATTAGATGATTGTTCAAATAAAAGTTTTCAAATTTTAGACATTTGTTATAGTCTAGTTAAATTCTATTTTTTGACGGAGATTGTTGACTAGTTTTGATTTGTTCTCTGTTTTAAATATGTATTTGATGGTGCTGAATTCCAATCTGATGTTTGTTTACAAAATTTTGCGACGCAACATAAAAAGAGTGTTGAACAAAGAGTTTTCACCAAAGCACTGGGACAATGGATTCGGATGGCAGTGGATGAATTTTCTTAACAAAATTGAATCGACGGTGGCATCTAGTTCGAGTTAAATCTGATCGGCTCACTGTTCCAAGCGACAGGCATCATCCATTAGGAGTATGCATTATCTAAAAAAAACAAGAACTTCAAATCGATAACTTTATATAGACAAGGCGATGCATCTTCTTCAACATCGTTCTAGAAGAAATAGTGCAATGCTCCCACGTTAGTACAAGAGTCACAATCTGTTCAAAGATCCATCTAATGATTGCGATAGACCTACGATAAAGACTTGAGCGTCTCCGCTGTGTTGAAAGTCTTGAGCATATTGGGCTCGTTGAGGGCCGGGGTGTTTTAAGCGTATTCGTTGTTTTGAGCGTCTTAGGCTTCTTGAAAATTATTTTTTCAAAAATTGAAAGATGACTGGTATAACCATTAGTCAGATTATATCTTTACACCGCTTGCTGTTAGCAAAACATTCATTCAGGATCGGTTCAGAAAATCAGTTTATTAAGATCTTGAATGATGACCGAACAAAGTTTTTGCAATAGGCCCTTGAAATCTATAAAATTAAACTCAGCAACAAGCAGATCAATACATTGCGAAATATTTTACTATCTATGTATTTCCTCTTTTTTTTACCTTCCTCCCTTTATACCATATATGTATGTACCTAAGAGTCAAAAGCATGCAAACTAATTAAAATTCATTAAGAACAATCTAAAATCAATATTCTTATCGCAGGAAGCACAGCGTTTGTGTAAACTGGCTGTGTAACCAATTTCCAGTTCCTGTTTACTTATTTGACTTCCATTCACAATTAGTTTGTTCGCAACAGAGTAACCCGTAGTACTTAAAGTGCGCAAACAAAACCCTAGTGCGACACTAGAAAAAAGAAATCATTATATCGTTGCGTTGTGTAAATAAAACATATAGCAAAAAAAAAACAAACAAAGAAACATCTATGAACATACCCAATAAAGCTAGCAACAAAAAAAAATAGATAATGCGTTAAATAATATACATATAATACTCTCTCTCTCTCCCTATCAACTAAAAGCCGGTCGATCAATATTATTAGGTCATCACTCGGCTGCTACTAACTCGTTCTATTCATTCATTATTTCATTTGCGATTTTTGCATTTTAAGGCAAGTTATCGAGTACAAAAAAATATCGAAATTACAAATTGCGATATTTAATTTATTAGTTTTGCGAATAAAGTTAAAGTTAGTCAATGTAGGTATACGTCAGATAAGCAATTTGACATTTTTTTGTTTTCGCATTCATTTTTAACCCGTCAAGTGGAAGTAGTTTATTTTAGTTGGATTACTCCCCACCTCACGCCCTCTACAGTGCAGCCACCTGGCAAATTCTCAAATTCTTCACTCTGCTCTGTGACAGCTTGATGAAGATCTACATATACTGGCTCGTCAAAAACAGATTTTTCTATTTTGACAGAAAAAAAAATATTTTCGCCAAAAAAAAATATCTGTCAAACTCCATTTTTTCACCTAAAGTCAAGTATACCGATCCCCAACGAAAAAAAAAATTATTTTTTAAGTGAGTGACTTTAAAATTATTTTATCGAATTGTGAACCAATCCGAAGTGAAGCAAATTGTATTCACCATGATTTTTTTTCGAGCAGAACCATGTCACTGCCTTTGTATTGTTGAAAAAAAATGGAGTTTGACAGATAAACCTCAATTTTTTCGGCGCAAAATAAATAAAGTTAAATTTTTTGTTTCGTTTAAGAAGTTTATACTTAGCTTTTGCATTGAGCAAGAGCATTTTCATGCAACCCATTTGGTCCTTTGTTTATTGTTCCGGATAATAACCAACAAATAGATTCGCACGAGTGGCGATAAAAAAACACAATGTTTTGGTTGTATTTTTTTTTGTTTGGTGCTATTTCTACTTCCATTATTTATTTTACAAACTACAGATACGAACAATATTTATGAATGAAATCCATTTGCACACATTCCGCGATCACTGATCGTATACTTATTTTCTATATTTATTTGTATACCTAGGTATAAGGTAGGTATGTATATTATTTAGGAAGACATAACTAAACCTATAATGCTGGGCCCACCCACGGGTGATTGTAGTATAAATTTGTGCTGCTAGAATCTATATAATGTAGAAGCAGCAGCAGCTAAGCTTGATTTAGGGGTGATAGTGCCATAAACGGAAACCATAATGTTGACTGACTGGCCATATTGGTGAATGGTGATGGGTCTTTCTATAGTGGTTGGAAATATTGTAGATATATTTATTGATTAAAGCAAAATGTGGTTATAACAATCATTCATAGATTATAGGCAGTTGGGTTTACTTGTTTGTTTGTTTAATTTGTTGACAACCGGATGCCGTTAAGACTTAAGCTGTTGCGTTTAAGGAAGGTTGACTATAATAATTCTCTGGTTGTAGTGATTTACGAATGAAAGTGGTTGACTTTTAAAGCAGAGGATATTTAAAGTGATATTTATGTTTATCACTATAGTTGAATACGTTTCGTTTGAATGGATTTTTTAAATTAAGAATATTGAATTTTGTAGTTTTTCTGTAAAAAAAAAATGGGACAGCTGTGCAAACTATCCTACAAGTAATGTCCAACAAAAGTTTGAACAATAATAATTGTTTGAATGACTTTCGTTTGAGCGACTGCCGTTTGAACGAAAATTCTTTGAACGGCAAATGTTTGAACGACAGTTGTATACACGACAGTCATTTTAACGAAAACTCGTGGTTTGAACGACAATCGTTCGAATGACAATTGTTTGAACGAAAATTGTTTAAACGACAATTTTTTGAACGTTATATGTATTTTTGAGCAACAATTGTTTGCATGACATTCCCTTGAACGACAATAGTTTAAACGACATTAAATCTAAAAGACCTGTTTTCAAATGTCCTTCAGGACATTTGTTTTAAACACGAATATTTTGAACGACAAGAGATTTCAAGGTAAACGTTTTGTACTAAATTCAGTTGAACGATAATTGTTTGAACGGGTTTCGTTTGATAAACATATGTTTGAATGATAACCGTTAAACTTATCTTTGGACGTTTAAAAAACAAATCGCTGTAACGGTTTTCCAAGTTTTTTTTTCCTTTTTTTTTTTGAGAAAAATCGTATTTTTGGAAATTTCGATAAATTTTGTTTGGAAATTGTTAACGGAAAGCTTGCTTGTCTTTTGTTATGTCTTTGAATTTTGTTTACCAATGTATTTGTGGTGAATTATTAGACAACCTTTTGGATTATTATCAGTTTTATCTCAAAAAATCTGAAAGTTTGAGTTCATAACTTTGGACTCATCTTCATCAACACTGAAGAAATTACTGGCACATTTTATATATTCTTTAAATAATTATTGAAAACAACAAGAAACAAAAAATACATTGTTTTTGTTGTTTTAAAATTTTTTAAGTTGATTTACACTTCCTATGGTTCCAGAGCATGCTTCGCTGGAGAATCTCCAGAAAGCCGGAAACACTTTAATTGTTATGGTCTGGTAATATTCTTTTTTTTTTATTTCTTCGTCTCATTTCTCAGCTTACAGCAACTTCTGTTTTTTTTTTTTTTTTCTTAAGTTTTATGTCTTGCCAACCAGCCACTGAAAATCCAATTAAGCCCACTTCCTTCTGCCGAACCATCCGAATCAGTGACAGGCAGGAAATTACTCAAAATATTTGCACATTGTCAGTCTGGGATTTGGCGTGGCGGTGGCGGTGGTGCTGGTGGCGGTGATCGTAAGTGATCCACGACAGTTATTTACTATATATACACAAAACTAAGGGTGAATTCTATTTTCGAGACTTTCATTTTGTATGGTGTGTCTTCAAACTGCGCTTCATCTTAGTCTTTTGTTTTGATATTTACGATTTGTTTTTATTTTGAAAGTTTTTTTTTGTTTTTTTAGTTTGGATTGGAGAGGAGGATTTCCTTGGAAAACATCATCCATGTGGTTTTAATCGTACAAAATTGTTCTTAGAATGGTTTCTTTAGAAAGATAAATGTATTCCACTGTTGACCATGACATTAAGAGAAATTTATGTTGACACATTGACACAACGAAGACGGCGACAACGATGACGACGATGCTTCGGAGGGGGGCTATTTTCAAATGTCTTGGTGGCAGAAATGCGACCAGAAGTTGGTTTTTTTTTTTTGGCTTCTATAAAAATACAAAATATAAGACATTCAAGTTAACTGGAAATGAGGATTCTGTAGAAAAAAAGATGACGCAGGATGAACATAAGTATTTCCGGTCGGGGAATGTTTGAATTTAGTCGGATTTTTTTTAGCACTATCCTGTCAGAATTCTGAGAAAATATCGATATTTATAATGACCATAGTATGAAAAATTGGCTCTGATTAAAAACTCAATTTAACGCTGCATTATAAAAAGTGTGCGATAAGTGGTTTAGTTTTTTAAAACGAGATTTTGACAGCAAGCAATTGAATTTCCTTTCTATGAAATTAAAGGCTATTCACATCAAAACTGGGTTTTGAGCAATATAAGGCTTTCACACTGCAGACTAAAGTGTGTTCGTTTGACATTTCAATTTTATTTGACACCTGACTAGATGTTCGCCTTTGGCGTTTACTTAGCTTAGAATAATTTTTATGTCTGTTTTTTAGTTCATCTTTGAATTTGAACTAGTTATCGTTAAATTTCACATAAATCTTGTAATTTACGAAAACTTGTAGCTAAAAAAAAATTAGATATTAGACGAAACACGAAAACCGCATTTTTGGCTTCTGGTCGATCCACTTCCATGTTTCGCAGAAATCTATTTACGAACGTTTCCAGCTTCCTTGTGATAGCGAATGTGTCTTTCCAAGTAATGCATCGAAGCACTTATTCAACATTGGAGCGAAACAGTTGTTGCTTAGACTTTAAGATCATAGAATTATTTCTCCATATTTTTTTGGACACCATTCTAAACGCAGCCATTGGTTTCCCCGTTCGAAATTTCGTTATCTGCTTTTCCCTCCACCCTCGTTGTCATATAATGATTGATATCCAAGATCTTATGGGGGATTAAACAAACGTCGTCTTCGTAGTTCAGGAGTTTGCAGAATCCACTAAATTCCTGCATCTTCCTTTGACGAAGCTAAATGCAGTACATCACTAATCATCATCACGACCAGTATTGCTGATAGTATAAAGTTTTGTCTAACGCCATTGTGGATTTTAAACTCCTCTGACAACCTTCCTTTATGCAGAGCGTGATATCTCGATTCATCATTTGTAACCTTGGGTAATAGCAATCAATTAATCTGGAATGCATGTCCTGTCTGCACAAAGCAAGCCAGATAAATTCCCTTTTTTTGATATGACGCCTTTTCGAAGTCAATAAACAGTAGGTAAAGTGGTGATCGATATTCAACGCATTGTTCGATAATGATCCGCACACAGGAAGATCCAGTGCGGAATCCTGCTTTGTTTGGTTTCGAGTCTGCCTTCGAGGTTGTTTTTATTCGCTCCAGGACGATTCTTGCTATTATCCCGGCTACTGCACTGCAGGAAGCATGCAGTTTTTTAAATGTGTTCCTTAACGTGTGGGTGCGGTAGCCCACTCGATGTTGTTGGCGATGCTCGTTAGAACTGAAATAGTACCAGAATAGTACAGAAATAGGTGTACATTTTTAAAATAAAAGAATATTTGTTTAATCTTATCTTAAACGAATATTGAGTTAAAGAAAAAGAAAGTTCGTATAAAGAAATTTCTAAAACTGTCTTCCTTTTTGATCATTAGATTCTAAAACATCGAAAATCAAAGAAAAAAATACAAATTTTCTTAAAAAAAATATTCAAACTTTTAGTGTTAATCCAATAAATTCTATTGCATATCTTACTTTGCGCAGTCAATTTCTTCTGTATAGACTCCTTCCCGGCCTAGGTACAAATTATACTCTAGCCGACCAAGTCCCACTCAAACTCAAGTAAAAATTAGCTAGAAAAAAAAAACAACAACATCAGATAGCTCATGTCAAAATATTCTAATTAGTTACTCAACGAGCGCACACGACTTCCGGTAATCACCTTTTTCTCTGCCTTACTGATTTATCTAACAAACAACGTGTATTTTCGTCGTATTTTCTTGTTATGAAAGACTCAATAGACTTTTTCCAGCCTACTACGATACTATCGCTTGAAAATCTATATGTACGTCAAGTATACGAAATACGATACGAATGTAAGTATGAGTTGTATCTCTGCCTTCGTTGTGCTGACTTCTAATTAACTTTTCACACAGAAATAGTTATAATCAAAAACACACTAAATAAAAAAAAGAAAATAAAAAAATTAAAAAGAGTTCGCGAGTTAAAGCTATAGCAGTGTTGCCAAGTACTTAAAAATAAATGCAAGGAACATTTTTAATCACTCAAATTTTTTCTTGTAACATTTTTCATACTTAAAATATTGATATTGAAAATTGTATTCTCAACACTTATACAAAAAGGGATGGAAATAAGGCCGCGTGATCGAAACTACATCAAAATGATGTAAGGCCGCGATTGAAAAATTAGTTAAAATTTGTTGCAAGAGTTTATTTTATTGCTTGATGAAGTCTCTTTGAACTTTGAGCATTTTTGTTATTAATGTGTTCAATTATTTTTTAATAACATAGATGATAAAAAAGGTAATATGATCGGTATGGTTTATGGTCAAGCAGAACGTCGTTTTAAAACAATAGAGAAAATCTTATTGATCAAATAAAAATGGCCGACAGTAAAAACCAAAGGAACATTGATTTTTTAGTTTATTTTTTAGATTTAGTTTAACATTTAGTTTTGCTATTTTTTCCAAGAAGTAGTGTCAGTTTTTTTTTCCTGAGTATTGAATTGGGACCTTCATATTCCAAGTCGAACACTTTACCTCTGTGCCAGTTTGCGATGGCTTTTTTACTTTCTGAAATTTTAGTTTTTTTTTAGTTTTATTTTTCTTGGATTTCTTTTAATTTTCCAAGTAAATTTTTTGAAGTGCCAAATTTTTAATGTTTTAATTGAGTCTAGTCTGCACACATTTTTTAAATCTTTTTGATTTCTTAACTTTTTGAAGTTTTTAATTTTTAAAATCTTTTTGCTTTCAAAGACTTCAAAGCCTTCAAAAAAGGGCTTTTTACATTATAAAGTCTTTGCTTTTCAATTTTGATTTTTGATTTTTTGCAGTCAAAACATTTCGATTTTTTAACTTTTTTTAACCTTTTCTATTTTAATGAAGTTTTTCAAGACTTTTTTTTTGAGAGTATAAAGTTATCTATGAGTTCTTATAAATTTACTATTTGAAGTAGATTAACTCAAATTTTGTTTTATGAATTTAAATGATTGAAGTTCTTATAACATTTTTATATAAAATCAGAACCAAAATTAGAAAAATATTTCAAACTGTGAAAAAACTTCAGTGAAATAGCAAAAAAAAACATGCCTTGGATTTAAATAGAAAATACCTAAAATGGCAACCCTGGTGTTGTAATAACTATCCCACTTGAATCTGAAATTTCATATGAAAAGTTGCTCGTTTCGTCAACGCCTTTCCAAAATAAAAAAAAAATAAGTTATTTGTTGTGCCTTTGCCGTCCATCGTGTCGTAGTTGTCTTCGCTGTCGTCGACGAGTTGCTGCCTTTCCACTGACACTTCTCAAGTGTTACGTGGGATCTGCCAACTGTCACACTGCCTCTACCACTATCAACATCCAACATCATCATCATCATAATCAACCGCTATAGAACCCAGTTGATGATAGTGGGACGTTGTCTTGCCATTTTTGGTTAAAACGACGAATTTCTATCGCTACACTGATGCCAATGATGCCGGGGGCGATTCAACCAACTATCGGGAAAAATTAAATTTCTCCACTTTAGCAGTAGGTATGTAGGTATATAAAGTTGTAGTTGTTTTCGTGGGTTTTTCCGGCTGCTAAGTAAACATCCTCCTTGTCAATCTATTTTAGGTTATAAAATACCAAAAGCAAAAAAAAAATAAATGCCAGAATTTCAATCCAATAGATTTAAAATATTTGATTTCAAATTCAATGTTTGTTGAATTATTAAATTCAAATTCTCGAAATTCGAGATGTATCTATAAATAAAATAAGTCACAGTTGGACATTTCATTACCACGTGTGTCCGTTATACATATATGTGATATGTTAACGACTATTTTCTTCTGTAATACCATTTAGTGACATGTGTTAGTTATAGTAGAAATAAATTATTAAAAAATTAAATAAATTAGCATTTTATTTAACTTGTAAATGGTTTTAGAAAATGTCAAATGCCATAAAAAGGCTTTTACACATGGCTATCATATTTGGAAATATTGTCCTCTTAATTTATGCAGCACTGCCAGACTTTAAGTCTCTTTTGGAAGACTTCATTTTGGTTTTTAAGAATTCGAGTTAACTAAATTTATATAGTGTTTTAATTCCCAAGCACTTTTGTTGACATAAATTTGGTATTCGTTTACTTTGAGGTTGGAATATTTATGTGGGAGAGCCCTTTAATAATAAAGTTAATAAAGAGGCGGTATGACGTGTGGGCAAATGAGTGATACCACATTTATTGATTTTGATGGTGAGATTATGAGATTTCATCAATAAAAGTTTATATTTTTATTAAAAGTGTTTTTTGTTGTTTTTGTAATTAAAAACAAATATTAAACAAAATTACCAATGTTAAAAATTATGAAACTCAAACCACAAATAAAAGAAAAATTTCTTTGTCTGGGTCTAAACATTGAATTTGCATTTGTAGGGATTTAATTTTGATAAGTAAACTTTTTAAAACAATAAGTTTTTCTTATCTTATTGAATTTCAACCTGTGTGTTTCCCCGTGAAATCAATCCGATTTCTCTATAGATTGATGCACACATATCTCAATACTAGCCTATGGTTTTATAGAAAAATAAATCAAAAATGATCAAAAAAATCTGATCAAAAACAAAATGATAAAAGTTTTCTCAAAAAAAATATTCTTCCTAAAAAATAAAATTGTTGAAAAATGCCGAAAAAACCATTTTGGAAAAAAAATCGTCAAACAAATATTTGCCAGAAAAAAAAAAACTGAGTTCAGTTCATAATCCAATCAATGTTGCGTAACTCTATATATTTTTTAATAACTGAATTCGGGATTTTCCGAGTTTTCGGTGGTTTCCGGAACTGAGTTGTCTAATTGTATTATTTGGAGATTCAATGATTTTTTGGATAGTTTCTGGTTAGTAGATTTTTATTTTCATTACCCAAAACCTACAAAAAAATTAAAGTTTGTAAATTTTAAGTTGAAAAATAAATGGAAAACCTGTTTGGGACATTTTTTAGTAACTTATGAAAAGGATAAATAAAATTCTGATCCTTGAATACTCAAATTTATTTTATAAAGAATTAATTTTAAACTTTTATTTTATAATTTGTAGCAACATGTTAAAACTTTGTACTCAATTAAATTTTTTATTTTTTTATTTTCAGGTAAGTTTCAACAATATTATTATATTTTGAGCTTAGCAAAAATAAAACAATTATAAGGTAAGATAATTATAAATAGAATAAATTAATTTCAATATTCATAAAATCGTGTGAAAGCTGATTTTAAATGAATATTGGAATATTGCTGAACTTTCTATTTCTGAAGTTTTTATATGCGCAGATTTTGTTTCATTGATTCATTTTTTAGTGTAATCTCTTACTGCTTCAACTACATTTTGTAATTTTTCTGCTGCCGTAATGACACAGTTGTCAGGTACAAAAATTTTCCAATCACCTACAAATGTAGTTCTGATGGCGACATTACCTATTAAAAAATACCTTGTATATAACAAATACAGGGTAGGTCCCAGACACTTCCTTGTGGAACACCAGATTCTATATTCTTTAGTTCAGAATATTCGTGATTGTACCGTACTTTGAAAAGTCGGTGTGAGATATACAATTTTAGTATTTTCTAGTAAATGTCTTTGCAGTTTATACTCAGCAGAAGAATTTTTTTTAAGACACTTAAAAGCATTTATTTATGGCATTAAAAAAAATTGTTCTACTGATCTTGGTCTGCTAACTTGAGGATAATTCTTTTAACCTAACTATAATCATTCTAAAGTAATAAAATATGATGAGTGAAATATTTGTAGAACATAACCAGTTGCCTCCACTCACCTGACTGCTCACTTTTCCATCAAACATTGTTGATGCTATTATAAAAAAAAAGTTAAACAATGTAGGTACACGGAAACGACAACACCAATTATAATATAATATTTTTTTTTTCTACAGAATTTTTTAACTATGCTGATTGTAGGTATGTACCAGCTAACACAATTATATTTTTCTATGACTGCAACAAAGAGGAAAGCTTGCATAGATATTTCTTCTGTATTTTTTTTTTTTTACATAAAAAATACATTTAACTCGTTCGTTCACCTGTTGCACGCAAACCTTTATTAGCTGCAAAGAATATGAATTGCATGGGAGAAAAGTATCAAATTACTTTAACATCACCATCAGCACCATCAAATCACAGAGCACATCTCTCACTTTGAAAATTCAAATAACAACGGCAACAATAACACAACAACAACAACATAAAAAGAAGAAGAAAAACCAAAATAATTACATCATAATTTCCACGCAACTGTTTTCCATGTCTTGTGCTCTTTTTTTTTTATCTATACGTTCATATCATTGTGGCATCTGCCACAGTCTTGGGTTAGGGAATTAAGACACATCTTATAATATATAGACCAGGTTAAGTTTTCTTCTTTCTTTTAATTTTATTTATGATCTAACATAAGCCATTCATAAAAAAATCATGTTACCTTCTTAATTGCGAGCATGCAATGAATAAAAAAGAACGTCTTTGTGTGTGATATCAGAAGCTGCATGTTTTGAAGAAGATGTTAAAGATTCTGAGAATTGATCACAAGCTTGGTTTCGAATTTATAGTTAATGAAGTAGTGTTGATCTCAGGTTTTTTTTTTCTAGAAGATAAGGTTAAAATATGAACAGTTCAATAATTTATTGTCTACTGACTTCATTTCTTATGTGAATGGGAACAAGGTTATACTTTTGTTAAAAAAAAGAAAAACATTCTGATCCAAACTCAAAAAAACCGTTGCTTTTTGACGAGCATCCTTTGAATGAAATCCAATGAAATTCTAACTAGAGGACATCACCAGAAAACACTGACCTAGTTTTCCACTCTCATTTTCCTTATGGAGTGATCGCCATCTTGAATTAATTGCATAGAGTTGAATATCTTGGTAAATTTTTGTTAAAGCAAAAAAAATCTTATGGCAATTTGTTCGCCTTATTATTTCAAAAAACTACTGTCAAATAGGTTTTTTTTTTCAAAATTTTGAATATGTATATTAAAAAAAGATTCAAAAGGGCTTTTGAAATGGGTTTTTCGATTTTGTTACGAAATTAGAGATCAGAGAGAAAAATTGTATCTGTGTACTTTTTTTTAACTTCCCATAGGGAGTCCGATTTGTCAAATTGAAATTTTTTACATTTCTCGACGTTTCAAGGTCCCTAGAGCCTATTTCAATGATTTTTAGAGAGATGTCTGTGTGTGCGTGTGTACGTACTTTCTGGTACCATTTTTCGTCGTCGATATCTCAAGAGAGTAGAGATATCGACTTGAAATAAATTTTGTTTTAAGATAAGAACTTCGAAAGAAGCTGAAAGGGCGTTTATTAATATTCAATCAGTTGTTTTTTTACTACAGCAGTTTAAAAAAGAAGTGAAAATTTTGGTTGGGCTCAAATATCTCACGAACAAATAATGCTATTGACTTGAAATAAATTTTATTAGACACATTATGACGTCATACAAATTTAATATGAATTTGAAAAAAAATCAATATACCGTTTTTTATCCTTAGATGGAAAAACGATATTTACTTTAAAATAATTTTATTTTACGAAAAATGTTGTTTTTAACTACTGGTGAAAATTTCAAAAAAATTCAATGGACAGTTTTTTTTACAAAAAATTAAAAACTACAAAAAATTCTACCAAAAATTGGTATAAATTGTCTTTCGACTCAAATTTCTCAAAAACGGGTAACGATATTGACTTCTTGTTTGTTTTATTTTCTACATAACATGATTGTTAGCAACTGATAAAATTTTGACAAATATTGAATGGACAGTTTTTTAACAAAAAATCAAAAACTGTTAAAAATTCTAAAGAAAAGTAGTTACAATTGTATTTCAGCTCGAATATCCTGAGAACGAACAACGATTGTGCCTTCTAAAATATTTTATTTTAAAATAAATTTATTTAAATTTTGACAATAGACAGTTTTTGGCAAAAAATGTTTAAAAAAAAATAAACTTAAAAGTGGTAAAATTGGTTTTTCGACTCGAATATCTTGAGAACGAGCAATGATATTGACTTTGCTATTAGGTATTTAATTTTATACATAATAAATTTTTTTACAGCGGGTATATATTTGACATATGCTTAACTGACATTTTAAACAAAAATTTAAACAGAACTAAGAAAATTCCACATTCATTAAAAAAAACGCGTGGAAGTTTACCTCCTGGGTCACATGGAAACAACTTATACATCAACAATCTCTATAATATATGTGCATTTCGTAAATCTCTTTAAATAATTAAAATGCTTTTCAATCATAAAATAATGATTGTTTGAATTTAACAGCTAAAGTTTGTTTCGCAGAAAATTTGGTTATTTGAAAAAAAAACTAAATATAAAGTTTTCAAGATCACAAATGGGAAGTTATCAGTGTGGGTCGCACCCAGCCTCTTTTTTTTTTTTACTTTTAACTC
Organism: Syrphus vitripennis; assembly: GCA_958431115.1. Classification (NCBI taxonomy): domain Eukaryota; kingdom Metazoa; phylum Arthropoda; class Insecta; order Diptera; family Syrphidae; genus Syrphus; species Syrphus vitripennis. Next base: position 31,243,946 of record OY288110.1, read on the forward strand.
ACTCTTTTGGCCACTGTCCTGCTCAAGCAACTTAGAATATTATGTTAATATTCAGTTTTTTTTTTAATTTAATTTCCAAGTTTGAAGAAACTTGCTTCAGTAGCTTAGGCTGTTAGGACGAAGTACAGACCGATAGACAGAATTGCCGGTTCCAATGTTTTCCACGTTCCATATCATCGTATTGTATTATGTAAATGCGTAGTACCTATTAAAACAGTTGCAAGTCAAATTGAATAAGTAGAAATTGATTTTCGAAATATGAATTTCCACAATTTTTGGAAGGTACATTTTGTAAACCAGAATTTCGACCAGATTCCGGTATACGTCACAAAAAAATTACCTCTAAGTCGGAACCACACTTACATTTATCTAATACTCAATTACCAAACAAGCGCTCCTTGAAAATTGTCAATATTTGCTTTCGTTCTTCATTGCATAAAATTTATTTTGCCTTTCCATAGCCAAGTAAGAGTACACAATATAAAACAATAAAACCAATAGAACACTCTTGCCAAATTTAAATTTATTTTATTCAACCTCATTTCCTGCTTTATCATCAACACCAATCGAATATTATTAATTAAAATTTTCAAAAGCATATTCATATATTCTAATCACAACAGGCCAATCATCTTACTCAGTCACAATTAGCTATAACTAAAAAGTAATAGCAACTCTCCAATACGTAATAGATATCGTTAAAAACGATGACCATATACTTTCCGGTACACGACACATCGTGTCGGTCGTGCGTCGTCGTCATTCATTCATTAAATGACTATCGAATGTACTAACTTAAAGTATTATTCAATAAAATCAAAACAATGCATTACTCGTACATATTAACTTCCATTTTCTCTGTCCTATCATTTTTGACGTGGAGACATGAAAGCAGGAAAGAATAAGCAACACGCAAACCTTTTTTTAAATAAGCGCAAGTTACGCTGCGAAGTTTTCATTCAGAAAAAATTTCTTAAATTTCAGTGCTCTATCAAATCAATAACAACAAACAAAATTGTTGATTTGAAATATCATTGAAAGGGTTGTTGGCAAGTGTCTTAACCATGAGCATTGGGCTTTTTTGGCTTCGATACGTTTTTTGTTTTTAACAACAACGTTAATTGATGCTAGTTCAACACGCTCTACTTCACGCTCGACATGAGGTGCTTCTCAACACGCTACTTCGTTCCTAACGGACTTCGAATTAAACTACTGTACAAATTACTTGACGAAGTAATTGAAGCACAGCTTGACGGGCATTGCTTTACGCAGTATTCGAAACGCTACGTTTTTTGAAACACTACTTGATGCGCTAGTTTATGTGCTTCTTGACACACTGCTAGGTACGCTACCTAACAATTAACTTGAGGCAATACTTGACACGTCATTCAAAGCACTACTTTACGTGCTACTTGACGCGCTTCTTAGCGCACTAGACGAAGAATCCTTAACGTATTCGGGACGCTTTTGCTGACTCGCTATACTTGACGCAATACTTGAAGCGCAGCTTGACTCGATTTTTGACGCTTTGTTTAACGCGTTTCTTGGAACGCTACTTGACACTCTATTTAAAACGCAGCATGAATCATTACGTCTTATTTTGGTCATTAACGTTCAACTTAACTCGACTTGATGCGCTTCATGACGCACTACTTGACGTCCTACTGACTTCTTGGCGTACTTCTTGACGTGCTACTTGAAACACTACTTGACTCAGAAATGACAAACTACTTTACTCGATTTTTGACCAATTAGTGCCAACTTCACGAATGTTTGACTAAATCCAATTGATTTACACTTTTGAAATTGAATAAAAACAAAAGTTCGCATCAAGATCTTTAACTCGATCCGCCACTGGTATAATAAATTTAAAATTTTGTTTGGTTCATTTATTCATCGAAAATTTGTTTGTAAAAAAAATTCAAACTTCGATACTGAGTGAATGACTTCATTGTATAAATATTTTGCCTTCAAAAATACCACACGGCCAGTGGCTTTAGCATTGCATTCATAAAATTATTGCTGAACTGAAAGAAATTAATAAAACCGTAAAGTGGAAGAAAATACAAAACAAAAGTCCGCGTCCCCCCCAGCTGCTAGTATTGTGGCACCGCTATTCCACCATATTATGTCAGTAATGGTCTTAAGGCGAGAACACTGAGTTGCAGTTGAATGATTTATATGCGCCTCATGGTTTGCTGTTGCCTTCGTCGTCAACATGGCTGACAACGACAACGAGAGACCTACATTTTTTTTTATTCATCAATAACGGTACATGAAATCGTTTGATCTATTGACCATAGCCCAACGAACTTGAGAAAAGATAAAAGGTATCCATGGAATGCATCCATCAGGAGGACGATAACATAAATGATTCCAAAAATAGAACACTAACTTTAGTTACTTAGTCTTCCTTCTCCTGCCATGAGATTTGTAAGCCCACAACAACGTGAGGAATGTAGGGGAGTGGGAGGGGAAGTATGCTTTGCAAACGTGCCTGTGATGGATTAGATTGAAATATATTCGAAATCCATTCTAAAAATAGTCGATGTAAGTATAGGTACCAACCAGAAGTGCAGGACGATATGGCAAGAGCATTAGGAGGAGGAGAAGAAGAAAAATTCATTGAGAAGATATAGATCCATGGCGGCAAGAATTGAGTTGAAGAACAAGAAAAAAAAGAGCCTGTGATGTGAATATATGAGGAAAAATGGGAGGAAGTGGGTGAATGACAAACACAAGCAGAATGTGGGAGAAACATTCTGTTTTCGTTGTACTTTTTAACACAACATTGATGATGACGATAATGATAATGATGGTGGCGATGGTGGTGCGGGATGGTAGATGGTGGCTGGTTCCTAGTTGATATGGTCTCAGGGAAGCAGGGCAGCAGGTATTACCATCGGCAACACTTGAAGCTATTTTCGGCTTTGTCATATCTCTGTTTAGCTTTGGAAAAATGGTTGTGGTTCAGTCTAGCGGAAGGTTTGAAGCATGCTCAACAATTTTTAAAAGAAATGTATTTTTATTTTTAGTCAAGCACATGTTAATGAATGTGGTTTTTTTATACAGGGTGTCCCAGTGATCATAGTCCAAACTGAATATGGTATTAGATCAGAATATATACCGAATTCTAATAGACTTCGAGTATGGACTGTTTTTTTTTTTAGATATGGACAAACCCCTGCGTCTTAGCAGTTTTTTAAGGACTGAGGAAAAACGTAGGCACACCTCAACTTTTACTTGAAGCCTTACTTTGGTTAGATTTATACCTTTTTAGGAAACTGCAAAAATATTTGAAGTTTTCCAAAAAGTATTCTGAGAGGTCATGGTCTGGCTTTTTTCAGTTTGGACCATGACTACTAGGGCACCCTGTGTAAGGAGTAGATGGAAAGGAGATGACGCACTTTTCGGCCATAAGCGTGCAGGGACAAGAGTGGTAAAACTGTGAAGTTTTAGGAAAATCGTAGGTGGGGATTTCGAGATTTTCACGTTTGAAGTTCATTGATCAGATGCACTTTTTGTGCATATATCATAGAAACCGTTAGATGCACAGAAAGTGCATTTGATCAATGAACTTCAAACGTGAAAATCTCGAAATCCCCACCTATGATTTTCCTAAAACCATTTCTGCCATCTGCTTAGTTGACAAAACATTAAAAATGAATACAATAAAAGTAAAATTTAATTATTTTGATTTCTGTAGAGAAGAATCTGTATGCGGAATAAAGTGCAGCGACAAAAATTCTCCCCGCAGCTTTACCATAGTTATGTTGCGATCATTGCATCTTTTATCAGTTTCTCCTTCAAATTTCTTTCCATACTCAAATTTCAATAAAATTAACTCTTAGGTATTTGTATTTCGTAACAACATTGATGTCTTTGTCATTGTGATGCCATCTATCGTTTGGTTAGTTGCACCATCTTCCACGTTTGCAACTTCACACTACAAGATCATCAATTAACAAAACTTGGACTTAATGTGGAACCTTGCCTGATTCCCGATAGCGTTTTAAATGCTTCCAACAGAGCTTTACCATTCATACCTTAGCCATTTTGTCCCCGTAAAAATTCTGTATAACCCTTCTAAACTTTTACGACATGCCGTTACTGTAGAAAAATAAAAGCTTTTGTATATGTAAATAGGGAGAGAATAATAGTAGAGCTTGTAAATAAACGCTTTACGAAGAAACAATACAACTTCTTGTCTTTATGAAGAAATGTTTCTGCATTATTTTTGAGGTTAAACTAGTGGTCATTCGTAGAATATCCACTTCTAAATCTTGCCTGGAATTGCTATGAGCATCACTTTGGTGATTAGTGCCATTTCTACAGAAAATCAGATGTTATGTCATTCGGTCCTGCTGCTTTTCCATCTTAAATCTTCGTACACCTGAGATCACTTATTGATAACTTATTGAAGTATCAAGAATTTTACTGTAAACGGATGTAGTCGCATATGGTTTAAAGCTTTTTTAATCCACCCGAATCTAAGTCCAAATATTTTGGTGGCTAACTTTTAGAAATTGAAATTGAATCCAACTTATGATGGGAAATCTGAAAAGTTAACAAAATTTGTCCATTTTTTTCTTTGTTTAAAACAAGAGCCCTTCCAACTTGATTCTGAATATTTTCCCACACAAAAAGACCCTTTTTTCGCCTAAAAACAAAAATGGAAAAAAAAATAAATCCAAATGATTTCTTCTAAATCAACCTAATTGAAAACCGCACCTTTTAGAATCTCGCGAACGAATCAGTTAAACATCTGGACATTAATCTATATAATCCCCTGCTAACATCCTATCCCATGTACATTATAAATGTAGTAACCCTTCTCAATGATGGATGGGAAGAGTATCATTCATTCATTCCTTCAACTCATTCATCCCTTAGCCTCTGATGGAACAGAAAGAACCAACCATCTGCCCTTTTTTTTTGTGTGTCCAAAAGAATGAAATAAAAAAAAAATATTGTTACAACTGCGCAACATTTTCATTCATAAAAACGACCATCATCAACGTCGCCATCGTTGTCGTTGTCGTCATCATCATCATCGTCCTCCATGAAGTAACAACCTTTATTCCATCCATGGATAAAGGTATTTCATTATGTTGTGCATTGCGACAGCTACCAGCAGCAGCAGCAGCGGCAAGCAGCTGAGTCCACACGGAAGCACCTTTTGTCCAAGAACAGAATGCTTTGCTGTGTTCTGTTCTGCGCGCCAAAGTTGCTTCATCGTCATCGTCGTCGTCGTTGTTGTTCTTCTTGAGTTCTCGTCGTTGTCGTTTTATGAATGAAAAAGTTTCACCATCGATTCCCATTCATCTCTCGACACGAAACAGAATTCCCTTAAGAACTTTTTTTTTATCTTTTTTTTTGTTCAAGAATGGGGGAACATTTTTACAGTACCTTCCTTCAGCTTGAAACTTACATCTTCTGGATTATAGGAGGAATTCCTTTCTTCGCACGAACATAAGAACGCAATATTTTTGCTGCTGTGCTGTGTATCACAGGAGGGGGGCTTCGAACTCCGAGCTCCGTCTTAGATGATGAACACATTATTTCCAATTTAAATAATGGTTCTCCCATGAAGCATATAGCGTAACCTAAAAAAGGGTCCTTCCACTTTGTCGACGACGTCGACGCAGTCGTTGTAGTTATAGAAGTAGAAGAAATGACCAAGTTCAATTATTATTTTTTAACGGCACATGAGTATCGCATAATCGGTATCATCAAAGAATTCCAAAACCCACCCAACTGAAGCTATGGCTCCCTAAACAGCCCAAGAGCTGGAGGTTGCTTTGATATGATGGGGAAATGTTTTTTTTTTTCTTGTTTTGCTTTTCCGGGTTAGGGTAAGGAAAAATTGTCTGGCGCTCCACTTCGTCGATTCCTATTATTATATAAATATCGAAATGAAGAAGTAAAAAAAAAAAATGGAAAACTTGAAGTGTTCTTGTGGTCATAGTTATTGGATGTGTAATGTGCTTCTGCGAGCATATGGAAATCTTTCTTCTCTCACATTGGGCATTGTTATGGTTATGCTTGAGGGAATTCCCATTCATTGTTTCGCACCGAAGAAGACGACACAAAGTTGTGTGTGCTTCTGCAAGTAGAAGAAGCTAAATTTCCGCCATATTTGACTGATGAATGGGAGAATTCTATTTTATTTTACTTTTCCATATAAAGTATATGAATTATTTTCTTATTCTTTTCTAAGATTTTGCGGTAACGTGTGATGAGAGAGAGAGAAAGATTTTTTTTGAATGAATTAATGGCAACATCCGGAATAACATAATATAAAGTATAATGAGGGGAGAATTTATACTTTTCGTTGCATGATGGCACGTAGTGAATTTAATTAGACATTCTGAGAAGAAGCATTTTCATTCATGTACTTATATTAAATTAAAAAAAAAAATTATTTTATGTAAGGCTGATAGCGAAAAGCCAGTCATCATCGATCGGGTAGATAAATGCAAAAAATCTGTTTTGTAGTTACTTTTTTATTTGCTCGCAATTCTCGCAAATTCAACCAAAGGCACACTGGATGTGTCAAAATTAATGAACAATAATGTTAAATAATTTCAGATTTTTCTTTTTAAAACTGTGCAGCTCTAATCAACACCTGGGCCTTGTTCCGATTTTATGATAAATGTAATGAAAGGTTTTTTTCAATGATATTTGAATTTTGCGATTTTGGTGCTGTGTAAACGTGGAAACTTTTGTGAAAAATTTATTAGGTGGAATATTACTTATCATAGTTACTTTTTTTGTTGTTACAATAAACAACAATTTGGGATAAAAAAAAAACTTTAATATAATTTTATCATAGAACCGCAATAAGGCTCTAGGCCTGATAAAAAACATAGACCGCTAGTTTCGGACAAAGGCCAACTCAAACGTAGAAATAGCACTTTTTAGCGGTTTTAATAAGCGTTTTCGGTAGTGAAGTAAACCCAATGTTCAATGACATGTCCGAAATAACAATTTCCCGAATACGCACCCCCGTAGAGAAGAAATCTTTATTGCAATCGAAGGTTTAAAGAACAGTAAAGCGGTTGAACTTGGTGGTGTTGCCGTGAAGCTCTTACGATAAGGACATCGAGTGAGCTACTGCACCAGCTTACTGTGAGAGTTTGAGAACAGAGAGAGTTCCTGAAGAGTGGTGAAAAGTGATTATTGTCAAGCTACCAAAGAAGGGAGTGCTCAAACTGGACACGAATTCACGTGCTCCATGCCAGAATCGAGTAGAAGAACAAGCAGGTTCCGCACTGAATCTTTCTGTGTGACTTGGAAAATCATCGATCATTGAAAAGTGCGTTAAATATCAATCACCACTTCGGAAAGGTGTTTTGCTAGTGTCAGTAGAGAATTTTTCTGGTTTGCTTAGCGCATGAGGAGTATCACAGATAAATTGATTTATATAAAATAAGTCAAACGACGTCCATTTCAAGAAGTAATAGCTCTAGTGGGGATGCAGGAAGAAAAGTTTCATCATTTGAATAACAATAGATCTTCTTATGTTGTGCACCTCATCCTGGATTTCTCATTATGCACTCCTTCAATATCACTATCAGCCTTCCGTTGAATTTGAGCTTCGTATTTTCCAAGAATTTTCTTCCATAGAACTTCGGGTCCTGGCAAATTATCGTACTATTCCATCGCACATCGGAACAATTCAAAGCTTCTACAACAGAGGTATTGCATATTGAACGAATTCAGTTTTTTCCTGATGATTCCAGCTCGATTTTGAATATATTTTAGGGCCATAAAGTACGAAACTTGAACTAGCTGACTTAGTTGTCAATATATCAATAGACAAATCCACGAATATAAGCTGGTTCAATCAGCCAATAATCAATCCATTCATGTGGAACTACATTTCATGTGTTATAAGGAAACATTTAAGCTTTGACAAGAATCCGATTGAACAATAACAATAAGAGCAAAGTGTGACTTACCAACCATTATTCTATTTTAGGTTCACCTCCTTATTTGCATTGTGTCACAAATGCAATTTGCGCAGTCTAGAAAACACCTTCCTCCTCTGATGTTTCACCGGAAATTGAAACCCCAATAGAGGTGGGCGATATAAAAGTAACTGAACAACAACGCTCTACTCCAAAAACGCCCACATATTATAAAGGATGCTTTTATTCAAAACTTAAATATCACCTGCATCTTGTTAATGTTTGCTGTGGTTAAACTAGACTGCTGTTCGCCCCAGCCATATGTTAAATACATCAATTTGCTGAAGAAAAAAAAAATTAAATTTATGAAGTTGGTGCAAAAGAAGTGGGCAGTCTCACCATTCCAGAGCCACAAAAGAGATATTCCCGTCCCGTATAAAAATATAAAACTTAAGATCCCAGTTGAGATGTCTGCTTTATCTGCAAACAAAAAGGAAGGGAATGAATTTGTTTGATTTTTGGACGTGGGTAATTCATTCATATACATTTCCGTTGGATAAAAAAAATTAACAAAAAAAAAAAGAAATCAATTAATTTTGGATTTTAATTTATACGTGGATTTTATTGTCACTCATGCGTCAAAGTGCAGTGCAGACTATAGGAACGTTTAAGAAAATTGCTTAACAGGGTGTTTTAAATTTTATTCTTATAAAAGTGTTCGCACCCTTTGAACACTTTTATAAGAATCGAGAATAAAAAAAAGTCCCAATAGTGGATACAGAAAGTTATAAAGAACCAAATTTAAAATAGCATTTTTTGGATTTTGTTGCTCATCGCAATATCGTGTTAACTATTTCAATTGCCAATTTTAGGTCAGAGATGTCTTTAGATAATTGGGGGCCCATTAGGAATTTCGGACAATCAAGTTTTGGGTTCATAAAAAAATCGATCTCGAGTCAATGGGTCCCGCAATTCTGTCTTTAACTCGACCTACAGCCTTTAACTACTGGTGGCATTTTCTTCAAACTTTGGTCTTATTGTTTTAAGAATTCCCTAGAGGAAATAAGTTTTTTAGCTTAAAAACAAAACGGTATATGTCATAAGACGAAATATATTTACATATATTGAAAACGTCTCTAACGATCTTAACGAATGTTTTTCAGTCGTGTTTTGCAAAGTTCATAATTTAAATTATTCGTTGAATTTTTTTTCTCAAAAAGCCGTAGTTAAAAGTAACTGCCATAGAACTGGATTTTTGATTTTCTCATAAACGGTTTTACGGATTGCGTTCAGAATTTTTTGAAAGAGTAATTACATCGGAAGAAAATACTATATTCGTGGCTAAAATATTTTTTGTATTTCAGGAATTTTGTAAGAAAGAGTTTTGAAAACAGAACTTTTACTCGGAAATATTTTTGACCCCAACTCCAAACTCACAATAACACAGTTGTTATATAATTCTTTGAAACTGTATCAACAAAACTTGTATTGTTCTTGCTCGAATTATATATATACAACGATGCTTCTTAGCTCAAAACGAAACTTAATTAGAAGTCAGCTCGAAAAAATAAATTTTTTTCAACTTTGTTGAGTAACGAAGCATACAAAATATGTATGCTGTTAATTTTCCGTAAAAGTGAAGTTTAAATTTTTTTGTTTACTCATTTTCTAAATATGTATTGTTATTATTGAGCTACTGGAAGAAATTAAATTTTTTCAAGTAATTTTTCACTTAAAACAATATGTGGGAACAGAAAATGTGATGTACATATTTACATTTTAACAAACGACTTTTTACAAACTACATAAACTCCCATCTTCCTTTTGCCATTAGTGAAACTCGCCCTCAAGTTTTCTTTTTTTCTTTTCTTTTACGACTTGATGCTTAATCCCAAGCCGTTAAAAACCCATTAGTTTGCGTTCAAAAAGAAAATAAAAACTCGAACGAAAAAAAACCATATCGAGGGCATTTGTCATCGAAAGCCATAAAAATCCGAGTATTAAAATATTCAACTCATTTCCTTCTGTTTTTTTTTTTTTTACGACAAAGATTGTAATTTCATCTTTTCTCCCCACACAATCACACAAACAGTAGCAGCAATAAAATATCCAACACCTCGCTGCTGGTCTTTCTTATCTATAAAATACTAATTCTCAAATGACAAACGAATAACAAACGCAATCTGCAACTCAAATAAGAGAACATTAGATATTTTTTTTCTGATTCCGTAATTGTATATCAATTTCAAAACCAAAAGTCGTTTTTAAAATTATTATAAAATCAGCGATAATCGACTGACTGACTTCCTTCCGGACTGACTCCGTCCCAATTTTATTGTTTTGTATTTTGATGGAAATTCAACTGTCTTCAATTTAAACAATTCAACCTAATTCCCATGAGAATACCAAATAGGCAACAACAACAATCGCCTCACTATAGCTAGCAACATTACTCTGTGTCTACATCATCAAAAAAAAAAAATTAATTGTGAAAGAAAAGGAAACTGATTTCCATTCATGAAACTTTTGTAGCAAAAAAATAAAAATAAAAACAAAATACAAAAACGACTCAATGACAATAAAAAAAAAATAATAAGTAAAATAAGTGAACTAAATAAAAATAAGAAAGGCAAAAAAAAAATACCCGCAACCAGAAGCAGAACCTCTTTACTCGCATTTTTCGTTTCGTATTTATATTATGCCCGCTTGTCATCATCATCATCATATAACATCATTCACAATTCACATCCATTCACAATAAGAGTTGTGTAATTTTTTGTGCTGCTGAGTTGGTCGTCGAAAACGTAACGACTTACGATACGTCAACGACGAGTATTTTGTCGTCGTTTCTCGTTTGTCTTTGGGATTTTCATTCATAAAAATTTTAGATTAGTTTTGTTGGGGGATGTCTTGAAAAAGACCTTAAAAAGGACAGTGATGTTATATGAATGGTGATTGTATTTCATGTTTTGTTAATCATTGTGTGAGAAAGATTTGTTACAAAATTATTTTGTAGGCTTATGACTGATGATGTAAACAAAAATATTCTGATAGGGGGCAAATACGTGCAGAAGTTTAATAAAGTATTCAATCATTTAGAAAATTATGTACAAGATACAGTAAAATAAAATTAACTTAATTTGCAAAACAAAAAAAAATCTAATCCAGACAAGTAAAAATAAGCATTAAGTGATAAATTCAAACAAAAGTTTATTGTCGGTTAAACGCTCTACTAGGTGTTGTCTAGTAACCCTGAAATCACAATGCTATTCTTCATTCACTTTGGTAATTTTTGTCTTGCAACAATAATGTTTGTATCTAATCTAGGGTTTTAAGGATTTTAAAATTCATTTTCAGAAAAAAAAAATTGCCAATTTGACTGAAAAATGGTATATTTTTGAATATATTTTTTTTTCTTTGTGGAAACTGTTGCAGTAAAGGTGCTCCAAACAGCTACAAATAAACAAGTAAACAAGTCAATGTTAAACCTGTTTAATTACCGCCGCGCGCCGGTTAAAAGATTTTCTCGGTTAATTGATTTTGAAAAATTGGTGTTTATTAACTTTGTGTGTGAATTTTTGAGATAGATTGAGTAACCATCAATGAAAATCAATCCTAAATGTTAAACTAGCACATATCTGAATGACCATTTTGGGTAACACGTTTAGTTTCTAGGCGCGAAGAACAACTTCAGTATCTGTAAAAAAAATCTGAAATTAAATTACAATATTTTTTACACTGCCAAAATTCAAAAGGGCATGGTGGAGATCTATATTTTAATATATTGTTCGTTCTTCTTAAATCTTGCTCAAAATGGTAAAGCAATATGTCAAAAGACGGGTCTTGGCTAGTTTACTGAGGCGTACACGCCTTTTTTTAACAAATGTTTCTCAACGTTTCACAAAAAATGATTTTTGAAAAAAAATTTAGCAATTTAAAATAAAAAAAAATTATCTCAAAACTAAAAATAATCAATTTTGAGAATTTAATTTATTTTCAATAATAAAATACAAGTTTCTTACAATTTTTTTTAAAATCACTTGCTTTTTTCATTGAAAATTCTTAGGAAAAGCTGTAAACAAAAAAAATTAATTTTCGACTTCTTTTGATAACAATGGTAAAAATCAATGAGATTTGTTTCTTCAATTTTTTTTTCTGAAATTTGACCATTTATAACTTAAAAACTGTTGGACGGATTTGCAAAACGTTGTACTAGGATTAAGATTTTGATCAATATTGGCAAATCTAAAAAAAATTTTGCGAAAACACTTCAAAAACCTTTTTTTGGTACTATTTTCGAAAACTCACGGGAAAGCTAAAAATAATTTTTTTTTCAAAATATTTTAAACGAATCTTTTAGTTTTTTTGTTTTTGAAACTGGTCTTATATTTGATGTGTCATCATTATTTGTCGAGATATTGGTGATCAAAGATAAAATTCTTTCATTCATCATCAAAAATCTCTATTCCAAAATAATTGTTGCATAACAAAAATTGTGAAAAAAATTGTGCGCCTTTAAATATAATATTTATGAGTTTCCCTCAGACTGAATTTCAATAATGTGATAACTTTTGAAAAAAAAATATAACATCACTGGTGGTCATGTAATTGAATAGTAAAATGCGTGATAGTTGTACTGCTATCACAAGAGTACCTTACCAATTAATTTTAAAAGAAAACGGATGAAGTGGCCATGACGAAGTTTGTTTTTTCTTTCTTCTATTTGTTGTTGTTTGATGGGTTTGTTGTCCGCTGTTTATTAGCAAAACAACGAAAACAAGGCGCAGTCCCCATGGCAGCAACAAAAAAAAAACATAGCATTCTCATTTGCATATCGAAGTGCGCACTTCCTTTCGAGGACAGAAGAAAGATTGACACGTGGTTTAGATATACTTTAGTGTCGTAGTAATGCAAAAGGAAGACACTATATTGATAGATACTATATCTACTATATGGAACACCATAAAAAAAAATTGCGTCATTTACTCAGAGAGGAACGATGAATTTAATGGGAAGAGGGTGCTTTAAGATTCATTCATTCATGAATTCAAATGGTGACAAGAAGCAAAAAAAAGCAATAAATTTCATCAATGGATTAGGGGAATTTTGAGATGTGACAGTGAATAAACAGATATTTATGCGTTTCAATCAAGCTCCACCGAAAATATGTTTTCTGAAGCATTCGTCTAGGCCTAGTGAAGATAAACTTCTTAATGAATTGAATGATGGCGCCTCTTCTTTTTGATGATGACTACAGCAAGAATTTTCGATTAAAAGTTTTGTGAATCAAAAAGCAGATGTAAACAGAAAGAAGAAATTATGTGTAGGCAATAAAAAAAATAAATAAATAATATTTAAGTAAATTAAAAAAAAAAAAAAAATTGACGGATAGCTAAAGAGCAACTCTGTTACCATTGTTTTCTATTTACCATACAATTTTAACAATCCCTTAATGCAGTCCAATAAGGTTTTTTGGTTACGGGGAAGACAATTTACTTTCGATTTCTCCATCAACCACCATATCAACTCCTTGCCGTCGCGGTGCACAGTTTTGAATTTATTTACTTCCCTTCTTTCTAAACTCATGGTTTCCGATGAATTTTCAATGATGGTGTGCCCCAAGGCTGCGTTTTGTTATCGATTCTGTTTCTTATATTCATTAACGATCAAAGCAAACAGCCGTTGAACCGTAAAATTGAAGTGTCCGTAATAATTTTAGACTTATTCTGTAACAATTTGAATTTAAATTGTTGCAAGCAACTTGGTACGACGCAGTTTCCTACCTTACTTTATTCGTCATCATCATCTTAATTAATTACTGCGGGTAACCCTATTTTTCATTCATAAAAACAATCTTCCCCAAAAAAAAAGTACACAAGCATCAGAATGACCCCAATTTCCATTTTTCTCATCAAATAAAAAAAAAAAAAATACTGAAGGGCTTACTCATTCATAGATTCCCATTCACCAATCCGTGATAAAATAGTCAAGTGATGGAATTGGATGTTTCCCACGGAATTTTTCCTCAAACTTTATATGAATACACGACAAAGTAGAAGTAGGTGGGTAATAATAATAATTGTCTTTACAACTGCAACTCTAGCGATGATAACGATGACGATGAGCGACGAGGGAACACACATCAATGTCCTCTTTCACTTTTATGAATTATTTTGGATTTTGTGCTTCAGAAAGTATTCATACGAAATGTATGAAGATGGTGCTTTTGGAGTAAAATATATATGTAGGTTTATAACGAGTACTCACGGTGAAAATCTGTCTTCCATGAAAAGGCTCAGAGATGGTATATTATAGATGTGGATCTTTACGGTGTGCACTTATTTGGTAATTTTGATTGAAGACAAAATCATCATGTGAATGATTCTGATCAAATCACCCTTCTCCTCATTTTTCATTTTTCCTACACACGCATTTGGAGTAATATTTTCACGGTAATAATCACGACTGCATAATTGTTGGTGTTGGGAACATCCTAGACTTATGTTTTCCCACAACGTTCACCAGCCATGAAGTCTTTCTGGGACAATTATTTATATGAATGGTCAATGCCACTCCTTAGTTTGCTCTTACTATCTTTGTTGTTTAAGACTATTTTTTATGTTTATGTTCAAGTTAGTAAAGTAGCAACAAAAATTATGTAGAAAACATGGAAAAACTGCAAAAAGGAGAAGGAATTCGTTTACATAATATACGTAGAGTTAGCAAAGTACCAACAAAAAAAAAAGCACAAAACATCGAACGCTGAAATTGAACGATTTGTCATAATACTAACAGTAAATTACCAACCAGCTAATACTTTATTGATCTCAATCAAGGAAATAACAAAAATCAAAACACCGAACGCCGAATTCAAGAATTCCAGAACAAATTAATGTATTTAGTAGTTTGCCATTCCCATTAAGAATTTAACAATAAAAAACTACAAAACATGGAACGGAGAACATCGAACGACAGCCATCGAACGACAGACGACATTGTAGCAAATATTAAACGGTAAATTATTAAGCATTTGTCTAAACTGTATTAATATTTATGTTATCATAAAAAAGAAACTTCGAATGACGAGTTCCAAAATGTAAAAACAAATAAACAACTTATCAATATGGCAATCATCATGGAAAACATCGAATGACAAATTGCATAATGTAGAAAATAGTAAAAATAAAATATCAAAATTAAATTATTTTAAAGCACAAAAAAAATGTTTAAATTAATAAATTTACTGCGAGTTATTACCAGGTCGCTACTTGATATTAAATTTGCAAAGCGGAAAAAAAAACATAGAAAACTTTGAATGATAAGTTCCACGGTCACAACTAATATACATCAAATTATTAGATAGTAACATCTTGGAGTAAAAAAAAGAAAGACATCGAACTTACTATTCCAAATTGTAGAACTTATTTAGGCATAACTAACTGCAAATTATTTAGCAGTTAACTTTTCCTTATATAAATATTAAACTTCTTTTAAAGAAGTTACTGAGTTTACTTGATATCAAATAAAGAAGCAAAAAAAAAAACCTAGAAAACATCGAGCGAAAAATTGAAAAGTGGTGCCACTATTTAGTTTTTGATATATTTTGTAGATTTTGGTTATTATTTTTCCAAAGACTCAAAAAACGTAGATTTGTTGATCGATGAATGTTTGTTTACTTGACATTTTGTGTTTTTCTCTACATTTACCATGTTAACAAGAGGTATTGAAGCGAGCTTCAAGCTCGCTTCGCCCCTTTGTATACCTGTGTTGAGTTGAAATGAGCTTCAACCGACTCGACTCCGCTTCAGGAGCGGAGTCGAGTCGTAATTTGTGCTGAAAAACCTGAGTTGAGGAGTTGATATGGCATTGGCAAAATGTCTGACGTTTGTGTGAGTGAGACACCAGCAGCTGTCATCTCAACATATTTTCAACTAAACTCTAACTGGAGTACTCAACTCAAATGACGAAAAATCTGGGTCGAAAATTCGACCTTAATCCAACTCGAGCTCTCAATTCTGCTTGTAAACGTGGTAATTGAGCTTGCTACATTCTTCACACCAACCTGCGAACAAAAGCAAATCAAGGCATAGATCAAGGACTAATAACTGTACCTTTCAATCAACTGCCTCCAAAACCTCCAAAAAAGTTAACTTTCCAACTAATGTTAAAAATCTCTCCTTTAATTCTAATGTTCATATTGAAAATTCATAATGGGTTCAATTCTTTTACAACTCTCCTTAACATGGCCACATAGAAATAAGAAAAGTTGACATGAAATACCATCACGGTTAAGGAGATCCGTCGCTTTCGTCGTCCACTCTTCTGCCACCGAAGTGACCTTTTAAAGTGTGACGACCCTTTTGTGCGGCTTAATTGTTTCATTATTGGAGGCTCTTCTCACACTCGTAAGCGCGGTCGGTTGGTTCAATTACTTACCGTGATGGTTTAATGTTTCATTGTTTCTGGTTCTGGTTCTGGTTCTAGAGTCGAATCAGTGCGGCAAGGAAGAATATAATTTCGGAGATCTTCGGCTGGCGTACGGCTGTCACTTGGGTTTAATTTACTATCAAATTGATTGGGTTAATGTTTTATTTATTTCTTTCCGGAGGCGGAAATTGCTTATTTTTTTTTTGTTGTTGTTTTGTTTTATAGAAGAAGTTGGTTTTGTATTGCTCGTCTTCCTCTGCACCAAGTTCCTTGTAGTTTTTTTTTTGTTTCCTTGCTGTAGTTATATATTTTTTTTTTTTTTGTGAATAGATGTCGGCATTTTTCAATGGCGGCGCGGCGGCAAATGCTATTGATGATGATGAAGATGATGCCACTGTGCCACCAGCTCTATCCGGCGCGCTGATGCTACCATCAGGGAGTATCCATTGGTTTCATCGGAAGGGAGAGAGCATGTGGCGATGGTGAATGGTGATGGCTATAACTTGACATGGCGTTGGCGGTCCAATCCAAGACAACAATGTAGATGTATGATGATGTAAAAGATGACGACGACCGACACGAACGCACGAGTTCAATAACCATTAATTGATTTTACAGTTTTTCTTTTTTTTTTTTTCATCCATTCTGTGTGTCTTCATTGGAGTAACTATGTTTTATGAGATGGGTATTATAAAGGCGGGCATGAGAGGGTTGTGCGTCAATAAAGGGGTATATATTTGGCTTCTTCATTCATTGATTCATTTATGTCGAAGATAAAATTGGAAAATCGTAAATAGATTGAAACAAATTTGCTTCTTGGTTTTATTGGAGCGATACTAATTGGTAATTGAAGTAATAGAAGAAGTGTGTGAATGTGGAAGATGATGTGGGAAATGATGATAATGATGATTATTATGATGATTGGACTGATTGTTAATGTAGAGTGCATGAGGGCATTTTTACTGCCCGATCGTGCAGAGAAATTTCAATTTATTCGAAAATAGAACAGAAGTCAACGAACAACAATAATGTATATCCTTACAAAATATTGTCCAAGGTTTTGTACTTTCGATAGTAACTACTATAGGTGGTGGCAAGTCTTGCATTCGTATACGAAAATTCTAACTCGAAATTTGGAACAAACTTGATATTATTATGATGGGGAAGACGGATTATCCAAAAAAAAAGCTATAGAATTTGTTGCGCATTCCTCAAGACGGTTCCGCAGATTTTTAAGCAAAGAAATTAGTAATAATATTGTTTCCAGAAAAATTGTACTTTTATAATTGTAGAATCATTTTTTGATTTTCGCAAAAACGATTTTTTTTTTATTTTGACACTTTTTTTATGCAAAGGTATCTACAATTTATAAAAAAGCATTCAATACATAAATTTAAAAAAAAATACATTTCTTGTAATTTTGAAAAAAAAAAATAATTTTTTTTTGAAAATGTATTTCTATAAATTTTTGTCCGCCCTTTATTTATTTAGATTTATCATAGACCCTTAAGTTATTCATGTCGATTACAGAATTCTTAGAATTTAATTCGCTGTAAATCAGATCGATCCGCTGCCCTTTCGTTTTCGTTGTAAAATTTAATTATGAAATTCGCCGAATGAACTACATTGTCGATTTTTAAAACTGCCTTATCATTTCTTAACTTTCCTATCGACGCTGTCAGTTTATGATTTGCATATTTGCATGGCTCAGGCTCAGAATACTTTTTCAGTTGTTTTCGCTGAGGTACTCGTATTTGGGATTTTAGAAAAAACATTTAGTGCCAACCTGCAAATAAAGGATGAGGAAAAACGTGAGGCTAGAGCATATTTTTTACAGAAAATGTAAGATTCCTGGCGTGGTTATGTTATTTAAACCCACTGGTGAAAATGCTCACCTATTTTTGAACCGTAAAGAATTTTTAGACTCAATGCCATCTACTCGTAAATCATACATTTTTTTATTTTACTTTTTTCCATTCCGAAATCCCTTTAAATGGCGGACTTAAGGCATTGAGATCATTTTGGACTCTCTCCCAGAACTTTTGGTTTTCCTCGGGAGATTTTTTTCTTCATCAATTCAACCATTTCTCTAAATTGACCCCTATTAGTTGTCCGTTTTCTATTAAAAATGTTAAATAAACACATAAGCATTCATTATGATAAACTTTAAACTAACATTTCTGCGCTTTCCATTGTTTTTTTTTTTTTGAATGAAAGATGATTGAAATTGTATGGAGTGCGAATTTAATGCGATTTTAGTAATACCAGATAAATTGAACAAAATATAGGTAGTACTGGAAATGTTACCGACATTCGTTCAACTTTCTTTCGTTGGATTTGGTAATACCAAATGTTTCGAAAATAATTGAAACTGTCACTTTAGCTCATTCGCCAAGTTCTGTAAGAGTGGTGATTATTATTATGGCAATTTGTTTGCAAATATATTTTTCTTTGAAATAGAAAAAAAATGGTACTCGTTATTCAAATCTGGATCTTACAAGTGTAGAACAAAATGCTTTTAAAAAAAATATTTTCGGTGTTGCCATGTGTCTGCAAACATATTGTTTTTTAAATGGAAAAAATGTTTGAAAAATTTCCTTAAGTGGGTTTTACTTTACCTATTTTTTATAATAATATTCAATAGAAATATAAAAGTCTTTAAAAAAAAAACTTTTTGAGTAGGTACTTTTTTAAAAATTATAAAAATTGTTATTTTGAATTATTATCATTTCAAATTTAACAGACTTTTTTTATAAACTTTTGAAACATCAAATTAAAAAATATTTTTAAAAAATTTTGTTTTTCAATTTTCAAAAACTTAAATTCAAAAACAAATCATAAAAATCAGATCTGCAGTTTCATCGGGTTGTTGAATAAAATGCTATCGTTCCTCTACTATACACGAACAAATTCCCATAAAACCTCATTCACAGAAATTATATTTATATTTTTTTTAATCTACGGAAGCTTGAATTGCACCCTTTAAAGTCTTGTTATGGTCTTAAACCATCCAATACTGTTGTTTACAACTTATGGAAGTGAAGAGTTTTCCAATCTAAAAAAAACTGCTTATATTTTGATATTTTCATGTATTTTTAATTAGACATAGAATTTGCTAATTAATTTAATTTTTCTATTTTTTTTTTCAGTACTTTGCCATTCGAATTGGTCCAGTCGTTAAACGTGATGTTATGAAGGCCTCTACTATGTTAGAGCACGAAGCACAGTAAGTCAAATTTTCTTTCATTCCTTTTCAATATCGTCATACACAAATTTCTCTACCAAAAACGCTAATCAATGCATACAAAGCATTGGCCTACTGCAATATATGCAGATTCTTTAAATATTCCATAAACCTTTGTACACCATACCTTCATTAAACAAACTTTCTCAAATTCCACCCAATTGAAGCTTAAGCAAAATTTTTAATTTCAAAAGCAACTCATTTTCCGGACTTCCGGCAGCGTACAAACTGTCGGAGTAGGTAAGCAAGCATCATTAATAAAAAAAAAATGACGAACAACACAAAAGTTTTTTTTTCACACAGTCGAGTCGTCTCGTACATATAGTCGACGACCTGTGTCTACAGACCAAAGCAGCGCAGCGTTGTAAGCGGAAACTCAAGCTACATAGTATGTCCCAATCGCATAGAGTCAAATTTTCGTTTTTATTTTTACAACAATGTATTTTATTTTGGTTTGTTAGCTAGTTCTCTAATTTAATATGCGCTTATTGTTTTGTCATTGTACACCGGAAGTAATGTTACCATATAGCCATTTGTTTCTTCTTTCTCTATTTTCTTTCTATTTTTTTTTTATGTTATGTTTGTTGTGTATTTGAACCGAGATTCCCTTGAAACAAAAAAAACAGCAAGCATGCTTGTTTTAAAATTGGTTGGTTGAAAAAGTGTCACCGAAATGGGCCAGTCAGTGGGTCATGAGGGTCATTTGTAATTATCAGAGACACACTAATAGTGCTGTCCATTATGATGAAACAAGTTGTCTCTGATGCCGATGAAAAAGTGACGTTATAGATAACGATTAACGGTGATGATGTATAAGTCTCGGAGGCAGTTAGGTTTGTTAATGAGAAAACCAATTTATTATATTGCTGATATTGGGGCATAGTCATTTGACAAGTTATTGTTTCTTTGTCTCTTCTAAGCTAACCTGGAGTTTATGTTATTTATAGACAATTTAGAACCAGGTCCAAAATATAAACTGAACTCTTTGACCTTGTTGTTTTTTTTCTATCTGTCAAAAAATGAATTGAATTTCAATGGATTGATAGGTAATAGTTCTAAAATTGTAGTAGAATTCTGTTTTTTACTAAACAGAGCTGTCAATTTTTTATGAATAGCAGCTGTTTCTAAGCTGTGCGTTAACTTTAGACTCGAGGCCAGTTGGATTCGGTTCTGAAGTTTGACTATGAATATGCCCCATTGTCTTACAGACACTCAATAAATTCGATTTAAATCTAAACGTTTGTATGATGTTGATTTTTTTTTCAATTTGAGTTTTCAACTTAGATGCGACAGCAACCGCTTTAGATAGGAACTTTAAATAAGCCTAAACACTTAAAATTATGCTGTTTATTTACAGCTTAAAAAGGTTTTGAAGTCCTCTCAAGAAAAATTTTAATTTTTTTTCTTTCATGAAATACTGCGTTTTTAATTTTTTTTTTTGTTGCAGTATCTTAAAAATAATAACTTCAAAAATAATGTTTAATATTGATATTTTTAACTTCCCATAGGGAGTTATTGTAATCGGTCCGATTTGTCAAATTGAAATTTTTGACATTTCTCGACGTTTCAAGGTCCCTAGAGCCTATTTCAATCATTTTTAGAGAGATGTCTGTGTGTGCGTGTGTACGTACGTTCGTACGTCCGTACGTTCTGGTACCATTTTTCGTCGTCGATATCTCAAGAACGAGTAGAGATATGGACTTGAAATAAATTTTATTTTACAGATAATAACTTAAAAAGAAGCTAAAAGGGTGTTTATTAATATTCAATCAGTTGTTTTTTACTATAGCAGTTTAAAAAAGAAGTGAAAATTTTAGTTGGGCTCAAATATTTCACGAACAAATAATGCTATTGACTTGAAATAAATTTTATTCGACACATTATGACGTTATACAAATTTGATATGAATTTGAAAAAAAATCAATATACCGTTATTTTTTAAGATCAAAAAACTAAAAAAAAAATTTATAACTCGAATATCCTCAGATGGAAAAACGATATTAAATTTAAAATAATTTTATTTTACGAAAAATGTTGTTTATGACTACTGGTGAAAATTTCAAAAAAATTCAATGGACAGTTTTTTTTACAAAAAATTAAAAACTACAAAAAATTCTACCGAAAATTGGTATAAATTGTCTTTCGACTCAAATTTCTCAAAAATGGGTAATGATATTGACTTCTTGTTTGTTTTATTTTCTACATAACATAATTGTTAGCAACTGATAAAATTTTGACAAATATTGAATGGGCAGTTTTTTAACAAAAAATCAAAAACTGTTAAAAACTCTAAAGAAAAGTAGTTACAATTGTATTTCAGCTCAATACGATTGTGCCTTCTAAAATATTTTATTTTATACATAGTACAATTTCTTATGAAAGGTTAAATTTTGACAATTATCTAATTGACAGTTTTTGACAAAAATATAAAAAAAAAATAAACTAAAAAGTGGTAAAGTTTTCAATATCACAAATGGGAAGTTATCAGTGTGGGTCGCACCCATCCTCTTTTTTTGATATTAAAAAAACACCATTCAGTCAACGTAAAAAAAATAATGAATAATTTGTCTGGCTTTTTGACGATTTTTCATATTAAATATCACTGAACAACGAAGTTTTTTGCCTCAGAATTAAACTCCACTTTTCTATAGATACAGTGAATCCAGATTCAACTATAATACATTGATTACTTGAGATATTTTTGTGTCAAACAAAAAAATTGTTAAAATACCAAAATATGTTTTCCTCAAAGTTTCTTTTGTGCTGAATTTGAATATGAAATCAGAAAAATTCCATCATCACGTCAGTTTTTTGAAAATTTTAAACCCAGGAATAAATTACTGTTTTTTTATTAAGAAAAAATTTTCAAGCAATTTTTTTTTGAAAATTACATTTTTTTTTGTAAATAAATAGTTTATGTTGGTAACAATGGTAAAATCAATGAAATCCTTTAATTAATTTCTTTGAATTTGACCATTGACGTAAGAACAGTTTGACGAAAATTTTCCAAGAATTTGTTTGTTTTATTTTTGTGTTAAACGTAGTACTCCAAGTAGGAATTGTAACCAATATTAGCAAATATAAAAAAGATTTACGAAAACTTTACAAAACATGTACAGTTTTCAAAAATTCACGAAGAAGGTAACATCAAAATTTATTCATAATTTTTTTACACGAATAATTTAAAAATTTAGTTCTTCAACAGGCACCTTCAACATCAAAAGTCTCTATTCAAAAGGTAGGAGATAACAAAAAATTGTGGAGAATTTACATCTTCTCTGACAGATATGTACATTTCATTTAACTAAAATAAAAAATCAATGAATGAAATCGTAATATTTGATCTCAATTCCCCCTTTTCAAAAAACACTAAAAAAAAGTGAAAAAAATCGATCCATTAATTTTTCTTGTCTAGTGTAATTTACAAACAATCGATAATATTTAGAAAACAATATAACCTCAGTCATGGTGACATAACACACTTTATTTCCTTTGAAATGTTTTCATGTTTTCAAACATACTTTCTAAGGCCTTATCTTGTTTAGATATATAATCTTTAAAATTACTTATCAGATTAAAAATCAACCAATAACCACTATGATTGTATATAAAACTTATAATAACTTCCCGCAATTATGCTGACTTATCTCTATCTCCCCATAAATCGAATTTCAAGACAAACATTTATCTAACTTCCTTTGCCAAATCATCAAAATTCTACCTTTCTCGTCTTCTCACATAGCACTACAGCAAAAAAAATATAAGTAGAATATAAAAAAAAGACAAATATTCTATCTCTGATCTTCAAAACAGTAAGACAAATATAAAATAGAAGAAGATTCTGTTGCCATTTGAGATTCTCAGCGGAACAAATCTCAAATCATCATGCTGAGAAGCACTCTTTGCAACATCCGGCCACCATCACCACCACCACCACCGGACCGGACGAAGAATGTTACTATACTCGTACCACAACAACAACAACAACAACAACTCAAAAAAGATATAAAGAACTTGAGCTGAAAATGGAGAAGTAACAGACAGCAAAATTGGAACAACAACTGTGATCTGTTGGAAGAAATAAACAATCCATCTTAAAACAGAAATAATAATAAAAAAAAAAAATTGAAACTAACGCATCCATCCACAAACAGCCCATTCAGCCAGCCGGAGAATGATCTTTGTCTGTAAAGTCTTGAGTTCTTAATTTCCCTCTCACCGTGTCGTCAAGTGGAAGAATAAACAACCACGCCAGTTGGGGGTCCATTTTATCCACCCTCTCTCTGCTCTTGAATCTTTTTCTAAATAGTCACAATCTCTCAATGGGAAAACTATAAAAACTACAGAATGTTTAGCTATGAAATCGAACGACAAAAAAAAAGAAACAATAAAAAACTATCTCTAAACCCAGTGGATGTGACCATCAAAAATGATATCTTTTGTAGAAGTGTCAGTTGGTGGTGGTTTTGGTTAGGAGATCCATCCGCATTTTTTTTTTAATGTGGAAGATGATGATCGTGTTGTAATTTGATTTCGATTATACAACACTTCTTCTCATAGTTATTGAAGATACAAATGCTGCATTAGCAGATTAAATACAAATGCTGGTGATCTATCACTTTTGTATTTGCTCTTACTGGCACTAAATTCAGGAGTACCTATTCTGAATTCCCTTCAATCAATCGATTAATTTGATCCCGCATTGCGTCTAATTCAAGACAATTACAGGGTCAACACAAGGTGAACTTTAGATGAAATTTAATAGAAGATAGAATTTCTATAGCATTTTTAACCAGCAGGAGTTACAGGGGTGGAATTAAAAAATTCCCAGGCCTGGTGAAATGGCGGAATTTATAGATTTAACTTTAAACGCTTAGTCGTTTGTAAAAAGCATGCACTAACTTTGAAGACTAGATAATCAGTCTAATAGTCAAAAAACAAAACTAAAAATACTGTAGTGAATTTTTGTCAAGACATCTTTATTGACGTACTTTTTTCAAAAACTAACGTAGTCCAATTTTTGAACAGCTTTTGCTGTGGAATTTTTTACTATTGTATTTGTAACTTTTTAGGCCGACAATTAGGAAGTGAATTGAATCCCTTTCATAAATCAATTAAGTTTTATGTAGTTGAGCCGGTAAAAGCCCGTAATGTGTGTTTTCTCTAGAATTACTGCTTTTATTCTTCGTTACATATTTTTCGCTATTTTACGTAGTCGATCTCTGTAAGTATTTAGATATTTTGTCATCGCCGACATTTTTGACATAAGTAAAGAAATTACTACAAAAATTACGCACCGATATTCTTTCATAGCAAATTGATTGACGTACTTTTTATTTGCAATTTAAATTATTTAACAGATACTTAATGAAAAGATTACGACTGTAGTTTTTTTTTTTTTTTTGAATGTTAAATATTTTCCTCGTCATTTCAAATAACAACAAAAGACCACGTTCCGAAATTTCGTTTTTTTCACATCCAAACGGCCGGCGCTCAGTGGTTTGGTTTGTATGGGAGAGCGGAAAAAAGTCTGTAAAATCTGAACTGTGCAACAGATTTTAATGAAATTTTATACACATGTTAATATTAGTCTTATATAGGTTTGGTAAGAATTTGGTTGAGAAAACTCATCAGAAAAAAAAGTTATTGCCATTTTTCCAAAATTTGAGGGTTTTGATGAGGTATTTAAATAAAAGTTTTTTTTTTTAAGTAAAATCTGAACTTTTTATTTTGAATAAAATATTATTATAAACTATGTATGTTATAAAATAAAACAAATTAATAAATAAATTAAAATTTAAAAAAATCAGAAAAAACACCTTTTTTAATTTTGACCTGCCCCTACTTTTTGCGTGAAATCCAAAAAAACTGGAGGATTATCCCTAATCCTTTGATTAATTTTTTATTAAGCTTTATTATATTTTTCAAACTATCATAAAATAATAATATTTGTTCATAAATTTTTACAAGAAAATTGAGTTGAAAGTTGAAAATTTTTTCCAGGCAGAAATAAATAGTTTTGCAAAAGTCAAATTTCTCTGACCTGGGTCAATGTATTAATATTATTTTATTTTTTGAATAAAGGTTGACATTTTTTCTAAAAATAATGGGCTTAACCACTTTGTTCTGACAATTAATACGAAAGAAATTATAACTTTTTCATAAACATCACCGTCAAGACGGAGATTTTCGAAACCCTATTCTGAGAGACAATTTTGTACATAACTCCCACATTCGCAGGTATTCGCAGCTGATTTTTGTCTACGCTTCAACTTGAAAGTATGGAGCACAAGATGTCATACGTCATTTCTTAACATGTTTTAAGTTTTTTTTTAAGCAAAAAGTTTTAAAAAAAAACATTTTTTCTTAGTACCAATGTTTGAGGCTACTTAAAGATGACTCTTTCAATAAATTATCGTAGTATTATTTTTTTATATAATCAAAAAATAGACCAATGAAATGATATAAGAAGTTAAAGACTTTATGTAAAGGATATTCGGAAAAAAATTTTTAAAGTTTGTTGAAAATATGGTTCGCGATTTCAATAAAATTATTTTTTAACTTTTGGGTCTTATAAATCAGAACATAAAATATATATGCCAAAAAATCCTTTGAAATCTCACGCTTGGGTTATCTAAGAGTACTCAGACATACAGTTAAAATAGCTAGGAAAGACTTTTTCCAAAGTAATTTTTTCCGCTCTCAGACCACAGTGCGGTGGCGGCGTGGCACTGCACTGTTGAAAGTCCATTTTTTTTTAGTATTTCCTCATATAACAAAAATTCGATTAAATTAAGTACTTTTATCGACTTTATTAACTTTTACAAAGTGTTTAAGAATTTTTAGAATTTTTTCTTCGTTACTTTTTTAAACACCGGGTAAATTACAGTGAAGAAAAAGAAAAATTACTTGGACGTATTTAGTTTTTAAAAAAGTTTTCAAATGAGAGTTCAAATTAACAAAAAAAAGTTCTTTGGCATTTCTGACAAAATTAAAATGCCGTACCAAAATGTCTTTTACGAAAAATTAGCTGTCACTTTTTTGCGCCAAATTAAATAATTTTTACGGTGAAAGATAAAAATATTTAACTCCGGCATTTCTGACTATTTTGATATTTTCTTTTTGGTACAGTACAATCAAAAAAAAAATTTAGATCAAGATACTCTAAGAACGGAGCCTTATTTTTAGCCGGCCAAAAGTGAACCTGCACATACACCCTGTGCCCTCATCACCATCAGCCACTGTAGAGTGCAACATGGGGGCAGATGCATAAGTACAATACACATATGACCTCGTCTGTTTTTCCTCTGTCGATGTAGAAAGCTTTATTTAATTTTTATGAGCCACTTACAATTGGAGCACTTTCTTCGTTACCCAAGTGAAAATATACAAAATTGAAAAAAAAATTAAGCAATAAAATGCCATGAAATTGTATATAAGATACTTTTTTTTAACTCTTACAGATATACATTATTGCAGTGCATCTTGTACATCCACATGGTTATAGTAATTTGCTTCTTTATAATGTGTAGATGAGTTTTGATGATTCGAAGGGAACAAAATAAAAAAAAAACGTGCTCCAACGCCATAAAAAAATAATAAAATGAAAACAAAAAAAAAACTTGGTTTTTGGAGTTTTGGAATGAGAAAACACATTAAAACCCAACACGTCGTCGCGTCGTCGTCGTCCAGCTGAGATTCTATTTTTTTTTCTTCATTTTCAAATTTAATTTTTTTCTTTATTATTTGTATGTTCATTGCTTAAATTTCATTATGATGCGTTGTTGCTGCCCCGAAATGAGACATAATTGAGGAAGTAGTTTCCTAATTATTTCAAACCAAAAATTGTTGCTGATGCTATGTGGGATTTGGGATAGTAAATGTACAGGGCACGGCAATGTGAATACATATATTTTTGTTGTTGTTGGTCTGGGGAAATGTGGAGAAAATATTTTTCGTGAGAATAGATTTCAGCGATTATAAATGCGGTTGCAAGGGAAGTTATAAAATTTAATTTAGGTATGATGATCGTTAAATCAGGGTTATATTTAGATAAGTTTTTTTTATTTTGTCCAAATTTCTAGAACCAAATGTTTTCTTTGTTGATGAAGCGATGTTAAAGAACAAATAATATTTTTTTCAATATTTTATTCAGTTGCATATCTATTAAGTTTTCAAGAAGGTGATCTATGATTTTATCAACTGATAATTAAGCTGAATGAGTGGTTGAAAAATGAAGATCAAATTATTGAACTAGAGATGACATACATTTACCTACCTGCAATCACAACCGGAGAATCTCGGTTTATCTGTTAAATCGTTATAGTTATATAACTACTTATTTTTTAATCATTACCTTTTTCAAAGAAAGGCTTTCAAAAAAAGTGGTATTATTTTGAAATTTCACAAATAACACTGATTTTTTTATTTCTTAAATGTGACCGCAAAAACACAATTATTTTGTTGTTTACTAAACCTAACCTAAACAAAAATAAATTTCCATTGATAAATCGGATTTATTTTATAAATTAATACTTCTAGACCCTTTAAACAGATCTTACTATTTTTTTCTATGAATATCTTATGAAAAGTACTAAAATTCGTTCGTTTTACCGTTTGGATAAAATTTTGTTCCTAAAACTTGTTTGTTTTTGGTTTTGAATTATTCCCGGTAATTATAAATTTATTACTTTGCAAAACTTTATTTAGCTTCCCTTTTGTTATTTCGCAAAATATTACCTAATTTGATTTCTTATTATTTCGGTAAAAACTAAAAAAATTGATATGAAATTTCGCAAAATGATACCTTGCGAAACCAAAACAATTGAAATTGCGAAAAAAGACTTTTGCGAAATGAAAAACGACCACGAGAATCAGCAAACGATCCTTACACTTAAAAAAAAACGAATAGTTTTATGTTTTAGGCTAAAAAAATTAAAATATCTTAAATTCAATATTTTAATTGAAACAATAGAAAAAAAGTTTAAGATCGAAGCTTCTTAATTATCGGCATAATGGCTTTCGCAGCAATAGGTCCACTAGTGACTTGGTGGTTTATCTCACCGAACAGTGGAACAAATCTTTACATCGTTTTGGAGAAAGTAAGATTATTGCACTTGATATTTCTAAAGCATTTGATAAAGTTTGGCAGCCTGCTCTTTTATGGAAAATGCGTGCTTTTGGTATCGATGAAACCTTTCTTCGTTGGACTAGTAACTTTCTTTCGAATCGTTCTATACAAGTAGTATTAGACGGATTCAAGTCTGAAACAACATAAATGCTGGTGTGCCACAGGGTTCTGTTTTGTCTCCGACGCTCTTTCTCATTTTAATTAATGATCTCCTGTCTGCAACTACTAATCTATTAAATTGTTTCGCTGACGATAGTACCCTTAGCTTTTCATATTCGTTTCCAGATTCACATCCCTGCTCTTCGGACGTGGAAATGAAACGGCTAAATATGACAAGTACATTAAATTCTGACTTAGACAGCATTGTACAATGGGGATTAAGAAATCGCGTAGAATTTAATGCTTCAAAAACTCAATGCTGCCTTCTGTCGTTAAAGCGAGACGTACCCCCCCTGCCATTATCTATGAGTGGCACTTGCATCGAAGAAACCAATCAGCTTGGGTATGTGTATCACAAACCATCTGTTGTGGAATGATCACATACTTAACGTCGCTAAAAATGCCGCAAGATGTTTGGGTTTCCTTTGGAGATGCAAGAAATTCCTTCAGAATGATCGGAGACAGGAACATCATCGATACTTTTACGTCACTCGAACACCGGCGTAACGTTTCCTGTCTTTCACTCTTTTATCGTTACTTTTACGGTAAGTGCTCTAATGAAATAGCCAGTTGCATTCCTCCCCTTAAACGATTCAGCCGTTATACTCGCGCTTCCAGGAATGCTCATCAGTTTGCTCTTGAACCCAATTTCGGCCGTACTGTCAAGTACAGGGATTCGTTCTTTAGCCGTACTACGCGAATGTAGAATTCTCTTCCACGCTCTGTCTTTCCTTCTCATTGTGATATACTGAAATTCAAGATTAATGTTCACCGACATCTCCTTTCAAATCCTCTCCTACCTACCTAAAGCTCGCACTGCGTTCTGACATATAAAGGGTACTTAAATCCCCTTGTGTGCGTGCTGATTATAAAAAAAATTTTAATTATTCGTCGACAGGTTAGGCCTAAGCAAAAGAAGTAAGAAAGTTGTTTTCACAGTGCCATCCGTTTGCACAGACATTTTTTGTCTTTTCTATAGATTTATCGCTTTAAAATTACCCATTTCCTTCTTAAAAAGTTAAATAACTCCAAAATTTCTAACGGACAGCCGTTCAGACAAATATTTCAATTGACTTCTGATTGATTCGTAAAATTTTTATATTTTAAATCGTATATCACATCAAATTATATAAATCGGCCCTTAAGACCGAAATAATCATTACAAATTATGCTTTGTGACCTAAATATTATATTATACTAAATTTCAGTTTATAGTTGATATAAGTCCTACATTATCGTTTAGGCTTCAATTTTTCACAGAGATAGGCAAGAAGAAAAATTGTTGTCAGCTAATTCAATCCAGACGCTTCTTAAAATATTTTTTCTTGTTTTTGATCGATAGTTTCCTTTAGAAACATTAAATAAGTCATCAATTGCTTGGTTATTTTGATTAATCGTATTCCAGTGGTTCTTCATAAAAATGTAGACACTTAGAAGAATAGTTCGCCATATACATAACACGCATATTTCCCACCTAACCAGAGATAGGCCCCCGAATGCGTGATGTTCTCTTTAGTAGAATAATGTCACTCATTGATTTATTGGGTACTTCATACAAACAAAGAACATTCTTCAATCAATCAGCTATTAATGTTGAAGAATAAAATTTTACATCGATCCAATCGACACGTGAATGAGCGACAACGACGACGACGACGCCGACGATGCGACGCGACGATTACAAGACGTATAAATTCGTTACGAGCAATTAAAATTAAAATTTCAAATTTAAAAACGGAAAACTTCATTAATCATCCCAGCTTCAATTGTCCAGAAATTTTCTGTTTTCGGATTCTTCCTCCTGACATCAAATTAAGTTTATTGTGTTCGTGTCTTCCTGTTTTGGTGGCAAAACATGTCAAGCACTTCTTTGGACCGAACTTTTGATTGAGCCAGAGTTTTGTTTCTCCCTCTCTCGTATAGTGTAATATTGTGTATCACATTCATCATAAATTAGTCACGGATTTACGTTTGCATCGGTCCTTGCGTCCATCATCACGACACGACCTACGGGTGACGTCTGACGTGTAGGAGATTTACACTAGTGGTCAATAGAAAACATCCATCGTCTTTGTTTTTGATTCAAATATTATTTTGATTAAAGGTTTTTGAATGAACAACAACAACTTGTGTGTGTTACCACCAAGTTCAATGGCTGGAGTTATAGCTATTTCACGGGGACCAACCCGATCATCAGACTCATTTCAGTGGTGCTAAGTCGCTTATGTTCAGTTAATTTTGAAAATTGCCCGAGCGAGGCTTGAACTGACGACCTAGCGATTGGGAGGCCGACGCACTACGCACCGCACCACCGCATCAACTTGTAAATTCGTAACCCCAAACAGGTTTTCCAATTATCAAGTTCAACTGAACCAACTAGCATTTTTATTAACTCACACAAGTTTAGTTGTTGTAAATTTTGATTTACCACGAAGTTTGTACTCCGAAAAATTAAAATAAATAAGCCCTATTCACATGACCACCAGTGTAGGAACACTTGCATTCTTAGTTTGCTTAGGGCTATGGCCCAAGTGACTGTGTTTTTTTTGGTGGATTTTGCCTGGCCAATCGTAATCGTATAATATTATATTATTGATGACCCGTAAAGGCCAATTAACGATGATTCAATAGAATCAATCCCATCGAATACCAAACGATCCGTGTTCTGTTTGGAGCTTGGTTGTTACAGAACGCTGCGGTCCAAGACAAAGAAGATGGACGGCTTTTGTTCCAATTTTATGGTCATAGTCAGAGGCGGAGGTGGCGGCGGCGTTGGTGGTGGCAACGGTGCCGATGAGTGTAACAATTAAACAGAATTCAAAGTGTTGGATTTGGTGGCTCATTGTGCGGTCACAGTTGTTAATTTAATGGGTTGAATGAATCATAAAAATTATACGGTTTTATGACTTCTAGTAGAATAGATTAATCTTGATGTGAAGTTTCTTATTTCTCATTATTTGGAAGGGTGAGATTATTATGACTCAAACTTTTTGTTACCCTGAAAATGAATGAGTATTTTAATGTAACGTTTAAGTCAATATTATCTGGTGGGTAGGAATGGACTAAGATATGATTCATTTGCGAAAAGGCTTCACAGCAATGAAGCTGACCAAAGGAAGGTTCATTGACATTTTTTGGTAATTCTTATAATTGATATAACTCTTTTCCTTCCGTTGCAAATTAAGAAGCCTATTCAGGATTTATGGGTCAGAATTAATAGGTACTTCCAAAAGGTAAATATTAAAAAAAAATTACTGAACAATTAACGGTAAGTTTGGAACCAGTGAATTGTCCAACGCTAGAAGTCTTAAAGATACTTCCAAACGATGATGGAACGACAAAAACAGGGTTTAGGTATTGTAATAGGTATGGCCGTGGCGCGATGGTATGCGTGGTCACCGGTTCGATCCCTGCCGTAGTTCTATGTCATGTTTTTATTCCATTATCATTGATAATTGTTGGGCCGCTGGCGCTGGTTTACTCGTTACATGTTGTTCAGGCATAACACTAACAACATGTGATTGAGTAAATACTAGTATGCCCAACAAATATGACAATGAACATAATAATGTGAATTATAAGAGACATTGATATAAGACACGGCATTTTCTCCGCTTTAGCCCAGCCGCCAACCCTGGAGATAAAATCTGAGACAACCACCACCTTCAGTCTCAGTACCTCGCGCCACATACCTTTCCATACAACTTTCCCTTCCCATCCCTATCCTTCACGCCCGCGCTGTGTTGAAAAACATATAAAGGGTACACCATCCCCTTGAGCGCGCGAAAATTATAAAAAAAAAATTGTTGTTTTGTTATCGTCGTCACAGAATTAACTTTAATCTAAGCTTTGAGAGAGCCTTAACTCTTCTTTTTTTTTACTCAGCAAAGCAGTTAGCATAAAGAAATAAAAAACTTCGATTGACAATTTCTGAAATGGCACAACTCATTAACAACTTATTAGGGGAAACTTTTAAGAAGTTAACCATTCTAAAGAACATTTCATTTATTTTGAAAAGGTTTTTCTTTCCAAAAATGCCCAAATCTCATAACCGAAAAAATGCAATTTAGAATTTTCGAAAATAAAATGGTTTGGTTGATTGTTTTTTTTTTTTATATTTGGTATCTAATGTTTTTTTAACAATTTTCTCGGCATTTTTTTCACCCATATTTTGGAAAACGAATTGTCAAAGTTTTGAATTTAAAAAAAAAAAAAATTGCACTCGCGTTACGAAGTATGTCTGTCTATCGGCTCGTACCTTCAGCTACAGCCTAATTACTTAAGACGTAAGTTTTAAGGAAAATCCCTAGAAGAGAAATTAATTTTTTTAGCTCCAGGAATAACGGCACTTGTTAAGACAAATCATCATCATCATCATCATCATCATCATCGGGTCGAGAACCGGGGTCCGGTCCTGGCCTCCTTCAACAAGTCTCACCTATCCCGGTCTTGAGCCGACCGACGCCATCTAGTTGCGCACCCCAAGGCTTCGGGCATCCTGGTCTACGCCATCTCTCCAGCGCAAAAATAATGGTCTACCACGCTGCTGTCTACCATAGAATGTACCACAAAGGACTTTCCGGGCGGGCCGGTTCCTCTTCACTCATGCGAGTGCCCTGCCCACCGGAGTCTACCGAGCCTAATTTTTTCACTATGTCTGCTTCAAGGTAGATTGCGTAGAATTCATAATTGTACCGTCTCCGGAATCGTCCTTCCCCACATATGGAGCCAACAATTCTCCTTAAGACTTTTCTCTCGAACGCGGCTAAGAGGTCGGAGTGTCTTTTGCTAAGCACCCAAGTCTCGGATCCATACGTGAGTACTGGCAGGACCATATGGTCCTGTACAGCAGCAGTTTCGAAGTTATGGTAAGATTTCTGGATTTGAAGAGCTTTGACAGACTATAGTAGGCTTTGTTATAATTGAGCAGCCGCCCGCGTATTTCTTCTTCTGTATTATTATCGGCTGCTACTATTGACCCAAGGTATTTAAAGGATTGCACCACTTCAAATTCGTGCTCAGCTACCTTGATTGTTTGACCAACTGTTCTTCGCATTCGACGCCACCATGTACTTTGTTTTACCTTTACTAATGCGCGGCCCCAGATTTTGTGCCGCCTGCTCGATCTGGATGAAGAAATCGTGTACAGCTTGTTCGGTCTTGTTCCGATGATATCAATGTCGTCTGCGTAAGCCAGTCAAGACAAATCATACTTATATGTAAAACAGTTTAAACGATTTTTATGAAATTTTTTGAGGGGTTTTATACGTATGTAATTGCAAATGTTTGGTAAAAAAATATTTTCAAAAAAACGTCACTATCGGAACCTGCCATAGAACTGTATTTTCCATTTTCGATTACGATGTATAGATTACCGTTATTTTTTAATTAATTTTTTTCGATTTAACGTAGGTACATATTTTTTTAAATTGCTTCTTCCTTCTAAACGGGGGGAGATAGACCCCCCTCCCATAGTATAAAATGCTTGTTTTTAACTGTTCTATACAAATCCGTCATTAAACTTTGTCGCCTGAGTTATCGTACCTTTGCCTTTCTGGCTGTTTCAAGCTGCCAGGGGACTAATTTATAGTAATGTTCGGTTGCACCAATATTTAACAGCTTTTTAAATGACGTATTTTTATGAAATGACGGTCATTTCATGACTCCTGTTAAATTTTTAAAAGCGTTTGGTGCAACTGGCCATGAGAGTCATAAAAAATTCCAACAACTATTTTTTTGTATTTCAATTGTCCACTCCTATCTGACGTTTCTCAAAAAAAAAAAAAAAAAATATAAAATAAAAATATAAATTTTATTCATGTTAAATGAATCTCTCGGTCAGACCATTAATCTTTCTGCATAACTCATTCACCAGACGACACTCAATAACATTTACATTAGCCTCTGTGTGCCTAACTGACACACAAAATGTCTGTCGTAAATAAGATAAATTCAGACATGAACTGTCAAAATCTTCCATAGGAACAATTTTTTTTTTTTTCCAGAAAGGGTGAATAACAAAAAAAAACGACGAAAAACAAAATCACATCCACTTTATGTTCTTCTTCCCAAAAAGATACAATAATAACAACAACAATTGATCATCTTCTTCTTTCTGAAAATACTACAAAAAAAAACTCTTTTTTTCAATCTCGGTGATTAATTTTTACAGGGTGTTTTTTTATTGATAAGTTAAGACAATTTTTAAAGAGGACTTTTTTAGCTGATCAGGGATATAATGATGATGAATCGAAGAACGCATTGAATTTCTGAGACTTCTAGTAGCTGATCCCTGGGCTCTTTTTCATTAAAATTTTACAGTTAACAGTAACAAATTTGCTCCAATTGTCTTGTACATAAAAACAACAAGTTGAAGTGATAAATTTGTAGAATTGATTTAAATAATCTTAAGCCCGATTGCATCAAACTCGTTTGATAAATTTAACATGCTTCTAAGTCGTAATTTTACAATTTTAAAGTCTGTTAAATATTAGTGTTTCTGATACTCTACCCCAGTTTTTTTTAAAGTAAATTTATTTTTTTTTTCATAAAAAAAAACACCCTGTATACATACATCATCGAGTTATTGGCTTTTTTCCTTGGGTCATCTTGTTTATACGTTTTGCAGCTTTAGAATGCAACTTATAAACAATTTATGAAACAGATACAAATTTCATCGTTTTTTTTTTTTGTTGTTGTCGGATCGAGAGGTAGGATTGATAGGGTTAAGCCTTCTCTACACCAAAAAAAAAAAAAAAAAAAAATAGCAACGTGTGTGCATTGTGTATATAAATCTAAAATATATTCTGGAACAGAAGGCAATTGCCAGTTTGGATCTTGTGGTTAATCTTTTAGTTGCAAACGTCAACGTTTCATGATATTTTTAATGGCCGTAATAAATTTGTCTTCGAGAATATTTTGTAGTGATGCTGGGATATTGGACAACAATGTTGCAAAAATATATAAATAACGAATGGAACTTTATTTAATGTTGATTCGATGTTGCCCTTTTAAAAATTCCGTTCATTTATAACGTGACATTAAATGTGACAAAAAAAAATAAACTGTTCTTTTGGAAGGTTTTTGATATTTTTAACCCAAATTTTTACCTGGGAATTGCTTGAACAATTCGAATTTTCAAAGTATTCTAAAACCCTGAAGTTTCCAAATAACAAATAGGTGTTCCTTTGACAAGGTAGAGTTGCGGAAATCATGAATTTTCACAAGCAAAACAAAACCAAAGTAAGATGCCCCGAAGGGATAATCAACGAGTACCGAACTAAAAATGATGCGCAGCAGGGCTGTGTCTTCAGTCCTTTTCTCTTTATAATAGTCCCTGAATGTTCAATTTGAAGGTTAGGTGACGCATTGTTAGTGAATCAGTTATCATGGATCTTTCACTTCATTTCTCCTCAATATTTGGTACTCAACACATTTTTACATTCACTTCAATTTTCGAGTTGTGACATCATAAACATATAAATTGAATGTCTTTTATTTAGAAAACTCTAAAATATAATATTTATTTTTTATATATTAAAATACCTTTTAATTAATTTTTTTGTTTTTTTTTTTGTTCCTTTTCAGATATGCAACTATTCTTGCATTCGATGTTAAAGTAGAACGTGATGCTCAAGAAATGGCTGATTCATTGGGCGTGAAAATCTTCCAAGCCGATATTATTTATCATTTATTTGATAAATTTATGGCATATCGTGAGGAACTCAAACAAAAGAAACGTGAAGAGTTCCGATCGGTGGCTGTCTTCCCATGTAAACTTAAGGTAAGTTATAACATCAAAGATTTTTAAATTTTTGATGACGTAAATACTTTGCTTAACATACAAATTTGTTGGAGTCCAAATTATAACGAAAATTTGAAAGAATCCTTAAATTTTGAAAATGTTAAAAAAATACTATTTTTAGGAGTTTTCGAAGAGCTAGAAAAAAAATCTAGATCCAATAGAAAAATTACCATGACAAATATTGTATTGTACTAAAAGTACAAATATTTGCCATGTCATAGTGCATAATTGCATGCAGAAAACATGTGATAACATTTTTTTCTAAAAAATAAATGTTTTTCTCAAAAGAACTGAGAATGTGAAATATTCTAATAGTATCAAGTGTTTTTTTTTTAGTTGGCCGCCATTTTGAAAAACTCATTTCAACCTATCACGAAAACGGTTTGAAAGTAAGCTCTGAAAGTATAAGTCCTATAAAAATAATTAAATTTTGAATCAAATTATAGTATTCCCAAACTTCACTTTTTTCAAAATGGTGGATAACGAACAACACTTACAGTCGGGCTATTCTTATTTTAAACTAAGAGTTGAACCATCTATCAGTTCTAATCAACACATGACACTGTAACGCGCTTTGTCGCACTCCATACCAAGATAGTTCATAGCAGTACTAATTCAAACAAAATGTGAAAAAAATACGGAACACTTTAATCGCTATCTTTTTTTTCTAAAAACATTCACAATTGTTTGAACTATTTTTAAAGGTAATCTTAACTTAATCTGACTTCAGCCAATTTCTTCGCAAAAAGCCTGTACAATATTTTCATTTGTATAGCCTTGGACATTTCGGTTGGGTGGCAAATCGCCCAAAACCGAATCGCCCAAAATGCAAAAAAGCGAAAAAATGTCAAATCACCCAAAAACTTTTTTGGGCGATTTGACATTTCAATTTTTTGGGCGATTTGACATAATGTCAAAATGCCCAAAAAAAATAATTTTGGGCGATTTGGTGTTTCGGCAATTTTAGTTGGCCCTGTGTCAAATCGCCCAAAACCGAATCGCCCAAATCTGAAAAATGTCGCATCGCCCAAAATTTTTTGTCGATTTGACACTTGACAAATCGCCCAAAAAAGAAAAATGTCAAATAGCCCAAAGTAGAAATGGGCGTTTTGTCGCATTCCAAAAATACTAACATTTAGGGTTCTTTTAACAAATCGCCCAAAATATTTATTGCAATTAGACCAAAATATAAAAAAAAACAAATTTTTTCAGTGTTTGTGTCAGTTCCTATTTTATTTTTTTCTTTATACATAAATGTATGCATACAGATATGTATGTATTTACATGTACGAGTATTACCAACTTTTTATATACATATGTATATACAAATCACAATGAGAGGGAAAGACAGAGCGTGGAAGGGAATTCCACATTCGCGTAGTACGGCTAAAGAACGAATCCCTATACTTGACAGTACGACCGAAATTGGGTTCAAGAGCAAACTGATGAGCATTCCTGGAAGTGCGAGTATTACGGTTGAATCGTTTAAGGGAGGAATGCAACTGGCTATTTCATTTCATATTTGTGAAACAATATTGAAGCTTTTTGGTTGGACCTCACTAATTGTGCCAGCTTTTTATTTTTTGTTGTCAGGTTTCGCCGAAGAGCCTGACAGTAGTGGAACCAACAACCATGAAAACTAGCGTTAGGATAAACTTGCCTTAACGCACTTCTCAACCCAAATTCGTAGTCAGTTAAAAAGCTTGCGGGCTCAAATTGAAAAATATTATGTTCAATATAATCGAACAAATGTTTATACGACTTAGTCGTTTTTTTGTTCATTAATATGAACATAAATGGAAATACCTAAGAAATAATGAATAAAAATTATAAAAACTTACACCATTCTTCCCAAAAATTGTTTTTGGGCGATTTGGCATTTTTCTTCATTTTTGCAATTTGGGAGTTTTGGTTTTGGGCGATTTGACACATGGCTATTTTTGCATTATGACAAAACGCCCACTCTTTTTGGGCGATTTGACATTTTTGTTTTTTTGGGCGATTCAACATAATTTTTAAGTTTTGGGCGATTCGGTTTTGGGCGATTTGACACCCAACCGGACATTTCCTCTTCATTCAAAAATTATTATTTTTGCAAAGAAAAGAATAATTTTGGACAAGTTTACTTCCATCACTGTCTCAAAAATTTTAGAACAATTTTGGAGAAAAAGTAAGGTGCTCAAGAAAATCACATTTAAAGTCAAAAAATGTTCCCTATACTAAACAAAAAATTCACGGTGGAGCATTGATGTCGTTTTGGGACTGTTTATTGGACAGGACACAGGACATTAGACCACACACATTTTTCAAAATAAATAAGTGCCGTTTGAAGCCAATAATTTTAAAAGCAACTATTAAATAGGCATCCGGTTAGTTTTGAAGCCAATGAAATTTCTGAATCTACTCTAAATATTGATAGCAATTAGTTTGTTCATGTATTAGGTATTTTTAGTTCCTTTATATTTAAATGATTTATAGGCTTGATAAAAATATAGAAAAAAAAAATAAATAAATTGATCATTCATTATCATTATTGTGTAATAAAACAACAATTAATGAAACTAAGCAAAAAAAATCGGGAATGTTTCTTGTAGCATTGTACATCTCTTCTGTATAAAGGATGCATTTTTTTCAAAAATAACAATCCTATCACACCGCTATATTTCAACAATAAGAGTTTCTAATAAATATTGGAATGCACACTTTACTTATCTTAATTTTTTTCCTAATTTCAGATACTGCCTCAATTTATTTTTAACAGTCGTGATCCAATCGTTATGGGTGTGATGGTTGAAAATGGTATCGTCAAAGAAGGTACTCCAATTTGTGTGCCAACTAAAGAGGTAAGTGCTCACCGAACTATAAATTAAAAAAAAAATTATTTATTTAACTTCCTAGACTTTTCGATATGAAATATTCCCTTGACAAAAAAAAATTTAAGAATATTGAATGCTAAGTGTTATCCCCAATTTGTAGATTTAGGAACGAAAAAATACCAACAAAAAAAGTTAAGATATTAATAACTAAAGTTCAATGAGCGAACACAATCAGTCTTTGTTGAGACAGAGACGAATGAAGCACGGCGGCGGCCGGCGCGGCAGACGTATGCATGCGTGCGTGCGCTCTTTAAATTAAACCACAAAAACATGCTGATAATAACAAAAAAAAATTGAGATTCCAAAGTCCCAGAATATTTGAACCCCCTTTTTATCAAAAATTCAAAAAAAAAACCTTACAAACCCTCTTGAGCGCGCCAAGAGGGCATAATGTTGACACAGGTGTGTTTGCTTTAGAGTAAACTCAGACTCACGCGGTCGATCTCGATTCTATCCTCGCAGACGAATGTTTATGCCTGCATTATGTTTTCGATTCTAATGTTGACACATTAGTAACAAGATATGCCCGAAACGTCCCGTTCCGTTGGTTGTAGGTTTTTCTAAAAAAAAAAAAAAACCTACTGGGGGTAGAAATAGAAGTACAAGATAGTTCGCTCTGAAATTGTAGCTCTCCAGCAAAGGCATTGAACTATTTCGAACCGCGAAGCCCATGAAGCAGCGTTCTAGAAAAAAAAAAAAAACAGCCAACATTATTGATTGCCGGCGTAAAACATCGCACTCGATGTTGACTCTTTTAGTTGCCACCATTATACCAATCAACTACGACTCTCCTTAGAGTTCGATATGATAAAGTGACAGATGAAAGGGTTGTCATTGTTATTTTTTTTTCGTCTTCTTCATTTTTAGTTTTCTGTGTCGTAAAAGGACTATAATTTCGCATAATTTTCTGGACAATCACATATTTCCTGTACGCAACAATAACAAAGCCTCATTATCGTGTAGTGCATGTCATCATCGGCGCGGCGGCGACGGAACCGGGTTTAGGCATATATTGACGAACTCGTTGCACGAGAATAACAACAAAAACAAGAATAAGTTAAACAAAAAAAAAAAAAAATAACTCAAGTGGAATGAAAATTGCACTCCACATTCATAGTCTATAAACTCACAAACAACAACAAGTCAGATGTTAAATGCAGAATGTTGGTATCCTGTGAGAGTCCAAGAAGGAGACCATCAAAGCCGAGTTTTCCAGCCAGATGGTCTTTGCTTTGTAATTATTACTTCCTCAATTATATGTTGTTTCCTTTTCAATACAATTTGGTTTAACTAGAGTTATCAACAATGATTGCTTGAAATACAGAACTAATCTTCTTTTTTTTTTTTTTTTTTTTAAAAAAGGAGAAAACAAATCTGAAGATTTCGAAGATTATAAAAGAAGGGTAATGAAAGTGGTAATCAATTTCAATATAAATAAGACATAATTGAACACAAAAATTCAAGATCACTTAAAATTTCTTAAACATTTTAACAAAAACGAGTTGGAATTTCTGTAATTGAAATGTCGCCCTTGTGGAAAAAAAGAGTGGCGCGCAGTATCACTGACCATTTCTTTTTCTTTAAAGCATTTTCACAGGAATCTGGAATTAGTTGGCTCATATATCGTCCTTGAGAGCTTACAGGATCCTGGAGCAATCGTTGTAAACAATAGATTTTTAGTATCTGCACAGGGAAGGAAGCTGGCCAGTTCTGGCTTCAGAATGGCTAGATTTCAATTCTTAGATTACAAACATTTTGAAGTAATGTCATTTTCATTTATTCTTTAACGATTCGTTGAATTGAAAACATTACTGAAATTAAAAATACCTGTCGTTCTTACCAAAATAAAAAATATTTCTGTGCCAAAGTGTCGGTGAGAACTCGAAAGAACTCCCCAAGCTGAGGAACTATAACCGAGAGCGTTTCCTATCCTGCATCAGTTTAAGCAGGAATGGTCTCAGGAAACTATAACAGGTCTCCTAACAGGCCATTGTTAACTGAGACATCTCAACATCCTGCGCAATGTCAAATTTTTAAGCAAAGCAACGATTCAACTCCACAATTTCACGGGAAGAGGCTATGTTCTCGTTGGTCCTTTCAATGATTGCTTACCGAACCGGTTGTCTTGGACACCAAATGTTGGAGAGCCATATCGAGTCTACCGAAGCGTTTGCATTAACAAATTGAACAGATTGCGGGCCCAACTATGATTCTACAATAAAGTTATTTGGATTCCCAAATTCTGAGCTTGTTGTCTTTATAAAGTCATATCTAAAGCATAAGCAGTGCCCTAGCTATCAGATTCTCTAGAAGTGTTTACCTTTAAAAAACAAGAAACATTTCTAAATATGTTATATTTCCGATGACCCCCACTAGTAGTGGCCTAGATAGGACACTCACAATTTTACTACAGGCATGCATACCAACCTGTATTCAAAAAGCACAGCTTCAGCTTTGTCCGGG
The DNA here is from genome assembly GCA_958431115.1 of Syrphus vitripennis. NCBI lineage: Eukaryota > Metazoa > Arthropoda > Insecta > Diptera > Syrphidae > Syrphus > Syrphus vitripennis. The sequence goes on from OY288110.1 coordinate 31,285,962, forward strand.
AAATTGAAAAAAAATTTGTTTTTTTTCCTCTCTAAGGCTTATCATGTCAAATTTAGCATTTTTGGATTCGGTTTCCGAGAAGCCATAGTATTTAATTTAGCTTAAGATGAGGCTCACATTCACATTTATTCATCGCTAGCTATTTTCAGTCAAGCTCAGCAATGTCGTTCCCCAAAATTATGCGCCACCTTAAGGGGATTTCAATCTGCTGCCTTCTCCATCATTCGTCAGGCTGGTCTTTGCGCTCCTTCGGCGCCAGCGTCTACCCCGAAAAGCTCGTCATTGATATTCCTCTAAACACTCTCCGATACAAAAATATTTATGAACTATAAACTAAATGAAGGATGAAGGGTATTTTTACTCTCGGTAACAGCAGCTGCAGTATGCATTGTGATTATTCATTGCACACCCATCTCATCAAATTTCGTCGATGGCGGTAATACTTTCTCTTTTACAGTCAAGGACATCTATTGCTTTTAGTAGATCCACTTAAGAAACTTAGTATTAGTTCGGGAAGTCAAGGCTGTGAAGGCAGAAAATCACTTTTTATAAGCCTGAGCTTCGAATAAGTTGAGAATTAGAGTTATCGACTTTGTGAGGATGGTTATCTATTACATACTAGATCCTCAGACATATGTCGGTTAGTTTCTCCTTACGGGGAATGGTGCTCTCTCTACTCCTACGCGCCATCGCGCAACTCCAGTTATGCTTGGAGATGTATTTCAGCTCTCTCCAATTCTTCCCAATTGTGCTGATTACTATTCGATTGTTCTTCGCGAAGTGCTTCTACCTATAGGTCCAGCTTTTTTGTGAACAGTAAATCGGAATAATTGAAAATTAGTTTAAAGCTGATAGAGTTTCCCCATATTTAAGACAGCTTTTCGAATGCAGCCTTCACTTTTCCGATTCAGCAGTTGAGATAATAGTTTGGTTGTTCAATCCGCAGAAAAAGTACTCCCAAGACGAACACATTGAACAGATGATCCTTTTGGTTGTGTCTTATTGATATTTAGTTATTATTTGATAGCGATCCATGATTCTATCAGAGAGCAATCAACGTTTCAACCATCCGGAAGAAAAAATTTGGTCGAATCCAGACTATTTCATTGAAAAATTTGGAGGGTTTTTGTATCTTTTTAAAGAAGTGACAATTGTGACTTAATAAATTACTCTCATCTTAGCAATTCGAATTCGTTTGACAATTTAAGTTCCCATCAAAATCTACCGACCAACAACACAAAGGAATGTTGTAAGTCACACAATCTGTCAGCTTATTTTATTTGTCCTTTCGGATATAAAAGGTATTACTTCCTTCGTTTCGAGTGGAAGTCTAAAGGTAAGACTAATTGAATTTAATTCAAATTCATGAAGGCTTCCGTTTCCGACAAGAACAGAAAGCCCACATATTTGTTTACCTTTTCCTTTTGCCTAATTATGAATTTCTTAACATATTATTTTCTAAGAAGCAAGTATAGTCACCTCTGCTCACATAAGAGTGTGATTGGTAATTTGAAACTGTACGTCCCTTTTTGCTAAAGGGTGGTTCGTGTCATAATCAAATTGCACGGAAGTAATGTTTCTTTCTTTCTGGTTTTCTGTTTTGTCTGCTGTCCCTCTGCTTGTTGTTACTTCCGTGCTGAACAATGAGTGTCTTTGGCTTGTGCATTCATCCATTTATATGGCTACCGTTTATGAAGAAGTTTGCACATGCGCTCAGCATCTGTCCAACCGTCTGGCAAGCAGGCTCCTTTCGTTGTCGTCCATTTATATTTAAGGACAACTTATATTTTTCATGAATGAAATTCCAACCGGATAGGATTATAAATGTTTCTCAATTTTGCTTGCTTGCTTGCTTTTGCTGGTGGTGTGCTTAAGGGTGCGTGACTGCATTCTGCATTCTGCATATTGCCATGTGTGTGCATTGAAAAAGTGAAAAAAAGGATCGACCAGCCAAGCCAACCGACCGACCGACACCAGCATGCTCTACAACCCTCATATGTCAGTTTAATATCCTTTTTGCTCGAAATAGAATCATGAATGAAATGAAAGTTCTTATGAAAAAAAAAAATCGGAAGTAACACTAAAATAGAGGGGTTGGTTCCGTCCTACGCTGACGGCTGCCTGCGACGTGGTTAATTGTGTTTGCATTAAGTACGCATTTGTACACATTCACTTCCGGAACTACTTCCGATTTTTTTGAATTTTTTTTTCTTCTTGTTGAAATTTTTGTCGGTCGATTGTATATTTTGTTGTTGTTGTTTTTGTAATTTAATTATGACTAAGGGTACCGGCATGAACACACGACGATGTGGATGACTCCAAATGACGCCCTATAACTGTGACTCCGCATTTGATCGGTGGATATTAATGCCAATGCGTGTGTTTGCCATAAGATATCCTCTTTAACATTTGTTTGAGTTGGATATTTTGTTTGTGCTCAACGTGCGTCCGGTTTGCTTTAACAGAAAAAAATAAAATATCTTTAGTTCCGGTTTATATATATGTATATGTACAATGCCATGCATGTCAAGATGTGTATATTTTTTTCATTGACGAAATTATTGCGTGTTGATACATATTTGGTAAAGAATTATAAAAAATAAGTACCTATGTATACCTTCCTACATAATTACTTTTTTTTTTTTTGTTCAACCGGAAATAAAAATTAGGACAGCTGGTTTGGCATAATTTTTTAGGGCATAGCTTGATAAATGTAAAAATAATGAAGCATTTTTCAATCGTCTATGAATATTTTGAGACATGAAGTTTTTTTTGTAACTCCTTGCTTACTTAGCCGGCTTTCAATTCTAGGGGTGTGTCTCCCTCCCCCATACACCGCTGTGATCTTTCAGTAAGCATCCGTCATTGACTGAAGAGACTTACTTTGGTCACGGAGATTCCACTACTCCAATGGACAAGGATCGGTACAATAAGTCACCATAGAGTGCTTGTTTTTCGTCCCCGTGGTGGTCACTGGGCAACAATTACCAGATCGAAAGAAGAGGCTTTCTAGGAAAGGTCACTGAGGTTGGTATTTTTTGCAACTGAAATCAAAATCATCCTTACTGATCGAACCTACGGTGCCGAGAATATGAAGACCTTAAGGGATTGTTGATTTTTATTCGTGCAATGTGGCAAAGCCAATTTTGGACTAATTGAACTGCATCCATCTCATTTTGAAACAGCAGCATGGAGTTTCAGCATACACAGTTTTGTCTTCTTTAAAACTTAAAGAACTGGTCTCGAACACAAGGGCAAGTGTGCTAAAGATCTATGAGCTGTCATTGGCTTTTGACCACGAAATTTATCGAATCCCCGTGTCCGGTGACCTGAGGCTGTAAAGGAAATCCCATATTTTCTTTAATCAATCGATGATTGTTACGGTATTATTGTTAGATTAGAAGCGACTTATGATGTTGATAAATTTTTTGTAATCTAGATTTTCTGACTATATTTATGCGTTTCGGTAAAAACATTCAGTAGATAAACACCTCGCAGGGCCACGAGTTTTGATGAAACCACCTCGTCTTAAAAAAAAAGTTTTTCATTATTGAATTACGAGCGTTGTTTCAAAAGTTTCCGACCTCAACATGAGGACGGCAACAGACTTAAACGTATGTCTTTTTTAGAAGGTACTAACCAAAATTTAAGTTGTGTTGCTTGACTTCTTCATTTACCGACGAATTTTACCTGACCTCGACAGGGCCACAACTGTCCCACATTACAGCTTTACCTTAGGGCTGGCCCCGACGAAACTTTAGAAGCCTCGTCTTGGTGGTCTTGGTCTTGTTAAAATTGAAAAATTTCAGTCTTGCCTCGGCCTTGTCCTGGTACCTGGTAACTCAGAACTTCTCCGATTCAATATTTTTATTTGAGAAAAAATCCCTGCTGAACTGAGTTCTCAAGACATCTCTTCTGTAAGTGGCGGTCATTTTAAAATTATATTTTCCCTATCCGAAAAAAAAAAATTGATTTTTCTTTTTTGTATCCCTTTTTCCCTCTCTGAGTCCAATAATTAGATTGTACAGTTTTGTTAAAGATTTGGTAAGTCGCGGCCAAAACTTTCTTTTAGCTGAGGCAACAAAGCTGTGTGAATATGCATTCGACCAACTTTTTTGAAAGCAAAAGAAAAAACCAACGCTGTCAGATTTCTTATAAGCAACTCAATGCAGTATATTTCAAAAACACATTTTTTGCAAATACTAAAATTGATTTGACAGTTTTACAGCAACATTTGGTGGACTTTAACGATTTTAATGGTTACAATTTTTGAACGCACCGAACGTTCAACTTTATTTTTCTTTATTAAATCAATCCAATTGCTTTCAAAAAAAAAAAGAACAGCATTAGGTTTATTTATGGTTTTAAGAAGAAAAAAATCAAAGCAAAGTAAATGACTTAATTAATAATTTGCAATACCAATACCTACATTCCTGGAAGCAAGCTTTAAATCAATGATTCTGAACACTTTTCCTAACTCACAAATTTATTCAAGAATAAAAACTTGAAAATATGTTCCTTAATCCCACATCCGCCACCATCATGCTTCCACCTCTCGCCATCGTATCGCCAGCAATCGCATTCTGCTCTTCAAAATTGTATTAAAAAAAATTCAGAATCTCCACCTCTTAATTTATTTATTTATGTTGTTTCAATCTCCTTTTTATGCCTCTTCATCTCTTAACAACATCCTGTTGTCTCTGCAATCATTAAAAAAAAAACAACAAAAACAAAAACCATCTTAAAGCTACATACAACATCGCCGCGCCGCGCATTTGCCCCCGTAGAGGTACTCCCCGCATACAGTAGCATAACTTATATAGTATCAACATAAAAGGGGAGGTTGGTTTGAATGAATTTAAAAAAAAAAAAAATCTCTAGAAATTGAGAAATAAGACCCCAAAATATATAAAACAGGGTCAATGAATGTTCACTCACACTGTATCTTTCAAACTCAGCCTCAAGAAGCAAGCAATCTGTCTGTTTCAAGATTGGGCAGTTTTGATTTAATTTTTTTTTTGTTCTTGTTGTTGATTTTTTTTTTTTTTTTTTCAAAATCTCAACGTAATCAGGATGCACAAAAAGATACGTCGTCGAATATACATAGCTTAAGTATCTTGAAAACCAGAAACAGGTAGCTGATGGCAACGTTGACCATGTAGACAGTGGATCAGAATGTATTGAAAATTTGGATCAAAAGTAAGAAATAAAAAAAGGAAAAAAATTATTTATTACGTCTCGCAATTTTTAATGTATTTTTTTCTTAATTTTTTCCAAACGACCAAAACACTTCTCAGAAGTTTAAGTTGACTTTATATTAATTTTTTGTCTGCTGTTAATAAGTAGTCTGTTGTTTTTGACAGTTCTGATCGTTTACGTTTCTAAGTTGAAATCAAAATCCGTGAAAAGAAACAGAAAACATCGAATGACTTGAAATGAAGTGAGCACAACAGCAACAAAAATATAGAAAATATTGCACGACAAATTCCATTTAGTTGCTTCAAATTAACGACCACTTAAAGGAAAAAAAGATATTTCGATCGGTGATTGTTGTTTCACTTTCTTCCTATCTCTGCTGATGACGGTCCCACTGTGTTTATCATCGGTCCAGTAAAAAAAAATATGCCCAGCACTGTCCAGTCCATATTACCAATTGCATTATCATTCACGTCCGGCCCAATATACGCAACTCCAAAAAGGAGCACGTGCAGCATCACTTGGTTGGCCGGCCGGCTAACCGGGCCAGGCCGGGGTCTCTGGGTGGATGCTGGCTATTTCAGCTGGCCGGCGGCGGATGATGGCCGATGGCGTAGGTATCGCGAAGATGCGTAAGGAATATGCCGGTCATAAATTCTCCACCGCACTAACCTGTCCCCTGGCCGATAAAATTGAATGAATTAGTTTGAAGTGTTCTTCTTGTTTGTTGGAATTGCTTGTTGTTGTTTTTTTTTTCTTCCCTGATCGTTGTTCATTCTCGATCTGCCTCCATATTTCCAAGCAAGCAACAGGATGCTGACGACACGACAAAGTTATCGTCGGTCGGACGACGAGAAGTAGTAGTAGCTCTTGTTGTTGTTCAGCAGGCTACATCATCTCTGCACGAGCTATACATAGGTATAAAGTCTCGTATAAAATGTTGTGGGGTGCTCGACGTTAACGCTTTTTTAATTTGTTTCCATGCTCGGGTTTTTACTTTTTTTTTACTTTTTAAAATTTCAAACCTTTGAGGTGACTCTTAAGCTGGCTACATACACATATATGCGTTTTCTTTTGAGTCAAAGCGAGGAAAATTTATTCTGCGCACGAGATGGGCGCGCGATCGCAAAACTCTTGAATGAAAACCAGTAAAACTGGAGGAATAAATATTATATGAACGATATAACTTGTACGAAAAAAAAAACAACAACAACAACAACAACAACATATAAATCGCTTTACGAGTTTCGAGATCCGCCTTCGACTTCCGTTTACTGTAGTTTCGATGCTAATGCTGGTGCTGTGGATATTGGGATGATGTGGTTCAGTGCAGTGCTGCATTATGACGAAGAAGAGATTTATATCGAAACAAAAAAAAAATGGAAATTCAAATGAAAAATAAAAATTTGTGTGTTAAGATTCGAAGATAACCTAAACTCGTATCGTTGATGTAGATGTCGGATCGGTGGGTTGTCCAGAATAGATATGGTTTAATGAATGAATGAAGATGACGTCAACAACGACTGGATGAGATTTTGATTCATCGATAAAATTTTGTTATAAATATTGAAAGAAAAAAATTAAACAAATATTGAATAAAAAAAACTGAGTATTTTGCAGCTTAGGAATTCAGTATTAAGTCATTAAATTCATGTTTGCTTCAAATCGAAAGCAACCGAAATTTGAAATATTCCTTAACTAAATACATAAGTTATGAGTCCGAAAATAAATAATTCAAAAATTTTGTATTTGCTAAAACAACCCATATAAGAGCTAATTTTTGAATAGTTAAGCATTCAGTTAGTACTTTATCTTCAACTAGAGCAAGAAAGTGTTGTTTAACAGTCAGATATAAGAGACATCTTCAACACACCTACCTTAAGGGAAAGCCTACGGATATTGCTGTACACATAGTGCGTATAATTGAGAAAACATTCCATTTCAATGAATATACTCTTGCTACCTCCTAAGACGTGGAAGGGGCCTTCAAGAACGTCCTAGAAGAATCCATTCAATCCGTTCATGGACTCTGATGCTCTTGAGCAGAGGAGAATCCTAGGACGGTGTTCTATCACCTCTTTGTATGGCTTTGAGTCATGAATAAAATGGTTCTTAAGAAATTTAGCAACTGGGCCACGAGCTGTGGACTAGGGGTTAAGCAGGTTTACCAAAGTAAAACTGAACTGATGCTTTTTACTCACAAAACTAAAATACCCCACTTCTCTCTACATCAACGGTCAAGATCTGTCATTGTCTCCCACTGCAAAATACCTCTGTGTTGAACTCAACCCTAAAATAAACAGGTTAAGATGGTCTGCATTTTCTTTTATACGCCTGTGGCAAAACTTTGGGTAAAAAGTAGGACCTGCAATCGAAGATTATTCTTGGGGGTGAATACAAGCCCTTTCGATCGTGTAGTAACCGGCACTAAGTGTAATATCATTAAACTTAAGAGGGTTTAAAGAACGGCTAGCGTTAAAATCACTGGACTCTACGTTGCTGTACAACTGATGCTTCATATTAAATACCTAGTGCTGCAAGTGCGTTAAGATTGTTGATTTTGCAAACCATACGGTGTGGGGCCGGATCAAATATTTAATCGGAATGCTTAAATGTCACTGGTCTTTTCAGCTCCCGAGTTGATCTCATTTTAGAGCCAGCCCCTATTTTATATCCATAATGGATGATAACGATTAAAAATCGTCTTATAAATCAAAAATACACCCAACCTTGCCACTTTAGATTCCAAAATTTTTCAAAGCAACCATTTTAAGACCACATTTTGGACTTACAGAGACACCAATTTTATTTATTAAAGATTTTCTCATTCATTATACGCTCTTTTGGCTGTTCGGCATTTCTTAATCACCATTCATTTACAAAAAATATAATTCATTTTGTAAAATTATTATCTATCATCTATCAATATGAATTAACGTATATGTTCTTCCAAAATTAATCTTCACTCATTTTATTTTTTTAATTTTTTGTCATTAGCTAATCATCTCATCGATCACTAATTGACACACAAACCAATACCTTGGTATCTATCAAACATGAGAAAATAGAGAAAAAAAACACACCTGACATAAACATACATTCTTAGCTTTACCAACTTGATAATGATCACCGGAAGCACTGCCATTCTACAATGTTTCATTTTCCAATTTGTTTTATTGATTAATTCTTTTAGAATTTTGTTTACAAGTGGGCCTTGAAAATTTAAAATAAATTAAAAGTGAATGAGAATTTAAAAAAAAAACGACAATATTTCCAAATTATTCAAAATCCAAAAACCGTTAATCGAATGACAAGAAAAAAAAAACAAAAGCAATAAATTCTTAGTTTGATCGGTCGGTGAGTCCCCTTTTTTTTCCTTTCCACCCAACTACGTCCCATTTCCGTTACGATTTTGGCTTTAATTCTCCTAATTTCTTATGTCAGTCATAAATCATAATTGCTGCATCTCTTTGACATTGGCTATATCCTCCGCGCTCCTCTGACACATCCTCACTTCGACAATTATTAGCCCCAAAAACTTATTTCATATAAATTTTGGCAGTGTCCAACTAACCGTTTGTGTTGTGTTGTGTTGTGTTTGTGAGTCTCTTTAAAGATAATAATAAATAAATAGTTTTAAATAAAACAGATCTGACTGAGTTGCATAAACTTGCTGATAATTTTAATAATTTATGCACAACTTGTTCCTACTTTATTTTTTGGTTTGAAATTGAAACGTGGATATACATTAATGAATATGGTAAGGATTCAGTTAATGTAATGGTTTATTTTTCATTTATAACTCTGATTTTTCGCACTCGTGAAATTAAGTTTTCCTTTCGTCATATTGAATTACCATGATCTTCATTTTAAATAACGATGATCATCATTGTGAATGGGCATGATTGATAATATTAAATCACAACTATCATCATGTTAAATATCCATGATCATCATGTAAAATCATAATTTCGAATCCACGATGATCATCTTGTTTTTCACCACTGTCACAATGATCATCATTTTGAATCACCGTGATCATCATGTTGAATGACGCTATTAATCATTTAGAATCAACATGATCATCTTGTTCAACGACTATGCTGAATTACCACGATCATCAGTTTCAATCATCATGTGGAGTCACGATGATCACCATGGTGAATCATTCTATAAAACTGTGATAATCATGTTAAAACAACATAAACGTCCTGTTGAAACAAACTTCTTATCGCTCATTCGAATCATTTTATTTAAAAAAAACTTAATAGTAAAAACAAAACGAAATCGATTTATTCTAAAATAAAATTCCATTCGTATGAAAGCGAAATGAACTCTTATTCTCGTATGTATGTACCCTCGAAAAATAGGATTCAAAGAAATCATTTAACTCTACCGAGAGTTCACGTGAACTTGTTTCTTGTTCCCCCTCAATGTTGAATTTTTTGGGGCTGTCCAGATTGCAATTTTTAACAAATTTCGCAAATTAGTTTTTTTTTCTTCTGGGGGAGGGAAAATGGCTTTTGTAATGAAATACATATTTCATGCATTCATACGAAAAACTATCTTTCACCCATCTGAGGAATTTATATATTAGCGTTTACTCCACTTACGATATTTTAAAAATGTATTATGTCAGAATTTACTCTAAAAATGATTGTCTTATTTAGAAATTCATAGTTTACTCCAATAACTATTTTCTTATTGGAGTAAATACTACTAGCTTCTTTAATATTGGACCAAACACTTTGTAAGAATCCGATGAACAAGTTGGAGCAATTACTTCAATAATTATTGAGTTATTGCAGCATTGTTTCTTTAATATTTGAGCAAATTCAGCTCTTACCCTAATTTCGATTTCTGAAGATTGTAAGATTGTCTTATATCAAAAGTTAATCCAATAGCAGGTCAATACTTTGAGGTATTTATTAAATAATAAATTAATAATTCTGCAGTTGCTTAAATAACTTTTTCAATCTTAAAGTAAATATCATAAAAAACGATGATTGCAGCCTTTACTCCAATAACGATGTATGAGAAATGATTTAATCGGCGCTTTAATGACTATCTCTGCAAAATTTATTATAGCAGCGTTTACTCCAATAAGAACTTTTGCTGCTGAAAATTATGCACCTCCAACATTTTCATCGAGCATTTGTGCAGCTTTTTTGACACCAATCAAAGCTCAGTCGCAACCCAATCACGCAGCTGCGTAATACGACGTCCAGCGGAACTAAAGCCCATTCTTACAACATACTCTTCCTTGTGGATAACAGTCTGACTGATAAAGTGTTTTTGTTTTTATAAAACCATAATATGCCTTTAAGTTCTAATCTAATATGTTGTTATTCCCGATTAAAACAAATAGTTTTTTTGACAATGAATAAGTGGGCTTAGTTGTTGGTGGCGGCGGTGGCCGGCCGGCGGCGCGGCGGTGGTGGTACTGGTAATGTTGTTGGTGGCTCGCACACCTTCCTGTTTTGTTGGTTGGGTTTGAGATTGTTGTTGTCAGGCCAAATTGGCGTAGGGGTGCCTTGGCCTGGCCTGGCTGGCTTGCGCGGCACAAAGTTAGCACTCTCTTGGATCTTGTTGGCGGACTAGGTGACTGCGCGACTATATACATACGTTGTCTACATTTTTATGATTGTGCTTGTTCTTTTATGAATGAAATATTGATTTTTACGATATCTGCGATAAAGAATAACGACATACCGCCGACGACGACGACGACAACGACGGAAGATCCGGCGAATGGAGGCTAAAAAATGTGTGCGACTCTATGCCCACCTCACACACTCGCTCACACATCTTGTGTTGTTTTTGTGATAAAAGGTGGGTGGGTGGTGAGTGTTTTTTTTTTGTAGTTGTTGTTTTTGGTAAACCACATGCGTGCGTGCCCGAGCGGAGTAGTATCTGGAAAAAAAGTATCTTAGTAACTTGAAGTTTTTTGTTTACCTGCATGGGCGATGTTTTATTTTCGGATATCATTAAACGCAAAAGTTTTATTTTTTTATTTTTGTTTCTTAAAATTTTTTTGTTGGTTTCGAATATATATTTTATAGCAACGAATTCTTTTGGTTGTTTTTTTTTTCTTGTGATATGCAAATGGAATTTGACATCTGGCTTGTGATATAAGACAGACAGGAAGTCATAATTTTTCAGATTCTATATGCAAATGACAGTTTTTTTTTCTTCTGTACTCATATGATATGTTTGAGCTTAAACTTACATGAGGGTGATGGCTAAGGGCGATCAAATGCGGGTGACAAAGTTTTTTTTTATAAAAAAAAAAAAATAGTAGGCGCGCACGTTTTTTGTTTGACATTTGTATGAATGAATGAATGTATTTCTTTTTCTATCCATGTGCTTTTTCATATTTCAAATTTTGTCAAAATAGAATGGACAGGAAAAAATATATCAATTAAAATTGTGACCGCATTTTGAGAAGGCAAATATGTTTGCTATAGTATGTTAGATTGATGAGGTTTTTTTTTGGAATTTTGTAAACAAGAGTTCTTGTTTTTTTTTTAATTTTAATTAACCAACAAGAAATTCTGTTTTGAAATGATTCAAGATTACATTGTATCAGGGCCTGTTTTAGTAAAATTTTAGAACTGCAATTTTTTTTTGACACCTCTGTTTGTACCTATAGTTGTTTTTATTATTTTAAATATTTTTCAATAATGTGTAGGTAGGTTAAATGTAAGAAGGAAACATTAAAAATTTTGTATAATAAATTTATATTTTCTAAACGACGACGATACGTAGACACTAGACACCGAACCTCCACTTTTTCGTCTTTGATCCATTTTCGTTTTTTCAGCTTGGCGGAAAACAGCAAGAAAATGTGATTGTTGTTGAGTTGTTTTTCTTATTTAGCAATCGTAGTAGCGCCTTTGTTTTTCCACTCATCATCTCTTGTCTCCCATTCGAATAGTGGCGGCATTTTGAAATGAACGTAAAACTGCTTTCTTTATCAAACCCAATGAATTACATGAGGCATTCATAATGGTCAGTAAATTATTCGCTGAAATTACATGTTCCCAATCGACATAACGTAAAATAGTAGTTAAAACCGCGCCAAAACCTCAAATATTTCTGTGTGTTGGGTGCTTTTCAAATACGAGAACAATTTGTGCAAATTTAAAAATTAATTAAGTCGAATACAGTTCTATGGCAGGCAGCATTAATAACGGTTTTTTGAAAAATAAATAAATAATTTCATTTATGCTCACCACAGTAAATAAAAAATCATCAAAATCGTTTGAGCCGTTTTAGTTTAAGCTTGATACGTAGTAAAATCACAGAGCTATAATTTGCCAAAAGTTCTTTTGCAACGTTTTTAAATTGTGTATTTCTAAGAGATAATATTGTTATTTCGCAATTTCATTACCATGCAAATCTATTGTTATGCCGCAAAATTAAATGCGAATTAATAAACTGAAGAAAAATTGTGATCTGAAGTTTGCAAAATGATGATTTTGAGAAACAATAACTTAGCAAAATAAAAACTTCACTTCACTAATTTTGCCAAGAAATTGAATACGAATGTTCTTGCCTTCACACTGCTGAAATCCCTATAATCTCAAAAAAAGACTAGTTACTAGTTTGTTGTTTTCTTTTCTTGAGGCAAAATGTATGACATTCGCAGTTCTTTCACCCCTTTACTGAAATAAGATAATAAATAAGGATGCAATCGAAAAAATTTGCGCCCCATTTCAATTACCTTCAACTACTATACGAAGTATTAATTCTCGTATCTTTACAATCGAGTTCTAATCTCTTAATAATAACAAACAAAAAAACAGTTTAGAAACAAAGTGTCGCTTTTTATAATTTCAACGCTCGCAACATTCGAATGGGATCATCGTTAGTTCATCATCTGCAATTTACACCGATTTCCAATTTAATTTTTCCGTACATAAATTAGTCCCGGCCTTAAATCGAACGAAGACATTATAACGGCTAAATGATCGATCTGTCAAAATTGACATAATTTTGTTTTTAATCTGTCAAAGTGTCTCATAGCCCCTGCTATAAAGCTTATATAGACAAATACTAAGGTTCATGAATCATGGATATTATTTTATTTTTTTTTAGAAGAAAATAAGTCACTCTCGGCTACCAATCAAAAATGTTTTGTTTCTTGTGTTTTAAATTTTATGTGTAGAACAACATCCGTTGGTGGATGCTTCGAGTTTTACGAACTTAAACATATTCTCCCTTTCTGTCGACGACCGATGCGACCGCCACCCGTGGGAAGGAAGTGCTGATGGTGAATTAAATAAATTACTCCTCGCGAACATAAATGCCACTTAAGCGGCGCTTAACGCGGTAAACTTCAAACATTTTCCAGAATCGACAAAAAATTAAAATTAAAAGAAAAGAAAAAAAAATACAAAATTAAATGCGAATAACAGCATAACAACACCCAACACCGGATGGCGGTATGCCGCTATCGCTAGATGAGGTTCAAATGCGGGCAAATAAACCGCATCTCAATGGAACATATATACATATTTACATTATACTCTACACGTTCATATGAATCGTAACGGGAAGTATACAGTGTCACTCTTTTGGTTGGGGTGTAATTTAGCTGAGTTTTTTTTTATTTTTCATTTTTTATAAGCGGTTAGCAACGTGCTGATATAATGCGTTTGGATTTCTTCTATGAAAAATATTTTGCTTTTTTTTTTTTTTTTTGATAAGAACAAGAGAAGGGATTTCCTGGCGGCAAGATTATGAAATCAAAAGAACTTGCTGATGGTCAGTGTTTTTTTTTTTTTTTATTTTTTTTTTGTGAGAACGAAATATTATTCGACAGTTAATCTTAGTCAGCAAGAAAAAAATTGAAATTCTCTTGAATACCTATGCGATAAGACTTCCCGTTGCGTCACAAAATTAAATCATACTTTAAGCGAAAAAGCGCAGTATTACTTTGAAGTTTATTTTTGTAGAAGATAAAGCATTAATATCAATCAAATTAGATTATACTCGATTATTAAGTCGGGAAACTTAACGCCTGGCCCCGTTGCATCGCGATCGCGTCGGCTTGACTTAAAAATATTAAAATTGTCAACAAAGTACAGAATTGTAGTTAAATTGAAATGGAGAAGGGCCCGACAAAATACTCCCACAGGGCATTTATAAAAAATTGTCCTTTTGGTCGCCACCTTGGATTTTAGCTTTCATTTAAAATCAAACTGTAACGTATAAATATATGTTAATCATTTTCGCTATTTTTAATTTAAATAAATCCATATTGTTAGATTTGAAAATGTTACAAGCCAAATACATTAAAAATATTTATTTAAATGCTAGAAAAATTGTCGAACTTTAAAATCTCTTTAGTACCTACTCTTTCTCTTAGCCGAAAAAAATCGAGAAGAAAAAAGCCAAAATCTGTCAAAAATATTCTTAAAAAACATTGTCTAAATGACCGCCTAGAGAGTTAATCATCTCATCGTTTTTCCAAAAAAAAGTTTTAAGAAAATTTGTAAAAAAATATGTCAGACCAAAAATTTTTAATTTTAATTTTCTCGGAACAGACATGAAAATATTTTTGAACCGCCCACAGATTAAATCTTTACTCATCACTATTTTGCAAAAAAAAAAGGTCCTAAAAAAATTTGTAAATTATGAAAAAAATGTCTTTTCCGTTCTCATATTTAATAATCTCTTCATACATTACTCAGCCAAAAAAATATCAAAAAAAGGATTATAAAAAAATGCCTGTCAAAAAAAAGTCACAAAAATGTATATGTATGTATGTAGATAACAAACTCTGTCAAAAAAATATTGTCGGAAAAATCAAGTGAATTTTTTTTGAACCGTCTACAGTCAGTTGCGCCGAAATATTTTTATTAATAGGTGTCGAGTTGAAAATTAATTTTTTTTGGCTTATTTTAGTAGTTAAATACAGTACCTACACAGGGATATTAGAAAACAAAACCAAAAAAATAATATGTGAACAAATATTTTAAAAGTAAAGGGTGTCCCAACAAGAACGCAAGATTTAAATTTTAAATAAAACGTAGATATTTAAAAAAATTGCGAATTCTTTATTATATCGTTAAGTAGACAGGATGAGGTTATGTATGGAACAACACATCGGGCAGATGGCCGCCGCGGCTTTGCTGGCACATACGCAATCTTTTAATGAAATTTTCAAATTTTCAATGACCGTTTTGCATAAAGGCTGTGGTATTTCATTAATGCAGCGTCCAATTTCCCCTTTCAAGGCTTGAGTCGTCGTCAGCTTATTCGCATAAACTATCGACTTCAAAAAAACCCAAAGAAAAAAGTCCAATGGTGTTAAATCGCACGATCTAGGCGGCCAATTCTGGTCTCCAAAACGCGAAATAACACGACCAACAATAAAAATAATAATAATTATAATATGAAATAAGACAATTTCACAATGATAATGCGTTGTTCATTTGTGTAGCGCTCCATTTCTATTAACCTTATACCTTCTACTAACAAACAATAATAATTTTTAAAATGTCAAACAATGACACTTCGAATGGCGCCAAATTTAAATCTTGCGTTCTTGTTGGGACACCCTATTTAAGCGCTTCCCACACGCTTAATTTCATTTACCTACTTCTAAAGGTGCGAATATTATTGATGGACACGAAACTTTTACATTTAGGGGTAAAATTCCAAAGATGCAAATTGATTGACTTTTTCTTCTTGAAATTAAAAGTTTTGTATTCAAAATGTTTCGTAAAAATAAAGAAACCAATCGTTTTTCCAAATATATTTTTATTAGGAAATCGGATTCATTTGAAGGAAAATAAACTTATTGAAATTTGATAAGTTTTTCGTATTATTTTAAGAAGAATACTATTTATTGTGTACATCAATAATACGAAAAACTTATTGTTTTAAAAAATTTAATTTAAATTTTAGGTTGTATTTTAAGATTTTCAATTTGGTTAATATGGTTTTTAACTCGGAACTAGAACTCAGGAACCGTGACCTTTAAAATCGAAAAGTTTAAGTTCTCTTTCGGTCAGTCTCTTAAAACTAAGTTTCTTCTCGGTCTCTATTTAACCTTAAACCGTGGTAAGATTTTTTCTTAATGTTAGCTTCTATAGAACATCTCAGCTGAACTCAAAAAGCATTTATATGGATTGCCATTAGCCAAGAGACGCCCGCCATCACACGCCAACAAATAAAACATTTGCACCAACATAAATATAAACAAAGTATAACACCCACTTTGTGTGCAGTATGCACCTGAACACGCCGCGCTTTATACAGCACGATGCGAACAGGATATTACAATGCTTGCCATTGTAGGTGGTGTACAGCACGAGCTCATTACTTCCTTCAGCAAAAATAAAAACAACAGAGAAACACACATCAATTAACTTTGAATTATGACACGAATCTGGAGATAAAACAAAAAAGATATGAAATCCTTTTCAGTTGTTTTTTTTTTTCAGTTTCAGACAGCAGTATGGTGTCCTTTGTGTAATTCTATATTTGAAAAAAATTTAAGAAGCTTGCTTAAGTCGGGTGATGTAGCTCAAGTTTCTCATTTGGTTTTTATTCGCAGTTTTTTAGAAATTAAAACTGTCAATGTCAAAACATTCTGAAAATCCGACCCATTTCACACTTAACCGGCGACGGCGACGACGGTTAACTATTTGCGGCACTTAACTGTTTAAGTGAGTGATGGTTTTTTGAATGCGTCCACGGGTTAGCCGGTTGCCAATATGAAATATTTCTCACTGTTTGCAGTTACGCACATTAAGTTTCTTCCACTTGTGTGCGCCATCTGTTGGGAGTTTTCCTCTGCTGCGTACACCATAAGGGTTGGATTCACAAACTCGTCGGGATGGTACGCTGATGCTCATTAGCTCCAAGTAGCCCATCGATCTCAGCTTTTTAATCAGGTAGATGTCACACTATAGCCAGTAAAGCTCGTGGTTAAATCTTCTTCTCCACACTCCTTCTGTGCACACATCCAAATCTTTCAAGATCCATGCTTCTGCCATATACAGCAGGAACGAAGAACGAGATGATGAAGGTCTTGCGTAAGGCCTCCTTCATTCTGTTAGAGAGGGACTTACTCGAAGAAACGGCAGTTTGCAAAAGTAATTCTTCCAGGATCTACAGAAATAAAATTTCAACCAGTCCAGTCTGGCGCAGGGGCATAAGCCCCGAATTTTTTTTTTTCGGGACTTATGTCCCACCCTATTGAGACATAAGCCCCTAATATTTTTGCTTAAAGTGGGACATAAACCCCAAAATAGATTTTTGTGATTGAAAGTACCTTGGGTGGCCCGCTTCGCGGATCCTCAAGATTTTAACTCTCTTTTTCGGGGACACATCCGCTCACGCGACTTCGTCGCTCCGCTTAGGGTATGTTAAGTCGCCAGGCAGGCGCCTTAAATGTTTCTATATGCTCATGCAAAAATATGCGTGGGACATAAGTCCCGACAAAAATTTTCGGGACTTATGTCTCAATAGGGTGGGACATAAGCCCCGAAACGCCAATATAAAGTGGGACATAAGTCCCGAAAAAAAAATTCGGGACTTATGTCCCGGAGACTTATGTTCCTGCGCCTCCAGTCTTGCCTTTGTGTTGCAAGCTTAAGCAACAAACCAGCACCATAGCTTGCTATCTTTTCTTTACAACGGATAAAATTTGAAATCCGAAATCTAAGAAATCAATTCATCGACTCCTACAATATTTTTTCGAATCCAATACATGTTCTTACAAATTAAAACAAAAAATAAAACACAAATCATGTTGGAGAAGTTGTAATGAAAAACAATTGTAAGACAGCCAGAACGGAAAAAATTGATGAATGGAGAACGATGATGACAATGTGAACATGCAGGCCGTCTCCTATGTCCTGTCCTGACTCCTGCGACCGGCATTCAATTCTTTCACATCATCATGCAATGCAGCTTTGGTGTATTACAGAAGCAAGAGGAGCTCATAGCAGCTGCACTTTTAGCCGTATGTTAGGTTGAGCGCAAAAGAAATCTGGTCTGGCGGGTCTGCTCTACCGTCTGGGTTTGAGCTGGGTGTATCATCATATCGCCAAGCAGGACGTCAGCCAGACACGTTCTCTTATGACGACGATAATTTTTTTTCCTTTTTTTCTCCATGCCAAAATGCTTTTGCTTAAAATTCTTTCCTTTTTTTTTGTTTTTTTTTTGTTTTGTTGGAGGCAAAAACAAGTGAATCAAGGCACATGCACAAATGACATCTCGGTAAAAAAAGGACCAAAAAAGGAAATCAACCAAAAACAAAACAAAAAAAAACAATCTGTCTGGAAATCAAGGATGCTGCTGTTTCTATACTCAGGATGTAGTTGGGTCTAATACGGTTCCATGTAAAAATATATGTGCACCTCAATGTTGTGCTTGAGTGAATTAAATTATGCCGAATTGGCGGTTTGGTTTTTTTTTTGGGATTTATTTTCGGAGATTTTTGGGACTTTTTTTTTTAATTTTGCTCTTGATTTGTTGGCAAATTTATTTCAGTAAGCAGATGTGCGCTCGTTGAGGTTACGGATGCACATCAATTACGAA
Source organism: Syrphus vitripennis (assembly GCA_958431115.1). Classification (NCBI taxonomy): domain Eukaryota; kingdom Metazoa; phylum Arthropoda; class Insecta; order Diptera; family Syrphidae; genus Syrphus; species Syrphus vitripennis. Next base: position 31,304,718 of record OY288110.1, read on the forward strand.
CTGCACATTAATGTGGTTAATTTAATCGGTCAATGGATTGGATAGGGAATAATTTTCGTTGTTGAAGGAAAACGAAAATAATAGATTTCCGTTGAAGAATTGTATAAATTTAGAAAATTGCTTCAAAATTTGTCAAAAGCCATCAAGTTGATTCCATTCGTTATGCTAAAAGAATTTTGGTTTAGAGGTAGTAAGGATTCTACCAAAGGTTTGGTACCAGTCAATGTCAATTGATCTTTATTTGGGAAGACAGTCGTCTTTTTCAACTATTTGTCTTCCCTTCCTTCCTTAGTCAAAATTTTCACCTTTTCAAAAACCTATAGAAGAAATTTAGTTATCAGTTTTAAATGCTGTTTTTTTTTTTTTTTTGTTCTAGTAGTTCTGATATGAGCATATTTTTACCACTGTACGAATTCATTCTCAATGATTTTACTGAACGCATTCACTCGGCGGCTTACCTTCATTATGTCGCTCTAGAAAATGCAAGATATTGAGAAGGCTCTATTCCAGATTTCTGGATTTTTCAGTTTAAGGTTATGGAGATAGGTTTTTCGATTAAAGCGTTTCACAATTAAAAATATCAGGATATACATATACATATACTGAAAATACCAGATCTAGAAAGTTCAAAATTTAGAAAATCTGCAAAGCTAAAAACCAAAAAATCCTGAAAAACCTAACATCTCGAAAATGCAAGGTTCGAAAAACCCGAAATACTGCATTCTGAAAAAAAACTGAAATTAAAAAATCTAAAATCGTGGAACTTAAGGTTTTCGTAATTTAGTGTTTAATTTGTCGTTTATAGGTTTTCTATATTTTGGCCTTTCTGAATTTTATTTTATTTTTGTTGAAAAACTTAAATCGCAAAAGGATAAAATTCATAGCACCCCAGATCAAAAAAAAAACGAAGATTAAGGAAGCTCAAAATCTAAGATAGTTGTTTTTAGGGGTTTTGAGTTTCTGGCTCTTGAGTCATCGAGATTTTTGATTTTCTGGATTTTGAGTTTTGGGCTTTTTGGTTTTTTGAGATTCTCGGATTGAATTTTTAATAATTTTTTGGTTTTAGGTTGTTGGTTTTCAAAATTTTGGGTTTTCTAATTCTTGAGCTTTTTTTATTTCTCGATTCTTCCCGACGACGACGTACGCCCACTAAAACCACATTTAAAAAACTCAGTGTAAAATATATCTATAAACCAATTTTAAAGGCTCTATGATGATAAATTATTGTCCCACAAATATATATTTCTAAATATTTCTCTGAAACTGTATGAATGTACTTACATCCCTCTTTTGCAATAATAGCAAATGCAATTAATCTGGGACATTATGAAATTTTTTCAAATCGCTTCGGTTTATTTTCATATCACGACAAAAAATTCATTGGAGAATATTATTGTAAACAAGTCCATAAATATCAGTACCTTCACGCCATTACACCCGAAAGACATTTCCCCTTGTGATGTGTTTTTTGTTTTATTTTGTATGCGACAATGTTAGCCGTGCGTTAGTGCGTAATGCAGAAATTTTTAATTTTAGATTATGACGATGCTTTTTGCAAAATAAATTTATCACAACATCTCCTCACAGTAGTATAGAATTTATATTAACGACGACGATGGAGACGCAATGGGGATTGGACAGAATCCGATGGAACGGGGACGAAGTGACATAAATTTATAAAAGTTCGAAATACCTAACTCGATAGATCTCGAGAGAAACGCATCGTACCTATACGTTTGGCCAGCTCGCTGATGCTGGCTGATACAAGGCGATGATGATGATGCTGATGATGTCTCTTACCGTGTCGGTGTAATGCAACATGTTGCTGATTACTGCATAAATAAATCTGCCCAATTTCTAACACACTATCCAACGACAGACATTCGAATGGATAGAGTAGAGGGTCCTTGAGGTCTTCGCAAAACTCTAGATAGAAAGAGGGTACAGAAAAGATTAGAGAGAGAAGGGGAAACTACTTGGCGATTTCACCATTGCGCGTTGTTACCTTGTCGTCGTTTTCGATCTTCGGACATTTGTCAACCACAATCCAAGATTTTGTAATCTTGTTTATCGCCTATCCCTTCCCCCTCCTTTCGGACCGAGGGACGGATGAGGGGAAATGGGTGACGATAGACGATGGTGGTATTAAATTTATAGAACGTATCTGAAAATTAAAAAAAAAAGAAAAAAACATATTTCGCGGTCTTCTACCTATGCGCATTATCTACACACACCACATTCGGCTCCATCCCCCTCACCACCCTTTTCGAGTGATATACTGTTGTATCTACCAGGGGAAGATTTTTTTTTATCTATTTTTGACTTGGTAGACATCCGGTCTGAAAATACGTCCAAAGATTAATTGAATATGAAATAAACAAGTCGTCGAGAGTAGGTTGCATATTTAAGTTTTTTTTTTTTTTATTTTTTATTTTAATTATTTTAAATTTTATATTTTTGGATGATGGCAAAGAGAGCGAGCGAGAGAGAGAGTAAAGCAGTATAAGAAAAGTGACAAAAATAATGTGATAGTAAAACAACGAGAGAGTACTACAGCAAAATGATGAGGAGAAATCAAATGAATTACAATCGCAACAATAATTTGAAAAGTCACGAACGGAAATGAGGAGGGGCGCGTCCTCACGTACATACATTCGACTGACGAGCGACGACAACGATGATGGCGCATGGGGCCAACAATGATACCTATATACGCTTCTAGTGGGTTTCCTATTTTATTGATGCGGTACGGTCGGTGGTGGGGTTAGGGCAACAAGCGATATATAGTGGGCCGCTGACGTCGTCGCGTCGCCATCATATAATAATAATATGTAGTCTCTTGGTCGACTTCTTAAGCTAAGTATAGACATCGGGTGGACTTATTTTCATTGTTTGATGGAAATGGGTCAATGAGAGAATATCTTAAAGTATATTTTTGTGAATGTGATGATGGACTCGTTTGATTCTTGAGAATATGATGATGATGAAGAGTTTTCCAAGTGGTCGAACGAAAACAAGCAAATAGAACTAGATTTTATGATGCGCATATGATATTTTTTTTTGTTTGCTTCGTATAAAGTTCAGTTGCACTAAGGTATGTTCTTCTTTTTCTTTTTCTGTTCTTTCTTCTTCTTCTTCTTCTTCTTCTTCTTCTTCTTCTTCTTCTTCTTCTTCTTCTTCTTCTTCTTCTTCTTCTTCTTCTTCTTCTTCTTCTTCTTCTTCTTCTTCTTCTTCTTCTTCTTCTTCTTCTTCTTCTTCTTCTTCTTCTTCTTCTTCTTCTTCTTCTTCTTCTTCTTCTTCTTCTTCTTCTTCTTCTTCTTCTTCTTCTTCTTCTTCTTCTTCTTCTTCTTCTTCTTCTTCTTCTTCTTCTTCTTCTTCTTCTTCTTCTTCTTCTTCTTCTTCTTCTTCTTCTTCTTCTTCTTCTTCTTCTTCTTCTTCTTCTTCTTCTTCTTCTTCTTCTTCTTCTTCTTCTTCTTCTTCTTCTTCTTCTTCTTCTTCTTCTTCTTCTTCTTCTTCTTCTTCTTCTTCTTCTTCTTCTTCTTCTTCTTCTTCTTCTTCTTCTTCTTCTTCTTCTTCTTCTTCTTCTTCTTCTTCTTCTTCTTCTTCTTCTTCTTCTTCTTCTTCTTCTTCTTCTTCTTGATCTTCTTCTAATTGGGATTCTCTTCCTCCTTATTCGATCAAGTTTTGTCATTCCTGCCGTCATAAAAAGCATCCTCACTACTATTACAACTATTACATGGAACAATCCAACACCAGCAGGCATGTTGACGTTTCTGATGTCAACCCGTCAAACCGCACAGGTGAAGCTGTTAGGAAGCAATTGAGTGAGAGAGTTGTGGTCACAGTCGAGATCATGACATTCGCCGGTAATTGAAGAAGAAGAAGGGCTGTTTCGATCACACAAGATGCTAGAGTTTTCCGCCATTTTATTAAACCTGCTAGTACATGACGTGTGATGTCGTCGCCACAAGATCTTTTGCTATTTATCGTGCTAATGCACTCCATTTCTCTTTTCGCAACATTAACGATCCACCTATACATCTATTTCTCGTTGTTAAGAAGCAGGACCCTCACTTCTGATAGCTGCCTAGTCAGCAAATTGAGGTACTGTGGACTAACCCTTATGTAGAAAGTCGGGAACTGTTAATTATTCTCCTGCAAAATATAAAAAGGGTCAATTTCCCTTAAGTGCAATATTTTTGATTCCTACTTTTTACTTTGTGAAAATTTTTAAAGGGCCATTTTGTTTTGAAAGACTTACATCAGGTTTGTTTGATTCTGCCCGCCCTAAAGTGGAAAATGTCATTCAACTATCAAAAACTCACATCTACTGCGGTTTTGATTTTAAATCGAACACGTCAGAGCTGCACTGGCAAAATACCAACAGCTGATTTAGGTTTTTGACAGCTCTGATTTTTTTTAACCAGAAAACAAAATTTCGACTGCCCAAACAAACATTGAGTTTCGATACAAAATTAGCTTATGCCTATGAGCGATTTCGGATGACATGTAAAGTCCCGCACTGGGTTACTCTTGGGACTCTTTGGTATCAAGGTCAATTCTCGTTCGGTGATGTCTGTGAAGTGATATATTTGCTTAAATTTCCAACACACATAAATACATAGCTCAATTCTGGATATACAATATACATACATATGTACATATGTGAAAAAATGAAATTAAATCTCCAAATTAAAAAAAAAGAAAATTTCAGGTTACTAAACACGTTTATGACACATTATCAAAATTTTGAGTGAAAACCAATTCTCAGAAACACAAATAAAATAGATATGGTCAATCTAATAACATCAAAGTAATATTTTTTTTTATTTTTCTAAAACCACAAAAGATATGTAATCCCTTAATAAAAAAAAATACACCACAAATTTTGCCTTGAAAATTATTTATTTTTTTTATTGATGCAATAATGCAGTTTCCTATTATTATAAAAAAATGCTCTCATCAATTTTCAAGGTCCGACTGCGGTTTAAGTTATGTATAATAAGTTATAAGCGATATCTAAATTAAATCAACAAAGGAAATTGTTGTTAATACATATATATAAATAGTATAATTCAAATGAATTAATTGTATCCAACGGAAGTTGGATAGTAAAAATAAAATAATAAAATATTTATCAGAACTTCAAGAGTGGCGGCTCTAAAGTGATTAAATTTCATTATAATATTGTATTTGTGGTTTTTGTTTTGTAATGCCGGCCGTAGATACAGAAAAAAAAATATTATTTGTGATAAAAAGTTTTTTTTTTGTACCTTATTGATAAAATTATGAAGTATTCTATAATTTAGATCAGGAAATTTTAATTCAATAGTAACTCACGTTACATTTGGGACTAGCTTACAAACTTTTGTACTCAAGCTACCTTTGCTTTCTCATTTTTCTAAAGTTCAAATAACCAATCAAATTTAATTACTTTGTTGAAATACGATAAAAAAATGTATGTGTTATGTTTACAATATTATTTAAAAAAATCATTATTGTAAATTTTGTATACAAAGTTCTTGAAATACGTGGTTAACTCACGTTGGAAAAATTTGGCAATTTACGTTACTTCACGTTTTTAAATTAAAAAGATTTGATTTCGGAATTTCAGTTCGAAACTTTTTTTAGTGATGCTATGTGTAGACCATTTTACAGTTCTAAGATGTTAAAAGATGTGGGTAGAAGTTGTTTGGTAACTCATGTTGCATTTTGCCCACTTTTCCACAAGTAGATCTTAAAGTACTCATACTCATATTTCTGAAGATCGTTTTCATCTTGACAGTTTTCTCAAATTTCACTTTTTTACCTTCGCTGATTCAACCTCAGAAAACACCCACGAGCCTTCCGATCTAAATTGTTGCATTTCTGAAGCCAACTTTAAGCGGATCTCGTTAGTATAACTGGAAATATTTCCATTTATTACTTGAATCGCTGAATTAAGCCAAAAAAGAATTTTGATCTTAGAACTGAAGATGACATCCGATGTACCATAAAAATTCGAATTTTTGAATAAAAATTCAAAAACTATTTTCTATATGTACTGTTTTTGAAGTATTTTAGATGCAAATTTTTAGTATTACCTTTATAATATAGGTACACTTAAAAACAACATTTCAAGAAAATAAAATATTCACCCGTTTTCAAAATATCCAGTTTTCGAAAAGTAAGGGTTTTTTTGGCAAACATTTTTTGACCAAATAATTTTAATTACTTCGAAAACCCCACTGAAAAAATTCCATCAAAATAGTTATAGCTGTTTTTGACATAAATATGTTTTGTCTTAACGGTTATATGTATGACAGGTACCGTTATATTTGGAGCTAAACAAAAATCAATTTCCTCTCAAGAGAATCTCCATAAATTCTTAAGTACAAAGGCTGTAGTTTAGGCTGTCGAGAAAAGACACAGATTTGCATACAAACTTTTTTCGAGTTCATTGTAGTGTAAGGTCTGATCAATTATCTCGAGATTTTTTACGAATCCAAAACTTGCCCTACCTGAGTAAAAATTATAAAAACAAGAATGTCATTAGAGAAAAGTATAAAAACGCATAGAATTTTAAGTAGCTTAAGCATTAAAAAAAGAAATTTGAGATCGAGTTGTGTGATGTATTGAAAAAATACAAATTTTGAATTTTTTTTTCTCGTCAGTTTTTTTCAGAAACTAGTTTTTTATGCATAAAAAATTAGAAAAAAATGTTATGCCTGTTGTAAAATTGTAAATTTGATTTGTTTTTCAAAACTGACTTCTTTAGTAGAAAATTTATCGTTATCCGTCAAGTGAGAAAATCCAAAACAAAAAACCCGGTTTCAAGGCAGGGACTTTTTTATAACTTTTTTTTTGAAAATATTGTTTCTTCAATTAACTTATATGCTACTTAATCCACAGAAAAAATTTGCATAAAAGTCGTTACAGCCGTTTTCGAGACACATAAGTTTCTTTGTAGGTAAAGCAAATGTTATATGATGACAGGTACCGTCATACTTTTGGTCGTACCGTGCGTCGTACTTTTGGTTTGAAAGGTATAACGAAAATTCGCGAACATGTATGTTGAGTAACTAGGGTCCCGATTTTAAATTCAAATGTCTGGATTATTCAACGCCGCCGGGGTTAAAGACGAAATGTTGAAAATATTGATTTTCGACTTAAATAAACATGTAATTGTAAAATTATTATTTTAAAAAATTGTGCAAAATCTGTGTAACAATGGCTATACATACCTTCAAAATGAAAGAGTTTGTTTTCGCCCATTCCAAACTGTTATAAACTCTTGCTTGCTTATGTTTTTTAACGATGAAAACTTTCACAAAACAGACATCCTCGTATATTTCCCATTTTCCTGAAAAAAAAATTTCATATAGAATTTTATTTTTGCATATACGTACAAAAAATCAAACAAAAAGTAGTTAAATGACATTCAACCATCATCGTAAATATCGCAGTTACTTGTTGAGTTTGAACGGCAACGAGTAGTATTATGCGGGCGGACATTTATGCACTTGAAGTAAATATTTAGATTTCAAATCGCGTTTTGTTTTGCTGATATTAATTAACTGTTACTACACTCGTCGTAAACCAAACAACAACAAAATATACACCAGCGCACCATTCCCAGTTTCCATCAGTCCACCACCATTGCCATCATATAACCATCAAACACACCAAACATACACACTTGATATGTTTCATTTGTGACACTCTTGAGGCGTGGCACATTAATGTCACAGCATTTAATGTTGCATCCTTCTGACATTTATGTTGCATCGTGTGCATACTGATTGATAAATTCAAACTTATTTTTGTTTTATGTTGTTTTACACATTTTAGTTTGATTTTTTTTTTTTTGATTTTTGTGTGTTGTTCAAGTTAAAAGGTACACGCAGTATACGCCATCAACATGAACATCATCAGCTACAGCTACATCAGGCTACAGGAAGAAGATGGCGATATGGTGGTGGCGTGTCAGACGATTGTTTATCATTTAATGACTGTCATTCGGTGTTGATTGCATTTCTGACCGCACTGTCACTTTGACAGCTCGCACCAAACAATGTTGCATTATCTCTTTGGCAATGCCATCACAGCCAGATTCAGGGAGACATCCAGCTACGGATGCAACAAAAATAAAAACAACAACTATGACAACGACAGCGACAGCGACGGCGACGGATGTGAACGCGCTTTTATTGCCTGATGGTGTGTCTGGTCATGATCGTCGAAATTCCAACAGGCTTCTGGGGGAGTAGGTATATTTAATGGACATGGACACGGATGTTCAGAAATCAAACTGAAAGTCCATACGTTTTCGAGCGAGGTGTAAAATGAACGTGCTAACGGACGATAAATATTTGTTTTTGATGGCACATTTAAAGTGCATACATTATCCTTTTCTCCTTTCTGATGAGAGTTCTCTGAACGAAACAAACAAGGGTTGGGCTTTGCTTTTGGTTTGGGTCCTGGTTGTCATTTTTTGTCATTTGGGCGAAGTGCTGCACTGGGATTTGAATTTTTTTTTTCAGTATTATTTTTGTTATGGGAGCAGACACGAATTTAATGAGATGATGGGATTTTGTTGGTTTTTATTATTATTTTTTTCAGCTTCTGATTGTCTCGGTTTTTTTTTTTTTGTTTCTTTAGAAATGCCTGGCCTCGCCCAAATTGTTGAATTGGATTTTTTTGTTTTAATTCTTTTTAAGAAACGACATAATACATAGCTATAAATAATTTATCTGAATGGTATATTTTTTGCTCGTGTCTGCCACAGCCTACTGCATTCTTTTATGTGTTCTTCGGACGTTAGCTCTGGGTTTGGCTGATGGCGATGAGCGACGTTTTGTCTGGCGTGTCATATAACCATTAATAAAGACAGGGGTCAAGACTTTTTGATGAAACCTAAAAAAAAAAAAAAACAAAAAAAAAGCTTTTAAAAAATATCCAAACGTTTGCATCCAAAAATACGATGGAAAGACAGACGATGCAGTGAGTAATGTGGATTAAAAAGTAGAAGAGTATTAAGTATCAGCATCTGAGGTTCGAATAACTCTATACCTAACACCTTGTTCTCTCTGTTAGAGTTCTTTGTCAGATTTTTTTTGAACTTTCTAGATTGTAATTAGATATGGTCAGCTACCAGAGTACCTTTTGATCGATATCTTTTAATTTTTTTGTTGATAATGTTAAAACACCTGTTTACTTTTTCTTTTTAATTTCTTGATTGCTTAAATGTTTTCAGTGACCTTTCTTCGTATTTTTGTTCTTATCAATTTTAAAGACTTAATTTTTTAACAAAACAATTCTTTGAGTGGCATTTAAGCTGGTTATATTTTTCTACATACATATGTACATATAGCGGAAAAGAGTCATTGAAGGAAATATCTATTTTTATCAATGACTTTTTAAAATTGTTATTTCCGTAACGCAAATGTAAAACGTAGACGTAAAATCTTATCGGTGAGTGCACTCAAAAACAAAACATAAAAAAAATGAAATGGCCAAGTAAATATAGGAAAACAAATATAAGACATTGTTTGTTTTACGACAATTAACTTAAAGAGGATTGTTTGTTGTTTCATAATTTGCTTTAAGTATTTAGTTGTTAAGTTTTGAATTATGTTTGATAAAAGGAATATTGATTTTCATTGAAAAAAAATAAAACTAGCACGCTAACTAATTATTATAGTACCTTGAAATAATGAATGAATTTGGTCGATTTGTTTCGAGTTGCTTTTGTTTAATGGCAAATAAAAAAAAAACAATTACAATGCTGCAAACGTTCGTAAATAATGACAAACTTCATATTAGAGCAGAGGTGAAAAATCATTTAATTTAATTTTGATCATCACATTTGTGGCAAGGCACATGTGATATGATTTTATTTTCATCTGTGTAAAGTGATCACAAAAAATAATATGCTATCGGTACTACAGATTTTTGGACTTACAGAATTTTGCTATCCGAATTACCTAATAGCACAACTCGAAAAATGTCCTCATTTTCAAAAGAAAAAGTTTTCCTAAAAATAATAAAAAATTGGGCTAAATCGTATGTAAAGCCTCAACAACTTAATTTATTATGTTTTTTTTTAGAGCTTTAGAACCTTGTTTTATTTTTCGTTTTGGTGGGAACTTTATTATAAAATATGTACCCAAATTTTTAATCTTAAATAAAATATAAAAATAAAAAATAAAATAAAATAAAAATTAAAAAAAAAAATATAATAAAATAAAATAAATGAAGACTCCAAAATTAATTTAAAAAAATTACTTTAAACCACCTATAAATAATGGTCCAAGAAATTTATATTTGAAACAACAACTCCAACCATTTATTTTTAATTTGAACTGTACTGAAGTTGCATAGTTTTCAATAGTCGTACATTATTTAATTTCATTTTGAAAATTATGAAAAGATAATTTTGATTATTTACTCATATTTTAAAAATTTCGGAAAGTCGAGCGATCTTTTTACATTTTTGACGGTTTTTAGTTCTTCTAGGCTGGAAAAAAGTTTACCAAAATCGGACCACCTGTATTCACTTTTTTCCAAAATGGCGACTGGTGACCTGAAAATCACAAAAAGCTCGAATTGGCGTTTTGTCCAGCACCTCACTTGGACTTCTCAAAAAACATGTATTTCTAGATATGTGTCAATTATGAAAAGTATTTCAAAATATAGACCTTTCTTTTTACATGTTGTATGATTATTTCGCATTACGAGTTCCAAAAACGTCCCAATATTCCAAGAACGAATCCAGCTTTTCACCTTCAGTAAAATAATTTGAGAAAATATTAAATTCTAGATTTCTATTCCCATTTCTTTTTAAAATTTACTATGGAATAATTAAACATAAACAAGAAAATATATAATACCCAAAAGATTTACAAAACCTGTTGTTCCAAATTATATTAAAAACTTTTATGTTGATCAAATTTACAAATTTTAAATATTTCTACTTTGAAAAAAAAATAAAAAAATATTAAAACATCTTAATTGAACTTTAATATTTAATTATAACATTTCGTGTTTTTTTTTCTATTTACAGTTCGTTGATATTGGAGTTGTAACATCGATAGAATGCAATCACAAACAAATCGAAACTGCACGTAAAGGACAAGAAATCTGCATCAAAATCGAACCGATTCCTGGAGAATCTCCAAAAATGTTTGGCCGACATTTTGATGCAGATGACTTTTTGGTTAGCAAAGTGAGTATTAAAACACAAACCTTAATATTTATACGTAACTAGGTAAAAAAAGCGAATAAACTAAAAATACAATTTTATATCTATCTATCTATCAGTAGATAAAGAAATAGGAATGAAGAAGATATGTATATTGATTCGATTCTATTCCGAACTCGATGAAATCACAATAAGCAATCTCTATCCCTTTGACTTCTATTTTATTGTCCTGAAAATACGAACTTTAGAACTAATGTGATACACGGTAACACATGCCCCCTCCTAAAGTAAAAAAAAAAACAACACAACAAAACTATTCTCCCCTTACATAAGTTTTCTCTTTATATTCCTGGTGTGCATTGTTCTTCCTAGAAACACCCTAGTTTCTGTACCATCAACCAACAAGAATAACCTAATTATATCAACCCTTTCTATGCAACAAAAGTAAAACCCTAAAGCTAATCCATTCAGAAAACCAGGTTAGTGCATCATTTCTATGACGTCATTCAACTTCAGTATACATATCTCCAACAAAATAGAATTATAGATAGATACCAGAAATGCCAGGGTTAATAACTTTAATAAAACTTTGTCCTTCGAAAGCCATTCAATCTCCCCCTTTCATAAAACACCCCCAACAACGACGCTATAATATATACACATGAGTGAATGCTGTGCATTCTAGATACGCACTCTAGATAAATAGATCAAAGATTTATTTAACTCAAATAAAAAAAAAAAATAGAAGCTTTTTTATTTACAGCATTGACGTCATCAAGTCATGAGGGGCTGATGTGAGCTGTGACAATTTGTATTTAGCATCACCCCAAACAGCTTAAGCTTCCCATCGCTAGATGTCGCATTAAAATTTACATTTTTTTTATGAGCTTGGCCTCCATCAATTTTATGTATTTTTTTTTTCTCTTTTTCATGAAGCTTGTCAGTCATTCTAAATTAAATGGCACAACGATGAAGACATTAAACGGTTTACAAATTAAATTTTTGAATGTCAAAGGCCGTTTAGTAGATTGACTTGTAGACGTTAACTTTCTGCGTTGGAATCCTTAATGGACGGCTTGTGCTTCTCCCTCCAAAATTTTTGTTTGTGTGTCATACTCTCTTGTCTGACATTTTTACTTATAGAAAAGATGGTTGGAGAGGGGAAGTGGTGATACCCAGCTCAGAGCCTGTCAACAAAGCAATCCATTTACTTTCGCACCGTTCCGTTAGATGAAGGTATAGGTTATGTTAAAAAGAACATGGATCCTTAAACAGGACACAGGTTTAGGGGATGTCAAGTTGTAGTTGTCAATGTCGTTGTCGTGGATTGCTATAGTTTAGTAAAGTGTCATTAGGTGGTGTATATTTGTTCGTCGATGACGTGTTGTTGTTGGCGCTGTGAAAATGTCTATTAAATGTGTCATTATATTGTAGAAGCTTTTTGGTGTTCAACTTAATGTTTCAATTAAAAAGGAAATACAACGAGACGACGACGTCGCCGCCGCCATTGTTAAGTGGCATCATGTCGTGGGGAAATCGAACAACTCTATTTTTAACATTCATAGTCGAAAAGTTTTTCACAGCTGGAACATGACGTATTTGATGAATGATGCTAACATTTACTTTAGACTGTCAAAGAGCAGGCGAAGTTTTTCACTTTCAGAAACTTGTAATGAAATTAAGTAATTGGATGATATAAAAATGAAGGCTTCCTTCTTTGTGACCACAAAATCTAATATCCCGCAGTGTTTTTATTGGCTAAAGTGATGTAAGAATCAATTCTAATCTTCCTATTACATAGCTTTGAGTGTTGGACGTAATGGTTTGGGCCATAGTTTAGCCTATTCCTATATTTTTTTTTGATGAATTACTTTCCAAAAAAAATAGTATTGGTGACAAAATGTAGCCTTCGCTTAATCCAGATCAAAATTCGAGATCAAAGAAGCCCCACGAAAAAAGGAGCAGCACCGGTATTAGGATACGTCGCGATACTTATATGAGACTTACCACGAGTTTTCATGTAAGGTCACCTTAAGAATCGTAACATTTCGAAAAAAAGTTTAAGAACGCTTCTTGGGTTTTGCCAGGTTTGATTTCATTGTTAATCCTAAAAATTAAAAATAGTAGAGCTGGCTTCGAGACGAGACTAGTCTCGGCATCATCGTCCCGGTAGATATGTAGATCAACACCGTACCTAGTAAGAAAACACACGTGTTGTCAAGTTCGCTACTATAAAACAACAACAAATCTACACAGAGAAAAAAAACTGTAGAAAAAAATAAAGATTCACGAGCCACTTTAGGTTAGGTTAGGTTTAAAATGGCTGTCGGACAAGAGACCCAAACACACTTAGACCCTTATCTGTCCACTGTGATACCATGAAACTAGCAAGATAGGATCTCACTAGCCGAACCACTCGGAAAGAAATGGTCAGCCCCGGCAGAGCCGTGTACCGCGGTAAGGCTAGTCTATTTCGGATCTTGCCAGGCATCCGAAAGAGCTTGTTAGTGATTGGTTTATCCCCCAGTCTTGCATTCCACGGCACGGTTTCAATAAGTTCACACCACCACTGAAATTAGGAACCCCGAATCTATGCTGAAATTGGATTTCTGAGAGTTGTACTATTTAAAAAGTTAGAACCGCTCAGCAATCCAACCTAACCTTAGCTTTCCCCGCTTTGACATCGTACAGGCATTAATTGTGGGGATCAATGTCCGCCCGGCACCCACTTGGAGGGTTCGATCGAGGATTTTGCCGGGCACACGAGCCGCTTTGCGTCCTGGCCTCCTTTAAGAAGTCTCTCCACCTATCTCGGTCTCGAGCCGACGCACGCCATTAAGTTGCGCACCCCAAGGCTTCGGGTGTCCTGGTCTACGCCATCTCTCCAGCCGGTTCTTCTTCGCTCATGCGAGCTAGGTGCAATGCCCACCGGAGCCTACCGAGTTTAATTTTGGTCACTATGTCTGCTTCAAGGTAGATTACGTAGAATTTATGATTGTACCGTCTCCGGAATCGTCCTTCCTCACATATGGGGCCAACAATAATTCTCCTTAAGACTTTTTTCTCGAACGCGGCTAAGAGATCGGAGTGTCTTTTGCTAAGCTAAGTACTGGCAGGACCATGGTCCTGTAAAGCAACAGTTTTGAAGTTATGGTGAGATCTCTAGATTAGAATAGCTTTGACAGTTTTGCCTAACTCAAAAGCAAAGGGAGCCAAATACTTGCAAGCTTATTCAGTAGACTATTACAGATACTGATCACCGCCCATAGATAGTCCTACGAAATCCATGAGCGTTTGTAAAACTGGCCTTAAATTTGACTTATAAGGACAATTTTAAAACAGACAAAAGTTGAATAGATATAAATTAAAACGGACTCAACACAGTAATTTGGTTTGTCAATCATTTGAGCTTAATTTTCTCACTAAAACCTCACCGTTTTGAATATTTCAACAGTTTAATTTTTAGTACCTTAACGACAACAACAAAAAAAAAGTAAATCAACGTATATGCATTTTAAATTTAAAACTAACAAAGTAGGTAATAAAATCTTTTACAAATTTCCTCGGCGCCAACTTTTAATTATTAATTATTATAAAATTTGATTATATCTCGCATACTCAAATTAAAACGATCGAAAATTAAAACCAGACAAAATACATTTCCATTACCATAACAATAAACTCAATCTTAAATTTATATTTTATTTATCCCACCAAGCACTAAGAATCCATAAAGATTTACTATCATTTAAAGAAAAGAGCCTGCTGAAGCAGCAATTCTCTTTCTTGGAGAGTAAAAGATTCCTATAAGCAGTTGCTGTAGTCAATAGACAGATAGCGATCTTAATTGGTTTCACATTCAATGCAAATCTAAATTTCAGATCCGCAAATGGTGGACGTCTTTTGCAGAGTCCCAGCATAGGACGACATCCTCCAAATATCATAAATTATTTAGCAATTTTATTATTTTAAGTATCAAAAAGAGAGAGAGAGAGAAAGAGAGAGAGAGGAAGATTCAGAAGCTATAATAAAATATACAGTCATTAGTCCTTATTTGCGGTTGTGGTCGCGTCTCGCACTAAAAACCTCCATCATCCAGCCGGTCCAGAGACCCAGAACCCCAGACAGACAGAGACACACAATGCTCGCTGAGCATTAAGTCAGGAATAGCAATTTCAATTATCTACGATGGTATTTCCGGACAAACGTGATAGCCACTCCATGCATACGAAATGGCCAATAAGTTTATGCATGGCATGGCGAAAAATAAAAAAAAAAAAACTATTTTTAGCTTCGAAAATGCTTTTCGGTCGGCCAGGCCGGGCCGAGTGAGCCTGGAATTGGAAGGATAGCACAGAATCTATAAAGTTGTTCCTCTGGCACATTGGATTTGGAAGCTTATCCTTTGAGATTGTTCTCTGCATTTAACCGCACGCACACACAATCCTATAACAGAAAGATATAGAAACTCTCAAGGATGCAACTCGACGATGGTGCACTTTAGTTGCATGGTTCTTCTTTGGGATGGAAATATTTTTGATGATGGCCTTTGCCATTTTAGTCCTGATGGTTATTTTTTTTTGTGGAAGCTACTCTATCTCTGGTGAAGTGGTTGTGATTTTATTTTGGGATGCAATTTTTGAACACGTGTTAGAAGAGGATATTTTCAAAATAGAATGGCATTTGTGGTGTCAACTTTGGATTGAAAAATAGAATGTTGAGAAAGATTAAATCGTGCAGTTAAATTTAGAAGGATTGAAGTGAAGTGAAAATAATAATGCATTTAAAATAAGCGGAATAGAGGCGAATTGCTGTTGAGTAAAAATAGAATCATTAGGAAGCATTTAAGGGAATTTTATTGTCTTATGTTGTTGCCAAAACATAGCTAGGTAAGGTATCTCTCAGGAATCACCGAAGAGTTCCCAATCGATGTAGGTGTGCACCAGGGAAACGTGTTGAGTTTATTAAAGCCCTTGACTTTCTAATTGAAGAATACAGATTTGAAAGTGAATCAGTTATTATTTGCTGGAGATGGAGAGATCATAAGTGATCCTTTCAACGAGCACTTGAAGCTTGGCAGTAAGAATGGGTATTTTGGAGAGAAATGGATTGGCTCGAAAAAGACCGAATGCTATTCAGTTTCTGATCCACACAGGGCATCTATTGAAATGGAAGTGTTCTTCCCAAGTTTCAAAAGTTCAAATATCTTCCACCTGTGATCAATAGCGAATTATTTTGTGATGATATCAAACATCACTAAGTGTAGGGTGGATGAAGTGGCGAGAACACTTTGCCTTCTTCTACGATCGAAAAATACCCCCTTAGCTGAATGGAAAGGTCTCTACACGGCAGTTGTTCGTCCCGCTAGTAGTCACAAGGAAGCATTTTTAATAAATAAATAATACTTCATAAGTTTATAAAAATGTTTTTTCTTTTGCATTCAAATTCATAACAAAAAACTAAAAAACAAAAGTAACGTTTAAGGCCACAAGGAAAAAATGTTTTTTTCGGGTATTATTTAATTATTTAAAATTTATTTCAGAAACAAAATTTAAAAAATTATTAAATTAAACACAAACGTAAGTGACTTTTTTTTATAAAATTTTGGAGTGTTATTCACTTATATAAAATTATTTTAGAAACAAGTGTTCGTTTATTTTGAAAAATTGTTGGTTTACAGAAAAAAATCCTCTTAAGAGCGGCAATTTTTGAATTAATTTTTTTTTCTAGACTAATAAAAAAAACTCTTATAATCGGAGCAGTTTCCCAGGGTTCATAAATAAAATGCAATTGTTACTCCATTATTCATATTTCTTTTTAAATTTTTTTTTCCGGAGGCGTGACATTTTGATTTCAAAAGATAGGTCAAATAATTTTCAGTGTTGTCAAGTTTCAATAAACATATATTTTTTGAAATAATGAAAACTTTTTTCCGAACTAAAAATAAAAACTGGTTTGATTATGCATTCATGAAGGTTCAATGCTTAGTCGAAAAAGAACATAATATTATAATGTCAAAAGATTTGACCTATATTTTTATTTATAGTATTATTTATATATGCGGGTAAAGGGACTTTTTTTATACACTGTTGTAGTATGAATTATTTATTTTAAATTATTTTAAAAATAAACAAAAAAAAGATTGCTTAAAATTTGGGTTTTCAATTTTCAAAATTTTTCCTGTTGATAGAGTCGATTTTGGAACTGTAAACTTTTTCTAATTTCAATTTCCTAAATCTAAAAACAAATTATCGAAACCAGAGCAGTTGCTCCTTTTCAGGATTTCCGTAATCTAGGTTTAAAAAGTAAACTTTATTAAATCGATAGATTTTGTAAAAATAAGACAGTACCCACAGTACAAAGCAAAAATTTTAATTTTCAATGGTTTGGAGGAATAACAAAATACATATAGAATTTTTAAATAGCTAAAAAGAAATTCCTTGATACTCTCCTAAAAAAAATCATAGAGATAGGTTAACGAAGAACCATTATTAAAAAATGTAGGGTATTTCCTGTGTCAGGATTTCGCCCACTCTTCATATATTTAAATTGTATCCCTAGTATTTTAAGATCCTAGAAAACTAAAAACTTTTAAAAACTTTTAGTTTCGCTAGTTTTTATTTAATCCTTCAATACTATACCATACACTCAATATAGTTTTCCTTGTTTTAAGTCCAATAATTATTTTAGTTTTCTTATCACCAATGTTTGACAAATTTTCTTTGATTTTTTTTTTCAGATTACCCGCCAAAGTATTGATGCATGCAAAAACTATTTCCGTGATGACTTAATTAAGGCTGATTGGGCTCTGATGCTGGAGTTGAAGAAAACATTTGAAATTTTGTAAATAAAATAAAATAAAACAAAATAATTAGAAAAATACAATGAGAACAATGAAATATAAAATGAAAATAATGTATCTAGTATATTGTAGCTTATAAAAGAAATCGAGGCCAACTATGAAATTTTAAAAAGACGACTACATGTTTTTAATGTATTTTGTTTTAGTTAAGAAGTCAAAAAAAAATATATACATTTAGGTTTGCTTTTTTTTTTTTCTTTTTGTTTAAATTAATAATATTAATTTTTATTTTTAAACAGAATAATAACTTTTATAGCTTACCTACTGCTTAATTTATAGTGTTAAAAATTAATTTAATTAAATTATTTTTTAAATTAAATTTTGACTTGACTATTTTGTATTTTTAGATAACTTAAACAAATTTAATAATATACAAAAAAAAAAGTTACAAAGCTAGTGGCACTCATTCAATAACACATTTTATATAGGTTTAATCTTGAATACAAAATATACATAATGTAGATGATACAAAAAAAAAATGCAAACACAAACAAGAAAGTTTAAAATATTTGAAGAATTTTGGAATAATGTGAAATTTTTAAAATTAGCTTGATCTTTAACTATTCAATGTTTTAATAATACAAATGATTTTTTTTTTTAATAAAAGAATATTTTTAAAACAATTAAGAATTTATTTGTTTTTCTTTAAAATGTTGTTAGTTTGTTATTAAAAAAAAAAATACAAGCAACTGGAACAAAAATATAATCCTAGATTCCTAGTTGAATCAACAAGCGGTACACTTCAACACTGTCGCACTACCGAATGATATAAAATCAGACCTGTAAAGTACTTAAGTATTTCAGGACTGCCGTACTTTCAAGTACCAGTACTTGGTATTGTTACTGCAGTACCCTGGTACTGGTACTTGAAAACAGAATAGTACCAGTACTTTCTTCAAGTACCAGGTTCTGAAGTACCAAAGAACTTGAGCAGTACTTTGCAGTACCTGTAATACTTTGCAGTACCATGTAAAGCGAACACACTCAAATACTCCGGCCCGCAAAGTTTTCGAATCCAAACCCGAGGAAGAGGACCTCAATTAACTTGGCGTGCGAAACTAGAGGCAGCTAGCTAGGGATCGAGCCGGACTGAAGCTCCATTCTTAAGTAAGTAAGTGTTTTAGAAGACTCGATTTGAATTTTTTTGGTCAAGATTTTCGAAAACAAGATTTAAAAAAGGGGAATAAGGAGAAAAGGTTGCGTTTGGAATGCTGTCCAAAACATGGAGAAATAACTCTATAAACTAAAAGAACAAGCTACAACTGTCAGATTCCAATACGGGTTCAGCACTTAGAAAGTCACATTCGCTGTCACAAGAAAGCTGCAAATGTCTTTAGGCCAACCGTATTTCGAATGATTAACTTCATGTGATGTCAGGTCAGGAATCCATTGTTTCAGACCCCGAACTTCCTAGTTCAGCTGTGTATATTTGGCGTTTTAGGTGTCTAGAGCGTTTTCGGCGTCTTAGGGTGTTCGTCGTTTTTTGGCATCTTGAGCATCCTCGGCCATTTGGGCATCTTCCCTTGGGTGCCTTGGAGATCCTATATGTCTTCAGCATCTTGAGTGTCTTAAACTAATTGGGTGTTTTGGGAGTCTTGAGACGCTGAAGGTGTGTTAAACGTCTTTAGCGTCGTAAACGTTTTTGGTGTCTTAGGCTTTTCTTTGGCGTCTTGGAAGTTTTCGGCGTCATAATAGGTCCGAGGACCTTACTATCTATGTGCCAAAAGATAAACTCAAAAACACTTGCAACGTTAAACCTTCAAATAGAATGATTTCATTTCAACATGATTAATAATGATTGTTAAAGTTTCCTTTATTCAAAAAAAGATCCCTACTACCATCCCTACTTAAATTCACTCGCACAAAAAACATTACAAACTATTAAAGCCATTTAGTGACGCCATTGCTATCCTCGGCGGACTTTATCGATGCAAAAAAAAAAAAATGAAGAAATAAAAACAACATTCAGCTTCAGTCGTTCACACAGCAAAAAAAAAAAAAATTATTTATTATATTTGCCTGTTCCGAAGCTCGTTGAACAACTGTATTCTTTTTTCAAGGATGTTGACCCAAAAGTCCTGCGCGTTTGACAGAAATTCTGCCTCCATTCATAAAACGCTTGGTGGTGACGAAAGAAAAATCGATATCAGAATATTTCAGAATCCTTGTGCTGAATATATAAGTCTGCTTGATGCTGGCTGCCAATGTGTATCCTCTGAATGGACCATCTAGCACATAGCGATACACACCTTGCTTTGCCGGGTGCAATGATGTCGTCGGCGCCGACGTCGAATCTCATACCAAACTGGGTCAACAAGGATTCATTGAACCCGCAAGAAAGTTGTGCTTTTCCCAGCAGCAGCAGCAGCAGCATCAAGGAATGCAAAATTAAAAGAGAGGGTGTTGGGCTGGGAGTTGGCAACAAACCGATTGTGAAACTTTTGATACCGAACAAAAGTTATTTATAATGTTTTCAAGGATTGCATAGAAACAAATAGTGGAACATACATAGGTACTTGTTACCCAGGAGGAGCAACGGGTTTCTATGAATGACGCAAAAGAATATCAATGAAAACGAACTCTCAAACCCGAATTCAATTCATAACCCCGATGCATGCGACGACGACGATGACGATGAGGATGCACACAAAAGATACAACCAAGGATTTATATGAATGGAAATAATGGAATCAAGGAATGGCGCGTCCGGCTGGTGGATGATTTGGTTGCATTTCACCCTTACAATCCTCTTGAACTTTTGGCCTAGATTTTCACAAAATTATGAATAGAGGATACAAATATTGTATATGTATGTCCTTGTTGTCAGACAAACCATAAAGAGCCTCGATATGCAGGCAGACATGAAGTAGATTGGATTGGAGCAAGGAGAGAGAGAGAGGATGCAAAGATATTTTTGGATTCAATTAATTATTTAAAATAAGTACAAAGGAGTTATGTACATATAATAAAAATGACTGTGGACTTGGATAATGCATGGAAATGTTATGCAAACAACATTTTTTCTTCATCTCAAGGATACTTTTGGTTTTATTAGAGAACAAAGTAAAAATGGTATTTTGAAAAGAGCTAAAGCCATATAC
This sequence comes from Syrphus vitripennis, assembly GCA_958431115.1. Taxonomy (NCBI): domain Eukaryota; kingdom Metazoa; phylum Arthropoda; class Insecta; order Diptera; family Syrphidae; genus Syrphus; species Syrphus vitripennis. The sequence goes on from OY288110.1 coordinate 31,325,863, forward strand.
AAGATACAACAGCTATTGAAGTCAAGGTGGAAATCTATTTATATATCATAACATGATGATTTGAATTCATTTTATCCATTTATAAGTTTTAAAATTATTAAACTAATGATTTTTGTTTGGAAAATAAATAGTTGATTTCAATGGTTTTTATCATATTGATATGTTTTACGAGTATTTAGGATCATAGAAAGTTCACGGAAGATCTAAATAGACCTACTTACTCAAGAGTAGCAGCCAAAGATTATCCAGGCAGGAGGTACATTCCGATTCCACACCAGAATACATTCATATGTAATAAAGTTTCTTAGAACATTTTACAGAAAAATTTCATCGAAATCGTTTAAGCTGTTTTCGAGACAAACTAGTTTTGACAGTTATTTTTAGAGCTTAAATAAAATCAATTTACATCTAGAAAATTACGTAAGAACCTTAAGTTCCAGATCTGCAGGAAGTAGCTTCAGTTGTTAACTAGACAGACATACGGAATTGGGAGACTCATTTTTTTTGAGTTCTCTATAACCGTAATTTATGGTCTGATTAATAAATCTACATAGTTCTATGCGCAATTCCTAAACGCAACATTTGCAAAGCAAAACACATGCAAAGCAAATGAAAAATGCAGTTGAAATGTCAGAAGCATAATATGTTTGCGCAAGATATTTTTGACATTTGCACAAATCTGTTTGCATTTGCTCATGAAAATAAAATCTACTACATTTAGGGACAACCTGCTTGGCAGGGATGTTTACGTTTGAATTTAGGAATTTGCCCTAAAGTCGAAATTTGCGAAAAGTCGGAAGTAAAAAGAACGAAACCAGCCTTGAACCGATGTTTCTTTTTTTTTTGGCTGCAGGGCGTTGTTCATATATTGGTATAGAAATTCGGTTGTTAGCAATTCAACCCGAATTTGAAACTCGTGTTAAAGTAAATTCAGTTTTTATTTCTTATTGTTATTTCTTACCCATTTAATTCACCCCCGTCCTCTATAGGTAGTCATAGTCCCTTGGTTGCGTGTCAATTATTAAAAAAAATAAAAACTACCTCATAAGAAATGATGGGTTGGGAACCTAAAACCTGTGCAACACACTTTTGACAACAAAAACTTTTTCAAACTCATATTCTCATGTGTCCCTCCAGAGGTATTCGAAACACCAATCTAATAGATACTTGAAAAACAAACTTCACATCCCAGAAAACATTATAAACCTGTACCTATATAACCTCGTTAATGGTATAGCCATACCAATAACAACTGACCCATAAACAAAAAAATATTAAATAAAAATCAATAAAATATCCATCCTCAATTATTATTATCATCATCATCAGATACATTTATAAGTGTGAAGATAACTTTTCTATGTACATTTAAGTATCTACTTTATTATAGATAGATAACAAACACAATTCAATCTACCAAACAACCCATTTACCCTTCTCTCCATTCACCCCATCAAACTTTTGGGATGGTTTGGTTCGACAATGACGTCAGTGAGTAAAGAAAAAAAAATTCAAAATCTTTTTTTATCACAACTTAATTGAATCTTTATGCTCGACCCAATACCTAAACCCATATACAATGAGTTCCAACCCAAAAGTTTTAAAACAAGGTCACCTCTGCTTAAATCACAACATTAACAATTTAATTCAAAACAAAAAATCAATTAGTCCACAATTTAAACATCAAACATTTTTCCAGGTCTTCATCTTCTACATCCTCTCATTTCTATAGGTAGGTCGTTCGTTTAAAGTTTGAGATTTCTATTTCTATATTCGGTGGTATAGGGCAAATCTATATTGAAGCCTTTCTATCATCATTGTTCGCTGGAAGAGAAGAAGACCAGAGACTTTATTTTCTTTGAAGCTATAAATAGAAACTTCTCTGCTGTAAATGTATATCCTTAGCAAGTTTTTTTTTTTTTAGCTGTTATCCTAATAGAGCACCTTTCTTCGTTCTTTATCTCCCATCGATCCAAAAATATACCATCCATCCAAACAGTTTTGGTGTGTTCTAAAAATAGATTTCCAACCCCTAACGGATGGGGAGGGAGTCGGGACTGACGAAATCGAACACCCTCAAACGTAACTGAACCATCCCTGTTCGTATATGTATCCTCAACCAGCCTTCGAATGTTATCTATCTCTCTGCAGGAAAATGTGGGTCAGGGATGGCATGTTTGTGCAGCGTTTACATGGGGTACATGACCTCGCTGTCGCTGTTGTACATAAAAGTTGGTATATCTACCCCAAAACGAACTCTCCACATTCCACACAAACGAAATAAATGAATGAATGAATGAATACACTCTCAATATAAATATACCCTGTCCCCAGGAGACTCCCATCAGGGGTAAGTTTTGATATAGGTACTGAGTAAATAAAGGTCTGATAACGGGTGGCACCGGGGAGTCCTTGTTCCACCTCAAGTTGGGGCAGAATCGCTTAATCTGAATTCAGTTCGATGCCAGGCAAAAAATGCAACGGCAATGACGTCATTGGCAACGGCAACAATCAAACTAGGTCAAAGAATGAGGGTGGTGGCTGCGCCTGTCGTCGCTGTCGCTGTCGGTCTTCGGTAGTCTTTTGTCGTGAATGAAAACAGGACCTCCATCTTCATTCTTGTTGTTCTTCGATGTTCTTCTTGGAAGAAGGGTGTACGTGACTTGTGGCATACCCACAAATGGAGGCAATGCCAGGAACTCATCCCGGATATGAGCCCCAGTATTAGCACCATCACCATCACCAATAGCAACCCTCAACTTTCATTGAGTTTTTAGGTTGAAAATAAAAAAAATAAAAATAATCAAATAAAATCTATTTTAAGCTCATTTGAGTTCTGTATACTTTTCGCACATCTTGAAAATCTACAGTCAAGGACTCAGAATAGCACAATCATCATCAGCATTTATATTTGAGAGCTCTGCTAGATTCCACTTTTTTCTTCTTCTTTTTGTTTGCTCCTGGATTCTTTTGAATTTTGGTGTTTATTTTCAAAAGCGGAATTCAGGATAAAGTTTTATATTTCATGTCAAGTGTTTGTTTCATCAAATAGAGGTGGCAATGAAACGAGGGTGGGTGAGGGTGGTGTGGGGTTTTAGATGATTATTGTGTTGAATGGTAGGTACCAATATAGATAATCTTCTTTGCTTTTGATTTTTTTTTTCGAATGCCACCTTACGTTATATGTACAAGCAGAGCTCTCATTGTATATAAATGAGATTTAGAAAATAATAGATGGAGGTGTTCATTTGACAACTTCGAATGAATAATGAAGTTATAAAATTGTTTAGGTAATTTGATTATTTGGATATTTCATAAAGTTTCAAATTATATGCTTAATTAGTTTACTTGGCAAAAATATTTGCAGGGGTTATTAGAGGGAGATATTGATTGTTTTCAATCAAACACCCCATTGCTATTTAAGTTTATGTATAGAGTTACTTAACTACGTTTGAAAAGACTCTTCTACTTCCGTTGTTATTAGTTTTACAGTTTTAGTTTTAAAAGTCAGGTGAGGAGTTTATGAAGTAGGTACAATAGTGGTTTATTTTTACTTGCGACTGTAGACGCTTAAAAAAATCGAACTCGAGGTATTGTACAATGTACAACCTTTACATTACCATTATACGTGCATAATCGTAAGTGTATGCACCTACAACCTATAGCCTAAACTTCTGAAGAGATTTTCTTTTAACTTCGAATTTAAATAGAGTGTGTGAAGTTAGAACCCTCTTTGTTGAATTAGTCATTTTTGAAAGTTGTTCCAGGTTGTTTCCAGTTTGTTCAGATTGTTCACATTTTGTTTTTGAAAAATATTGAAAAATGGCGGTTTTAGACTCAAAAACATTAAAAAAAAACATCTTTAAAAAAATCAAACTGGACCTTCGTTTTCAAAAGTCAAAAATCCGAAAGTTTTTCTGAGTCAAACCTCTAACATCATTTTCAATTAAGAAGAAACTTTGATTTCTAAAAAGCTGAAACATAATAAAGATATCGTAAAAAAAATTATATTTTTTTGTTTGCGTACGTTTTTTTTTCAATGTATATTAATTTTTGTATTTCTTTTTGATATTTTGAATAATTGAATTGGGGAGAATTTAAAAAAATGTATTTATTTCTATCAAAATTTTATGTTCTTTTTTTTTAGTTCGTGAACAGACTATTTTTAAGAAGAGCTTAACGATATTCTGGGATTTTGAATTTGAAAAAATGGATATATTTTATTAGTGCAAATATTTGAAGGGTAAAATATTTTATTTTATTTGTTTTGTTTATGATTCTGACTAACATTAAGTTATTACGATAGTATTTTAATTTTTTTGAGTTGTTCTTATTAATTCTTGCAATTGTTTCTTTTTTGAAAGTTTAATATTGTGAAAATAGTTTTTTGCAGTTAAATCTTTCTTTATAGAAAAATTTTGAGTGAAATTTTTTTTAATGGAAATTGGATCCAAAGAATAGGAATTTCAAATTTTTGAACAAAATTTTCACTATCCGTTAGACTTATAATTATGTTTTTTTTTTCTAATTTTTGATAGAATTTTTCAACTTTAAAATTAAAGTTTACATTCATTTCTTTCAAAATTAAAAAAACTTAATGAATAAATAAAAAATAATATTTGCTAAGCCTACAATCAAATATTCAAGATTAATGGTGATAGAAAAAAAAATTGAATATTGGGAAGCTATTTTTTGAATTAAAAAAAATGTTTCTAAAACCATATCTTTAAAAATCTACATTTTAAAACATCAGTGTTTTCAAACAATGGTAGGAATACTTTTCAGAATTGGAAAAAAAAGTTTGAATTTTTTCGACACCCACTTGCCAAGTGAATTAGAAAATTCATTAAATATTTTTTCTTTTTAAAATTTTGAGAATTGAGTTTTGGCCTTGAAATAGGCCATGATTGTTTTCTAATATTTTTTCCGTTTTAAGTAATTTTGGTCAGAAAAATTGTTAAAAAATGCGAAACTTCTCAATTATACTGTACTTAAGTAACGATTTCGGCACTTCAGAAAATTTTAAAACATTATTCAAAAACCGTTTAAATTGGACCATTAGTTTTGGTTTGAGGCGTAAATATCGAGCCCTAACCACCAAATTATCGTTAGCGACAAAATCAAATTTTACTGCTGCTCACTGATGCCTAAAGTTAGCATTGGATTTATTAACAATACCTCTATCAAAGCAGTACAATTATAGGGGCCTTATTGCTTTTCTTTTTTTTGTCTTTTTCAAATGTCATATACGATCAAATTACGGTAATTGATCGATATGTTTGAAACTTAAATTTTTGGGTTAATGCTATGGTCAAAGTGAGGCATTTTATTTGGAACACATTTATAGGATATGATTTTTTTCCAAAGTTGTATGAAAATATATTTCGGATTCTTTTTCTCCGTAACAAAAATCATTACCAATTATGGAAGAACTATGCATGTAAGGCTTTATAAAGTTGAGTCCCGTTTTTTTAAAGTACCTATAACAACTATCTAGTTTCCACGATGTAAGATACATAAATAATATTTTTTTCAAATTTTGAAACAAGTAAGTTGTTTCCTCTTTGACATAATCTTAAGTAGTTAGTTAGGTTGCAGGTTATATTTCTTAAAAATTTAAGTATATTTCAAAAGGTTTTAATTATATTTCATACTTATTTCGCCATTTGATAGCAACGAACCTGACTTCCGTTGCAAGTTGAAATTATGTATGTCATTTTGTGTCCGAAATTGGCAATCTTATTGAACACCCTCCCACCATTTTATGGACAAACAGTACGCCTTTTAAAAGGAACTCAATGTTCACGACAACGATCAACGCTCATACCATTAAGCAAGTCGAACCATGACGATCAATAAAAATGTATGTATTTTACTACAGGGTGCTCACAAATTTGTCACTGGAATTTCTCGTTTGGCCAACTATGGCAGGTAAGGTTGCTCAAATCGGTTTTCGTTAATTGTTTTCAAACGACCAAGATGACTACAACGATGATGACGACGACGACGACGACAAGCTCCGACCGGAGCTGTGCGATATTCAACGAGCATCGAAAACGAACCCGCATCTCCTATAAGAAGTATTGAATACACAACAGGTACCTACCTATAAACTCGCCATTTCAAACCTGTGTCATGAACAAGCAATGTGTTGTCGCCTTAAGCGGACAACGACTATCACAACGACTACACGATGCCGGCCGCACAAACGATCAGCATTTTGTCATTCAGCACATCCGGTCGTAATCGCTTATAAGCACTTGCTGCTAAATTTAGTCGCCATAATTATTTTAGTTTTTTTTTTTTCATTTTATTTTTGGCAAGCCGTTAAGGTAAAACGTTGTTATTTATTTTTTTTTTAATTTTATTTCTTAAGTTTGTCAATGAAAGTTGGCGGCAGTTTTCAGGTGTGCGATGCACGATACGTCGCGTTCGTAACCACGCTGCTGGCTGGCTGTAGTACACCGCCGCCGTCGCCGCACTTCACCGCGCATCATGGTAGCGGTTCATTCAAATTAATTTTGTTTTATTCTCGAAACAACACCCCAACACTTTGGGAATGCAAGCATTACAGTGGGACGGATATGGATGCCAAAATCGAATCGAAACCTCATTAAAGTTTAAAGTTTATTAATCAAGTGGTTGGCGGACGTTTGCCGGCCGTCAACGCAGCCTACCCATTGACTTGACATAATTGAATTGGGCTATTGAAATAAAATCGATATGAGACGATTTAGATAATTTGGTATGAATGCATTTCTAAAGATTGATACCATTATAATAGGCTATAGTATGGACGCACAAGTGAACGCATTAAAATAACATTAAGTAAAAAAAAATGAAAAAAAAAATTAATATACTTTTCCCGAAGGTTTTTGGTGTTCTGAATCAATAAATCTAATGACTTCAGATTTTCGAGATTTTTCAATATATTAAATAAATAAAGTGCATTCGCACTGTTTTAGATGATTCCCCCAAATTGCCTTCCATATTGCACAACTTTCCATATATTGAGGCAATTTCAAATCAGCATTCCCGCCCGTCCTAGGTAATAGGTAGCTTTGAGCAAGATAGTTTTCTTTTACTATAGCTGAAAGTTTAGTCGGACGGCTTCAAAAAAGCCATAGTCGTTGACTATCCGAAGAAAAGAAAGGAAACACCTTAAAGCTCGCATCGCAGCAACTCCAGCAGTAAGGAAGAAACGGAAGGAAGTTCACTGTAGTGTGCGGAGTGATAACCAAATCAACGCTTTGGCTACAGAAGCAGAAGGGGCTGCAAGTAGGTGTGACAGTATGAGCATCATCAGGAGGTTACAATTGTCCAGAGCTCTAAACAACACCAGGTAGGGGCAATAGACGGATCACTGCTACTTTCGAACGAGAAACAGCTCAAAAGGTGGAAGGAGGACCTTTCTGCGGTTTTAAATCGCGTTTTCGCCAGTGAACGCCTAATAATACGACCGGAGTAGCAATTACCTGAATACGCAGGTACACCCCAGTAAAGAAGGTACTGCAATCAACGCACTGAAGAGCAAAAAGGAATTGGACTTGACGGTATACCCTACCCACAGAGCTCTTACGAGCTGCACCAACAACATCGAGCAAGCTATCTACAGCAGAGCTTTTCTGATAAGTGCAAAAAGTGAATGATTTTCAAGCTCTTAAATAAATGAGGGAACAGGCAGGACTCCGCCTGAAACGAAAATATTTTTGGCCCAATAGACAGGCAATTTCAGAATTTTCAGGCACCTCAAAAACCTTGGAGAAATAATTAAAATAGAAAGAAAAATATTTTAAAAACTAATATTACGGAAAATTATCGTAAAATAATAACAAAAGAATTTTTTTTTTAATTTTAGAAATACTTAAAATAAAATAAAATTGGTGAGAAATTCTGTATCGTATGTTTTAACTGTCAATTTTGAAAATGTTTTATGCAAAGGCAAAATCAACTCTCCATTTTTGGTTTAGGTCAGATTGACTCTTGTTGGTACTACTTTTTTTACTAACAATAATTCAGGTGTTTCTTCAAATTGAAATAACATTAGGCTTCGCTACGATCAATCTTCCCTGGGTCCTAGATGTGCAAAGTTGAGTTTGCTCAAATGTTGGCCAAAGTTTCAATATTTATTATTTATTTAAAGGGAGAAAATAGTTGAAGCAAATATTGTCTTTTTTATCCACAGCTGAAAAAAAAAACATATCCGTTTGAAATAAAAGGATTTTATTATTCGCGATTTCTTCGATGACTCTATATAGACGTTATCAGATGTCTCATAGATAATAGTCATTCATTCTCTTTAGAAAAGATTCTATTTGATTCATTTTTGCACAAGAGATAACAGTTGTCCTGTTTACCTTTCTCATAGAACTTGCATAAATTTACTAAGTAAAAATTGCCTACCACCAATATGGTAAAAGCAACAAACAAAGCAACATGATAATAAGGCGCTTCTTCAATTTCCTATATATCTACGATAAGAAAAATCTAAACCAATATTTTGTATTATCTTTTTTTTTTTTTTTTTGGTAAACAATTGCACGGATATTATAATACTTCTTGATTATAAATGTTCAATGTGCTTATGTTTATATTTCCTCAAGAAAATATTTGCCTCAGTATTAAAATGTAAATATTATGACTTTGAGTTTAGTTGGTTTTTCTTTTTTTCTTTTTGTAGTGGTTGCAATCATTGAGGATAAAATTATCATTGGTGCGCTTTCTGCTTAGAGCCAAGCAAATATTTTTGTGCCTGATTAAAATTTTAGCAACAAAGACTCGATTCATTTCGTATAAACACGCGCAGCGCCAACGCCAGCCGCTAATGTTTACGGGGTAAGTTATTGTAAATAACAAAATGTAGGGTTACCATATTCCTATTGGATTGAAGATTTGAGTTTGTAATGTTTTGAGATTTTTGTTCATTTGAAGAAGTTTTTGAAAAATGAATTACTATCGTGAAGGCTGCATATGATGGATGCAAATGTCATGTTGTGCATAAAGAAAGTTGTCAGAGGAGTTTTTTTGTTTTTTTTTTTATAATTTGCGCGCGCTCAAGGGGATTTTTTGGTGTACCCTTTTATATGTTCAACACAGCGCGGGCGTGAAGGATAGGTTAGGATGGGAAGGGAAGGGAAAGGTATATGGAAAGGTGTGCGGCGCGAGGTACTGAGACTGAAGGTGGTGGTTGTCTCAGATTTTATCTCCAGGGTTGGCGGCTGGACTAAAGCGGAGAAATGCCGTGTCTTATATCTATGTCCCTTTATAATTCACATTATTTTGTTCGTTGTCATATTTGTTGGGCATACTAGAATTTACTCAATCACAAGTTGTTAGTGTTACGTCTGAACAACATGTAATGAGTAAACCAGCGGTCCAAAAATGATCAATGATAATGGAATAAATACATGACATAGAACTACGGCAGGGATCAAACCTGTGACCATGAGGTTGACAGGCGACCACGCAAACCATCGCGCCACGACCAACCCCCAACCCCCTAAAATCCTAAAAGGGGTTAGGCAAAGATTGTATACTGTCACCAATATTATTTCTGTTGGTGATTATTGATATGCTTTGTCGACGGGAAGCGGAGAAATTCAGTGGACTCTGCAATCATTCCTCAAACACAGCAAAAACTCAATAAGCTTAAAGAGCAAGCTACGACTGATCCATTCAAATGTTGAATCCGTGTTTTTTTTTGTATCGATGCAACACTTGAAAAGTGACGAAAGAAAGTAGTAGTGGATCCCACACGCTTTGAAAGTGCAACGAGTGCATTGCGGGCAATGCAATGGAACAGTTTTAGGTAGACAGGCAGACAAACGGGCCGGCCTAGAAGCATTTGGAGCAGAACGATAGAATAGGAAACACCAAAACTGGGGAAATTTTGTCCCGTAAGAGTAGTTGGGGTAAGCAAATTGTAAGGAAGCTAAACGAGCTTTTCTTTTAATAATAAATTAAATTAAAATTATCGACCAATTTTTAAAGACACCCAATTGGCAACCCTGTCCATATGCCGCAAACGTGCCACTGCTCTTACGCAAAATAACATCCCAACTATATACAACAGCAAAAAAAAAAAGAAGGTTAATGTTTCCATAAAACCTAATTGTTTGCACTGTATAAATAATGAAGGTTAAGTTACAATATTTTGCAAAGGGAATGCGAGCAAATGAGCTGATTTTATTGCTTTTCACCTCTTTAAGGAAGAATATTGTGAAAAATTACAATAAGTGGACATTTAGATTTTTAGGTTGATGTCTTCATAATATTATGATTGATGTTATCTTGTTATTTGTTATCTTAAAATTTTGTCTTAGTGCGAGAAAAATATTTATACTTTAGTCAAAACAAAAATCATTTAAGTAAATTAAAAAAATATTAGATAAGAGTTTTAAAAATGTGAAGGATTCAAAATTATTGTTTTTTACTTGGCGATACATTGATACATTACTGAACTGTAGTAAGATGTTCCGTATAAAAAATAATTCATTTTCTTCAAAATTTCAAAATGGAGAAAGAGGATGCCCCAAACGTTTTTTCGTCAAAATTTCGTCAAAAAAGACCAGAACATCCTCAAGATGCTGCGCAGACATTTATTTACGAACGTTTGCTGATTTCTGGTGACAACGGTTGTGACTTTCAAAGTGCTGCACTCATTAAAAAAAAACGGATTCAACATTGGACCTTTAACCTGATAAAGTTGTTTCTCAATATTTTTCATAGTATCCCAGATGCAGCCTTTGCTTTCCCGATTCGACAATTAATTTCTAGATCAGTTCCACCGTCAGTAGAGACAATACTTTCTACTTGTTGTCTAGAAATATTTACTTGAGCAGATGAGGAAGCTCCAAGACTGATACTTTTTGTTTTTGCCATGTTGATCTCTAGCCCAAAGATTTCAGTTCAGCTTCTCTCTCTGATTTGATGGATTCCACGATCCCACGTAGTCAAGGTGTTTGAGGTATGATTACAGAGTCCAATGAATTTGTCCATTTCCAATCAACAAGGATGTTTGTTGATATTGGTAATATTGCCTAATCTCACTTTGGATTTCAAATTTCTCTATCATCGTTATGAAGAACGTGACAAACATGACGTTTCTGAAGATTTTTGACGATATCTTGAGATGATGTGGGTCATTGAATTTTTACAAATGGTGGAATATGATGTATGACCACTACTAGGTCACATCAAAATTAAACAAAGTTGATATTTGTAGCAGTCTCTTAAGACGAACAAAATACGATCGCACATAGAAGCAAGTACGTGCAAGTGCAACCCAGTAGTTTATTTTATTTTTTGTCACATTTTTTTTCTTTGGTAACCAAGCGCATCCCTTCTCCCAATCGAGAGCCCAGTACTAACTAAATACATTCGATAGCTTTTGGCTGTCTTTAAATTTTCCCAGAGAATAAGTTTTCATGATTGTCCTTGACCTTTATAAAAATTTCGAAGTTTGAAATTCTCTCACTCACTCAATCACTAAGCCAAACAAAACTACACACACAGCCACATTAATATATTGTTCACGGATATAAAATCACCACCATGACACTTCCTTAAAACACATCTCCAATACACCACAATTGCATACAGAATATATGAATGGAGCCTGCTCCATTTTGTGCACTTCCCTTAACTTGGCTTTGCTGATTATGCTTTGGCATTGGAATCATGGCTTTAGAGCCAGCCATTTTCCAAAGGGTCTCTCGTCCTGGTGCTGCTCCATGATGAAGCAAAGCGTGTTTTCTGTCGTTGATGTCTGCGTCCTTCTCTCAAATACTTTGAACTGAAAACACATCACATCCTCATCAACATTTTTACTCGCAATAAAAATAACTATAAGCAAAAAGAAGAAAAAAAAAAAATTGCGAGGCAAAAAATATGGCAAAGGAAAATAGTGCGTAGGTGTCTGAGGTGGAGCCTCTTTGTATCGCTTCCAACCCGGAATGAAGGATATTTTGATGTTGTTGTTGTATATGTATTCAATTTCTTCGTCCCACTCATTTCAATGTCAATGTCTAGGTCACGCCTGCTTGGCAATAAACCAACAACAAATATCCTGAAAGCAAACTCTGGCAAAAAGGACTAATATATAGTTTCTACGATGCTATCGTATAGATTGTTCCTCCTCATTCCTTCGGCTTCAAATGATACGGTCGGTGGGCATTGCGGCAAGGCACAGCCGGAAATGCATTGAATCTTGGCGGGAATGCTTGTTTTCAGTGGAAATAGCCCAAATTGCGTAGGTGATGTAGCGAGGGCTTTTTGATTATGCGGGGGCTAAATCCTCCGTCCCAAATATTTGGTTCTTCCCATTTTGAGGGCCGATACCTTAATTTGTTACCCTGATCCTGCTTTTTTTTTTTGTTCAAATTGCTTCGAAGCAAGTCCTTGATTGGTTATTTTAAAGTAAAGAAGAAATGGCGGATGTGGTTATTTTAGTTTTATTTTCCCAATGACCTTCAAAGTGAGTAATATATGGATTCGATATATCTAATAGCTATTGTATAGGGAGTGTTAATTGTTTTTTGTTTTTAATTTTTTTGTTCAATATCTGACTGCGTTTGGGTTGGGTCTGCAGTGAGTCGATAATAACTAAGGGTTTTCAAAAAAAAGGGTAGGTAAGGTTTGTTTAACAATTGTTTGTTTACAAAAATTCTTTCATTTAATTAGAAAATGTGTCATAGTTGAATGCATTTTCAGAAACATTTATTATTCGTGAATGTTTAAGTATCTAAATATGTATCTACTCCGGTCCTGCATTTAGTATTTGTTGATTTGCTTACATTTTCAGTTAAAAAAGCACCAAATTATGTATGTACAAAGGAAAAGGTAAGTGAAAAATTGTATGGGTCTACCCTTTGGACTCCGTTTGGAATAAATATTTATATGACATTAAAAAACACAATATTTAAAACAACTACCGGAACACCTTCAATATAAAGCTTTTTGATAAGCCTAGTTTTTCAAATCAAGTTTTTCTAGAAATTTGTTTCTGAAAAATTATTTTCCAAACTCAAATCAAAGTTTTGGAGAAAAAAATATTTGTTTTGAATATTCAATGCTGTTATCAATTTAAAATCAAACTCTGCAAACTATAGATGTTCTAAGCATGTACTGTACACTTTTGAAGATATGCAGTAAAAATTATCTTATAGAACTTCGTTGAAAAAATGAAGAAATGAAAGACAATAAAAGTTTCTTATTCGAAGTATTTGATTGTATAATTTTTTTTAAATGGACGTTCTAAATGGTTTACAGGAATATCAGGTGTACCACAAGGGAGCCAACTAGGTTCGTTATTATTTCTTTTATTTATTAAACTCTTTCTGCTGTTTTAGGTTACTCTCTGCTGCTTTTAATTCATGCCGATGGCGTGAAAATATTCCCAAAAATTCACTCAATAGGTAAATGTGATTTTTTACAGGAATGTCAAACATTTTGGGAATGGTGCAATACTAATGGTCTTTTTTTAAATATTAAATATTGACAATATTGAAGTCAAGTGACAATTCATTAATAATTGCATTTTTAAATCAAGTTTTTAAAGCCATTAATTTGAAAAAAAAAATTATTTTAAACTTAAATATTTGAATTTTATTTTTGAAATGTGCCCCTTCCATCTAAAAGGGGGAAATATAGGGTCGAGACCGATCCACTGATATACGTATATCTATCAATGGTAAAGTGCATACCATTTTGGAAACCTTTTCTATTATATCTTCAGAACCGTTAGTCTTACAACAAAAATTAAATTTCATAAAACTGTGATCATGATACGTTTTGCCTTTTAACTCAAAATAAAGAGGTTATGAGTAAGAATAAACGAACGTTTCCAAAAAAAATTAAATTCAAGAGTTACAAAAAAATGTATTTTTCATAAACTTTTTGCTAAAGCAACTTCCCGTTGGGGAATTTTATCCGCAATTTTTAAATTTTGCCCACGTTCAATGTAATTTTTTCGTATCAAACTGCAATCATATAAATCCCTTTACGGTCAAAGTGTATTTAGCCCAAATGTTTGTGATAAAACTGTTGCCTGGCATTAAGTTTTTTGATAGCCGCTATGAGATAGGTAAACTTACGATCGCTTCCCGTATTATCAAGTTTACCGAAATCTGATGAATAATATATGTAGATAGAAAGATACTTATCATCGCATTATTATGTCTGATTGGAATTTCAAGTTATAAAGCAGTATTTGTTTTGTACCTTATTCTAAGCTAAAATAATGCTTCAAAATATTTAACGACAAAAACTTTGGGTATGGAATTATTGGTACATTTAGTGTAGCAATTTTCAAATCCTCAAACGCGTTTTTTGGGTATGAAAATTGGTATGCTGCAATTAAAAATAAAAACTGGATTTTTTTTCGAAAAAAAATCATTCACAGTAAAACATGGGGTTTCGTTAATTCAAGTATCTTTTCTGGTAGAGTATATAATCGTGTGTGGAACAATTAAAATTATCAGTTTGCCATCTGCATTCAACCTCCAAGCAATTTTTTTTTTAATTTCAAAATGAAACTTCAAACTGTTTTAATGGTAAGGAAGTCTGTCATATTCTAATTTTGATTAACTCAAACAATGTATACATATTTATAAACATCTTTATAGATAACTCTCCTGAGTACTGTTGCTATAGGCTCTCAAGGAATAATTTTAAAAACTTTATTAAAAAAGAAGCTGTCATTAATTCCATCGTTTGGACGACCATCAAATACTTCAGGAAATAAAGGAAGCTCCAATGGACTCATATCTCCACAAGCTGGACAAACAGATCAAGCAATTAGCGGAATAAGCCCTCTCAGTGAATCAATACAGCCTGATTTTATTGATGAAGCAGCACTTGTGGAACAAGTTCATCCAATTCCTGCATCAGTGGCAACGTATTCATATAGCCCAGAATTTCGAACTCCATCACTTTATTACAGAGAATCGGGACGGCCGGTTGTAGTTCGGACAGTTTATGAGTATGTGGAAGCACCAAGAGCTAATTTAGGACCTCTGGGTGGAATAGCCAGTTCTATACCCGGACTGGGTGGAATTGTCAACGGTATACCAGGACTTTCAGATCTCTCCGGTAATTTGAAAAACATTTTTAGAAATGCACTAAGAGCCCCAACACGTCCTGTATCAGCACCAGTAACTGCTTCTACCACAACATACATTGCATATCCTCCTTATTAACATTTATGTGAACAAAAATTGTTATAATAATTATTTAGTTTTTTTTGATAAAAATAATTTTTAAAATACAAACATTGAGTTTCATATTCAAAATCGTATAACTTTACTTAGCTACTGGAAAACGGAAATTAATTTACGGCATCTATAAAATGTTTTAAAAATTTTCCAAATATGTAGATATCAGCTAAAAATTATTTTTGCTTGTACAGTGCATACCAACTTCACTCGAATACTAGAATCGTTATTTTATGAATTGCTATATTTTACTCGAAAAAAAAAAATTTCGATGACAAGAAAAACAAAAATCATTTTTCTTTTATTTTCTGATCAAATTTTTTCACAAGAAATTAAGTTTTTTGGTAAATAATGGTATCATAAAAAATGTTTTTGATAACAATAAGAAAAAAAAAGAGGTTGGGTGCGACCCACACTGATAACTTCCCATTTGTGATCTTGAAAACGTAATATTTAGTTTTTTTTTCAAATAACCAAATTTTCTGCGAAACAAACTTTAGCTGTTAAATTCAAACAATCATTATTTTAAGATTGAAAATAAAACAAATAATTATTTAAAGAGACTTACGAAATGCACATATATTACAGAGATTGTTGATGTAGGTATAATTTGTTTCCACGTGACCCAGGAGGTAAACTTCCACGCGTGTTTTTTAACGAGGCCTATTCCTCACCTTTAGTTTGCTCGTGTCTCTTCAATTGGTTTTATAAACTCTGATGAATTTTATGTATTACTGCAAAGCTTATACTATATTACGCAATATTAAAAACAAAAAATTATAATACATATTATAAAAATAAGTTTATAGTTAAATTATAATATTATAAAAATTATTTAATATTTCGGTTCCAGACATTTTAATTGAAAAATTTTAAAAATGAAATATTCACATATGTACATTTAAATGATATTTGGTTTGGTTATTGAATCAAGAGTACTTCAATAATATATCCGCTCTAAAACTAGATATCATCATATTGCGCCTGTTTGTTTTTTTCCTTTAAATTGTTATCATTCCATTTTCATAATGTACAACACATCATAAAACAATTTTAATTTATTATTTATAAGACTGGTATTTGTTTGGGTGTAGTTTTTAAACTTCGAAAAACAATATTTTCCAGTTATTAGTGGAATTTTCTTAGTTCTGTTTAAATTTTTATTTAAAATGTCATTTAAGTATATGTCAAACATATATCCGCTGTACAAAATTTTATTATGCATAAAATTAAATATCAATGGCAAAGTCAATATCATTGCTTGTTCTCAGGATATTCGAGCTGAAATACAATTGTAACTACTTTTCTATATTTTTATAAATTTTTTTTTTAGTTTTTTTGATCTTAAAAAATAACGGTATATTGATTTTTTTTTTCAAATTCGTATCAAATTTGTATGACGTCATAATGTGTCGAATAAAATTTATTTCAAGTCAATAGCATTATTTGTTCGTGAGATATTTGAGCCCAACTAAAATTTTCACTTCTTTTTTAAACTGCTATAGTAAGAAAACAACAGATTGAATATTATCTGTAAAACAAAATTTATTTCAAGTCCATATCTCTACTCGTTATTGAGATATCGACGACGAAAAATGGTACCAGAACGTACGGACGTACGGACGTACGAACGTACGTACACACGCCACACAGACATCTCTCTAAAAATGATTGATATAGGCTCTAGGGACCTTGAAACGTCGAGAAATGTCAAAAATTTCAATTTGACAAATCGGACCGATTACAATAACTCCCTATGGGAAGTTAATAAGTATGCCAGTCTATAGTCGCAAATGTAATACATTTGGGACGAATTATTGCAATAAAATGTATTTTAAGGATTTTGGGTCAAAAACTTACAAAAGTATTTCTGAAAAATATGAAGAAAACATAAAATTTTATATTTGAAAACAAAACTAAAAATTGTATCTGATGTATCACAAAACTAAGATTTTTTAAATTTGTTTTTCAAAAATCTTTAAAGCGTTATTTTTTGTATATGTTAATAAACATTAAAAAATTAAATTTTAAAAAATATCTACGCATTTTCAAAATATTGAGTGTATTTTTTATTAATCCAAAAAAATTTTGTTTTTAATTTGTATACATACATTTGTTAGTGTAGATCAAGAAGTATGAAAATTTTCAGCCACATTAGTTAAAGTTAGAAATGTTTTTTTAAGCGATTCTTTCCGTACTTTTGCCACCATGTATTCGATGAATTTCAGTTCTAAAAATGTATTCGTGTCTAAAAATTTCTTGGAACTTCTTAAGCGTTTTTTTTAATTTTAATTTTGAAAGTAATCCGTGAAGCCTTTTATGAGTAATTACACTTTATGAAAGTGTTTTGAAAATCATTTTTTAATTAAAACTTAATTTCTTATAAAACCCGCAGGGCCATTTTTTATATAAATAAGTTTTTTGGTGACTGTTATATGAGGGGCTGCACGTTAGTGAAGGTAAAACAAAGTACATGGTGGCATCGAATGCGGGAAGAACAGTTGGTCAAACAATCAAGGTAGCGGAGCACGAATTTGAAGTGGTGCAATCTTTCAAATACCTTGGGTCAATAGTAGCAGCCAATAATAATATAGAAGAAAAAATACGCGGGCGGCTGCTCAATTCCAACAAAGCCTACTATTCTCTGTCAAAGCTCTTCAAATCCAGAAATCTCACCATAACTTCAAAACTGCTGCTGTACAGGACCATAGTCCTGCCAGTACTCACGTATGGATCCGAGACTTGGGTGCTTAGCAAAAGACACTCCGACCTCCTAGCCGCGTTCGACAGAAAAGTCTTAAGGAGAATTGTTGGCTCCATATATGAGGAAGGAAGATTCCGGAGACGGTACAATCATGAATTGTACGCAATCTACCTTGAAGCAGACATAGTGACAAAAATTAGGCTCGGTAGACTCCGGTGGGCTGGGCAACTAGCGCGCATGAGTGAAGAGGAACCGGCTCGGAAAGTCCTTTGTGGTACATTCTATGGTAGACGGCAGCGTGGTAGACCATTATTGCGCTGGAGAGATGGCGGGCGTAGACCAGGACGCCCGAAGCCTTGGGGTGCGCAACTGGATGGCGTCGGCTCAAGACCGGGATAGGTGGAGAGACTTGTTGAAGGAGGCCAGGACCGGACCCCGGTTGTCGAGCCGATGATGATGTTATATAAGGTACTGTTATTTTTGAAACTAAAGTTAATTCTGAGAAATTTTCTCATAAAGTTCCAAGTTTGAAAAAAAAATCACTTTTTTAGTTCGGGCTGTTGGTCCAAGTACATGCAGACAGACCGACAGACAGACAAAATTACATGGTCAACTTTTATTCATTTCCTGTTTTCTTAATGTCATGTCTGAATAATGGTTACGGGTCGTTATTCTGTATTTCAAATTCTATTTGATCAAAATTCTTTACACGGATTGAAAATTCTGTATGAAAATAATTCTGTATTCTCTTATTCTGCTTTCCAAAAACTCTGTATTACAAAATTATGTAAATCCAAAATTCTAGTTTGGTAATGTAAAAAGGTGTGCAATTTTGTCACTATTAAAACAATTTTTTCTTATTCATTTAAGGAATCTTCTAAAACAGAATTTTTTTTTTGCAGAATTTAGAACACAGGATTTTAGATTTAGAGAATTTTAGAACACAGAATTTCGTAAACTGAACTTTTCCACTTCTTTATTTACAGAATTTTAAAATGTAGAATTGTCTAACCCGAATGAACGATTGAAATTGATAGACTACAGCCAGACAGACAGAATTGCGGAACAAACTTGTCCTATAGAACCCAAAAATTGCAAATATTTAAAATAATTACAGCTGATAAAATTATTAAAAAGATTATAAAGATATATTTGTTTTTGCAACTAAACGATATAGATGAGCGAACTTACTAAATTTGTATAAAAACACTTTTCACAGGATTTACTGTTTCATCTATAAAAACTAAAATCAAATTTTTTAACCTTTATCCGGTAACGATTCTTTTTTCTAAAGCTTATAACATTTTTAAAAAGAAAATGTAGTCCATATTGCTTAAGGCTCATTAGCACTATAGCGCCAACTTAAGTGTGCTTTATTCCATATCGATAAATTAAATTAAAAACGTTTTTCGAAAAACTAAGTATTTCAGAAATGATGTCAGGTAACTCTCAATGATTTCACTGTATTAATTCTTATTCAACTAAATCTCAAGGGCTTTCTGTGTTATAACATGAGTTGTATACAACTTTCCAAAACTCATAACATGTTGTCAAACTAATTTCAAATATATATCTTAACATCATTCTGCCACTTGAAAAACGTGTTTTACATTAAAAACTTTCCCAATTACATTCATTAGATTAAAGAAACAAGAATTTTGCAAATGATATTATTGCTAATGTAGAATGTAGATAGCCATAATTTATTTGTAACTATGTATAAAAGCAAAGAAAATTTAACTTAATGCTATCAGTTTATCGATTTTCAACAATCAGTCAACATCTAGAGTATTATAGAGAAAAAAAACCGACAAGATGAAATTTTATATTGCATTATCGGTAAATTACTTTTAAATCTATCTTGTTAAACATTCATATTTATAAAATTATCTGAATTACTTAATTAAATGTTTAGATCACTCTACTTATTTTGGCCACAACAACACAAGGATTCCTCTTAAAGGCAGCTATTAAAAAGAAACTGCCATCGTTGATTCCATCGTCTTTAAGTGGGCTTACATCCTCCCTGACACAAACACAATCTGGATCTTCACTGTCAGATTCTCCATCAGGAACAATATCCAGTTTAAGTGAACAAATAAATAATGAATCCTTCGAGTCATCCTTGAATGAAGATGTCCCACCAATGGTTACCCTTTATCCTTATCCACCACAACATCAAGTCATCTACAGATCAGTCCGTCCAGTTGTTCGTCGGACTGTCTATGTGCAAGCACCACCACCAACAACAACAACTTACAGTGGTGATAGAGCTCTTCCAAGTTTTATTGGCAATTTTCTACCAAATCCATTAACCCAAGCTTTAAGGGGAGTAAAATCAGCCTTAGGGAGTGCTTTTAGGCCACCAGCAAAGTCACCATTGGCATCAGCCTTGCCTGCAGCCCTTGCAGTTCCAGCTCCACAGACTTATTATTTGTACTAAAAACACATCATCATCATTATAAGACATTTAGTTTTAATTGAAGTTGGACTAAAAATGTTAAAGAAGACTAAAATGAACAACTTTGTGTAAATGCTGCGATTTTACGAATAAATTAATATTTTTAAGTTTTCTCGAAAGATTGTGCCAATAAGTTAAGTAAATAAGTAAATAGAGATGTGAGATCACTGAGTTTCTAAGGCTGTTGAAATTTTAGTTTTGTTCTAATTAATGGTGCCTTAAGAGTATAAGGTATTCCTAACTTCTAATTCTCTTTAAAAGTATCACCATGTTATGAAAGATTACCCCAATCAACCAGGAGTTTTTTTGTCTGTTATTTGTCACCAATATTGATGCTCTTTGATTAACAGGAGAATATTAAAATGTATGGCCACGTGGCTCCGCGAAATTGGGCCCCAGGAAATAAGGCCCCAAATAAAAAAAATGAAATAAGGCTCCAAATTGGGGTATTTTTTCATAATGAAATTATGCCCCAATGAAATAAAGCCCCACTAAAATGAAAAAATGTCCCAACTTGTTTTGACTTTGTTTTAGAAAAATTAAATAAAGCCCCAATTTATTTTTTATATAAAAGTTTATTTTTGAAAATGAAATAACAAAACCAAATACTTGGAATGTATACTGTAGAATTTCACTGTTGTGGAACCTGTTGAACCTGTTGAAAAAATCAATTAGTAGCACAATTGAGTGATCTTTTCTCCTCATTTCCTCGTGTAAAGATTGTGTTGAAGACCATCAGGGATGATGGTTTTCAACACAATCTGATTTTTTCATCTGATGGGAGTAACAGAATAGCTGCAAAAAATTGCTCCTTGATGGTTTTCATCATTTTCTCGTCATCTTCTGTAAAAGACAATGTTATTTTAACATTTTTAAACAAATTATGAAATAAGGCATAACTAAGCCCCAAAAACAATTTGAGATTTTATTTCATTGGGGCCTTATTTCATAATGAAATTATACCCCACAAAAAAAAATGAAAAAAGGCCCCAAGAAATGAAATAAGACCCCAAAATTTGAGAAATTTTGTTGTTGTTGTTTTGTGTACTTTCTTTTGGGGCCTTATTTCATTTTTTTTGTGGGGCCTTATTTCCTGGGGCCTAATTTCGCGGAGCCTGGCCACGTAGAACGCTGATAGAATGGACTGATGTCCTGATGAACGGAATGAATCGGTAGGTGGTTCAATTTCTACTTGGTTCCGACAACAAATTTTTTGCCAAAACTTTTTTCACAAATACATTTTTGACGAAATTTTTTGAACACAACCACTTTTTTACGAATAACATTTTTTTCCTGCTAAACTTTTTTTTGCAATTTTTTTTTGACAAAGTTTTTTTCACAATTTGTTTTTTACCAATTTTTATTCTTCTGGTTCAAACAAATTTCTATTTTGTTCAGTCACAATTTTTTTTGACCTGATTTTTTTTTTTAAATTTCTTTTTTACATTTTATTTTTGATATATTTTTTTTCAATCGTTTTTTTTTCTACAATTTATTTTTTGACCAATTTTTATTTTCTCGGTTCAAAAAAATTTCCACTTGGTTCCCTGGCAAACTTCAAAACCCCCGTGCTCGTCTCGCATACAGCCCTACTAGAACTCGTGCAGGAATTGAAATGCTAAACTAAATGTTTGTATTAATTGTTTATAAATGGTTGGATTTCTACCACTGGGCGATAGTAGTAATTTATATTTTAATTATGTATTTGGGTAAATATTTTATCCAAATATACTTTTAGTCGAACCCCCTTTAAGTCAAAGATCTCTCTAACTCGAACACATTCTCTCGATTCTTGGCCTTTTTTCTTTGCCTTTGAGTCGAATTTTTTTCTTTTGCCGAAAAAAAAATAAAAAAAAAATCATTCTCTCTCAAATCGCAACTCTTTATTGTTTTTAATTCTTATTAAAACATCAAGGCAAGCACACAAATGATGATGAGGAAAAAGATGAAGTTGAAATAATAGATGTTGAAATACCAGACAGACATTAAATTGAAAATGCAATTGTGACATTGCAATCTGCAAATGAAATGACATAAGATGTGCCGGATAAAATTCAAGATTGTTTATTTAAAATAGAATATTTTTTAAAAAACACGGCAACTGATGACACGGTAACTGTGACTCAGTCTAAAATTACAAAGTTTTTTAAATAATTTAGTTAAACAAATATTTTTTTTAATATTATGAATTAATGAGCGAAAAAAAGCAAGAAGCTTAGCTTTATTTATTTTATTTATTTATTTATCTATGTTTAATTCAATAAATCAGTAAAAAAAACTCGCTAACTCGAATTTTTCTAAAACTCCATCTAACTCGAACTAGTTTTGATATCCCGTGAAAATTCGACTTAGAGGGAGTTGACTGTATTTTATACTATTTTACTGTAATAACCTATTTTTAACTGCATATCATCATATTTATCACAAATTACTGTCTTGGACATTTTTTTTTAGTGACTCAAACCTGAATCTTGGATCTTAATCCGAATTTTGAATCTGAAATTTAAATCTAAATCATGAATCTGAATCTAGAGTTTGATTCTGACACTTAAATCTGAATTTAACCTTGAGTCGCAATTGGAATTAGAATTTTGAATTTGAATCTTGAATCTTTAGTCTGGATTTAAATTTGAGTCCGAATCTTGAATTTCAAATCTATATTTTGAATTTAAGTCTTTAATCTGAAGTTTGGAGCCGAATTTGAATATTAAATCTTCTATCATGAATCCTGAATCCTGAAACTAAATCTTGAATATGAATCTTGAAGCTGAATGCCCTGAACGAGGTCCCGGGAGCTAATCAGAGTAATCGTTTTATCGGATAAATTAATGGCATCTTAACAAAATTGGAAATTAATGTTTTATTTATTTGAGGTGGAATATTAAATCTAGAAATTAATTTAAACTCGAAACGTGCGTTGACGACGACGAAACAACTATAACAATATGTTGTTATGATTCCTCTTAGTCAGCCAAATTTTCGAAGAATCTGTCATTAACTCTTTTAATAATTTTTTTTAAATATTATTTCTATAGCCTTTGGATAACCCTGTGACAATTTAGAACACCTTTTTAAAAGCACATTAAGTTGGGCACTCTTAGAAAAAGAAATTGTTTTTTTTTTAACTTGTTTTACATTTAAAGGCGTTAACTGATACGAATCTTAAATATTTATGTTTTACTTACTCTTATGATCTACTTTATCCCATCCTTAAATGCCACTTTAGCTAGTATGACCAATTTAAATATTTAAAAACGTCCCTTGTTTGTCTAAATTTCAGCCTTAATTTACAAGTTCATTCTACATAATCTATTATAGGTATTAATGAAAAATACAGTTTTTCAAGCTTTCTTCCAGTGTAAGACAATATTGGGATGAAGAATTAGATTTTTAGTTTCAAACAGTGTTAATATTTTTAGGCTTACTTTCCTCTTTCAACCTGTCTTAAAAACTTTTAGGTTCTAGCTTCTATGTCAGCTAAATAAGATGTCCTTAATTTATTTTCTTTGAAAATCTTCAAGGAATGAGTTAAAAAATAATAAGGTATGAATCAATTGATTACAAACAATTATTTTCATTTGCTAATAGCTTTTTGAAGACCATTCATTTTGTTGATTCGTTTAATTAATTCTCAACTGCTGACGTAATGGTCAGCAGACTATTTTAAGCTGAATTCTATTCCTTGCGTGTCCTTTTCAAAAGTAATATCTATCAATTAAATTAAAATAAAAAAATTGTCGACCAGCTTATGCTGACAAACCCGAACACAACCTAAGCCTATCCCATATCTTCTTTAGCCCACGCCAGGTGAATTACTGTCAGAAATTTTGGATAAAATCGTCTTGAAATTATTCGAATCACACAGAGGGCCAGAAGTGTGTTGCATACATAACATACAATTTTCATTCATGTCCTGTATTGAAAATAAGGGCTGCCGTTCGTTCATTCATGCATTTCGGTCTTGCAAAACTCATATCCTGTGAATGAAAAGTTAGCTTACTTGCTATATGTATACTACGACAAACACACACCAAACCACTCTCACAAACACAAGCTGGTTAGCTTTCTGGGTCATTACGAACTTAGTTGTGCCATCGTGGTATATTCCAGTGCATGGATACATTTTTCCTTTTTTTTTTTCTCTGAATGTGTATAAGTGAGCTTTGCCCTCCATTGCTTGCTGGTTGCTCCCAGCTCCTTAAAGAGCCATATCCTTCTGCCACCCAGTCAGTTAAAACTTCCCCAACTTTGGCGCAGGTGCGGAAACTGCATCATTCACATGTATATCACTTTAAAAGCACACAGTCAGTCATTGGCAAGTTCTAGCTTCAGCTATTCTATCCGAAGAGCAGAAGGTTTATACTCACTCACCAGCCTACTGCCGAGTGTATCCTATAGCACAAGCAGACCAAAATCCTTAAACAAGCTGTTGGCTTGTTTTTTTTTTGTCGAATTTTGAATATTGTTAAAGGCGCGTGAGAAAGTTGAGAACATTTTTATTCATTCTTCCGACTAAATGTGAAGAAGTTTTGCTTCTTTTATTTTTGTGTACATTTTTAACGCGCGCTGGTAAGTCCTGACTCCAAAGAAGAGTAATTCAGACTCAAACTCTTGAACATGTTAAATGTACCTTCGTTCTGGATTGCATCCTCTTGTCAAGTATAATACTGCAACCGTCGTCGTTGTTATCGTTCGTCGTCGTGGTCTTTACTGGTTGGTAATTTATATTCCTTATAAACCACACGTTCTAAAGTATAGTGAAATTTGCTAAGTACGCTCTAGGTTTCTGAATTCCTGAGTGTTAAGTGCTATAGAGAAGTGGTTTTTTGTTCTTTGAAAAACAAAAAAACAAAAAAAAAAAATCAGCTAAACCCAAAACACTTAAAAACGTAGAAAAATAAGAAACAAAAATATAAGACCATAAGAGAATAGAAGAAAAGTTTTTTACAGGAAGTGAAATCATTGCCTAGAAGAAAAGAAATAAATGTAACAAAAAGGACTTCACATCATATAAAAATATATAAAAGAGTGATTGTGATAAAATTGCAGACTGACTGACAAAGATCATCCTTGGGACAAACTTCATCATTTATAAAGACTTGAAAAAGAAACCTCAAAACAAGAAAAGAAAAATTCAAAAGGTGAGTGTCAATTTTAAGAACCTACATATTTTTTTTTTAAGTTGTTAAATATAAATTTAAAAAACATATACATATATACGTATTTAATATAATAAAAAAAAACAAGGTTCACAGAAAAAAAGAACCACAGAAAAAAGAAGGAAAACTATAAGATTTCGCGGTATTGTTTTCATCCAAAAAGAATCTATGTATTAAAACAATGTGGAAAATCTTATTAACCAAATAAAAATAGCTCAAGAAAAAATAAAAATTTGTACATATATTAACTTTACTTTTTATTAATTTATTTATAATTTTGCATTAAGTTTTATGATTTTGTCTAAGTGTAAGCTCTTCTTTTTTTTTGTTGAGTATCCCGTACTTCTGTTTCGATAGAAGTAATTCACACCACATATAAAAGTAACATTTCTTTGACTGTGCCTGACGTTTGCATTTGTGGGGATTCAAATTTAATAACTAAACTTTTAAAAAAATAAGTTTTACCTATTATTGATGTATTTTTAAATATTATTCTTCTTAAAATAATATGAAAATCTTATTTAATTTCAATAAGTTTTTCAAAATCAAATCAATTCGATTTCTATTTAGAAAAATATAGAAAAAAGTCTTAAAAACCTTAATCTGAGAATCCTATTGTTTTTTAAATAGTTTTTTTTGTGCTTTTCCTGTCTCTTTTCAACATTTATTAAAAAAAAAAAAAACAATCGAAAAAAAACGTCAGTTAAAATTAACAAGATTTGAGTGAATGGTGTGGACAAAAATATGTGGATTGATCCAAAAATCCATCACTATAATATTTGCTGATTTTAGAACATTTCAACTTCCAAGGTAAACTTTTAAGTGCATTTCCTCTTCTTAGTAAAAATTACTTCTTATGTCATCTATGGATTTATTAATGAACATTAATTACAAAATATTTAAGAAAAATATTTTAACAGAATAGTTAGCTAAAGAGTAGCATAGAAATAGCATAAGTGCTGTCACTCGTCAGATAAACATATCATCATCAAAATAAACCACTAGCTAACTCCTAATTCCAATCACAGGATTTAAAACAAATTTCAATTAACCAAGGGCCAACGCAATATATTTGGTTAATTAACTTAGGGTTAACTTCGATCTTGCACTGAAAAACTGGGCCTAAGAACAAAAACAAACATCATCTTTAATATTTAGAAGAGTTTTCAGTGATTATGTTTTATAAAGCACTGATGTTTATTATCAGGGTTAGTTTGTTAGCAGTGGATTTAGTTTAATCCATGATTATTCAAACTCGTATATCATCAAATATGATCTTCAACCAACATTTTAATCAAGGAACCTATAATTTGAGGTGTTAATCATGGATTTAACTAATCAACTGATTTTGGTTAATTAGCGCCATTTAACAATGACTTCTAAGATTTTTATCAAAAACATAAATCGCTGTGAACAAACTGGCCTTCATTGTAGTGAAAACAAAATAATTTTTTGATTGATTTCAACATTCAAATTTAATTTTTGAAATGTAGAGATTTGCCGCCCTATTAATTGAAAAAAAAATCTTTTCAAACCTCATTCTCTGGTTAACTAATCAATAGATTATTTTTTTTTTAAACAATCGGAACAGAAAGGAATTGATTTTGCGTTGAGTTCATAAAAATTCCTAATCCAGGGATTATTTAATTAATTTTCCGAACGGTAATTTCACAACTTTAATGTAATTCACTACAAGCAGTGCTGACAATCGGTGCTGATCTCAAGGCAGCCACTCGTTTCGTCTTCACAATTTAGGTTTGGAAAATAAATCAAATATTTCGTTTTTAGTTTTGTTGCATAATGCGTGAAAGGTAGTTTTCAGTAAAATTTGTTACGGTTTCTGAAGCTATTGCCTTTATTCTTCATTTACCGACGATTTTCATAATCTCGACTGTAACCACGACGCTCCCATTCCAATGTTTTATCCTTAGGCTAAACTTGTGGGTTTCGCCCAGTTGCCTCTCGGTTTTGTATTGCTCCATGCCTGAGACCAACTAAATGCAAGTGTCATTGCATTTTTTGAACGCAGAAGTTGTTGCGCCTGCCCTTCTTTTTTTGAACTGGGTTTTCAGGGCATTTTCTTTCTATGTGGCAGTACCACCTTAGTTGGTCATGTTTTTTTTTGTGAAAGATGGTATATTTTTACCAGAAGGCTTCCTCGGATTTGCTTGTTTTTTTTTCACTCTTGCTGCCTGTCATGCGAAATATCTTCATTTTAGCTGCCTTCAATTAAGTCTCTTATTTCTTGAACATTGTCCAACACTGTCAAACGAATACTACCGCCATGGGAACAACTAACGTGCAGAACTATCTTTTCAGCTTTGGGGGCATTTTACAAGATCCTCCGCTATTGATCACAGATTCACAATATTTAAGTTTTTTGCACTCGAGAAGCACTATTACACTCAAATTGAAGTAAGTTAGGTTAGGTAATTGGGCTGACAGTTGATCTTATTACCGTCACACTTAGATCAATGTAGATCTATTGTGATACCCTTATTGAGTAACCTATAACAAGTCCTATGACAGAGCCCATTGGAGGTGTGTGTATAGGAGGTTTCAGCGAGCTATGGCCCGAAAAGTCGAAAGGTACCTACAAGTCAGTTGAATTGAGGAGTTACTTTGTATATGAAAACTATAGTACTCTCATGGTGGAAGTCGAATGGGGCGACATCTAATGTATGCGGGCAACCCTTACTCTTTTCTTTTTGCGGAGAGCTTATGGAGGTTTTAATCGACATTTATTGATATTTTTTGGATGCAATTATCCAAAAAATAGTCTCCTCTTGCTCCTACCACCAATTTTCGACGCTTAAAGACTCACCAAATCGAATTTTACACCTCACATTTTGCAGCGCCACCACCAGGATCGGGGCAACCCTAAAAAAAACTCGCCATGAGAGTACTATAGTTTTCATATACAAAGGGAGTTACTGTCGTCGCATAATCACCTTGGTGAGCAGAGGTTAACCTGTCAAGAATATTCTTGGGTGTGTTCCCCTCTTTACCCCTTCCAGAGTAAATCATCCCTCCCCAGACCCGTAGAGGCAGCGGTCTCATTCAACGTCTGGTGGATGGGTTAGATAGACCAATGGTTGGTGTATTGCTTAGTCAAAAATCGGTTAAGGAGAGTTGAACGCGTCAGGATGTTTTCCATGGGCGTCTTCCCGTCCTTTTCCCCCACATGATAGAACAAGCTGTACACGATTCCTTCAACCAGATCGAGCAGGCGGCACAAGTTCTGGGAATGCGAAAAGAACAGTTGGTCAAACAATCAAGGTAGCGGAGCACGAATTTGAAGTGGTGCAATCCTTTAAACACCTTGCGTCAATAGTAGCAGCCGATAACAATACATAGAAGAAGAAATACGTGGGCGGCTGCTCAATTCTAACAGAGCCTACTACAGTCTGTCAAAGCTCTTCAAATCCAGAAATCTCACCATAACTTCAAAACTGCTGCTGTACAGGAGCATGGTCCTGCCAGTACTCACGTATGGATCCGAGACTTGGGTGATTAGCAAAAAACAATCCGACCTCTTAGCCGCGTTCGAGAGAAAAGTCTTAAGGAGAGTTGTTGGCCCCATATGTGAGGAAGGACGATTCCGGAGACGGTACAATCATGGATTGTACGCAATCTACCTTGAAGCAGACATAGTGACAAAAATTAGGCTCGGTAGACTCCGGTAGGCAGGGCACCTAGCTCGCATGAGTGAAGAGGAACCTGCTCGTAAAGTCCTTTGTGGTACATTTATGGTGGACGGCAGGGTGGACCATGCTTGCGCTGGAGAGAAGGCGTAGACCAGGACGCCCGAAGCCTTGGGGTGCGCAACTGGATGGCGTCGGCTCGAGACCGGGATAGGTGGAGAGACTTCTTGAAGGAGGACAGGACTGGACCCCGGTTGTCGAGCCGATGATGATGATGATGATGAGCAGTTAATACTTCCATATTGAGTTATTGCAGAAAGTCAACATTCTTATTAATTTATCCGCGCTTGAGACCTTACGATTTCAAAAGAATGTGTTCTTGCTTTAATTTTCAAAATCATTTTTTTGTGATTTGCATGTCTTCATTTTCTTACTACTACCACGTCCTCTCTTTTTTCTTTTTTGTGCATTCTTCCATCAAATTTCTGTTTCTATAAACACATTTTGTTTATTTTTAGAACTTTGCAATTCTACTTTTGAATATTTACACAAAAAAAACACATGACATGAGTTTTCATCGTAAAAAAATATGCATAAATGCAGGAGTAGACACCGGTAATTTGCGCTTACGCCATGTGGTGAGCAGCACCACACGACGACGCAGCAGAATGAACAAATACAACAACTTTGGTGTAATTTGGTGCATTTCTAACCGAAACTATGCATTTAACTACTTGCTGTTATGTTTCAAGGATATAAAAATTCACTAAGCATGGAAAAGTTTAGACAATAAGGCATATTGGTTACAATATTTACAAGGTCTTTTTAAAATAAAAACTGAAAATTGTAAATTTTAGGACAGAAGTTGGATAAAAACCTATTTAATATTTAGCATTTTCCTTAAGAATTAGCTGCAGTTAAGATAAGATTTTGTAAAAATAATGCTAGAGATTTTTTTTTTTAATCTGGAAAGAATTTTATTTAAAAGAACAAAAAATGTGAAATTTTATTAAGCATGAAAGAGGATGATATTTTAACCAAATTTCATTCAAACCACTTCGCAGAAAGTCAATATCAATGCAAAATTCAAATAATAGGTGAATACTTTCTTCAATGTTCTTATAAATAATGATTTTCTATTCCTAAAAAAAATATATAAATAAATAAAAATTCAATATTATCAATGGCACCAAAGTGAACCATTAAATGACGTCAAAAGTAAATATACTTTATCGACTTGCTCCAAATATAATAGCAAAAGAGATATAATTTTTATTAAAGATATATTCTCGCTATATGACGTCATACTACCGACCGCCCGTTGGGAGTATAAGAAAACAATAATAGCTTTAGAAAACAGTGTTCGATAATATTTTATTCACTTCTCACTTTTTTTTTTATTTCTTCACTCTTAATTATCGTCTCGGTGTGTTTTGATACAAATTTAATTTAAGTACCATTCAAGTGAAATAATTTCCAGAGGAATATTTTTGTTGAAGAAAATAAAAAAAAAATACTGTTGGTGGTTTCCGCTAATAAAATAGCAGAAGTTCGTTGTTTTTGTTTAGTTTTTTTTGAAAATATTTCAAAATATTTTTTTAAAGATGATTTGATAAATTGGAAGCTGTGAAAACCCATTTGTCTTTCGATTTGGAGAGTATTTATCTGAATGATTATTTACAATGCGGATAATGGGTTTTTGGATATTTTTTTTTTTTTCAATAATTGCTTTATATTTGAGTGCAATTTTGAATTAGCAATGTGTGGGTGGCCGAGAGACTTCGAGGAAATGTTGCAAAATTCTTGAATGAATTATAAGTGTTGGGGGCGGGATAGGAACAGATTTACTATTAAGTCGACCTTAATAAAAATTTTAGGAATTTTGAAAATACTAAACGAAAAATTATAGACTTTGTATGAATTTGGTTTTTTTTTTTTGCTGATCTTGAAAAACAAGAATGGAGGCACAATACAAAGTAATGAGAAAGATGAATGAATTTTCGTAAGCAGTTGTTTGTTGTAAGAATTACATACATACATGTTTGATACTGATTTTTCAATTACATGGCAAAAAATTAAATTATTTTCAGTCATTAAAGGTTCTGTGAAATATTAATCCCTTACTTTTTCAACAATTTTGGCCGTCATTTTGAATTTTATGTATTTTATGACTTAAATCGAATACTCTAGTGAATTTAAAAAATAAATGAAGAAAATTGTTTCCAACAAATTTGATTGAAAAAGTTTTAAATTTTTTTTACTGTATCGTAGCTCATTACAAACCTTCCTTTTACCAGTGAACCATAGAAACCTTCCGTACAAATAAATGAATAACACAAAATGTTTAAGTGGAAAAATATATCAACAACTATTATCTTTATTTCGCACCATATCCATCCAATCCTTCCTTCCAACTAAATCTAAATCATCGGTCGCAGAGTTGTCAACACTCATGCGATCCAATATTTGAGGCCATCAGTGCAATAGTGGCGTAACGCACTTTTTTCAAAAATGAGTTTTTCATGAAAATTGGTCTCTTAATATATCTATTTTAATACAAAAATAGTTTTATGCAGCTATCTACACCCAAAAATAGATGGTACTCAAAAAGATGTTGTTGAATTTTATAGATTTTATAGATTGTGAACATTTGCTTTGGTATACATATTATGGGCAGTGAAAAAGTTCACTAGTATGTTTGGGATGAGTCTACAGCGTCAAAGGGGCCTAAAGAAATTGGATCTTGTCTTATGCATTTTTTTAAGAACGTAGCACAGTCTAAAAAAATTGTTATGTATTCTGGCCAATGTGGGGCCAAAATAGAATTATAAAACTTTTCCTGTTGTGCCAATTTTTGGTAGCCCATCCCGATTTTGTGGTTAAAGAAATGCACCATAAATGTTTAGTTAGTGGCCATTCCTATTTGCCATCTGACCAAGATTTTGGTTCAATGGAGAAGAATAAAAAATTTTAATTTTTTATTTTATTTTATTTTTTTATAAATTCATATTTTCGTCCCAAATGATTGGGTAAATGTCATTTCCTCGGCCAGAAAAACTGACTTCATCTGATTTTTTTTCCACAAAATCTCTGGAAGAAAATATCAAAAATAGGAAAATGTCCATTTCAAATTCCAAGGTTGAATGTCTTAAAATTCAGTGGTAACATTTCGAAAAAAATAAAACATTTTCAATTTTCTCTGAAATTGATAATACTCGAAGAGGTAAATGTAAAAAAGAGACAATCTGTGGATATTAAAAAACTCAACCAGCTTGAGGAACCTAAAATAAATAATAAAAAAAAAGAAAGACTTAATAGAACTGCTTCAATTTATACCCAAAATCCATCACTTTTCTTAAAAATAATTTTAAAACTTAAACATGTGTGCCAATTGAAGTATTTAACGTTTTATCAGACGAGGAGTAAATTGATTAAAAAATAAGTAAAAATGTATGTACAATTTTTTATTGTTAAAATATGAACTATGAAAGAAATAAAAAAAATAATAATATAAAATATAATAAATTTGACGTAACCTTTCTTTTTTCTTTATTTTTTTGCAGAAAACCATGAATGCAATAGTGGCGTAGCCTTCTTTTTTTTCCAAAATAATGTTGTATTAAAAAAAAGCTTGCCCTACAAAGTATGCCTTTTTTCAAACTCTTCCACGTTTTTAGATTAATCAAAAATGTCAAAGGGAAAATAGTAAAAATGTTTAAAGAAACCCTGTTTCTTAAATCTCTCGTAGCTCTAAAGTGAATTTTATGGGTTACGCCACTATTGCTCTCATGGCCTCATTTGAAAAGATATCATTCGAAAATTTTTATTGAGGGGATTAAAAGGTTTTTTTTCGATTTAATTTTGAAATTATAAATTCGACTTAAAAACTAGTTATCAAAAAAATGTAGCCTCCAAAAAAAAAGAATTGATTTTAGTCAGAACTATTTTTGGCGTCCCATTTATAACTTCGTTGAAAAGTAAAAATACATATTAATCAATTGAACAAAAGTTCGTGTACAATAAATGTAAACACGTCTATGACCTGTATCTGCTGTTTTTTCTTATAACTCAAAAACTATACATTTTTAGTAAATAATGTATGAAGGTACTAATACTCAAGCACGAATTTTCGATTTCAGTTGAGCTTGAATTATCATTTTATAAAATTGATTTTTTTGTTGAGCCATTTGAAAAAAAAATCCATTTCTTGCACGTTTTTCTGTAATCCTCCACGAAATTGTGTTTGCAAAACTCAGATTCAGCACCGCAGAAAGCATAAAGCAGGGACAAAATCAAAAAGACTTTTCTCTGGATAAATTGATCGGTGTTAAGTGTTATGATAAAGAACCAACTGCAGGGCATTATCGCCTATTAAAATTGAGAATCAATTGAAGTGATTGAGATTTTGATATAATTTTAAAGCATGTATCGGTAGGTGGAGGAATTATTCGAAAGTGTTACCAACAGCGTTATTCAAGAAATGACGAATGAGGGTGTAGTTATCTTTTGAATTGCCGCATAGAGAAGAAAAAATGCACAGGAGATTTGTTCACCAAAATTCATTAGAAATGGAAAATAAGGCGAACTCATTGTGGACTTACGACAAAATTAAATGAACAGTTTCCGAGGCTGACCACGAAATATTCGCTGACTATCGGAAAAGAAAAGATGCCGTTTAAGGTCTGAAAAAAGATGACAGCAATCTGTTTTAGATGACTCATGATTCTCATCTCTTAACTTATCTGTGGTGACCAAATCAGGAAAGGTGATAGTTTGCAATTTGCAGACACTTGTTACCCTTCAATTAAGCAACGGCCAGTGCTGGCTAGTTTCTGGTATATCAATCATAGAAGCAATCCGGAGTATGGAACAATATCTGGATTGTTTGAAAGGTTTGCATATTGTATTTGTACTTAGGCAACGAGGAGCTCCAGAAGTTTACGTGTGAATGATTATGGACATCTTCACGGAAGTTAAAATAAAGGTAAGATGTCCGCAGGAATAACAGAAGAGTTTGTATGTAGTGTATAATTTGACGAACAGCGGTGCTGTTTTGGCAGATCTTGCTTTTCGTTGACGGGTGTTGGCTGATTGTTCACAGAATCGGTGGCCTCGAATTTGGCCACCAAACAATGAATATTCGATTTGGAAGGACGACCATTAACCCTATAAAAAGGGCACAAGGCGCTCATCGTTGCAACAAGAGAATCATGATTTAAAGATGATCTTTTGACAGAAAGTAAAAGAAACAAATGGCCACCACGAGTTCCGCCTCTATTCGAAAACCCTTTAGTTATTTTTTAGAATATACAATTCAAGGTGACCTCAAAAATATACTTTTACCTTTTGAAATTGAATAATAAATTATCGATTTATCCGAGTTGTTGGGGTTAACATTTTATGGCGAATTCATTATTTTCAAAATGGATCCTATAATTGCTTATACGTTGCAAATCTTCAAAAACAATCAATAATCCCAACGGACGTTGCGTTTTTTTCACGCTTTTGTTAATTTAAAATTGACTAGCATGTGAATTATAAAATAAATTCAAAAAAAAAATGTATAAAAATTACTATCCATCATAAATTAACTCTTCATTCCGTTTAACAAATTGCAATTTTCTCTGTGGTTGTGGTGGCGGTTGAGTCGAAGACGTCTATAACTTTACCTGCCATTGTGGTACAGTGGGCAATAAGGTACAGTGTATTTAAGAAAATCCAAATACTTTTTATATTAAAACGTCAAATTTTAGAAGGATCTATCTCAAACTAAAAAATGTCTGCTTCCAAAAAGAATAATTAGGCAAAATTTATTGAAGATGTATCGCACTTGTGTGCAGCTGAGCAGCAGATATGTTGTGCTTCAAGGAACATTGAGTATAATTGACTATGGGAAAGTCAAGAGTTTGATTAGTTTATAAATTTTAAAACTTGAAAATCTTAACAAGTTCTACTGTAACACTGCCATGATTTTTCAGCATACATCAACAGTGTAAATAAAAGAAATCCTTTCCATAAGCTTCTTGGCTAATTCCTTTCCATCTTTTCATGGGTTTAACAACAATGCAAAATAATATACGACTCTTGTGAAAAAATGATCAACAAAAAAAAAAAACCAGTAGCATCTTTCCGAATAGCACCGCATGAACAGTAGCCAATCCCCATGATGTCGGTGGCGTAAAGATTTATTGTTCGAAACCAACAAAAACCGAAATAAAAAAAAAATGAAGAAAACGAAGTAAGCCTGGCCAACACGGTAGCTGCGGCTTTTTCGACCCGGGAAAGATACGCACGGTCACTAATTGACCGCGAAAATAATAACGATAATGTGCTTAAGCCTTGAAATGAGTTTCTCAATCTTATGGATTCTTGCTACTGGAATCTAAATTTGTTTTTTTTGTTTTTTTTTTTGTTTGGGATTTCAAATGATGCGCTGCGAAGTTCATCTGAGTGCAGACATGTTGATGCATTAATATACCCAAGGATGTGGTAAAGGAAGGTATATGGAGGGGGAGGGGGAGGGTGAGGAAGGAGATTTTGCGGGAATATACAAATCCTCTTATACAATGGATTGGCTACTGCCTGCTACAACGGGCAGGCAGAAGCGGCTTTAAAACTGAATTACGACCGTGCATTGGGAATCAAGAGGCAGAAGCTGCACTTAAATTAAAGTTATTGCCATAAAATATTTTTGCAGATTCTTTTTCTCGATTTAGTGGCTTTTTTTTAAGTGTTAATGTGTTTTGAAAAGTTTTTGGGGTCATAAGCGAAATATTACTTTAAATTTTGGATGTATCTTTCTCGTAGTTTAATATATTTTTTTTACATGTACAACATCTTAAGAAAATAACTGGTTCCATAGCTTCATATTGATATGCGTAGTAAGTCATTTAGTGAAGCAACAAGAAGCGGTGCTAATTTTCCAGGGATCCAAAATTCAGCTATCGTGCGTCGTTTTCAGTATGGATTATGACAATTGTTGGTCTTTTTCAAGATTTGGTGTATTGGGAAGTCTTGGTTTTGATCTGCCAGCAAGTCATGAAACTATACTGTTACTTTATAATTTAACAACTTAAGACGTTCGATAAGTTAGTACATGCCGTGTGTTCGAAGGAATAGTTTTTGATAGCTTTCGCAAAGGGAATTTTTTTTTAAATTATTACATACATCTATTTGAAGAATTTTGTTTATATTTTAGACAACTTCTTCAATACTGAAATATTATGGAATTGGAACTTATTTGAATGAACTTAAGTAACCGTAATCGGGCCTAGGGAGGTATCCGGAAATTTCTTTTCGGATGAATACATCGATCACACTAAAATTACAGAATATTCCGTCGAGTTGGGTACGTCGCTAGGACAGAATATAGGTTTAGCAGCAGCTGGAATTCACCCTCAGTATGTATAGAATTAGCCACGTTTCAGTTTTAATATAATATAGAACCGAGTTGCTGGCCGTTTTTTAAGAACCTGCGTATGATGTTTTGATAGCAGAATCGCCAAATTGCTGTAGATTTTTATCATCGATTAAATCGACTTTCCTCAAGTAATGGATCATAAGTTCTATTGTAGACTTTTCTCAAGAACGTGCCGGTCTGATTGAGCTTAACGAAGTTATCATTATTTGCATTTTTATACATTTATTACAGAACATAAGAACATACTTTTATTATTTGGTTTCCAGATTTAAGGAGCATTGGGTAAAATTTGGTATTCTTTTCTTTATTATTTACCTTTTCAGACTGGTACTATTTATCTATTATTTTCGAAAGTATATTTTTGACAGAATAAACACATTTTAACTTTCTTATAAGCAGCAATACCAAGAGTTTTTTTTTAGCTTCAATGAGATTGATAAAAAAATATGCCCACCTGGATACATGGGTCAACAGGAATTTCATTTATTTTTCCCAAGATGGCAGCGCTCAGATCTGTTTTTGAATAGGCCTATTTGGACACCTATTATGTCAAATTATTCGATAGACCGGTTGAAGATTAACATTGTTCTTGCTGTTTATCTTTATCACAAAAATATATTTTCCACCCATTTTCTTCATTTCGAATAAAATCACAAGAACAATGGGTGAGTTCAGTCGACGAAAGGACTGCAAGGCAAAGGCAATTTTCTTGTCTTTGATTGGCCAGCTGTCAAAAAATTTCCTGCAAATGCAGGTGACTTTTGACTGGAAAGTAAGGGAAGAAAAATCTCCCTTCATTTCAAATAAGTGTATCAGCTGATAGTTTCTGTCAAAATAATAATAAGTTTCTGTAAAAAAAATAAGTAGTTGCCTTAAGCAAAAATGGCGTTCAAGAATGCAGTTGACAGCATTTGCAGTCCTGAACGTACCCAATTTCAATTTCACTCCAAAGTGAAATAAGGTATTTTACATTTTGATCGATTTCAAAAATATCGAAATTGCTTCCAACTGTCACTGTCAACATTTTTAATGAAAGTCATTAGGTTTGTTCGATGTAAGCACTGGGTCGCCCTGAATTTGCTCCGAAGCGTTTTATATATGTAGCTCTTTTTTCACCCTAGTTTATTTGTTCTGTGTTCGATGTGAGCTCTGAGCGAGCTCTGGACGCACTACAACCGACACCAAGTTTTTCCTAGAGCAAAAAATTAGAGCTGTCAAAATTCGTATCCGTATAGTAGAAAAAATCAGCTGATAACATTTCTAGCTCTGAGGTGTTCGATGTGAAATTAAAACCCGAGCTGACCTGGATTTTTTTTGAGAATTGAATGACATTCTCCAGGGAGCCCTGGAGCGAGTTACGTCGAACAAACCTATTTTAACTATTTGGATATCACAAGAAAGCAATTGTAGACCATCAACCCGAATTGCTTTTTATTGTCTTTAATGTTTAATGATTAAAGCCGCTGTATAAAAAAAAATGTTGGGAACAACGCCGCTTCTAGAGTAGAGCTTATTACCAACGATTATCAGCTCTTACAATATTTTCAGAACTGTCAATGTTCTGACAATAGTTTTGACAGTTAGTTCGCAATTTCATAATATTTCTCAATTCCGCGTTTCTTCCAAAATCGGTGTCAATGGTGGATCGCGAGTGCATTTGATGTTTAATTTGAAATTTTACTTTTGTGTTTAGCGATTACCAGAACCAGCCTTATTTGTGTTGTGGGGCTGAACTCAGCATTTAAGTAACAAAAAAAAAATAGATGTTTCAGCTTAAATCTGCTCGCATCGATAGAGCTCGAGTCGAATATGGCATTTTAAGATTGAAACATTAGTTCTCTATTCATTTTTCTTCTCTTTCTTGCGATTAAAACTAAAAAGCAGATGATTCTACATAATGTACATATATTTTTTCAGAATTTAAAAGTCACCTACCTTTACTCCAATGAGCCTATGCAAACTGTAAATACATAAGATAAAAAAAGGGCGCAAAGGTAAACATTAGATAGAGAAGAAAAAAAAAAAAACAAATATCTAAAAAAAACAAACACGTAGACAAATGAGGATGAGAGATCGAAGCATGAGTAAAGTAGGTACCCCAGCAACAACAACAACGCACCAAGTTGTTAGGCGGGTGACCATTAGTTACCGTCACTCTGGGTAAAACCAGAAGCTGATGATCGCTACACGGTCCGTTGAGAATGGGATTTCTATGTAAACTTTGTATCTTAAAGTGTGATTCAAATAAAATTAAAAAAAAAAAAAAAACAACATAAGATACAATTCTCGGATAGAAACGTGCCAGTTACCTTCGTTCGTCTATACCTATACATTATAGGCAGTAGCAAACTTTGTATTTTTTGGTGAAGGGTTTTCTATTTGTTCTTCGTCTATAGAACTTTAATTTTGTTGATGTGGAAGAAGATAATCATAATCAGTTGAGACACTTTAACTAAAAAGAAGCAAGAATAAAATAAGATTTATGATGATCTTAAGGTGCAAAGTTTGTTAGTTTTTGGGGAAGTGTTAGTGATCTTTATGGCAGTTGGTTAATATTTCATATATATAAACAGTTCAAGGACCTTTACATTTCATAGGTTTGAAATGTATCTATACAAAGTCGCTGAAATTATCTGTCTACTTGAAAACGTGTTTAAGTAAAGTATGTAATGAATAAATTTAGTTTTATACAGCTCCTCGATATAGGTATGAGCCAATTTTCGGAAGCTGTGGATCTTTGTGTCCAAAGCTTTATTTTAAACTTTAACGTTTAGATATTTTTCGTATAAATTTTAAGTTTGAATTGTTGAATGAAGGTATTACATGGATTGTAAAAAGAGTGCACCAAATATCAGTACCGTAAAAATGTTGTCATTAAAGAAGTTTAAGGTCAATAGTAGCTTAATAAAATTGTGTTAAGATCAGGTCCTAATATTCATTCTTGAATTTAATCATGATGCATAAAATTTGTATTAATGTATTAATGCACGTGGCATAATGGTTAGAGTGCAGTATGGGAGGTCTGGGTTCAATTCCTAGCCCCGTCCATCTAAAAAAAGAATTTTTTTGAACGGGCTGCTGTCTCTTGTGAAAAAACTCAATAAAGGTCTAATCCTAGCCGTTCGAATTCAGTCCCCCCAACACGGACTTTTGTCCCACCAAATTTATTAATTTTTATATTTATTAATAGTTATAATATTTCCAATATTGAGTTATTTTGCAATAAAATCTTTTTTAAAGCAACATCAAAAAATAGTTTTTGCAAAACATTTCTATTGAAAAATCAGATTAATTTAATGAAGAAAAACTTATTGAAATTAAATCAAATCAATAATACGAAAAGCTTATGGTTTAAAAGAAAGATTACAAATTAAAATTCAATTCTTATAAATGGAATTGAAACGGGTCTATCATTAGAAATACGATTTTGTCATTTAATAGAAATCCATGATCCTGTGAGGTAGAAAACATACGTTCGTCGTCCATTAGTCTTTGTGTTATTGAAGAGTCCAGTGAATTTCTCAATTTATCCATCACTTATCATCGACGGGAACAATATTGATAGCAGTATAAACAGCCCTGCCTAACACCACTTTGGAAGTCAAACTCCTCTATAGAACTTTTATTATACAGATCCTGATATTTTGACAGCATAATATGTAGTTTTGATAGAAGCATTAAATTTTTCTGGGATACAAGTGAAGTAGAGATCAATATTCAATGCACTGTTCAATGATGATATTTTAGTGTTGTCCCGATATGTAGATACAACGCGGAATACGGCTTGTTCGGGGTGAAGTGTGCCTTCGAGATGTTCTTTTGCTGGCTCCAGAACAATACTTACTATTAGTTTGGTTTCTGCAGGAAGCAAGTAAATTTCTCTCCAGCTTTGGAACTGTGATATATCTCCTTTTTTGGAATCTTGACATTCATTCCTTTTTTCCACTCTTCAGGATTGCATTCCTTAATGTCCACTCTGTTTTTTTGTTTACATATGAAATCTTTTTGAGGGTCTACGAAGGGTCTGCTAGCTAACTTCATAAATAATTAAAAATGTTATTATTTTGTCGCATGGTTTAATTTATTAGAAATACAAGGTTTAATAAAAGATATTATTCAAGATTTGTATTTAAAAAAAAAAATAAAATTAATACTAAAATATAAATTTTAAGGCAGCCTCCAAGCTCATTTCCCCAAAAACGAAAGAAGTCCCTGAATCGGTATTTCGGTATTAACGTGACTACACCAATAAGGTTGTTCAGGTGGTATAAATTTTTTTCCATAAATCAAAACATCCTTCTTCAGTGGAACTGAAATTCCCTCCTGAACACATGCAATACGTAATATATTGAAACATGCTCAACTTCCTCTGATTTCGTTAAATCAGTTCCATTTTTTCCCTCGAAAACGGATATCCGGCGATTTGTCCAACTGTTGAAGCAATGTGTTAAAATGATTTTTACCTGAACGAATGCCTACAATAATGCTGCAACGAGTTTGCATCATCAAAAACAAACAAACAAAAAAAAAAAAAAACTATCTGATCGGACAATCCACGAGTTCTTGATGTTCTTGTAGTCTTGTACCTTTGTGTATCTATGCATACGATACGTACATATATGACGAATTTGTTGTATCTACAAATCTACGCGGATTGTTTGTGCGGATAAAATAGAATTTACATGCATAATGGATCCTCAGCACAATTTCTTTGGAAAATGTGGCCGCAACAAACGAAGTTATAAGAAGGAACATTGAATGATTTTTGAAAGGGTTAAGAGGGGCGGCAGGCTTGCGTACCACTAAAGAAACACACTCAAGCCACAGATGGATGGTACACTCCATACCTATAGACTACGACTACGAGCTGCGACCTACGAGTTGAGCTTAAATTTGAATTAATTATCTAAGGGAGAGAGAAAGAGAGAAAAAAAGGATAAAGAAGAGGAGGAACAGAACAGAGGAATGAAGTCAAACAATTTATTTATTCTGATCATGACTTGGTTAATGCCTGACACTGCCCGGACGCTTAGGGCAAGCAAAACAGAAAAATCCAACACTGTACGACGGAAAAATAAGCAGAACAATCTTGGATTTTAATGTGCATCCTTGAACTTTTCCTTTCAGTTAGCTGTTATTGTTTTGTTTGATGTTTGGTAGATATTTTTTTTTTGTTTATTTTTCAAATAAGAATTCTCTTCTTTTTTTTTTGTTTTGGTTGGTTTATCACTGGTTATGTGTGTTGCAACTTAATTTTATAGTTCAGTGGCATTACATGGTAGGGCCGAGTGCAATATGTCAATAAGATTAGGTCAATGATCTTGTGCTGTAAGATTGGTAGAATAGCAATGAGTGACAAGATAGTGAAACAACATTCCAAAATCCAAAAATTTTAAGGACGATATGCTTGATTTACCGTTGATTTGTCAAAAATTAAAGTAGGTAAAAACTTCTTGTACTTAATAATTCAATGCTAAATTATACTCGTATGTCGTCAAAAGGTTGTGACGTTTCAAATTTTCTCATGCTATGTTTTCTATGTTTTTTTTATTGCTGAATTGCTATTTCCACGACAGGTTGGCAACAGATTATTAGTCATTAAACTATGCTATATTCTATTCTATGTAAGGAAAAAAACATCGCCAATGCGGATATTCTTCAACAAACATGAAATAAACATAGAATACATAGAATGATCAAATGTAGTGTCTTAGCTAATTTTAAATAAATTTTGCAAATAACCTAAGAAACACAGAAAACATAGCATGACGAAAATAAAATTGTAACATCGAATTTGAGACCAAGTAAAAGAAAATTGTTAAGCTGCTAACAACATAGATAAGATAACAAGCTTGTAGCCCTTTTCTAGAGGCTGCTTAGCCAACTTGAAATGAAACAAAAAAACATAGAAAACATAGCATTGCAATTGTGAAATTAGCTTTCAGGACTTAAATTAAGGCCTAAAATTTACAGGCAAATTTCTTATCATTTAACTTTACTAAATAAAACGTATTTACTCCTGTTTTAATGATTGAAATAAACATCGAAAATATAGAACGACAGAATTCAGGAGTACCTAGCGACAAATAAATGCAGCCATACAGTAGTCCCTATAAAAATAAAGGGTACTTCGGTAACTTAAAAAAATTATGAAAGCATCAAAAAAACGTAAAAAAAAACATAGCATGAAAAAATGGTAACAACTAATTTAGGAGTAGCTAACGGAAAATTCATGAGCCATAACTTATATAAGAAATTTTTATTCTTTAATTGGGTGCTTCACTAACCTTACACCAAGTTAGCGAACCAACAAAAAAAACATAGAAAACATAGAACGGCACAATGCTATTGGTCACCACTATAATTAACCACAAATTAATGGCACATTACCACCCAACAGTTTTAAGATGTGTGAACGATGTTTCGCTTACTTGACACTCATAACATAATGAATGGTTTAAACTTTACAATGGAGCGAGAAATGTAAGATCCTTTTGAGAAAAATTAAATATTGTAACTCAAATTACTCCACATAGAAATTTTGAATCACAGAAGAAAATTCGAAAATGAAAAAAAAAACTAAAGAAAAAAATTCTAAATAATAAGAATATTTGAAAAAATTATAAAGACCAAAAAAAAAAACCCATTGGTTTGAACTTTGTTGCAGTATCTTGAATATAAAAAGTTCAAATTTTGGGCTTGCATCACTTTAGTGCATATCACCAAGAAACTCTATAAGACATTCTAAAATCCTACCAACTATTTTCAACTTTTTCCAACTATACTCCTACACCTTAGGAACGACAAAGTACAGTACATCAAAGTGAAGTTTTTCATATTCAATTTAAGTCACTCATTTTTATTTTTAAATAAACGCCTAACACCTACTCGTCAAAACGTAAGTATAAATTCATTCATTTCACAAAAAAAAAAAACAGCATTAATAACCAGAACCACCAACAAACATAACCCAAACTAAGCAGCTTCAAACTGCTAACAACAAGGAGACCTGATTGAAAGGTGATTGCCACCAACACAAAAATTTCTCATTGCGTTGCACTGAGCTGCACAAAACTTCGACACTATTTTGTATATTTATCATATTAAGGTTTATATATATTTTGTTTAAATATTATTATTTTTCTAATGAATGCAACATCAACCAACAACCAACAACAACAAAAACAACAACCAGCAGTCAATAAACTATATGAACGTGGGAATCACATAGCATGGAGATAGATGCAGATGCAGATATATGTTTAGTAGTTATGAGGTATAGAAAAAGCCCACGTGCTGCTGGTGCAGCCACTCCAAAGCAGGAAACTCTGCACAAGAAACGGGGGCGTTGTTCGAGAGTTTGAGGCATACTTCACACTAAAATATACGAAGACATAACCCACCTTAGCTGCATATAGTATAAATATTTTTTTTTATTTTTCATCTTCAATGCGATTAAATTTTGCTGTTGCTAGAGATGAAAATTAGAAAGCTTTTCGTTGGAATATTGTTTTTTTTCTTTTCTTTGCAACTCATTAAATTGAGCAGTAGTTATAGTGCTTTGGAATATAGAGAGGTTCAAAAATACGTAGAGAAGTGTTTCTCTTGAATTCGATCAAAATCAAACGTGGGCATTATATCCAGTGTTTATTTGAAAAAATTATTGTTTTTTTTTTAAATAATTATTCAACTGATTAATAAAATTCATTCATAAAACGGAGCAGAAGACTTATCAGCAAACAATATACATACTGGATGGGCGATACACTTATACCTAGAGCTACAATTATTATTGGTTAAAAGATATGGACTTCAGAAAAAGCTAAAACGAATGGAGGAAATTTGCAATCATTCAAAGTTCACGTGGGCCACTTGGGCGAATACGTAATTTTTTTTTTCTTGTTTTCTTTTTTTTGCAGCTGTATTTTTTATTTCTTTTTGTTTCTTCCATCCTACGATAGAATTCGATTATAGTTAAGCAGAACGTAACTGTAATATGAAGAAGAGAAGGCAGAGATCTTATAGTCTTGGTATCTATGCACCGTTTTTAATTGAAGATTTTATTGTAGGTAAATAGCAAAAATAAAAAAAAAAACAATTTCATGATTGTGTTACTTGTAGGTTACTGCTGGAAATTGGAATGAAAATATTCTTGTACATCCATGTACGCAAGAATTAAAAGAACAGTAAAGTTCTGATAAAATCGGAAAAGTTGTGAATAATAACTGTTATACAATTCACGGAAATCAATTGCTTTTATTACTACCTATAGTACTCGTAGTATTGCTTTAAAATTTGTACTTGAACTATGAGTTGAGCGTCAAAGATTTTTTTAGATGTTTTTTTTTTTAAATCAATTTTGTAGCCCAAAGTTTTGTAAA
This sequence comes from Syrphus vitripennis, assembly GCA_958431115.1. NCBI lineage: Eukaryota > Metazoa > Arthropoda > Insecta > Diptera > Syrphidae > Syrphus > Syrphus vitripennis. Next base: position 31,370,844 of record OY288110.1, read on the forward strand.
ACGGCAGATTTGCTTATGTTGGAAACTTAAGGCTCTTAGAGCGATTTTATTCACTATTGCTCAACTTGCTGAAAAATCCAGAGTTGGTCAACTTTAGAGTTGATTTCAAATCCGATGTTGAAGGGAAAGTTGAAAAATGCTTTTATTCACTATATTAACTCTTAACTCCAAAGCCGAAATTCTAAAGTTGACCAACTTCCAGTTTCTAAAAAATCCTTGGGATATTTGTGACAGATATGTCCGTTTCAACTTTTGATTTTCAGTAGAGTGTATTAAAAAAAAATTCGAACATAATAGGCATATGCAAATACGTAAGAATTCTGATTTGAAGTAATTATTTTATTTTATTTTTTGAATTTCTAAAGTTGAAAAAAGTCAATCACAACTTCACTGATTAATTGATGTGAAGAAAAATCCCAAGTTTCCTCACTAAATTCTACTTTTTTGGGGAGTTGAACAAATCAAAAGTTGACCAACTCTACAGTTGTAAATCTTAAGTTGAAATCGTTAACTTCGAGTCGAGTCAATAAAAACAATTTCTCAAGTTTAAAATAAAAATCCCCGAGTTATATTCAACTTTGACTGAATAAATTGAGCCTTAGATAAATCTATAGAGCCAAAGTTGAAATTTTAGTTTTTGCTCAAGAAAATAACGGTACCTATCATATGACCGTTACGAAAAGACGAAAAGTAAAAAAGCTACTTAAAAATAAAGAGCAAAAAACCGTAATTTTTGAAGTTCTGACGAATCGTTTCTTGAAAAATCAATGTACAGTCTCATTCACAATTTATGAGTTATACTCGGAAAGGCCAAATTTTCTAGTCAAATGGCGCTGCGACGATTCAGAGAAAGAAGAGTGTGAAAAGCCCTTTTGTAGAGAATTAATTAATGTGCAAGTTTTGAACAGAATATTTTTCAATTGAATTTATTATTTAAAAGTTATGCGTAAGAACCGATGGAGAGCATTGATTTACGACTTTCTTATCTCATCTCTAGAAAAACACGGTTTACTCTTTAAATCAAGATGATGACAACCCTGCAAGAGGTTTATAATTTCAACTTCCTTTTAAAGTACACTTACAATGGCAGTAAAAGAGTTGCTTCCCAAATGCCAGATTAAATTTTAATTGTAATCATGACTCTAACTGTATTGAACAAAAACAGTATTAAGTTTGTTACTAGGCAAAGCAACTGCTTCTTGAGATTATTTATCTTAATTATGATTCCTAAGATATGAGTCAACAAATATTTAAAATAGTAAATTTAAAAGTATTTAGATATTAGTATATAAATAAACCGAATACCTAGAAAACAATTCAATAATTTTTATCAAAAAATCCAAGGTTTTAATACAAATCAATTTCAACTGATAACTCTTATCTGTCATGGTTTTTTTTTTTTTGGAAATTTTATTGACAAACTATTTTTGTAATCTATCATAATTTAAGGTTCATCGCTACCTGTATTTACCAGTTTACCAAAACTTACCATAAATTACGTCAATAAAAAAAAAATATTAAAAGATAAGAGGCTTACTAAGAACTGCCCGAATTAATAGACAGCCTTCGTATTAAATTTGGGAGTTTATGTTATGGCTAATGAAACCTCGCAACTAATATAAATTAGTAAAGATTAACAAGTGGGCCCTTACGTGCATTCAAGCCAACATAAATGAAGCTATAGTTGTACTCTAGGTTTAGCTTTATCATTATTTTGTGCTTTAATAAAGCAAAAAAGCCATATGGTCACACAAGGCGATAACATTCTTCGCAAAAAGAATATACCTACGCATTGAATAAAAATGTTAAACTCCTCGTTGCGTTATTTGCGTGGAAGATTTTTCACGTGAGCATTATGATGTGTAAACCTACATAGAAAAGATATTTTAGTTTGACTGCACTCCTTTTCGTTCTTAAAATGTTTCTTTACTTTTATGTCCATTATACCTACGTTTATTTCTTTGACGTCATGTTTTTACTATGCGTGTTTAATTTCGGCAGCATTTTTTTTTTTTGGTAAATTTATTTTGATACTTACATGGATGTACCTTTTAATAATGTCTGTTTTTATTTACTCAGTATGATGAACTAATACATAATAAATACAAGCCAATTAATGATCTAACTTTGGGGAAATATGTGCTGCACTTTCACTATTAAAAAAAAATTGCTCATGAAATCCAGGTAAAATCGAACCACAAGATGATAGCTTTGGTACACTTAGGCGTATGTATATTTTTTATCTAATTGAATTTTTCTTTATTTTTTGAGTGCACACGTTAGGTAACGATGGCTTATTGAAAATGTATTCATGTCGATTGCAGAGTTCGCAAAACTGGATTAACAGTCTTCTTCGAATTTTGCGGACTCCCTAATCGACAAGATTATTGAAAGTAGACTTGATCAACTTAGACGCAAGTTTTTCTCCAATTTCAATTTTGAAAAAGTCAAAGTATCGGGCTTCGTCGACGAGGCGCGGTGCAAATCACAATCATTTTTTTACTTGTTCGCGATTACCAAATTGTTGAATCTCTTGAATTTGCATATAAGTGGAATTTTACTTTCGCTTCATATCCTCACCAATATAGATAAGAAAACGTAAATATGATATCTAAATTCTAGAATTAATCGGTAAGACTAAGAATTTTTCAGCAACATTGGTAAAAGTTAGAAATGTTTTGTTTGCATATGAGATTTAAAAATACTTTTTCTACCTGAATGTTCGATGGAACCTGCAAAACGTCCTAAGTGGGGTACAAAATCTCAAAAACGTCTTGTGTTGCTGCCCTTTAAAACTCTTGCTTCTTATTCAATTGAGTTCTAGGACTCATGCTGACATGCGAAGCATCTTCTTATTTAAAGTTTATTTCATATACCTTAAATCTACTCTCATACTTCTTATTCATTCTCTAACGCTGCTAATCTTGTGTAAATGCAGAACGTTAGGGAGCATTTTTTGATCACAGAAGATGACAGAGTTTTCCCGGAACTTCATCAATCGGTACACTAGGCCTATGCGATATTTGATGTGATCAGAATAGGATCATTTGCTACGCTACTGATCACAGATCCAAAATATATTAATTTTTTTATATTAACACTGTTCCATTCAAATATATGTTCAGGATAAGCCTGACGTCCATCCATCTTTGCAAAGATATAGATCTTCACTAGATAGCTACAGAGAGACTGGTTTTGGCCTGTTGGCCAGCCTATTCTGGAACTCCAAGTTCTCATCTCCAAACATATCCGCGGTGACTAAATGCCTCAGTAGAGGTAAAGTTACCTTCTTCCAATCTGTAAGGATGATCATGAACAAATACAAGAAAATGATAACAAATGTAAGATTAACCGCAGGAATCACCGAAAAGTTCCCAATTAGAGTAGTGCAACAGGGAATCGTCTTGAGTCCCTTGCTCTTTATTACGGTCCTTGACTTTCGGCCACAGGATAAGATGACGGTGCCAAATTGCATCAGTTGTTCTTTGCTGATGATGAAGTCTTTTTGGCGCTAAAGTGGTCTATTAACCTCCAAAACATCATCTGCGGTTTTGGAGGGTAATAGATACCACTTTAGAGCCAAAAAGACCTTATTATTATTCGGCACATATATTTGAATGGAATAGTTCTTCCCATTGAAAAAAAAAGTTTAAATTACTTGCATCAATGATACCGACATCAAACATTGCCTAAGCGTAAGGTGGATAATCTAGGCGGAAAACTGTGCCATCTTCTGTGATCCACCATGACCACCTTCGCTTCGGTTAAAATGGAAAAAGGAGAACGGTATCTAAAAGCCTAATTTTTAAATAAAAAATATACTGGAACAAATATTTAGAAAGTGTATAACATTCCATCTCAATATCAATCAATAAAACCATTAAAAAAAATAAAAACTCTTCAAAAAAAGCTAAAAAAGAAAATGTAAGCCTGAAAAAATGTGATTATTTTCGATTTATACATGTGAACAAAGAGACCATAAAATGTTGTCTAGTTAAGCAAGCATTTCATATTTTTTTACTGATGGTCACATATATATTTTATTCAACTTAAGATTATTCCTTAAAATACCAAGTATCTGAAATTAATAATCTCAAAAACGATTGAAATCAACAAAAAAAAATATATTTCATTTGTTTTTGGCAATATACTCAAATCAATCAAATAGATTACTTTCACAACAAAATGGTTTATATCTCTGTACTGGTTTGAAGAATTTATCAATTAAATTTTATTTTTATTCAGCTTTGAAAAAAAAAAATTCATCACCTAATTGAAGAAACAAAAAAAAAAACAATAAGACATTTTTATTTTTTGCTCGAATTGTTGATGAATGAGTGAATTTTCATCAAAGAAAATTAACCTTACACGACACCTAACTATACCTACTTATGTATAGTTTCGCCTTACACACGCGACTATTCCTATCTAAAGATATACAAAGATAGAAAAGCTATCTATTCGAATTATTTTTCAAATCGCTATCGCTCGGTAGCACTGCTTTAGTGTATTGACTCTTCCATTGAGAAAATCGTGCGAAAATACGTTATAACTCAAGTATTGCCAAGGTGATACACATAGGTGGTATATGTGAATGAAAAAAATGTATATATAGATATAAAAAAAAAGTTTAGATAAGATATTATATATGTACAGCTTTGTAAAATAAAAAAAAAAATATAAAGAGTATATCTCTGACAACTGAATGAATTTATTAGACTGTGTGCGATGTTTATGGGTATAGAAATAAAATGTGAATAAAAATATAATAGGCATAGATATTTACATATACCATTTTATTTTTTAGAAGGTATTTTTTTTTCTATATTTGATTTTAAAATTTAGAGACCCATAATGTTAGCACTAAAATTTGTGATGCTTTTTTTTTTTTGTTTTTATCGGATAGCACTGTTGCTGGTATAATAAATTTTAAGGAATTCTAAAAATGTAACCACACCGGATATTTAATACGTATATTATGTAGTTTTATTATTTTACTATTTCTACTTCGAGAAAAAAAAATTTCTAATGTGTAAAAAGTTGAACAAATGAGAAAGCTTATTGGTATTTATTTTTATTTTTTTCATTAAGTTTAAATTATTTTGAATCAAAAATATCGAGGTATGTTGTGTTGTCTGCTTATACTCCTGTTCAACTGAGCGATTAACCGTTTTTGCTCGTAACTGGATCAACTGAATAAATTTTGAAATATTAGCCTCGCAGTTTTACTTACTTCGATTTTGTTTACTTAGATTCGATCCTCTATGCTAATGCCTGCAGACTCATAGCACGAAAAATCCTGCCTAAATACTTCCTTTTTTAAGGTCTTCCTCAGGATAAATGGACTGGATAACTAAACAGTGTCAGATTATTTGAAATGACAATATTTCAATGAAAATAAACGTAAGCGTAAAGTTCAAAAACAAAAACGAAAAACATTTTCGCTAAAATCAATAGGAAAGAAAAAGTGCGTATACGCCTAAGTGTACCACCGATTAAGTATTATAATTTTGTTTCTCGGAGTTTAGCTATTCGTCTAATATTTGTCAAATATTAAAAAAAAAAATTTAGTTTGTGGGAACAATCTATTGGTACGCAACAGTTCAACAGAAGTAGGATGTGAAGATGTCAAACCCGTGTTTTTTTAGACCTTCTATCGACAAAAGTTTTAGATGGTTGCGAGATAATTCCTTAATTTAAAGGCTGCAAAACTTTATAAGACTTATGTCCTACTTTATAAGCGATTTTGAAATAAATAAATAAATAAATACAAATATACAATTTATTTTAAGTAACCTCAAAAATATTAGAAAATGCAAAAACTATTTTTTTTTCGTTTTTTATTCAACGGCAGTTGATATTAGTAAGAAAAAACTTGCATTTTTATGTCTTGAACAAGTCGTAACTTTAACAGTAAAATATACAGTACAATATATATTTTGGATGTACATCAACTATCAGAGAGTAAAGCGAAACGAACGTAACTTGGGCGTATACGTACTTTTCTTCAGAAATCATATTGCCACATTGAGGCACATTCAAAGTTGTTAATAAAGCTATTGCTCAGACAACCAATTTAAATAAGGTGTATCTGTGACATTATGACAGAGTAGCTTAAGTCGACATAAGTGTTTTTTCTACATACTATGATATATTTATTTTATTTAATGATTCGACTTCGAAACAATAACCACCATAAATAAAATGTAAAATTCTAAAAACAATTTTTTTTTAACATAAGCTACTCTGTTAATTCTATATGTTAGGGTGAAATGATTCAAATTCACATCGTTGGTTTATTACAAAAAAAAACGATAGATGGCGCTAGTTATTTGAGTTGTTAAATTTTTCTTATAACTTCTGAACAACTTGACTTACTGTTGTCATAGTCCCATGATGCTAGTTTGGATCATGTTCATATATAACCAAAAAGTTATATAATATACATATATAAGATCACAAGTGTGATCTTTCCTTATAATATAGACACTATGCGTTAAATTTATGATGAGAAACTTCTCATTTTAGTTTATAATTGTTGGATGTACTGTGTACTTCTTTTTGAAAACAACTTTATTTTTGGTTTTGGTGAGTAACATCTTTAAAAATTTATTGAAGCAATTTGACAATATCAATTTTTTTCTGATAACATTTTAAGCTTTTGCTAGTCATAGGTACATTAGTTGTTCAAATTGGGGTGGTTATAGTAAGCATTGCTTGGTCATCGTCGTCAGTAAAATCAGAGCTTTGATAATTGACTCTTGTTAAGTCAATTCATTCGCAAAAAGAAAAAGTCATTGTATCTTTATCGAGCTCTACAGAAGCAACATATGAAACGATCACAACCTCAAACTCAACTATATTATCGAAAGTAACTCCTGCAATATGTGCAGAACATCGAAGAACCACACAAGCTTTAAGATGAAGCAGTTGATTGGAAGTGTTGTAGTCCCAGTCTAGATCTTTAAAATCGACGGTAGAATAAAAAGAAGAAGATTTTCTACGACAACGTTGGGAATGAATCAGTTACATTTTAAAACGTTTTATTCACTTTTTTTCTTTAGACGACGCAACGATTGCCATGATCTTGTGTCTCTCTACTGGAACCAGAACTCTCTCACTTTCCTGCTTTACAACGTTTTGTGCACAAAATTAGCAATACAAAATGATATTTAATCTTAGAAAAAAAAAATAATATTTTTTATAATTACTTCGTCTACATATTGCTGATCTGAGCTATTATCCTAAAAAACATGTTGAAAAAAATGAGGAATTCATTTATCTTTTTATATACATTGTTACTGTGTATAGGTACCAACCTACAAACATAAAAATGTACCTAGATACAAATTCTATATATTGCATTTTAACTAGACAGATCGCCACCATCACCACCATTTAAATTATTCCCCATTCAATTTATAGCATACCTACCTACGTCAACGTCCGCTGTGCGCAGTCACATATTATGTACCCTTTGCTCCCCATTAACGCCCGAGACTACGACCCAACAACACTCTGTGGATTATCTAGTATGTATATAGGTAAGCTACCTCTTCCGTTCTCGTTTGTATCATGTAAGCACTGACTGAAAATAACCTTAATTAATAAAAAAAAAATAGAATAGAGGTGTTTTTGTATCTACATACAACCCAAACTGGCTTATAGATTGGCTTACAACGTTAAACAGATTTTGTTTTTGTCCTAAAATTAAAATGATCCAAAAATTTACAATAAAATTTCGAGAGAAAAAAACCCACCCGGCTTAAACTAGCTTTCCAAACAAACATCCATATTTAAAAAAAAGCCCACCAAATAAAATAAAATTAAAAAAAAAAAATATTTCTGGTGGCAATAAATTTATGCTAAAATACTTGTATAGCTTTCAGCTGAACATCCGCGCACAATAATTCGTATCTATCTATATAAAAATTTATAGTAATTTTTGTTATATACCTATTATGTACATACCTACCTATGCATGTATGTATGTAAGTTAGATAGGTAGATTTTGTATCTGAAAAAGCGACACTTTTTTCCACAAACATACTTACTTGTGGTGTGTACAGTACGCTGTACATATGTGTACCTATAAAAACAACTAACTATAAGCTATAACTAAAGGTAACTACTTGTATAGGCGGATACTTATACTGAAATTGTGTTTGCGTGCACGTAGAGACCTCCATTCATTATGATGGCCGCTTCATTCATAAAAACCGTCTTCTTTCTGTCGTCCCCATCGTTTCTGTGGTTGTTTGGTTGTCGACGTCCGTCGTCTGTCGTCACCGTCATCTTTTTTAACGTTGAAAGATCCCCCCGCGCGCACAACACAAATACATACCAAAAACCAGTGATACATATATGGGGGAAACCAACTTCGCCAAAGTATCTCAAAACGAGCAAAATAAATACATTCGTAGGTAGTGAAACCCAAAAATGCGCAAAAATACAACAAAAAAAAAAAAAAAACACAACCAAGTTGATCGCGTTGGATGGGAGTAGTGGAGGCTAATAAATATAGCTCAAGTATCTGTGAGCGATATAGCAGCAGCAGCAGCAACACTACATCACTACGGAACGGATACCTACCACCAAACGGGTCGAACATTTTTCTATTTTTTTTTTTGTTTCTTCTTGGAAAGAGGAGAAGAAAAAGATAGCTTCAAACAGAATAAATATTGTGGTTGTGTCCTTGACGTCCCCAACCCACCCGCTTATGCCCTTAAGCTAGTATCAGCAAAAGAAGACCACCTCATTTATTATAGTCCGTTGTACAAAAAAATGCACAAAATAATAGAAATCCAAAAAAAAAAACTAGAAGTTCACCAAATGTCCTAATCATTAGACCCAACAATAATATCCTGTATGCTGCAAGCTTTAGCGAACAATCACGACCACGAAGAAGATGACGACTATCCATAGAGTGAGCAAATTATATCTCTAGAATCGAAAAGACTGCTGAAATATTGAGCGAACAGCAAATTTTGCAGCAACAACAACGTTAGCAAACTTTTATAGCTAATCCAGCATGGTGTGCGAGTTGTCATAATGTTGCCACTTCCTCTTTTTAATGTCAACTTAATAAAAAAAAGTAAAACTAAATCATAAACAATTGGATAATGAGAAAATACTATGTCGTTTTAGAGACTTGAATAATTTTGTGTGTTTCAAAGAGACATCACCCAGAAATTTCGTTTTTATTCCATATTATGTTAAAAGGAGAAGATGCCTTCTATGCTCAGTACCGTTATTGACGGTTTTTTGAAAACAAAATTTTTGATCAAATGATCTACAATTCAAAATTCATCAAAATTGTTTAAGCCGTTCGCGAGATAAATAAGTTTTTCCGTAACGGTTACATAGGAACTTCAATAGCTTAGGCTGCAGGTCGACTTACAGACTGACCGAAAGACAGAATGAGTTCCCATTTTTGTTCGAGTTTACTTTTTCTTCGCGAATCCAAAATTTGTCCTACAGAACCTATAGTCCCATGTAAAACATACATATTTTTCTGATCACAAGCTTATGATATAAAAAGGGCTCAAAATTTGGATCTGTTAGTAATTTAGTAATTTTAAAAAATTGTTAAATAAAGCAAAAAGTGCGAACTTTGTAAACAATCTTTTTTTCTCATTAGCAAAGTTCTGGAATAGATTTTTTTTTGCAGGATTTTATGAATGCAAAACTTTAGAACTAAATTTGGACACTTGAAGAATTTTGAATTTTGAAATGGAAAATTTCATAGCCCGAATTTTGGCCCTTACCAAATAATGACCTTAACCCATTTTCATGCATTTCAAAGGTTCACAAAATCTACTTGCGCATAGAAGTCAATGTACCTACCTATACGAAATTACGAATATCCTTAAGAGTTTGTATGTAGGTAGGTAGGTATTCATACCTATTAAAAATGATAAAAAAAGCTGTTTTATATTATGATCATGGTTCGTTCCAGATACATTTTTAAAAACGATTTTTGAAATTTTTGAAATTTTTTAATTTTTGTTTTTGTATTAGGTATATGCTTAAAGTAAAATAAGATCAGTTCATTTGGATAATAAAATACATCTACCATTAAAACTAAACCTTCTATAAAAAGACCTATTTGGCAACTCTTTAAACACATTGGCACAGTCAATACATACGGCTCCAACATAATAGGCTCAGTTTGATTACTTATTCTATTTTCAATCGCCCCCTTTTTCAGTTTCCAAACTAGGCATAAAATTTGCGTTTTCAAAGTTGAATCTTACACCCAAAAGCTATTATAATTTTACCTTCAGTAACAACAACAATTATTATTATATCTGAAATCTATACATAGGTACCTACATACATACATATGTACATATAGGTATAGATTTATTTTCTTCAATTCCTTAAAATTATTTCGATTTCAATTTTTATTGAACTAACATTGTTTTTTTTTCTTGAATATTGAAGGCAAAAAAAATGAATGAGTGATAATTTTGTCTAGAAAAAAAAACATCATCAATGACTTTATTATCAACGAAGGACTCCGCGTGCGCATTAAGGACACAAATAATAACACCAAACAACGGAGAAAAATATGCAAAGTTGAATGAAGGATGTTGGTTGAACTGAAATTTTCCTCAACGGATGCATTCATAGAAGAGAAACATACCTTCATATACCATTTTTGTTTTTGGTTCTTTGAAAGGAAAAAGCAGCATAACCAAAGTCAAAAACTGGCCTCTCTGCTGCTAGTGCTAGCTGGCTGCTTTGCAAAACAAAAATCATCCACACAATATGAATGAATGAAATCGCCATCAAGAAAACCAACACCAACATATTCATTAAACAAAAAAAAAAAAACATAGATACAGCGATACCCCCCAAAGTTGAATTGAAGGTTTTGATCTGTTCGTTTTGTGTTTTTCTTTCATTAATGAAACACCAACACACCAAAACACATTCACCACTACCATCAGACCCAAAGCAGCAAAAAAAAAACTCGTATTGCCTGATTTATATTTTAAATGAATGGTGGCTAGGAAAACATTTTGTTCGGGGTTAGGTTCATTTTGCTGCCTCTGGTCCTCTCCTATTCAAAGAAGTTTTCATTCTTCAAATGATTTTGACTAAACAATACACACACCCTTGATTGTATCTATGTGTATGGAGCCGTCGCTTCGTTAGATATAAGTTCTTGCCAGAGTATTAGTTTCAATTTCCGTTTATAATGCTCACACCCTCACTTCTGCACGCGGAACAGATGTAGAAATAATAATCTGCTACCCTTGTGCCCAAGCTAGAGCGAGAGATATCGAGCTCAAAATTTGTATCTGTCACTCTTGTTTGTTCTTGGTGCATTTGGTTGTGTTGAATCGCGTCCGGTCGCCCTCCGTTTTCGTCGACGACTCTTTAACGTCAACAAAAACAGGTTCTCTACTACCACCACACAACCACACACACTCATCCTCTCTGATTCAGTTGTGTGGGATTATCTGTGGGTGTATGCAACACACACACATTTGCCTCATCTATCTACACACATAATCGAGTAGAGTGAAAACTATTCGTGTGTATATTATTTATCAGTCGTTTGAGATATTCCGCATGGAGTAGACTGTAGTGTTGTCATTTAAGCTTATCTCTCACGCAAAAAAAAAAGACACTAAAAAGCAAAATAACAAAAAAAAAAGCAAACACACCGCAAAAATTCAAACTTCTTAACGGGCGAAATATCTCAGTTTTATAATTCACTAAATAAATGGGTTAAAAATTTTATACTTCAAAAAAATTGGTGTAGATACATTTTGTTTCGTTGAAAAAAATAAAGTAACAGAATTACGGCGAAAATATCTCTCTCGTTTACCGGCGATCTTTAAATCCAGTGAAATATATTTCGAAAGAAATAGGTATAAAAAAGATAAATTCGCCTGATCTCTAGTAGGATTGCTACCGCTTGCAATTGCCTATTTTGTCCGTTGTTGTCTACTTTGCTTGCACGTCGTCGTTTTACGTTTTCGGTCTCTCGATCATCGGTATTGATCGTGTTGAATACTAGTTCGCCGCACCGCAGCACAGGAAATCACTTCGCTCACTCTACACCTTTTAGGCCTACTCTACCTTTCCCGCACACGCACACACACACACATAGGGCAGTTTACTGCAAAACACGAGTTTACACTATGTGTGTTCTATATTGAATGATCTTAATTTTTGTATTTGAATTACATGCATAGATACAAAGATACACTATGATATGTGGTAGTATGGTATCTTGCTGTTGTAGAGAAACGGATTGAATTCGACCTCCTAATGTGGTTGCCACAGCATTCGTTACATTTCGCTTTAAAACTTCAGCCCTCTGAAAAACAGCGATCGCGATCGTCGGTTGTCGGTTGTTTTATGATATGAAAGACGAACGAATTATTTATTTTCTTTTAAAATATAAAATAATTTTTATGAATTGACAAAATAAAACAAGAAATTCTTAATAAAAAAGAAAACAAAAAATAATATTGTGCCTTCATCGACAAAAAAAGGAAACCATAAATTCAACAAAAATAAAGTGTAGCTTTTATTCGTGTTCAGAAAAAAAAAATATGAGAACAAACCTCCTCCCGATCTGATCGTAGTGTGGAAAGCAAAAAAAAAAGATAGATTTTTTGTATTTAAATTTATATCTATTACACCCAGTTGAAGAGTAGGTACTACTTGTCTATTGTGCGTGCGTTTTTTTGTATTAAAATTGGATACTTATTTTACACAATTATTTCACATCATCTCTATCTTAACAACACCAACACCAATCATCTCGATTCGATTTCGACATAAATAAAACGAATTTAAAAAAGATACAATCTCTCATAGAAATTTAATATAATATCTAAAATTGAAAATTGTATCTAAGACGCGATTATTAGTTATATATCTATGTGTCTTAAAACAAATACCTATTTAAGAAAATAAATATAAAAAAATTCAAGTGAAATTGCGGAGTAGTATATTTCAGATATACCTACATATACCAAAATCAAAAAAAAAAAAAATATATAAAAGAAAATCGTTCATCTTTCATCTTCAATCGTGCAAATCTAATGAATGAATGAATTTTTTCTTGTTATTTGGTTTTTGCTTTCGTTGCTTTCCCCTTTAATAAATCAAAAATTAAAAATAGCTCAACGAGAGTTATAGTGCGCGCACTGAAAAAAAAAAATTCAAAAATAATGAAAAAAGAAAAATAATTTTTTTATTCGAAGAAAAAAAATAAAGCAACAAAAATAAATTAAGTGTTTGTGATGTGCTGCCTCTTATTTTTTTTTTGTAACGAAAACCGTGATTAATGATTTGAGTTCGCTTACACAAATTTATACAAAAGCGAATTTATAATTGCAACAAAAAAAAAAATACCTAAAATATAAAGTAGCTCAATGAAAGCACTGGCTACAAAATAATTTATAAATGCAAAGTGAAGATAAAAAAAAATATACCTATAAGTGATTTTTTTATTTCTGGCTATAAATTTGTGGATTACTTTGCACCTGCTGAAGCTTATTGGATTAATATTCATTCAAGAATAATTTTTATTTAAAAAAAGTACAAAAATTAAAATTCATCACGATCATCATTAAAAAAAATTACGGCGAAATCAAATTTTGTTGCAGCGCCAGTTATAGAGACTGACATTTTTTTGGATTATTTTGTATGGGACAAAAACGAGTTAACCGTGCGAAGTTTTTTTTTATGAAAACTTTCTTTGATTGCTTTGTAAAATAATGTAAGTTAAATTTTTGTTTTACATATTTTGATACCTACATACTTCCATGTTTTAGTTTTAATTTAAAAATTATCAAATTGGATCTTGGGGTAGTTACCTTCCCTTCTTCTTTTATAAAAATTTTTCACCGGGAGTGAGTGGAAGTGTAATTCATTTTTAAATGAAAGGATCTAGAAAGCTAAAAACAAATTGGATTTTAAAATTTGGCATATTACATATTACGTAACTTGTTAAAAATATCATGAAAAATTCAGTTATCAATAAAGTGTTAGTAGGTAGGTATGATAGTTTTTGAAACTGGAAGGGAGGTCACAACCTGGTAAACTTAAATCATTTAATTAAATTTTAAAAACAAACTGAGTCAATACTCTGAAATAAGCAATAAGTCCAAGTCAAAATACTGAACGATTTTCTATAAGAAACTTAAGACAACAAGATTTTTAAATTCAAAAATTGGTAACAAATAATTTTATGAGAGTTTTTAACTAACTCAAGAATTAGACTACGTACTTTGCATTGTAATTTCGCAATGAGGATCAAAATTTTAGTTGGGTGTCAAGAAATGTTGTCATTAAACTGATATTTTGATTCGATGTTATGTACATTGGTAGAAAGATATGAACATGTACAAATCGTATCAATAAGGCCTATAAGGAACACTCTTAAGCGACGACGTTGTTAAAAAACTTTTTTAAATGTAGGTATTTGCTTTGTTTTAAGTAATATTAAATTATTACCTTGTACCTACCAATAGTTTAAGTTCAAGATATTTTAAATCCATTTCTAATTTCTAATCTTTATTTATAAACTTTGTCAAACCTTAGACAGTCGTCCAATTATGTTTAAAAAAAATATATTTTATTGTTGTCTAATAGGTTTTTAATTTAGACACAAGAATTGGTTGTCTTAACCGTGACTAAAGTGAATTCTAAGTAGACAACAATCTAATGAACTTTGTAATAATAGAAAGTAGCATTTGAAAGTTAATTTCAGATTTAAGAACCCACTGATAATCTTGGGTTAATAATATAACTTTGAATGTAGGCCCATTAATTATTATTTTTAAGCAAGGTTTAGTCAAAAGATAGTTATTTTATCATTAAGTAATTCCAACAAATGATCTGTTTAAGTTTTACTAATGAAAAAAATTTTGATAGGTACATAATGTAGGTACCTATAAATAGTTATTTTAATTGCTCCATTAATTTGATCTCGAGTTAACGTTATTTTTATCAACGCAATCCATATGTATTAAATTATTATTATGAAGATATAAATTGTGTGTTTCCTACATATGTATGTAGATATGGGCTCAAACGTGGTTATGGAATAGAACTTTAGTTTATTTCAACATAAGATCTTATGTGACAGTACATATAAGGAAACAACAGTAGAAGATACTCTCTTACGTGCCGAACTAACTCTTTATAATAACTAATAAATATTTTTTGGATTAGCTGCTCTAAAAAATTTTAAACAACTTTTGTTAATGTATAACAATGATTTAACTTAGCAATTTGCTAACTTTTTAACAACTACTTCTTAATTTTAAACATTTGCAAACTACATTCATAATTACCTAGGTACACAATTTTCTTCATAAAATCATTTGACATTTATAAATGTCAAAGTGACATTAGAGTCAACAACATAGGTCCTTAAAGATTTTAACTTTAGTAAAGTTCTAAAAGATAGGATACTTTATTCGCTCAAAATTTGCAAAGCAATATTTTTAACCTAGTATTATAATAAAAATACTTTAACGTCGATTTATTATCGACTAAAACTATTCCCTAACTTTTCGGTTTTAACATAGTGTTGAGGCTAAATATCCTAAAAAAAAACTTTTTATCATTTTTGTATTAATAAATAAGCATATTTTATAATAAGCTCAGACAAATGTCGAAATCAAATAAATATGTGAACAAACTTTCAAAATAAATTGGATACCAGCACCGCAGAAATTTATACCATAGTAATAACCTTAGTTTATCTTAAAAAATTAAATAGACTGTCGCCTCTTTTAGGTTCAGCCAACAAATCAATCTACTATCTGTTTGTAAAATAGCGCAACAAATCTGATTTACTGAATGAAGTTGAAATGTTGAATCGCCGTTTTTTTTTTTTGTTGATTTTCTTAAATAATTTGTTTATTTTTATATATTTTATTTATTTTTTTTTATTGCAGTCCACTTTAATTTTTTTTTTTTGCTGTCAGTTTTGTTGGTTTGCTTTGGTTGTGTGACTTAATTTATTTTTGCATGTGACCATCGACGACGACGACGACGACGACGATGTTGTTGTGTGTTGTGTATATTCATAGCTTCTCTCTCGCAGGAAAAAAAAAAATCTCTAGAACGCGAAAAAAGATATTTTTGTATAATATACTGTTTGCTGCAGCAATCATACAAAATAAAGAGTATCTCTTCTTAATTAAAAGCAACTTTACATACTCTGCTGAGCAGAGTGCGAGCACTCTCTTTGAAAAAAATGAAGAAAAAAAAAACATGTATCTCAAGAAAGCTACTTAGTCTCTCTGTCTGGATGTCTGTCTGTCATGACTTGGTTGTTGTCTCCCAAATGCTTAAGCATGCATTTTCCGGTTTCCAATGATGTTTTTTTTTTATTTTACTTGTGACAGTGTATTTTTTTTTTATTCATTCAAAGTTTACTTTTATTTAGTTTGTTCTAGAATATGTTAAACAATAACAGGAAGAGGCTAGTATAGCAGATAATTTTTTTTTTTTTTTTTTGAATTCTCTCAAAAAGTATCTATGAGAGGAAGCAAAATACATAAGTCAGATACAGAGTGGATCTGGCTCTTAAATAACACACCCTAACGCGGCAATAATAATCCGGTTTTCGACCCGTCTAATGTGCCATAGATACTTTTTATGATTTTTTTTTCAAATTTATTTTTTATATGCTATTTTTTTTTATTGTGGTGTTGTGGTACGCTTTTATGGTTTTAAATTCATTCAAATAGAACCTAGTTTAGGTTCCTCTCTGACTCTATATAGATCCCCATTATACAAAAAAAAAAAAAAAAAATCCCAACCCGAGCTAGCATAGCACTCTTGACAATAAATTTAATTTCTAATTAGAATTTCCTACGGCTACAATGTATGTCTACAAATACGATTGGCATTTTGTTTTATAAACCGCAACAACAGAGTGGCCGAGAGATATTTTATACTCTTTAAAAAAAAATATATATCTACCTTCATACCGTATAGATATTTATTGTATAGTATCTGTATTAATATGATTGTTGTTTTTTTTTTCTTTTTTGCTATTTGTATGTGAAAATAAAATTATAGGTATGGTTATTTATTGCTGAGGAAATACACAATAAAAACAAAATAAAATATAATTTGAAAAAAGGATTGAATTTATTTATTATTGTTTAGATGTGTATTGTGTATGTATGTAATAAACATAAATATATTTTTTTTTTAAATGAGAGCAAGAGAACAAGAGCAAGTGTATCAAAATGTTCCTACATGCATAAGTATGTATATTAAAATATTTAATATACTTTATGATCATTCTAAATTATTTTGTTTGCTTAACTATTTGACAGATAATTTCCTCAATGAAATGTTGCTAGGTATTTTATAAGAATATATTGATATACCTATGTACGTTTGTAGAATAAAAATTATTGAATTTATTTAATCATATATGTAATGTTATTGTGCGAAATTTGTCTTTTTTTAATACAAAAAAAAAAGATTTTTTTCTTTAATGAATGAATATTTTAAGTCTTTTTTGAATTGATAGAATAAAAATTGTAGCTGTAACCGAGTAGATAAACAATTCATTTCAAAGAGTTGTCTAGTAGTAGACTTCCTAGAGTAATAATATATGTACATATGTATGTATGTATGTCCATATTGGACTGGTCCTTAACGAAAGCTTTTACACATCTTTAAAATAGTTTTCGATTTGTTGACCCAAACCATTGTTTCAATTAATTTAACTGTTTGAAAGTTGATTTTTTAGTGGGTTATATTTTTCTGATTTTAAAATTAATCGAAAATAAAAACTGCAATGCATTTTTTAATGCTATTTAATGACCTTGGCTAAATATTTTTATTCTAAGCACTGCATATTAATGTCTACACCATATTGGAAGATGAACGTTTTTGAAAAAAATAAAACTTTTTTTTATATTGTATAATTTTTTTGGCAATTATAAAAAACAGGTCTGTAGCTATGCAAATGTTGTCATAAAAAAATATTGAAATTATAAACCGTAAAATATTATGTACATATGTTTATAAAATATAAATCATAGAAAAAATAGTTTGACCTAATTTTTAGAAACAGTTTATTCCTTAAAATCGTTTGTAGACCAAGATTTTTGACTAAAATTCGATGAAATTATTTACATTTTCACAAAATGAACTGCTACACAGAATTCAAACATTTGATTAATAAAGAACCGAATTATACTTCCCTATCTGAATCTGACCTCAGAAATGCATCTCAGTTTATCATCTTAAATACGATTACCAAAAAAAAAAGTATTCTTCCATTTAAGTATTCGAATAAATACATAATAGTATAAACCTAACTTAATAACTAATTTAACAATCATGGATGATAATAATTGATCTCTCTATAATAATATCTTAAACGTTTAAAAATAGTCTTATTCCAAGTCCATCATGTCACAAGAAACCCTTTCTTGAACTTTTTTTTACAAAAGATCGTGAGTCTCACTGTTATTTACTAACAAATGTTGTACAACGTTGACTTCTGTTAAAACATTAGGAAAAAAAGCTTAATATGTTTAAATTACTTCACTAAAATTTTCTTAATTTTAAATTATGCACATGTTTGACATTCAAGTAGTAAAAATATCATATCAAATAATCTTTTTTAATAAACTCCGGCTAAACACGCCCTAAACACTGATAGTCAATGAAATAACCTTTTCTTGCATATAAAATGTCAAATGGCCATAAATGAAGTTTTTGTCGTTCTGAAAAAATTAAAAAACAATAACAGATTAAAATTTAATAAAATTTAAAAAAGATTATCCGAAGATTACTCGCTTAAAAAAAAATCACTACATATACTTTTAAGACCTTTACACAGAACTATGTATTGAAGACCCCAAGTTAAATAAAATGAAGCATACAAATATTTTAAAACAACATAAAATTCTTTCAAGCGGTCGAAAGTGATTGAAGAACAAAAAACCATAATACTTGAAAAATTATAATATTACTAAAAACTAAATTTACATTAATTTTTTTTATAATTAAGACACAATAATTGTTATCTAAAATTAGTTACGACGAAATACATACCTATTTAATAAATTCTTATATTTTAAAAATTTTAATCCAAAAATATATCTGATAATTTACATTAAATACTTTTAAATAAAAAACAACAAAATAATTGAAAAAAAAAGAGAATGCATATTAGTTTTAAGTTACAATAATATATATCACACTTCTATAAATATGCAAAACAGATATGCGTTTTCCGTTCGATATAAAAATAAATATATACATTGGCTGTATGTACATACATATATTATTTTATTTTATTTTTCTTGTTTGACGGTTGAAAGGAGATAAATATCTGATTGAGTTGGATTTCAATAATTTATTCAGGTAGCCAAATAAAATTAATATACTAATTCCTCTTTTGAATAACTAATTATAGACATTTGTTTTGGAATCGATATTCCAACACTCTTTCTTCATCATCCTCTTTGTGGTTTTTTGTCGTCATTTTTGCTGTTATTTTCATTATTGTGAATGGCTTGTTTTTTTATATTTTTTTCCTCAATTGGTATTTCAGTAGGTATATTTTTTTTTCAGTGCCGGCAAATCATTTATTTGTATTTTTTTTTTTATATTTTTTTTTTTTCATTAAAAATAATAAAAAAAATCTTAGCCCCCAAACTGGCGTCCGTCGTCGTCGTCGATACTTACACTATCTTTATTAAAAATCTCTCTCTATTTCTTCTCTACTCAACATTTATAAAATTATTGTGCATAAGTAGGTACCAATCGGATATTTGTATTTAAAAAAAAATATATATATATTTATTTTCTCATATTGTCAAACAAAAATAAGTAAAATTTATCCATCCGTCCAAAACCAAAAAAAAAAAAAAAAAGAATAAAGATTTTTATTTAAATCTCAGAATTCATGTGATTTTCCTGTCGCTCGCCACAGCACGTCATTTTCGTCTTGAAAAACGATTACGATTTTTGAAAGATTAGGATGGTTTGTTGTTGGTTGTTTGTCGTTGTCATTGGTGTTTTATGTTGATGTCATCATCAATGCAAGCTGAGCTGCATTGACGTTGATTTTTTTTTTGAAAATACAAAAATCTATAGAAGCAAATAAAAATACATACCTACATAGATATAGTATATTCCACCTACCATAACGTGTTGCAAGGTAAAAATATTTATTTTCATGAAAATCGATTGTGATAGGTGATTTTAATCACAACACAAAAAAAAATGATATTAGTTTGGTATATGCATTGCATATATTTTATTATTTATTAGTCAGGCTGTGGGAATAAAATTATTTTGAGGATATTGTTGACAGGTTGACAGCACGTGCCGTATTAGACAAAGTGAGTGTGTAGGTGGATGATTTTATGGGAAAGCTTTTATTAGTGAGAATTAAGGATTTGAAAATCTAATTAACAAATTTATTTTTAGAAGAAGATAAAAGAAAATATTGTATGAGTATTTTTTTTTTTTATTTGATATTGAATAATGTTATGTATTAATTATAAGGTTTTTTTTTATTTTAAACTGTATTTTAAATATGTAAATATTTTTTGCTTAAAGTGCATTTTAAAAAAATAATGCACAATTTGAGCAGAAGTTAAATTGGCATATTAAAGTGAAGTGAAATAAGCAGTCTCCTTCTTATTGATGTGATGACCTTGAATTTTGTGAATATTTAAAATTTTAACCTATTGACATTCAAATCTGCTGATCGTCTTCTATACAGAACAAAACAATTTATTACAAACTAATTTAGATTACATACTAGTAGATATTTTTTTTTTCAAACCAACTCAAATGTAAGACGTCAAAACTATTTTCAAGCAAAGAACTAAATAAAGAAAAGTTATCATTGTAAGTTTAGGTACATACTTCATATAAAACGACTAGTTTCTATAAAAGAAAAAGTTTTTCTTATGATAGTGATAACTTATTAAAACAACTTCAATATTTAATTTTAAAAGCGGAAATACATACATTTTGAATCACAATCTTTTATAGTCATAAACAATTAGCAGTAGGTATCTATATTTATCCAAAAATATTTTTTTTTTATTAACACGAGTTCAAAGCCAATTATATTTTATTTTATAAGTTTGTCAATTTGGATGTAGTTAATTGTGTCTGGTCTTGATCGAAACTCAGAGCACGTTTTGTTGTAACTTTGTTATTGAATATAAATTGCAATACTAAGTTTTTGGCAGTTAATTGATAAAGTGGTAATTGTTGCGTCCATATGAGAAAATGAGCATATTAAAAATTTTGAACGCGATGAAGCTAAAATAATAAAATTTTTCATTGAATCCTGAAGGTATTTTGGCCCCGAATTTATAACTTATGTTAAACTTATGTTATGTTTACCAATATTGCTATACTAAACCATTTCATACCGGTAAAACATAGAATTTTCCAATTTCGGGAAGTAACAGTAACACTTAGATTAAATTCAACTGCCTCTGTTGGCAGTTAATTTAAATTGATGTTTTTTTTTAAATACCTATAATTGATAAAGTTTCTGAGCACTTAAGTAGATTCTCATAACTGAACCACGTGAAACGAGGCAAGTATGATGAGTTACTTATTCAAGGTTTAGTAAACCTATTGTAGGTATTCCAAAGAAATCTCCTAACAAAGAGGATTAATATTTTTTTAATTTTACAAACTGCCCACCAAAAATTTATTTCAAAATTTTGCTCTGTTACACGAAAAGCAACAAAATACTTTCTTAATTTCGTTTTGCCGTTGCACTAAAAGTTTATAATGTCAGAACAGAACTGATAGCGTTGACAGGAAAGTTCTAAAATGATACAATGGCTTTAGGAATCGACAATGTAGTTCATCCGTCGAATATCATAATTAAATTTTACAGCAGATTCCAAGGTACAAAGGTTGGTTGCTTTTCATGAAAGTGCCTCCTTAACAAAATTTTTGTATGCCAAAAATGTACGTATGCAACTCACTAAATTGAATGAATGAAGAAATGCCAATTCTGCTAAATGCAAAACATTCACGAATCGCATTGAAAATGACCCTTGTTATGTCACTATAAAATAAACAATTTTGTAGGTAGGTTTCTTTTTTAGATTAGGTATATTTTTCGTAAAAGTTGGTAGGTATTCTTTGCTCAAAGTATGTTTAAGCTACAAAATAAAAACAACAGTTACACTAACAAAAAGAAATATAGATATAGAATATATCGTCGCCTTTGTGACATAAAAACGTATGTCAATATTTGGAATTTTTTATGAGAGACGATTTTGTGATTTTTTTTACCATTTTTCATGTTTTTTGCAAATAAAAAAATGTTCTTACGAAAAGTGCTAACTTCTAAGCTACTTCACTTAGAGGTTCAATTTTTTCCCACAATATAGAATGCTATATTTTAAAAAAGAAGACATACCCAGTCCAAAATCGTAAAAAATTAAGTTACGTTCTTGTGTCACTAGGGCGACGATATGTAGATACCCATTCAGAATAGTATAAAAATAAATATCGCATCGTTACGAAAAAAAAAAAAAAAAAAAAACAGAACGGATATCCGCATAAAAATGAATTCTACTTTTATGCCGCTCGCACATGGAACAACAAAAAAGAATAAAAATAAAAAAAAAAAATTGAAATTAAAAAAAATCCAACACGAGAAATAAACGCGCAACCAAAGAGATAACATGTGCAAAGATAGATTGTGTGTATGCGCGAATGGCATTCAGTTCAGATGCGGCCTATTTACGCGATTAAAGCCTTTTGGGCGCGACACACATTACATAGTCATAGCATAACGCGCCTCAAGCTTGCCTTTTTAAGGTATATACAAATGTATTGTATTGCTTGTAATTTTTGTTATTGCTTTTATATATGTATTTACAAAAAAAAAAGTCTGTACCACTTGGTCGGTGACAGTATTTATCTGAATTATTATAACATACAATAGTGTGTAGGTATATGTATTTTGTAAGCATTTAAATTTATTTGTTTATTTTGCTATGTTTGCTAATTGAATGTCACCGGATATCCCTTCTCATTATCGCACACTCAATGTTTACAATAACAAAAATAACGAGAATAGCATTATCATTGGACAAAATGACCGAAATATTTTTAATAGAATCATTATTACTTTGGAAGACAAAATTTTTCTTCACCGACGAATGTCGCCATTAATAATTTTTGGTTTTTATTGTTTCTTACATCTACATAATTTCAAATGCTAAAACATTTCTTATTTTTCGCTCTAAAATTCTTTAGGAAAGGAGTATGGCTTTACAAATTGTAAAAAATGTTCGTTCTTGTTGATTCTCACTCAATTAAGTACTTATAACTAATAAATATTCGTATGGAAAATTGAAGATCATTTTTTGTTTCGTAGGTAAGGAATGATTATAACCTCTTGATAGCTATGTATAAAGCTTAGTTGAGCACTTGAGACATCTAACAAATTTCAAGTTCCTTGACATTGTTCTTTACTCTTCTCGCAATTCCTTGTACAAAACATGATTGCCTTTCTTAAAATTGAAAAAAAAAAATAATCGCTTCATATATTTTTACCACAAATTTAGTATGTAATACAAAACCATATTTTTTTATGTATGAACTTTTTCAAGATTTAAACTAAAATTGAAATTTGAAATTATTTTAGCCATTCGTATCCTAGAGAAGTTCTAACACATTATGTACCTACATATTTATGTATGTTTAAAAAAAAAAAAAAAACAAATTGAAAAATTTTCAGTTTCTGAGAGTACACAACTATAAGCTACTGTTTTATTTGTTTTGTTTAATTTACAAATGCAATGCGTCCTCCAATAAAATCACGTTGTTTTACTTTTTTTTTTTTCTTAATTCACGGCAAACTAGTAAATAAATACAACAATAACAACAGCAAAATAGAGGTAGCAAAAATAAAAGACTTCATTAAGTAGTTTTGCAGTCGTTTTTATTTGTAAGTTTATACTCGTTTATAAACAAAGACTGTGTGTCGAGTGCAGAATTTTGAACTAAGTATTTACTTTGTTACGACGACGACAATGACAAACAATAACGACACGACGACGACGCGACTATGTTAAAAAAAAGGGGTGTGTAAAATGTATGTGTACAATGTATAGAGTGGTACACTCTGAATCTACTTAAAATATCATCATAACACAAAGATCAATAGATACAAATATGTAATGTTTGGATTAAACATTACCTACAGATTAAAAGATTTTATCTTATACAACATGTCAACTTCTTTATTTCAAATAAAATTATATTCTGATTATATTTTTAATTAATTTTTTAATGCATATAATTTATATTTGGGAGTGGTTTCGAATTAACTTTTTTGAAAATAATATCGAAGGAATGAATGAGTGAACAAAAATAAAATAACTTTTAAGAAGAACATCGATATTGATATTTTTGAATCAGACGACAGGATTAAATTTAGCAGTGTCTACTAAGATATACCTCCATTTATTTGTTAATTACTCTCTTGGAGTGTCATAAGGTTCCATACTGGTGCCTGCACTTTTTATATTAATAATTAGAATAAAGTTATATGTAATTAATAATTATACATTATAATGGCTAATAATCGCACATCAGGGAATAATTTAAAAATATTTTCAGGAAGGAGGTAGTCAAACCTAACTTAAGAATATGTCATTTAGAGAGGACTTACGCGACGTTGTTAAAATATGTTTTAAGACCAAGGTATAAATGTGTTATCATTTAAGAATTAAACATTCTTCTACCAAAACCTAATCTTTAAAAAAATTACTAAACATTGATAAGAATTGCATCACAAAAAAGTTCAAAAATATCTCTTAATTGTTATTTTTTTTGTCATTTTCTTTGCGGTAAATTAAAAAAATTGTTGGCAGCAAAACAAAACATCATTCACTTTTACCAGCTTAATCAATTTTCAATGGGTGAATCAACTCTCTCACTCGAATCAGCTAAATCTCGGTACTGGTGGTAATAAATATTTGCTGATTTGATGGGAAATGTTGTAAAGAAAAAAATTGTACTTAAAACATTCCAAAAATTTTACTAACCTAAAATAAATGACTTTCAGTTTTTTTAAGCAATATCTTTGTCTCTTTTTTAATGTTCACAATGAGCAACAAACAAAAGTCCAGGCCTTTCACAATGGCCACGTTCACAAAGTTATCTAAAGCAATCCAGATTGGTTTGTGTTGTTGTAATCTCTTGAGAAAAAACAGCTGATTATAAAACATCTGTTCTCAAAATAAAAATCTCAACCGATCTAAAAAATTCTCGTATATTCAGCTATCTGAAGAGAAATGTCAAAAACAGATGACTTGAATTCAAATCAAACAGCTAAATTAACCTATCCGGTTTTAGTCGTTCACAAACATATACGGATACTCGAGTATCTGAGATAGCATATTTCAGCGCAATCTGAACGCGGCCAATGACATCTTCGAAATTTTCGCTGTCAACGCTTTTTTTATTCACAATAATCACAATAATAACAAATGTCAGTCTCCAATTTGACACAACAACAGCTTGGTAATCATCTCTCTTGAACCAGCTGATATTTGCACAAAACAAAAAATAGCATTTAAACTAGATATACATATTTCTTCAGAGTCTGCAAGCAAAATGTTTGTTACAGTAGACAGGTGCCTTGACTAAAATAAATACTTACTTTATTATCCTTCTATCATCAACAAAACAATTATAGATAAAAAATGTCTTTCAGAATTCAGACAATTAAAAAAATGTAGATTCAAGTTGGAAAATCCAGAATTATTGTTTGTTTGCTTGATGATTATCTCACTACAATATTTAATTGCAAAGAATTTGAGTACCTTTGCCTTAGAGATTATAGAGAAAAGACAACAACGTGTCATAATTTAAGCAGCAATCTCACAACGTCCGGGAGTTTCTTCTAAACTTTTTGATTTGTTTTCATAATTTTTTCGATTCTTCGTTTTTTTTTTTATTAATTTCCATTAAGAAATTTGTTCTTAAGATATTTCATTCAAGTGGAACGTAATGACACATAATTTATGTTCATATACAAAATGCTTTTCCTATATCAACTCATGGAACATGGAAGTCGAGAGTGATCGACCTTTCTCTTCAAGATGTGTGTACATGTGCAGGTTAGGTACATCGTACACCTTTGTTCTTCACAACGTTTTGTTTTGTCTCTTCTTTATTTTTTCTTCATAGAAAAACAGGTATAATCGAGATTCTCCCCTCGAAGAAGTTAAAATGATAGGAAAATGAAACCAGAACAGATGTTTCATCTAAATGTACATAGGAATACATAAACACACTTTGTGTAACACACAATCAAATAAACAAATACACAAAGTATTGTATGTTGTAGAGCAAGAAGTTGAGAGTTGCATCTAAAAGATTCATAGACAGACATCTGCAATAAAATCTAAGGTAACTGAAACCAAACCAGAGACAGCATTAAAAGTAAAAAAAAAGAAGATGAAGAAATGACAATAAGGCAACTTCTTTGTGTTTTTTTTTTGTGTTGAACCTGGATCAGAGTGAGATTGAGCATTACGGAAGAAGAGCTTTAGGGCTTCCTCTCAAGTCTAAAGAAAAGAATTGAAACTTGTGAAATTGTAACCAAAATTGTGAAATAAAAGATATTCGTAAATTGATCTATTTATGATCTAAAAAATGAAATTTCGTGCCTTTAAATCCAATTGACAAAAAGGCTGTCCGGCCATTCTTTTGAAAATGATCTAATAGTTTTCTTGTATTTCATAATGGTTTGCATCTTCCCATTAATCAAATATTTTCTCAGAAGGGTTTGCTAATTTTTAAAGCCGATATTTATCAATGCTCAATTTAACATTGACAAGCGCTATAAGGGTGTAACTTAATGGAAACAGCCAAGTAGAAAAGTCAGTCATAGGGCAAATTCTTAAACGCAACATTTGCAAAGCAAACCACATGCAAAGCAAATGAAGAATGCAGTTGAAAAGGCAAAGCAAGTGAAGTGCGCAAGATATTTTTGACATTTGCCGAAATACATTTGCATTTGCGCATGAAAATAAAATCTACTACATTTAGGGACAATCTGCTTAGCAGGCATGTTTACGTTTGCATTTTGGAATTGTTTGCTTAGCATAATTTGCGCAAGTTTTGCGTTTAAGAATTTGCCCATATATTTCTCTTAAGTTTGCGGTTGGAAATTCTGAAATGATGAAATAGGCCACTTTGAAATTGCTTCAAAAAAACAACGGAAATACATATGTAGATCTTTTAAAATTATCAAACATATGTCTATGTACTCGTACGTATGTTTACAGTTATTTCAATGATATGTTATAAAACTAAAACAAAGAAAAAGAGAAAAATAAAATAAAAACAATAAAAATATAAGTTTTTTTTTTTAAACACCGATAACATTGAACAACAACAACAAAAAAAAAATACGAAATATACAAATATAATTTACAATGTAGGTCTTCGTAGATTATACTATTAACAGGAAAACAAAAACTATAAATTAAATATACTAAAATATACATCCACACACACGCATCTTCTCATCGGGGGATTGTTAATGAAACCAAAACGTCACATGATGTCGTGGGAGTGTGACATTTTTTTTTTTTGAATGAATTTTTTCTTTCTTATGATATTTTTTTCATCTATCTGTCATCTTCTTTTAAAATGTACAAAAAAAAAATATGTTGAATCAATATTTTTGTTCATAAATGCCCACGATGATGCTCAAAAATAGTTTGAAAGTTAATGTTGGGAACACTCAAAGAAACATTGGGGCATATTCATAGTCTTCTGACAAGTTGTTTCTATGTCCCTTATAAACTTAATTAGAGTTTATGTTATTCATAGACAATTTAGACCAGGGTCCAAATAATAAACTGGAGCTCAAACTTTAAAAACGGCTGACTCTTTCACTAAGTTGTTTTTTTCTATCTGTCAAAAAAATGTTTGTGTTTCAATTTATTGATAGGCAATAGTACTAAAATTGTAGTAGAATTTCTGCGAATTTCTTTATGAATAGCAGCTTTTTTTTAACCTGTGTGTTTGACTCGAGGCCAGTTAGATTTGGGTCTAAAAAGAACTTTAGACTCGAGGCCAGTTGGACTTGGGTCTGTAGAATTATTAAATCAATCTGCATACCATTCACTCTAAAATATGCCTTTATTTAATCTGAATTTAATTAATTCAAATAGAATTTAAATTTGGATGAAAAGATTTAATAATAGGGTGCGATTTTATTTTAAATATTTTATTTACTTATTTAACTTACAATATTTGATTAAATCACAAATGTCATCAAGTTTATAAAAGTACAGTTAAACACAAACAAAAATTTGCTTTACATACAAAGTTGCCACTCAGTTAAAACCAATAAAGGAAAAATTTGGTAAATTTACAAAAGTACAACCTTACCTACTGAACTATAAATTTTATTGAATGAGATGATCAAATTCAACTGTACGTTCGTATAATATTTAGTGTGCGTTTTATTTCAACATAATTTTTAATTAAATATTTAATATAAACGTAGTGAGTGGTCGAAAATTTCAACAAAAAAAAAAAAATATTCTATAGTAACTTCCGTGAGTGGTTAACAGGTTTTTGATAATTTCTTTCGTAAGAAATAAGAAAATATTCGCTATGAATTTACTGAAGCTCCATGAAGGGGAGTTGAGTCTGAGTATAGATGATTAAAACACGGACATAAGTTGATTTAATTAATATTGGTCTTAATTTACCCTCATAAATTCCATTCAGTCACACCCTTATTCATTGTTTATTAGTTCCTATTTCTAGATCAAAGAAAATGATTTAAATGTATAAATTTAATTGAAATTTAAGGCAGGTACTACATCATATCAAAAATGATTTTTTTATCAAGAACTTTAAGGTCATATGCATAACGACACGTTTTTAATGACGTCAATGTTTTACAAAGAACTTCTTTTTATAAAAAAAAAATATCGTCATACAAGAGATATCAATGTGTCTGAATCTGAATCTAAAAAAAAAAGGAAGAAGAACAACCAAAAAAGGATAAAACAGAATATTCTTTTGTAAATACCATTTTTCTATTTTAAGGTTCACACTCTTAAGTTTCTCTCTTCTATTATAAAGTTATTCTTTTTTGTTGGTCCTTTCAAAATTTATTATGCCATGTTTGTAAAGGTTATGTGTATCTTAACTGTTTTTTTTTTTTTGATATATGTTATATACATAGACATTTCTTTTGTTGAACAAAAATTCAAATGAAACGAAGTTTCCATCGCATATATAGAAGATTATATACGTCACACTCAATGTGGGTGGATTTTATATTGGTATAAGGTTATTTTCTTTATAATGTATACACATATTTATATTGTTATAAATATTATTATGCTTAATATAAAGATATACTTACATATATGAAATTTCTCTGAATGAGATAGGCTTGTTGTAGGTGTCAATATAATATATGAAAGTTATGAATGGCAAATAGATGAAAATGTCTGTCGTCATCGGAGATGTCGTTGTAAGAACTTTTTCATTTTGAGTTTTTTTTTCTTTTCTGAGTGGATTATTTTGCCCTATTGCTGGTTCGAGTAGGTATCTAACGGGTGATTTTTTAAGAGGTTTAGAACTTTTTAAAAAAAAAAAACACAAAAAATTCGAAAAAATGAATGAAATATTTATTTGAATCGATAGTTTGAACCTTGCAATTTAATGTTTAAAGATAATTTCATGCAAATGTTGACCGCGGCTGCGTCTCAGGTAGCCCATCCGCTGAGTCCAATTTTGGCATACTCTTTCACACATATCGGCCGGTATCTCACGAATGAATGCATGGATGTTGGCTTCCAGTGCGTCAATCGAAGCGTGCTTGTCCCTATAGACATTAGCCTTGACATACCCCCACAAAAAATAGTCTAATGGTGTCAAATCGCACGATCTAGGCGGCCAATTGAAATTTGGTCACAATCTTCCGAATAGACTGCTCAGAAGGTCGAGAATGCCGACCATAAAATGGAAGCAGCGCGCGATGAACATTTCGAACCGAGCACGAATTTTGATAGTAAAATTCAATAATTTGCAAGCGTTGTTCATTTGTAAGACGATCCATGGTTAAATTGCAAACCAAACTGAAGCTGTTTGACAGTGAAACAAGGTACTAAACACACGTCAGCTGTCAAAACCAGTGTTGCCAAAACCAAACCAGCTAAAAAATCACCCGTTAGTTAGTACACAGGAGAAATTGTTTAATCAACTTAGTGTATTTGTATTTTTTAGTGCTTATTAATATAATAAAATAACAAAATTTTGGTACCATTTCATATAATTTTTTAGCAACCAGCGCATTTTTCTAAAACTTATTCCTAGTTTTAAATATTGTGCTTCTAAAAATCTTCTACAAAAATTTTTGGCTTACATGCATATTCTAGGATTTAAGCGTTGATCCATGATTGAGTGGGTTCTGTTAAAAAAAAATGGGCCCTCAGAGCTAACCATTTATGTTGATACCAAAACTCCCAACTGACCAATGTAAGTTGTGAAAACTCAAACTAGAATTTTTTTAAATTTCTCAACATAACCATTTTTGTTAGAGTTCTAACGAGGAATTTTTTTTTGTATCCAAATTTTGGCCGGAAACCGTCTTTAACTATAAAGACGATCATTCAAATAAATTATACAAGTCTAACAAAGCAAACAAGAGTGTACAATTTCAAAAAGTACCCCCTCTTCTAAAAATATATTTTGTTTTCTAATCAAATATCGACAAAATGTTTTTCATCAATCGTCCATTCAAATAAATATACAAATATTTTTCTACCCATCGATTTTAGAAGAATTTTTTTTTTTTTTTTTGTTAATATTAATTTTCCACGATCTTCAAGATCTTCACGCTCTTCGCTTATGGCTAAAAATTTTAATTAAATTCAAAAAAATATTGTTAATCAAATAAGCATGTTGGCGCCAGTTAAAAGTCGAGAGCACAAAAAAAAAAAACAAAAATTCAAACAAAAAAAAATACAAGAAGAAGAAATAGAAAACAGAATGAAAAAAAGAAAAAAAAACTTACTTGGAGCAAAATAGTTAGGTATGCTAAAATTAACACAATAATAAGATTCAAAGCAAAATGTAGATATTTTTTTAAGGTGCTAAAAATTGGAAAGAAAAAAAACATCAAGCATTGCTAGTAACAGTCAATGTCAAAATTATTGCAATAGGAAAGCATTAATCACTCAAATTCATTACTGAACATTATGTATTAATAAAAATATGAATGCAAATCGAAAAATTGTTTTTATTTCATTCAAAAATAAACATGTTTTCTGATGATAAATTTATTTCATTCAAAATAGTTAACCCCTCTCGAGATATCTTTTAAGTAATATTTTTTCAATAAGAAACGAAAAAAATAAATTTGTATAAAAATTTATGTCAGTGACTGTATACTTATTTGATTTAACTACAACATTTTGCTTATTAGAAAATCCAAATGCCAATTGTATTTATTTTTTTTTCTTGAATGTTTGTTTCGTATGAATGGAATTCAAGGTAAATATAATTTATTTTAACATTTTTGTTTAAAGTAAACAAAAACAAAAAAAAAATAGATTTATTATTTCGAAAATGTTTTTAGACTAAAAAACTAAAAAAGCAAAATTACTCTAACGATGCCAAAATAAAAACTCACATTGCTTCTTCCTTCCATTCCAAACATTTTTATAATTTTTTTTTTTTTATTAATTCTTTTTTTTGTTTGCTTTTTTTGCAAAAGCACTGTGTTATTATGTTAATGAAGAGCTTTAATGCCGGCAATTAATTTTAAAGATGTTTAACGAGATAGATTTGTATAGGTATGTATATTTTTTTGGCTGTTATTATAATTATTTTTTTTTTCTATCTGACAAAAAAAAAACGTTCAGTGTTTCTTTTACAATTTTTGGATATTTTTTTTTTGTCTGCATTTTGAAAGAGTTGAATAAATTAAAGAGAAACAAAAAAATATTCCTGTTTTTTATTGTTATTAATAAATTAATATAGTTAACACAAAAAGAGATAATGTGATAATTTTTAGTTTTTTTTTTTTTTTCTTTTTATAATTTTATTTGGGGATATGGAATTTTAAGAACAAACAACCAAACGACAAAGATAGTTAAGAGTGTGTGTAGATATAGTGCGACGATAAATATGTTGAAGGAATTTATTTGAGTGAGGTAGGCAAACCTGTTTTTTGCATACCTGCCTATTTTTTATTTCTTTTGTAATTTTTTATTTGCTGTATTTATTTATGGCGTGAGCATTTTGGAATGCTTACAATTTAAACAAAACTATGGAATGTTTTTTTTTTTTTTTGTTTTTTGCTCATAGGAATTTTGAAATAATCTTCCCGGAAGAAGGTGAAAACAAAACTTTAATTTTTTTTTGTTCCAAAAATCGTAAGAGATGGCTTTAATGCAATTATCCTCCGAGGTTCGATTATGGAACGTTTAAACTATTGTTGATTGAGTTTCATCGAACGTCAAAACCAAACCACATTCGCAGTAAAGGTCAATAAAAGAAAAAGAAAAAAAAAAAGATTCAGTTGATCTATTTTATTTTTTATTTTGAAATTTGTTCAAAACAAATTGGTAGTTTGATAAGTGGTTACTTTGATAGACCACCTCATGATTATTTCTAATTCTTTTAAAGAATAACGTTATACTGCATTTATCATCACTTTACTACTTCAAAAACCTTTTAACTGCTGTTTTACTTGAACAATGATCCCTAACACCCTCTTCAGCTGTATTTAAAAAGAAAGTTTGGTTTGTTAATATTTCTAGGTCCTTAATGGCATGACAAAGGTAGGAGCTAGTAGAATAGAACTAAATATTTTCGTTTTCGAACAATATTAGCCCTAAAGTAGAACCTTGTGGCACCTTAACAATTTCAACTGGAAATGCTCATATAATGGGAAATATTCCAGTTTAAGCATAGTTCTCCAATGCATACCTTAAAATTGTTTTCTTAAATATTATGTTCAAACAAACTTTGTAAAATTAGTACTAAAACTTTAATTATTTTTGAAACGACTTGTTTTATTTTTCTCATAACAACATCAGTAGTTATGGTCAAAAGTAATGATTGAATTAATTTTTTTTTATAAATATCCTTAAACATGCCTTTTATTAAAAATAACAAACAAAAAAGTACAAAAATAAGTTTCAACCAAAAATACTTTTACGTCGAAACAAATTTAATTTTTATTTATTTTTATAAGAATGGATTAATCGGGAGTACTTACAATTACACACATATACAGTTTTAAAATAAATGTATTTAACAAGAAGTATGTAGATAGGCTAGGCATAAATAAAAAAAAACAATCTTCGACGTACTGCCAAAACGTACAAACCAGCATATACAAGCGACTATTTAAGAAGAGGAAGCAAAATTAATTTTATACATTGCTCTCGAAGAAATTATATTTTTTTTTCTTATTTCAGTAAAAATTTCTATTTATAAACGAAAACATACATTTATATATAAAATCATATATATTCAAAATGAAAGGCAAAAAAAAAATTCATTTACAGAAGTAGGTACTCATTGCTCGCCAAGGCAATTAATTGGCGAGTCAGTCATTCACTTGCCCCCATGCGTTTTTTTTTTCTATTTCTCTTCTTGGTATAGTAAGTTATAGTTTTATCTTATAATTATAAAATGTAGATACGTATATTTTTTATAGCTTTATAAATTTGTATGTTGGTTTTTTTAAGTTGTTTATAACTGTAAATTAATTCTGCAGTAATAATAATAATAATAATCAATTGATTTATTTTTTTGTTTTCAATTTAGTTTTTATTTATTTTTTATTGTAAAGTACGTATAAGATTTTTTATGATCTTTACGTACTTATGCTTTATTTTTTGGATGTTAAATTAATTTATGATGCTCAAATAATTTTATGATGTTCGAATAGCTATTTTATGGAGGCCTTCGAGTATCTTTAAGTACTCAAAACTAAATTGAAGTACCTACAAATCAGAAAAAAATAACTTAACTAGATATGAATTCTTAAAAACGTTACTCAAAAGAAAATTAGATAAGAAAACAGGTTTCCAAAAAAAAATCTTCTCTGTTTTCTGAATTTTGGAAATGGAAATGATGAAATGTTGTTTAAAAAAATTGATTTTTGGCCTTCCTCAACTTGGCATCACCCAACTTAACTCCTGGCTGTTGTGTTTTTTGAAGGCCCAATGGGCTTGTTAAAAATGTTAAATGGGTCAACACTGATATTTTTATCCTTGTTATCGATAACTAATATGGTAACTTCATTTGTTTTCAAGATGGCGTCGTTCATACCAGACATCTTTTATAATAGTTCTTTGATTATCAAAAAACACACGTTATATCGTCTATCGTTTTGACATAAGTAGGTTTGAAATCATTTCCCATTCAAATCCAGGCTGAAATGTCAAAATAACTGTCAAAAATGACAATTTCTGTTTGCTTGAGTTGAAGAAGCTTATGACAGTTGCCATTTCATGATGACAAGCAACTTTATTAAACTAATACAATACCGTATTTAAATCTGAATGAATTTTTTAAATTAAATTAATTAACTAAAATCTTGGTTTATAGCTCCAGCTCTTTCAAATTCAGTATTTCCCTTCGTCAGGTAGTGCAAAGAAATATTAAATCCCAAACGCAGAACTTCATAAATACGGGTATACTCATTTTATATTTTTTTTAATGGTTCGCCTTAATCTTTTGATGGATGTTCGTCATTTACCTCTTTCTTTCTTTTGAATCACTTCGATTGAATTTCAAAAGAAATTCAAAGAAACTTTAAGAAAGACGAGTGACAAACGCGTGCGTATCACAATTCTTCTGTCGAATTGACAACAACAATAATTATGAAAAAAAAAAGAAAAACAACTACAAGTACAAGAAAGAAAAAAATGAGTTGAGAAACAAACTTGAACAATCCATTTGTTGTTTTTTTTTATTCTTTTTTTTCTATAGAAGTTTTTAAAAGACATTGCAGAAAAATATAATAATCACGCTTATAAGGTTCTGTGTTTTGTTGAGATAGAAGTTATCATTGATGAAAAGAAGCCCGGATGACCATTGTATACCCTATGTTTGTTGCCTTAAAACCCCAGAGAGGGAGATAAAAAAAACGACAAACCAAGCCATATTAAATACCGAAAGCAGCAAACTCTGAAACCACAAGGACAAGCGAGTAGCAGGGCACTTAAGAACGATCACCTTTTTTTCCACTTTTATTCATCATTTTTCAGGTGGTGGTGGTACAAGAGTGGTTCCGAAATAGGGAAAGAACTGGAAAAACAAGGAATACTGAGAAGGTATATCTATATAGAAATAAAGACCATACAAACACAGAAAAGAAAATAAAAAAAGCAAAAAAAAAAAAAAAAACAACAACAACAAAAAGATAAGATGGTGGTAACTGATGATGGACAAAGCAAAATATACTACCATCAACAGACAAAGACTATGAAGTAGAGAAGATGACGACGGACGACGACGACGACGACGCTCACGTGTGCAACACACGTCGAACTAAAAGAAATGATATTTTGCTGACTTTTCTTCTACCTGAAGACGACACGACATCGACACGACGACGACGAGGAGATGGACATGAAAAGCGCGATCGTCATCAGCGTAATCGTACTAAACGATCAGTTGTTGTGTCCGTCATCGTCGTCATCATCATCATCATAATATTTTTTTTTTTTTTTTCAAGTTCTATTCATGTTGTTTTGATGAACAACAACAAAAAATATAAAACATCAGAAATCTTAATGAGAAACCATAGATGTGGATTTGAAAGAAATTTAAGACATCAATCAAAAAGATTTGGCAGGACCAGAGATAGGGAGCAGTTACGGATTGAGAGATATATACTTCTAGATTTTAGGGTCGTACATTCAAAACGATCAATTTTCAATCAATGAAATTACGAAGCAGCAGGTGTTAAGGGATGATTTATTTTGGAAATGGATAGATATATATTTATTTGATAAATGCCATACGCAAGTTTTGCAGATGTTAATGATTGATTTTCAATTTCTTTAACGAAACATATTATTGTAGAAAACATTGGTTATGTTTAAGTCTTTTATTGACACTTTAGTATTTGTACATTAAAAGCTATGTAATTGTTCCCTAGAAGAATAACACCTTTACGGGACAATTACATAGCTTTTTGGAACTTTATTTTCTCAACTCAACGAAAAAATTTAAAGTCCCAATGAACATGTTTTTTCGTTAATATAATTATAATTATAAATATTATAAAATAATTAATCATACGCATAAACATGTTTGTATTACTATTAAGTAACTATCTTCTGAGCTGATTTCTATTTTCATCCTTAAAAGAAAATTCAAGAAAATCAATACTTAACGAAGAAGTCTTAGGAAAAAAAACTAAACAACGAATAAAGGCATTCTTACAAAGTTAAGGGTTTTATTTTTAGAAAAATAGGATAAGGAATAAGTACCGAATACTAAACGAAGAAATCTTAGGATTTTTTCCAAGAAAAATAAACCAATAAGTATTTAACGACGAAATATTTTATACAATTGCCAAATGAAAAAACAAGAATACATTAAATAAAGTTTTAAACAATTCTCAAGAATCTAAAGCAAAAGTAACAAATACTTTTATTTATAAAATTTATGAAACAAGATTCGTTCTTCGATAAATAATTAATTTTTCTTTTCTCAGAAACATTCTTCATTAGACACTTAAGATTAATAAATATATATAAGTAGTTACACAAAATTATATTTAAATTGAAAAATAGTTTTAAAATTCCCTCCTTAACGAAAAAAACTTAAACAATTTTTTTTTCTCTTTCATTACAGAAAGCGATCTAAGCAATTTAATCAGGCAGACGGCTAGAGTGAGAGACAGAAGGAGGAAAGAAAGAGAAAGGATAAATCTCTACAACCCAGTTGTTAAACATTAAAAACAAAGAAACAAAACAAATCTTTTTAACGAAAGAATGAAGAAGGAAACAAATAGTCTTCGGCTCTTATACCGAGGGCATTAGGTGTTGTTAGACCCCTAATTTTAATCGATACATGGATCGCAGAAATGGCGGCGATCCTTTGGCGCCTCCCCGGCCCCCTAAACTATTACCTCGTGTCCATCGTCCAAGGGCTGCGGAGCCACCGATGATGAGTGCACCGCCAACGCAAGTGCAACACCAGCAGCAACAGCAACAGCAACAATTATGTACAAACAATCATTCGAGTAGTAGAAACAACAACCACACCAATAACAGTAGTAGTAATAATAGCAACAATCGATTGAACAATACAATCGCCAGCAGTCGAAACAGTAATAATAATAGCAGTAATAACACTGCACATCTAACGACGCCACTCCTGCAACTGCATCACCATCAGCAACAACAACATCCTCATACAACAGTTAGTTTAAATCGCAACAATAGCAATCTAAGTAGCGCTTCATCCACGTCATCAGTGTCGACCACAGTTTCGTCGGTGAATAGTTTCACACGACGAAGACCCCCACCGCCACCACTAGCTGCGGTGACGTCATCTGCTCCTCTTTCATCATCACCCATATTACCGCTACTTGGAGCAAGTCTTAATCTAAATTTATTAAATAATAATATAAATATTAATAGTACCGAACCAGTACCAGTATCGCCTGTCACGCTGGCGGCACCGCGACCTGAATCGGAGCGGCTCACCAATGAGTATGTGGACACACCGTTTCGGACGGCGCAGCAATTGCAGCAGGCGTCACGCAATCAACATCCGGCGGGTCAGCACATCCATGGCCAAACCACAACTCAACACAATTTACTGTTGCTGCAACAAAGTCAGCGGCAGCAGCAGCAGCACAACCAACAGCAGCAGCAGCAGCATCATTCGAGTCATCATCAATCTAGTGGTAGCCATAGTAATGTCGTCGGCACCTGCGTCGTCAGCGCTGCTACGGCAGCATCAATACATTCGAATTCACGTAGCCTTAAAGGGGACGCGACAGGAGGCACGGGCGCGACGCCGGGATTTGGAGCGTCACATGCGACGTCGACGACGCCGGCGTCGGCGACGCTGGCAACCTCACCACCCACTATCACCCGCCTACAACAGCACCATCGACCTAATGCGCTGCCCATTACCCAGCCGATTACCAAGCAACCCGCCTCAACAACCACTTTCAAGAAGGACCTATCTGAGTCCATGTTTCACGAAGAGCCGCTCGACCTGCATCACATCGGAGGCGGTGGCGCTAGTGCTGGTAGTATGGGAAGTGGCAGTATGGGCTCTCCCATTGGAGGCATCATCCTCGGCGATGGTGCAATCAATCCGATCACCTGCCCTCGTTGTGAACGCTGCCGGTGTGAGCAGTGCCAAAGTCCAAGGCAACTGCCACAAACCTGGGTGTGCAACAAGACATGTCTCTGTAGTGCTGAGACCATCATTGACTACGCCTCATGCTTGTGCTGTGTCAAGGCGCTCTTCTACCACTGCGCCCGCGATCAAGATATGGAATGCGACGATGGCGATAACACACTTTGCGTGGACGACCCCTGCTCGTGCCTGCCAAATAAGCGCACCCAACGCTGGGGCTGGCTCGGAGCACTTTCCCTTGTTCTGCCATGTCTTTGGTGTTACTGGCCAATGCGTGGCTGCATCGCAATATGCGAAAAGTGCTATGCACGACATGCTGGCCACGGCTGCCGGTGTCAAGCCATCGGCTCGACGAGCAGCATGTTACCGATTGTCAATATCGGCCGAAGTGGAACGGGGGGCGGCAACGCCACAATTGGTGGCACTAAGTCATCGGGAATTAGTGGAGGAGTTCATAGCGGTATTAGCGGAAGTGGCAATGGCCACCACCATCATCACCATCATCATGGAAGCGGTGGCGGAGGCGGCAACACGGGTGGCGTTGACATCAGTGCTGCCCGAATACTACGCAAGTGTGACATCACGCCCGAGAAAAGATTGCTCGACTCAAGTCCTGAATACTAACTCTAAACTTTATATTAATAATAATAATAAATATATTCTGTAAAATAAAAACAAAACATATATATATATTATTTACATTATAAGTATGCAAAAAAAAAATAATAATTAAAAATAAAAAACAATACAAAATTAACATTACATTTATGAAAAATACACAAGTAATTAAAAAATAAAATAAAAGAAACTACTGTGTAAGCCTAGGTTATCACACTTATAGGAATCAAACAAATTTATTAAATTATTTAAACAAAACAAATTGATGACTATATTCGTTCACCCCTTATTTCCCCCCTTCAAAACTACAACAAAAACACACACACAATTTTCAATGTTCAAGAATATTTTATTATTATTTTAAATAATAATACTAAATATTTTTCGAACTTTGTGTTCTCCTCCTATTGTCCCTTTCACTCACCTTCACTATTAATCGTCGATTTATATACGTATATATTCCCTTCTTCTTCTATTCAGCAAAACAAAAAGAATCATTCGAAATTATTTGTCATTTATGTATAACACATTTGCTATACAATGACAAACTAAAAAAAAATATATTAAAAATTATCAACAGAACTGCATTATGTGAATTATTAAATACAAAAAAAAAATTGTTTGTAAAGCAACAAAAATTTATAAAACTTTATAAATGTAAAATGTAAATTTAAATAAAATTAAAACAAAAAAAAACATAATGATTAAAAAAAATATATGAATATAACCAAAGACTGCAACAGATAATTATTAAATATTAGAAATGTTATTATTATTAATTTTATTTTTAATTATAATTTTTATGTCTGTTTATTTTTTTGATTTTGAAGTAAATTCTGTGCGCTTATATAAAAATAAATAAAATTGACTGGATATTTCTTGAAAATATATAACTTTTTTTTTAATTAAAAGAAAACTGAAATATCTTTGAAAGCAAATAAAATTCCAATCCATAGTCAAAATAAAATATATAGATATGTATGCTTCCGTGTTATTTTGTAACAATTTGAAAAATAAACTTAAATGTGAGTAGATGTTTGACGACCGAAAAAATAAAATATTTAAAAAAGGGAAATAATTTTACTACATAAATGTAAATAATAATAAAAAAAAAACAATTCCTACATACAAAACTATAAGTATATATTTAAATCTAAACAAAATCAACTACTTACAATATATAAAGGCAAAACTAAAAAAAAAAACAATACAGAACCATACTCAGTTTCTTTGGAATAAAAAAAAACAACAAAAATGTGTATAAAAAAAACAAAATCAATTAATAACAAAATATTTATTTTATTTTTATGTATAGAATGTATTTAATGTTCCGTTTCCTTTTTCTTTTCTTCTTTGTTTTGTAAATTTTATTTTTTGATGTTTCTGTTTATCACTTTTACATCAACCATGTGTATATTCCACGACTATATATTAAAATATTTTTTTTTTGTGTAAAAAAGAGAGCTTTAAAAAAAAACAAAAAACTATCATATTATATCTATTATTATTTTGGTATTTATTTGCGAACGTAGTTTTATTATTATCAACAAAATAATAATAATTCATAAATATAGTTGTGAAATGTACAAGTTAATTTATTTATTCGTTTAATTTTTTTTTGTTTTTCTTCTTAAAAAATACAAATAAAAATAAAAAAAAACTTTTCCGTTAAAACAATAAACATACTTATCTACAAGAAATTCCATTTATTATACAAATACAAAGCAATAGTTTTAAATATCTAATTTTTTTGTTCTTTTTTCGCTTTTCTTAATTTTGTTATTAATTATTTTTTGTTGTTTTTCTTTATCTGTCTTTTTTCTATTAGTATTGAGAAAAAACTTAATTAAATTAAAAAAAAAAATATGTAAATATAAACAAAACAAACAAAAATCAGTGGAATGAATTTTTAAAATCAAAGAAATGAAAAAATGATGAAAATAAAAAAAAAACAAAAGCAAAAAATATTTATAGAAGGAAAAAAACTATATATCTTGTAATAAAATAACAATAATAATTAAAACAAAAAAAAATAGAACAAACAAGAAAATCCTAACAATTTTATTAAAAATGATTCTGTTGATTTTTAACACAAAATAATTTCGATTATTTAAAAACAAAACAAACAAAAAAAAAATACACAAAAAAATAAACGCAAAATAATTATTTAAAAAAAAAATCTGTTTTGAGTTATTATTGAGAGGAATATGGATGGTTGTTCTGCTTTATTTGGGAAGATGGTTCAGAGACTTTTTTACGTTGCTGTGAATAGTTCAAAAACTTGAGAAAGGAATATTAAATTCAGGCAGAAAATCAGCACAAAAGCAAATTGGTTTAAGATACGTTAATTGGAAATAAAACACAAGTTGGAGATATAAAACTGCCATTCAATACTGAATCCAACAAGCTTAAATATTGGATAGAGAACCTTAAATAGAGCAGCTGCAGCATCTTGATTTAAAAGCAGAGAACTGACTGACGACAGTATTTTAAAGCAAATGTTGTTATGAAAAATGATAAGACTAATTTTAAGATCAACCCTTTATAGGTTATGTTTCATAACAGTGCGAGTTTTAGAAAAATAAGATGGGGGTTACTGTGAGTTACAATACTGGTTAAACATTAAATTTTTGAATGAACAAAAAATACATTAAGTATGTTTAAAGAAACAGACGACACTACCCGAGCACTAGGGCAAACTTATGGAAATTGCAGGAAGCTTAAGTAATATGTCGTAGATAGAAAAGCAAAGTGTCATGAGTAAAAAAAAGAGAGTTTTTCAAAAAAAAATTTGAATGCTTAAACTTGGCCGTAACCCGGTCGAGGAGAATTTTGAACAGAAGTTCAATACATATATTCCACGTACAGTATTTGTAAAAACAGATGTGTCAGAAATAGTGTCCTCCGTACCAAATCATCCCCTTTTCACAATCTGCCTCACAGCTTCAACTTGTTATTGATAAAACATATGATTGCCAAAGTCATTCGGGTTGCACTTTGCTGTCCCACAGGATTGAAAGGATTCCAATCAAAGTAGGTAGGCAGATACAGAGTTGAGACCTGTGCGACTCTTTATAACAATCTTGACTTTCAGACGATTGATCAATCAAAAGTGAAGATCCCACAGCAACGATCACTTCATGTATGAGTGCATGTTTTGCAGGAAAATGGGTACCGCGATAAGTTCCAATATCTGCATATTTACTGATCTACCTATTTGAATGGAACAGAGCTTCCCATGTGCGAAAAGTTTAAATATCTTGGATCTATGATCAATAGCGAAAGATCCTGTGATGCCGATATCAAACATAGAGGTTTATGAAATGGAAAACTCCTACAAGGAAGGTTCCACACGGCAGCTCTTCGTCCAGCGGTTACTTACGATTCACAATGTTGGACAGGTTACAAGACATATGATAGTAAATTAATGGAATCACATTACATACAACGATACCTGCATTAAAATGTCATCAGATATGGAACAATCTAAAAACTTTTGACATTATATGAGGTCAAGCATGCGAATCTTTACATCGTTTAAGAGATAGTAAGATTTTTGAGTCTGATAAACGTTTGATAGAGTTTGGCATCAAGCATCAAGCTCTCTTACCGAAAATGCGTGCTTTTAGTTTCGATTAATCTCTTCATCGCTGGATTAGAAATTACATTTTGCTTCTCTTCATCAATGAACTTTTGCTGAAACTTCTAATCCATTAAATTATTTTAGTGACGACAAAACTTTTTCTCGGATGTAGAACGGCAGCGTATGATTGGTTCATTAAATTCTAATCTTCAAAGCATTGGGATCTTTTGTCATTTAAGTGGAACCCACAACCCATGCAAATATCCACGAGTGGCACTTGAATCGAAGAAACCAAACATCTTTCAATCCTCGGAATGTACATTATAGACCACCTTTTGTGGAATGGTCTCATATTCGAAGTCACCAAAAAATCTGCTAAGTGTTTAGGTTTTTGATCTGGCTATAATCTTTATAATCTCCATCCATCCAAAGCTTGAGTACGATTTTTGTTTTTTGTTCGGGTTATCCAACTACTCATTTGAATCTTTGAAATATATAGGATTGAAAGAAGAGCTTTTAAAATGATAGGTGACAGAAATATGACGGAAACATTCACATCTCTTGGACACCACCGTAATTAGTCCAGCCTTTTACTACATATTTTACCATTTTTTTTCTTTCTAATCAGTGTTCTAGAAAAAGCCAGAGGCATTGCTAGCTTAAAACAATTCCACCGTAGTACTCGCACCGGCCGCAAGAAATAATCACCAATTTACAACCTTAACCCTAAATAAGGACGTACCGTACAGAGATTCTTTCACGAACGTGGAATGCTTTTTTACAGCTCAACTTTTCCCCTCTATTCCGATGTTCAGCCATTCAAAACCAATGTGCATCGTTATCTCTTTTCTAATTTTCCTAAAAAATAAAAAAGAGTGTCTAGGAATGTGAAATAAAATAGTCTAATTTTAACAAAAAACATTATGGCAGACTATATTTGGACGTTACCAAAGTTAAAGTTACCTCAGTAAATTGAATGAAATGATTAACTAAATGAATGCCTAAAAATGAATAAGCAAAAACAAAAATAAAATACAATTTGACCTTGATACTTCCAGATACATCCGACACTCAAAGCCCAGACTGATAATAAATTAATCAATAGGCCTATTTCAAAATACGCCAGCTATTTTAATATTGAAACATTGTTGTGAGTTCAATAACAACGACTGTGATAACCTTTTGCTGCGACTGCAAAATAGCGCAGTACAAAAACAAAACCATCAATGCAATACCTATCAAGTGCAATGTGATAGCTTCAAAAGGTTTTGTGGGTGTGTCGAATTGTTGGCGATTAAGCTTTAGCTGCGACATATAGTAGCTCTCTCGTCAAATATATTTTGTACCTTCTCACTTGATTAAGAAAAAAAAAAAAAAAACATCTGATTAAATATGCTATTGTGAATGAAATTACATTTGCATAATACAACCTGAATGAAAAAATTATTCACAATCAAGAAAATTTGTTTGTATTTCAAGAATCAAACCTTGATTGTCTAATTTAATAATTTTTTGTTTAGTTATTGATAAGTCAGACAGACAAGTTGTCTTCGCCTATTAAATGTTGTTTCATCATAAAAACGTCATAATGGTCAATATCCTACCTCTGTATCTATACCACCTGCAAATCATGGTTGGCAGCAATTTTGACCTTTTAACTCATCGATTGATCATACATTTTTGAAAAGAAAAAAAAAAAAATAACATTACGAGATTGCATGAATTTAAAGAAATAAAAAGAAGAAATAAAATTA
Source organism: Syrphus vitripennis (assembly GCA_958431115.1). Taxonomy (NCBI): domain Eukaryota; kingdom Metazoa; phylum Arthropoda; class Insecta; order Diptera; family Syrphidae; genus Syrphus; species Syrphus vitripennis. Next base: position 31,415,211 of record OY288110.1, read on the forward strand.
CCTGTCAACGAACATGTTCAACGATAATGTGAATTAATGACTTATTTATTTATTATTACGATTGTGCTTCATTCATATTCAAGATTATAAACATTGCTTGTGGTCAGAGGTCTTCCTTGTCAAATATTCAGCGATTTTTTTTTTGTTGCTGTTGGTATTTCTTACTAAAAACCAATTCACTTCAATTTATACTGTGTTGACAAAAGCTAGACTTGACATTTTATGCGATAACGATAATGATTTATGTATATATGTATTTTAACCTACAATTTCTACAAGATGTACATTATTTGAATTGAAAGATCATTTTTGTATGAACTATGTAAAGAATTCTGGAAAACATGACATTTACATAAATTTCTTCACTTAATATTTGGGGTTGAGAAAATGACAAGCTGACACGTGTGCAGCACAGGACAGTGAAGATTTCCTACTCCATCATAAGATACATTATCTAATTTGAACAGAAACGTGATTTTTGTCACGTAGTCCGGCAGCAAGTGATTATTTCAAATTAAATTAGGGACTTAGCATAATTGAAAAAAAAGAGCAATGTACTGTTCAATCAGTTCAGCATTGGTATCCTAAGAACTAAGTCTTGTCTCGGTATCGACTCCGAACTTTTCAGTATTTTTTTTTTTGTGGAAAAATGACGAACAACAGTTTGATTGTGGAAATTATTTACAATGTTCTTTTCGCTTTTTTCAATTACGGGGAAAGTATCGAACTTTGGATTTTGAAACACATTCTTTGGGACTCAGAACTCCTACTATTGAAAGATATGAAAAAATCATTTCTGCAAAATGTAAACGCAGAAAGCGAATCGAAGCATGATTCAACAATGAATGAATTAAGAATGATGAATTTAATAACGTTCACCACTGTCGATTTTTTAAACAAAATAAAGAGCAAATTTCTCTTCATTTCTCTTCATTCTGACAGTAATCTAAAAGATCATAAGCATAGAGTTTATATCTATCCTCATTTTGGGGGATGCAAACCAAATTACGTTTGTTCATTTGTGTAAGTTGACGATTGCAAAGCAAGCTTTTCCCTCAAGGCCAATAAACACCTCGTGTTATTTGCAATGTTTAAAATTTCAAAGCTCTGTATTTTCCAACAGCATGAAATTACTTATAAAACGAACAAACATTTTTTTTAACAGTTTTACTAGAATGCGACAGGACAGATGTATCATGCTGTTTTTAAATCAAGTGATTTTGAAACTAACGTCAAACTCAACATTGTGGGAAAACAAATTATCAAAATTTTGAAGCTTACGAATTAAAAGTGTTCAATTAATAGAATAAGATAATTCTACGTCCTGAAGAAATTGGAATTATTATCTAATAACTTACATATATGGAAAATCAATTTCTTTCGTTTCATATTAAAACTTTTAAATTTAAAAAATTACTTTTTGGCGGACAAAAAAAACTACACACGAAATGAAAGTGAAAAAACAGTTACAAACGACTGATTTGGTTTAGGCCGGAATACTTTTGAATAAAAAAATTGGTTCTTTCCGATAAGAACAGCAAACGAAGTTATATCGCAGAGAAGAAAAGATAGAATTACATTACACTCCATTTGCGAATCAGTCAGAAAGTTTATGCATAAGTATGCCGCATTATTAAAAAAAGACTAAAGGTAATCAAATTAAGGGTTAAATACAAAAACAACTATACTAATTGGATAGACCTACTTGCTATCGATGGTTTCTAGGAAATCTCAATTTTTTCGTCGTTTAGCATAGACGTGGTTTATTAACTTAAAAAAAATTTCTTTTATAGCTTTGGACGGAGTAATGGAGTGGCGTGAGCAGAATGCTGCTGAAACCCGCAAGTCGCTTTACTGTTGTCTTCTCTGAGCATCTATTTTTAAAGTGATTTAAAAATATTAATTTATTAATATCAGAGTAGTAACATTCCAACATACTCAAACATTATTTTTATAAAATTATTAGGTTTGGTAGTTTCCAAATACTTAAAGAAAATTTAGTACACAACCTTACACTTAGAAAAAAAAAAAACAAAATAAATAAAAATACAATACTTGTTTTGGCGGAGCGATCTGCTAGCTTTGATAAAAATGTTTAATACTTCATTGATAACATTACCGTTACCTTAAAATAAATGTCTCACATTTTAATTTTTTTATAGAACTGTCCCTGCATAAATGAGTTGTCACCTGAGTTACCGCTAACTTAACTTTAATTTTGTCCGTATTTCATATTTTTAGAATTTTTTTCAAATACCCAAAATGATTTTATGAATATTCTGATGTAGTCTCGTCTTTTTTAAAAAACATCACAAACAAAGTAAACTTGGGCGTATACGCACTATTCTTATTATTTTTTGATTAAACAAAATTCTATATTATACTAATAAATATCTTGAGTTCGATTTTTTTGTGAATTCAAAAATTGTAGTAGGACAAGGAATTAGTTGTTCCGGCTAAAAATAACAAACTATGTTCAATTATAATATTTCAGTTAAAAATGACAAACTAAAAAACTTAAAAAATCACTTCATCCCGTAAGTGCTATTATATTTTGGCACAAGGGCTTAGTTCTTGTTAATGGTCGCAAAGTTTTCATTAATTTTCATCTTGATATAAAACAGCAATTAAAATAATTTTATGTAAATAATTTTTTTTTTCAAGCACTAAAAATAGCTCTTACTATCGTATATAATTCTTATTGATAAATAAATAAATAGATCGATAACCAAAACCACAAATGGGACACATCACATCAGTATTATCGATAGCCACTTTTTAACTCTTTCAATCTAAAAGATACCTTTCAAATGATGAATGACAATCATGGTCTGTGGTACTCTCTCTTTCTAATAGATGACGACAAAGATGAAATTCAATCTTATTGTAGATATCTCGTTTATATTCGTATACATCACGCACATCAACAGGTTGATGATTTTAGGAGTAATCTGAGTAAACACAACCTACTGTACGAGTACATAAAGTATAATGTTTGTGGATAATTTTCTACTACCTTTTTGAAATATTAACTAATATTCATCATCAGTGTACATACAGATTGATTCGATTTTATTCTGACTAAAGCTAGGTCTTGTAGGTTAGCAAATTATTTTTTCTTCAAGATAAAAATTGCCGACAAAAATTATTAAAAGACATTGACAAACAAACTTTTCAGGAAAAAAAACAGCAAGTGAACTGTAATAATAAAAAATGGTCAAAAATGTCAAAATGTCAAAGTAAAAAAGGTAAAGTAAAAAAAAAATCAACAAACAATGTTCTGTCAAATTGTCAGGGAAAAACCAAGTGGACATTTTTGAAACCCGTGAATAAAAATTGTAAAAAAAGTTTTATCGAAAAAAATGCTCGTCCTCAAAAAAATAATTTATCGAAATAAAAATTGGTCAGAAATTTATGATTGTAGGTGCTGGAAAGACAAATAGTTTCAGAGTTTGTGCATTCGTCACAATTTTGAATAGCACGTTTTAATCCTTGTCTTGAGAACGACGCGCGGCAGCCGCGGCGCATGGTACATGAAATTTGTATCAGTATCAGTAAGTATCAGAAGAGCAGAACTTTTGTCATAGAACTTACAATTTCAGATATAGGTAAAAAGCTAAAAAGGGCTCCGCGAAATTAGGCCTCAGGAAATAAGGCCCTACAAAAAAAAAGAAAAAAGGCCCCAAAAAAAAGTACACGCAAAATTTCATTTTTTTGGCCCTTATTTAATTTTTTGGGGGGGCATAATTTCTTAAATAAAATCCCAAATTGTTTTTGGGGCTTAATTTCATTTTATCATAAAATAGCTGCAAGTAAACACGGGATTTTTTCAGCTATTCTGTTACTCCCTGATGGTTTTCAACACGATCCTTATTTTTAAAAATTTAGATTACTCGTCAAAATATTCTATGTATGTACATAAGGTCTTTTGTGGAGAATGGAGTTCTGTGAATGCAACCTTAAGATTCAAGCAGAGTCTGTTGCTGAAGGACATAATAACTACAACTGTTCTTTTTGCAGGGAAATTGTGCAGGATACAATCCAAGTATTTGTTTAATGGTTTGGGATGTTATTTCATATTCAAAAATAAACTTAAATATGAAAAAATAAATTGGGGCTTTATTTCATTTTTCTAAAAAAAAGTCAAGCTTTATTTCATTGGGTCATAATTTTACTATGAAAAAATACCCCAATTTGGGGCCTTTTTCCTGGCCTTATTTCCTTTTCGCAAAGCCACTTAAAAGTATACCTTTTCTGTTAGATTTCATCGGTACATACATATAAGCGAAAAAAAGAAAAAGTGAATTTAAAATCGATTAAATTTTAAAAGTGTAGATAAATCCTATCTCCAAAAATGGATCAAAACGCAAAACACTTACAGCAATACTATTTTTTTCCAAACTGAGAACTGAGCCATCTATTGATTTTAAGTCATTAAATTTGTGATGTGTGATTTTGCTTTATGAACAATAACTTTTAACTCTGCTGTCTGGCCTATGTGTAATATATTTTTGTTATTAATTAAAATAGAATTTATTAATCATTCATTAAAGAAGAAAAACACAATTTCCGCATTCTGAAAAATATAAACTCTGTGTTATTATAGTCACGCATTGCGGTGACACTCATCTGTTATTCACAGAAAAAAAGCCCATGATCAAGTGGATACTTGTTAAACCGGAATTACTATATATTGTATTGTCATTTAGAACTTGACAAAGTATCATGTTATGATTTTCCATTTAACCAATTACGAAAAGATCCCGCATTTTTCCCCCGAGGAAAGGTCAATGTAAGAAAAAAAATATAAATCACACGATCAAGTGCACGAATGTGGAAATACAAAAACAATACATCACGAGTTCAAAATTATTCTAAAAGTCACTTTCAGAAAGCCTTTACTTTGTCTTTAGGTACGAGTCGAGTATCTTTAGTTTTCTAATGTATTTAATTTTTGCACTAAGTTTCTAAAAAATTCTTTGATTTATGTAAATATAGAGGAAAATGAAACTTCTTTTCGAACGACATTTTTGAAACCATTCCAACCCAGACTTGGTTATTCGTGGAATTTGGGATGAAATTTTTGTCTGGAATTTGTGTAGTGTCACTCTGATTTTGATGGATCTTTTGATATGGGTCATTATAAATTGTTTTGTTAACATCAACATTGACACCTATCAAAATTTCCCCCAAAATAGGCATTGATCACGTTACAGGTTTAAATCTTCAACAAAATGACTAACGTGTGTTTTACCGCAAACCTTTTCAATGCTGCATTCAATGAAAGTCAAGAACTAAATTAATCAAAAAAAAAAACCCAACGAAGCATAACTTACATTTTTTTGCTTTCCTGTGTTAGGGTAACAAAACGAACTTACTGTTCGTTGACCGCATGCCAATGACACCATAACTAGGAGTTGGATGTTTACTGAACCATGCAGGCGTTAATGTCAACTGCAACGACACGTAGACCCACACACAAAAGTGAAAGTGCTTACGTTATTAACTACACCTGGAAGCAGAGTATGCGTGTTTGCAGAAGCATGAGATTAAGGGCATTTCTCTTGATCGCAGATAGTGGTAGAAAAAAAAGTGTTTTGACACTTTGCATAAGATAATTTCCCATGTCTTATTTTTCAATAAGTTGCCCTGGCTGAGTTAATAATATCATCTAATGTCATTGTCAAAGTGATAGGTTGGAATGATGACTATGGAGCCAGTTATATTTTTTGCTCGGAGGTCAGCATAAGATGTGTGTTTCCTCAAAAGTTGAGAGGGCATTAAAAGTTCCATTGCATTGCAGTCAGTTAAATTGACCAAGGTGTGTTAAGGTTATCAAAAACCTCCTGCAAATTAACCTCTTTTCGGACACAGCGACCTCAACTGACATTGTAGAAAAAGTGAGTGTTGAGATAAAGACCAATTACACTTACGTCCCTTCTTTCCAAGGTCATGGAAACGCTGATAAATTATCAGCTCAAGAAATATCTTGAAGATGCAAAGCTTCTTAATGACCGGCATTACGGCTTTCGCAGCAAAAGGTCCACTGGTGACTTGATGGTTTATCTCACCGCACAGTGGAACAAATCTTTACATCGTTTTGGAGAAAGTAAGATTATTGCCATTAATATTTCCAAAGCATTTGATAAAGTTTGGCATCCTGCTCTTTTATTGAAAATGCATGCTTTTGGAATCGATGAAACCCTTCTTCGTTGGATTAGAAATTTTTTTTCGAATCGCTCTATACAAGTAGTATTAGACGGATCCAAGTCTGAAACCCACAACATAAATGCTGGTGTGCCACAGGGTTCCGTTTTGTCTCCGACTCATTTTAATTTAATCTCCTGTCTGAAACTAATAATCCAATAAATTGTTTCGCTGACGATAGGACCCTTAGCTTTTCATATTCGTTTCTAGATTCACATCCCTGCTCTTCGGACGTGGAACTGAAACGGCAAAATATGATAAGTTCATTTTATTCTGACTTAGACAGCATTGTACAATGGGGATTAAGAAATCACGTAGAATTTAATGCTTCAAAAACTCAATGCTGCCTTCTGTCGTTAAAGCGAGACTTACCCCCCTGCCATTATCTATGAGTAGCACTTGCATCGAAGAAACTAATCAGCTTGCGATTCTGGCTATGTGTATGTGATCACATACTTAACGTCGCCAAAAATGCCGCAAGATGTTTAGGTTTCCTTTGGAGATGCAAGAAGTTCTTCCCCTTCTGATCTGGTTATTATCTATAGAAGCTTGAGTATAATTCCCATCTCTGGGCTGGAGCTCCAGTAACTTACTTAAACCTCTTGGACAGTATACAATGATGAGCCTTCAAAATGATCGGAGACAGGAACATCATCGATACTTTTACGTCACTCGAACACTTGTATTGATACTTTTACGGTAAGAAATCGCGGGGTCAATACTCAATATGCAATGGCACTGATCGTGTGATAATGAGAAAAGAAGACCAAAAACAAGCTTACATTAACAAGATCTCCAGCTGTGCAGTGAAGACCAGTATAGTTGCTCATCTAAAAAGTCATAATCCATCAAATTCTATTGACATTCCACATATGGCCATGTTCTCGATGAATTCAAAATACCTTCGAAAAATCTGCTTTGAAAAATCATAAATTTTCAAAATTTAATTTTGGCTTAGAAAATATATCACTAAAAGTGTTATTTAAAGGATAATATTCGGTTAAGCTATTAACTGTCACTATATGAATAAAATCCGGATGGATTATAAAACCTGCAAAATTTTTGATCGGAAAATTCGAAATTTTTGCAAGGAATTTCTTACTCAGAAAAAGAGTGATTTTAGGATTTTCTATTAAGTATTCTATTTGTGCGTCAAAATATTGACATTGCACGCGCATTACGTAAATACGCATGCCTTAAGAGATACAAAATGGCCGGTAGGAGAATTGGTGGCTTATGGTCTATGCCTATGCCCAGTAAGAGAAAAGTGACTGATATGATTAAGTTCGAGGACCTAAGAAGTAAGAATGCCCGAGTAGCAAAAACAGTTTAAAAAGGAACATTTCAAATATGAATAAATAGGAATCACTTCCAAAAACTGAATCGCTAATATCACGATTTGTACTTACTAAGAGGCCAAAGAAAAAGTGTCATGACGTATTGATATAAATTTAGACGAACTCAAAATTTCATTTCTGCTACGACCGAAGACGAGACTGATACATGCATCTTCTTATGCCTCTGTGGTACGAAGGGTGTTCTGTAGTTTCTCAATGTGAAATAGTTCAATCGAAGTTATAAGGTTCACTAAACGTTTCTTATTTCGATTCGAACAATATTTTCTTTTAAAACCAGTCCCATAGCCAAGGCCATACCAATCCAAAAAAAAAATAACCATTTATAAAAAGAATGATCACTCAAGCTCCATAGTGTGGATCTATTCGAATCCGTATCCCACAAACCGAACAAAAATCCACCTTACATTTTACAAAAAAAAAAAAAAACGTATCCCTAGCACTTCTTCGTTTCTACACTTTCATCAATCTCCCGGTTATTGTTCGTCGGCGGCACGATGGCGCGGTGGTTGCTCCGGCCAGCCGCCGCCACTATTAGCAGCATGCTAGACCGAGGCGAAGACCGCTAGAGAGGAGCATCATCAGCAGCAGCAGCACCGGCAGGGAAGGAAAAACGTATTTTTTTAAATCTTTTTTTTTTTTCTTCTCTCGATAGAGGGAGAGATAAACAAACTGCCAGTTCGCTATCAATCAAACACCGGAAGCAGCTGCTTTAGTTATGTTTCGTTATTTTATTTTTATTCCATTTTATTATTTTTCTTGTCTCGCTCTCCCTGCTGCCGTGTGGCGAGTCGAGTATATAGAAGAGGTATTCAATTCATGATTGTGTGGGTCTTCTATCCGTCTATCGTTTTTTGAATTTTTTATCTCAATCGGAGTCTGTTCGTCATTCATGCCTTTGCGGCTGTTTCTATGTTCGTCGTCGCTGCCCCCAATGAAGTCCTCCTATTGGTATGTGTTCTTAATGTTGGGGCGCTGATGTCGCTGTGCTCACAGTACAGTGATCGCGATCTGTTTGTGGGCTTTCATTGCGCGGGTTTCTTGTTTTTTTTTTTTTTTTGTTAGAGTCCCCTCCAGCTATTAGGCTCAGGAGATGCGATGCGCCCTCTGCATTTTATGCACATAGTGTTCTTTTTTTAAATTATATTTTTTTTATAATCTATTTCCATGGGCGGATGAGATAACTGAAAGATGCTAATGCCCAATCAACAATTTTTGGTTAAAAAACCGTTTAAAAACCTGATTTTAACTGGGGTTGAGAAACCTAACAAGTTTGAAATTGGTTCAAAAGACGTCTTCAAGACCTTTCAGGAGCATCTTCATGACCGAAAATGGTCAGTTACTTTGTAACCCCAGTCATGAAAAGGTAATAAAGAAACTGGTTTTTAAACGGTCAGCCTACAACTGCTAATTGAAGTTAAAAATAAACCCTGTATTTATGACCCGTTCCAGGTTATTTTGCTACCAATTTTTTTAGCTTTTCTAAAACCGTTTGTTGACGGTTTACGCAAACCTATTTTTGAGGTTATTTCTTTACCTCTTGCTAAAGTTTTTTTGAAACGTCATTGAGACGTATTTTAGAACCGTTCCAGTAAGGTTATTTTGCTGCTAATTTTTTTAGCTTTTTCATTACCGTTTGTTGAGGGTTCATGCAGAACTATTTTGTGGTGGTTATTTATTAACCTTTTGGACACGTTTAAATACAACGTTTTGTAAACGTTTCAAAATGTACAATGCCTTGTTTATGTAAAGCAAAGAAAAGTGTTAATGTTGCAATTATGAACAAAATCCTACGAGTCCTTAAGCTGAAAAAGAAGTCTTTTTTCAAAATTAAACAGATAGTAAATTTCCTTTTTTACATTTATTGATAATTTTAATTGATTTATTGATAAAAAAAAACTTAATTCTTATATCAATAATATTAATTGATTAAAACAATATAAAAAACAAACAAACTAAAACAAACATAATAAACAAAATAAAAATACATTTTTATTCTTCACTGATGTTTTATATTATATGTTGTTGTACTTTCCCTGAAAATGAAATAAAAAAAGAAAAAAGAATATGATTTGACATTAGAAATTTATGAAAATTTTAAGATGTATTAATTTTTCCTTACATGCATATTCCAGGTCTGATTAAGTTAAACTTGTTGTATTACTATTTTCATCCCTGAAAATAAAATTTTAAAAAAGGAATAAGATTTACTATGAAGAATTAAGAAGAAAGTAATTAATTAATTTTGGCTATTATAATCATATTACATAAAACAATTTCGAGTCAGAATTACATACATACATGCAAAACATAATTGAGTATGTGCGTATCAGAATTTATAAATTATACGTTACATAGTTACGTTGCTTGAAAGAATTTACGTTAATTTAGTTACTGTTTTTATTTTACTTACAAGCATTTTCCAAGCCTGAAATGGGCTTGCTTGAGATAGGTCTTGAAAAAAGCGGTTGCATCTGCATCGCTGAAGGTTGGAAACCTTTCCCTTACGGCTTCCAGAATGACGTCGAATGTATGTTTGTAGTGCTCGAAACTCTTCTTAGTTGCAGTTCCCAACCAGGAAAATTGCATTAATAATTCGTCTCAAAACATAAATTTGGCTATGGTGCGAATATTTTTATTCGAGGTTAAACCTCCAATAAAAATAATAAAATAATAAAATAATAAAAAATACGTACATAAAATGCACTTTTAGTAATAAGAGTAATTTTTTTGATTTTTATTCGACGATAAACGTTTTCAAAATTTGTTAATCACCCCTCAGATCGTCATAAGAAGTAAAAATTCTTTTAGGTATATATTAGATGTATGTGCATGCAATTGTGATCGTTGAATTGAATTCACCAGTCCGTTTTGTATGTAGTTAGAAAATATAAACGCACATTGCGCTGTTAGAGTTGGGTTAAAAAAATGTTGTTAGAATTGATTCAAACTATGTATTGCATATGTGTTCACAAAAATTATAAAAACAAAACAAAAAAGGACTGCGTTAATAAGAACGGCATATTAGTTGTGAAATAAATTTTTTTTTACGGTTAAAATATAACCTTTTACACATAGGAACACAATTGCTTTGCACAAACAGTTACGGTTAAAACGTAACTTATCACAAGCAGCTATGTACTTCGTGTGTAAAAGGTTATATTTTAACCGTAAAAAAAGGTTATTTCACAACCAATATGCCGTTCTCATTAACTCAGTCCATTTTTGTTTTGCTTTTATAATTTTTTTGAACACATTTGCAATAGTTAGAACCAATTCAAACAATATTTTTCTAACTACATACAAAACAAAACAAAATTCACCAGCCCGAATTGAATTCAGAGATCACAATTGCATGCAATAAAAACTTACCTTAAATTTCACTTTAGACTTCACTTCACACAATTTTTTTTTTTTATAAATTTATTTTCTTTTTTTAGAGCAACTCTTCAACTATGTTACTTCCACTTTGAGAGACAAGACGATAATGTGATTTTGAATTGAACTTTGAAGAAGGAATATAATGTTCAAATACAAAACAAATACAAATAGAAGACGGCAATAGAACACGAACACGAGGATATTTTTACCAAGGTCTTACTTTTGTTGATTATAGGTTGTTTGTTATGGGTGTATGAAGTTTAATTTTAACTTAGGTTTTAGATTGGTTGAATAAAGGTAAATACTAAACCCAATATTTAACCGGTGGTTGCAACATAACTTTTTTCTATCCAATTTGTAACCAAGGTTTTAAGAAGTTATATTAGAACTGGTTTTATTTTTACTTCATATTTGCAAATCGGGTTACTTGATGGCTAAAAAATAACCATTTTTAAATGCAGGTTCTATAGACGATTTTGGGTAACCAATTTCTAACTCGTGCTCTTAAGAAACCTCAAAATAACGATTGAATTTTACCAGGAACTAACTCAAGTCAAATATAGGTTTGGGTTAAACTGAATATTTGACCGTGGTTGCGACATAACTTTTCTCTATCCAATTTGTAACCAAGGTTTTAAGAAGTTATATTAAAACTGAAGTTATTCTACAACCAAGGTTACAAATTGTTGATTGGGTGCTAAGTAAAATGAAAAAAAAAAAACAATAACAATGAAAATTCAAAAATAGGAAAATGCACTTGTCTCGCTGTTATTAGGAGTGGGTGCTTGAAACTAGCACAGTTTGCTTATAGTCTGGAAAATTGAGTTGAAATTTATTATAACAACAATATAACATATTGCGTATTACGAAAAATGTTAATTATGCTTTATTACCACATTTACCATTGATCACATACTAAAAACAATTAAAGAGGGATGGGAATTATCTTAGATATATAGTTCCACTGCTATGAACTGCCAACCGCCAAAGGACACTACCAACGCGTCAAAGAAACTTGGTGGTGGAATGATGAAACCAAATCGGTGATGAATAGGAAAAAACGGATTTTAAAGCTTGGCCTCAAAGTGATTTAAAAACGTTACAAGAAAGAAGCAAAGAAACTAGAGGACGTATCGGGGCCTCGGGAGTTTTATAAATTATTAGGCCAGAGGTGAAAGACATGAAGTCTCGATGGCTCATGATTCTCAAAACTTTTATGCTTTGACCAAATGCTTAATCACAGCGTAGGGAGTCAAAACTTTTTCATACAACGCTTACAACAGCAGTGTTGGACAATACAATGACACCTGTTTCAACACTATTGCGGAATAAAAGCAGGTGCAAAAAGTCCTGGATCAAAGAATTGCAAAGACATCTGCCTTTAGTTGGCCTTAGACATTTTTTTTTATATAATATGCGCGCGCTCAAGGGGATTTTTGGTTTACCCTTTATATGTATCAACACAGCGCGGGCGTGAAGGATAGGATAGGATGGGAAGGGAAAGGTGTGTGTGGCGCGAGGTACTGAGACTGAAGGTGGTGGTTGTCTCAGATTTTATCTCCAGGGTTGACGGCTGGGCTAAAGCATAGCATATCTATGTCGCTTTATAATTCGCATTATTTTGTTCATTGTCATATTTGTTGGGCATACTAGTATTTACTCAATCACATGTTGTTAGAGTTATGCCTGAACAACATGTAATGATAATGGAAAAAAAAAACAAGACATAGAACTAGGGCTGGGATCGAACCTGTAACCATTTGGTTGACAGGCGACCACACATACCATCGCGCCACGGCCAACCCCAAAGACATGCAGAATCCAAGACCTGGAGCCCTGTTGACGTTTCCTAAAGTTAACCCGGCGAACCCAACAAGTGAAGCCTTAGAGTAAAACAGTGGAGTAGGAGATTCATGGTCCCATTCTTATAGGCAGAACACTCTGAACTAGAGCTCTTGATACCCGGGTACCCGGTACACTGACCGGGTACCCGGCCATTCCGGGTACTAAATCATGTTTCGGGTACCCGACACCTTGCGGTACCCGGGTAATACCCGGCGAATTGGTTACCCGGGTACCCGTTCAGTGTACCGGGTACCCGGTCGAAATCAATAGCTCTGCTCTGAACCACGGCCACCATCGGTAAAAATAGGAGAAGAGAATTATCTGTTAAAAAAAATTATTGCTAATACCAATAATGGAAAAACCTAGATATGTTTTCGTTATTTGATAGTAATTTAAAAAAATGGTTTTGTCCTGACTCATAACATTAATTTTTTTAGAAAAATAATTCCTCAAACTATTTGGAGAACAGTGCAACAAAACAAATTTCATAGATTAAGAATTTTTAACAATTGCTTATTTCCCGGACTACAGCGAACAGATAAATACTTTCTAAAAAAAAAGTATTATTGCTTGTGTTTTATCACTCCTAGCTTTATGAATATTATGGCATGGAATTAACTTTGAAGCACAATTCAATTGAAATGGTTAGCCTACCTACAAAAATGATTTTAGTTTGACATTTTATATATTGTTTAGTAAAAATGGGTTTGCTTAGTTTTTGCCAAATAAGTTTTGCATATTAGAATTACCTACGTTTAATCCTTCCAAAATGTTTGTTCATAATGTTTTCTGCGTATTTTGTCAAAGATTGTGTTATTGCAAGATTTCGAGATTTTTCGTTCAAAAATTGGCGTAAATTGATTGCAAAAAATTTATATTAAACCAAACAAAATAGTAAACTTAAACTGTGGAATTTAAAGGAAACAAGATATTTAAAAAAAAAGAAAACTATAAAGCAAAATCAAATAAAAGTATGCACTTAAAAAAAGCTTATGTTTGTCAAATTTCGACTGAATTGTTCAACAATATTTTCGTTTGTAAACAAATATCGTTTAACAGCACGTTAAACTATTAAGTATTTTTATTATTTATTTCCGCAGAAAAAATATATTCACCTGCTTTTATTACATCTGATTTTGATTACTCTTCCAACAAGGTTTGACGTTTATCTTATTTATGGGTAAAAAAAAACAGACAGAAAAACAAAAAAGTAAAAAGCTTAATTATAAACAGTAGTGCCAATTTAAAGAATCCATTAAGGTAAGGCCCTCATTGATGAAAGAACTTGGCCAAACAGAATGTTATCTCATAAGTGTAACTCGAGCATAAATTAATATTATTAAAATTATTTTATAAAGAAAACACAATTATCTTCTGCCAACATACCTACTTACGCCTGCCTGCATACATAATGTACTCGTAAGTTAAAAGCCTTACATTAATTACAAAATCAAAATTTCCAATGAATTTAAAAGCAAATGTAAATTATGACATGACTTGGATTTTTCGACATATTATTGTAGAAACAAACCGTCCGCGTCCGTCGGTACTAGAAGTATAAGTGTATAAAATCAAGAGAAAACAATTAACCATTCAAAGTTAGTGATTGCGCTATCGTGCAAGTTATTGCATAGAAGCCAAAGTCAGTATTATATTGCTCATGCTGCTAACGACAAAATAACATTACACGATCGGGTTCCCTTTTGCGCCATGTGGTTATAAAGTTGAGGTTTTGGTTCTTCTCGTCACAATATCGATGTGGTAAACGTCGTCGTCGTCGTAGTCGTCGGTGTGCTGTCATTGTGGTGCTAGATTGTAGGTAGGTTTGTAGCCTTAAATTCACATTCAGCCATCATAATATACATAGAAGCGTTAGAGAATAAAAAGGCGCGCAAAACGTTGTAACATGGTTGCTACCACGCCGCCGCGCCGCACATTGTCACTTTGGCTGCTGTCAGTTAGTGAAGCCAGAAAATTACATATATTGCATTGGAATTGCTTACCCTGGACTGGCAGCAACAGCTAGGCACAGTGCTATATCACCGCTCATATAGAAACACCTCAATAAGACCTTTATTCCTATAAAGTCTACAATGGGCCTCAAGGTGCGGTACTATCGTGTTTGGTTTGGTGTTTCTCTTTCTTACTTGTAGAGTTTTATTTTTTTTTTTTTAAATTTTTGTTTTTGATTCTGTTTCAATCGTGTATATATTAATTAAAATGCAAATTTTAAATTTATGAAATTAACTTCCCACTATCGAAAACATGTGATACCCATGTCTAAATAGAAGAAAAAAAATCTAGTAACTTATAATATTCTACACTTTGCGTCATTAGGTTAGGATAGTTATATTATTATTTTTGTACTTTTTTTCTAAATATACAGACAGAAATCCATGAGTTCCAATTAAGTGGAACAACGTACCTACACGTAAACCGACCATAGTTTCTGACATTTTGATTTGATCTAGCAAAGAAGTGCGTATTGATTGAAGTTTAAATCCAATCAAGTAGCCCAGAGTGTATCTGCCTACTAGATGACGACACATTTACTATTCACTATTAATATGGCAACCTACGTGAATGAGTACCGCTTAAGATTTATGAAGTCGAGCTTGCAACTTCGAGGTTGCAGATTTGTTTCAATTCAAATTCAAGTCTTAGTAATATTTGCTTTTTTTTTGTTTTTGAGAAATAAGAACGGAATGCAGAGATTCCTTTAAACATATTTTGAAATTTTTCCTTTAATAATTGAAAAGTTTGCATAATTAGTTTCTAAAACATTTTGGTATATTGTTTAAATAAAAGGCTGGTAAAACAGTAACTCGCATTAAAACAAGAAGGTACCTATAGATAATGGCGTATACTTTATGCAAACGAAAATTACACTGCCATTTTGGAAAAACAACGAATGTGCAACTAGGTTTATTTGTGCGTTTCATAAATTCGTTTCAATTGCAAAATCAATTTATGCAGGTATCTGAGTTTATGGCGAAATTGGAAAATTATAAAATCACCATTCACCATCATTAAAAATAATATAATTGAACTTTCCAAAAGATCTGGTGGGATTTTCTTTGTCCATTTATATTGCAGAGAAATTAAAAATATTATATGCATAATATGAATGAATAAATAATTTGAAAGCACCGGCTGGTAATTAGACCTGGGAATTGTATTGTTTTGGTAAAATTTTTGTTTTCTAGCCATAGATATCGATATCATGCACGTATTAAATTAGCAATTAGGAAAATGTGTTTTTTACATTCATCATAGGTGGGTGATTTTGCAAATTAGGGAAATTTGTACGACTTCGCTGATATTATGGAAATAGTTAAATGATTTAAATGTGATTCTTTTTTGTTTTCTTACAAACATACATATATCTAATTGATATCTAAATGGACAGACAAAATCATAAAGATCTGCTACAGTTTCATTGTGTCCCCAGCTGGTTTTGTAAGCGAAGTCATTACCAATTTCGTATTTGGGTTTTCATAAGAAAATCTTTTTATACGTGATCTTTTAAAATTAATTTAAAAAAAGATTTCAGACAAATTATTGAACTTTTTCCAGGGATGTTCAAAACAGTCAGAATTATCGATAACAGCGATATTGAGCTCAACGCGCCAAGTTGTCTGAGAGGGCCAAAGAGGCCCAGAACGTTGCTCAAGACGCACAGAAAGCTTACGACACCAAAGACTCTCTAGGTGCTGTTAGGCAAGGCAATAAAGACGCTGTTAAGATAACAAAAAAAAACTGTTAACTAACTAAATTCTTATTTAAAATATAATTTTTTGTCTATTTAAATGTTGCGTTAAATGGTAGAGATTCGATCATTGAATTTTGCGGTGAATACGTTGTAAGAAATTTCACTTTTTTTCCACATATTGGAGATAATAGTATAACAATTAATTCTTCAAAAATCGGTTACATATCAAAAACGGGTTAGTTAGGAAATACTGCTAAACAAATTCGCACTTCATGAAATCTTTAAATCACTTTTCTCCAAACTCCCTCTAAATTTTATCATCATTTAACATATTTATTGTTTCACCAATGTAAAAATAGGAAATATCAGAAAATTATTAATTTATTAATTTTGCCTCACATTCTTGGATAAGAAAATTAGTTCTTCTGCTGTGACTTGCGGAAGTAAATGAGAAAGATTGAAAACGTACTATTCTTAAAAACTTCTACTCTCGAATAAAACGAACTTTTAAAAGCTGGAGCAAAAATGAGCTTTTATTTCGTAAGGAGGCTTAAAATTAGATTTCGTTATCATTATTGAACAAACATATTCTAGGATCGTGTTAAAATTTAAAAAAAACTTCGTCAAAGTTTGGTCCAAACGTAATTTAAAAATGGGTTAATTTATTAATTCGTTGTTTAAAAATCATGGATCAGTTAGCCTGAAAAAACCTTAATAATTAGTATTTTTTAACCAAATAAAAAAACTTTATTGACCAGTATTTTTTTTGCATCGAAGCATTTTAATTCGTATTGAAAATGTTTAGTCACATTCCTTCAATCATATTTGTTTTAAAACTATTTCAAAAATTCATTTCTTAAATATGTAATTCAAATTTCGTTGTGGATTTCATAAATGATTCTGTGGGAAATTCCACAATCACAATTGATGACACCGACCAACAAACGTTTAAGCTCGCAGATGAGACGAGACCCTATGAACTGTAATGGACTTGGAAAAGCAGACAATAAAAAAATAATAAAAAAAAAAATAATATTTAACTAACATGAGGCTATCGACCAGTATAGCACATCAGAGGAAAAATGTTATTTGGTCGAGAGTATATACTAGGTACAGTTATTAACGATATAATCATCTTCAACATCATCATCAATGCACTGTGTTGGAGGGCATCAGGGGCACATTCACTCACTCACATGAGAGATCACCCATTTATTTTCGCATTTAATGCAATTAACCCCAAACTAGGGCCAATCTATCTAATTTGGTTTAATTAAACGTATTTCAATGCGGTGGATCTGAGGCAATAAAATAAAACTTACTAAAAAAATAAAAACACACAACATTGTTGATGATGAATTACTTTACTTTTACTTTCGAATTGAAGATTATCAATGTTGTTCTAGAAGTTTCACTTGAAGTTAAAAGAAGAAATGCGTGAATTTTCGGGATAATTCAGCAAGAATATACTCGATCAATTTCTTAGCATCATAAATAAGAAGCACGTCTACAACAATAAGGTAAAAGTGGTGTGAAAGTGGCAACCAACCAGTAAAGCAGCTCAGTAACATCGCGGATTGTTTAGCCTGCCAATGCGAAGACATCCCAACTGACGACGTCTGACACGTTTTTTTGTATGCTGAAGAAGCGAAACCCAACCTCAAGATCTGAAAAAGAAGTATTTGTATATTTAACCCAGAAAACAAAGAAGAGAACAATCCGGGAAAGGGCATATGCTATCAGCTGTCCTGAAGTAAAATGAAGATTGATCCCATATGTGCGGGTCAGAAACTTCAGGATAAGTTTTTGTTTGCTTTAGAGAAGTCAGTCGGACGCACGAGGATGGTTATTGGTCAACGTAAAAAATACTTCCGAGTTATGAATAAAACTCTTCCCCTCGTCGCAAAAGGAGCCCTTGTTAGTATAAAGGACTAACAAATAACATCGATCGACTTTAAAACCCCAACCAACCTCAACAGCCGGTCCCATACCTCCATTTGTACATTTCAAGTTAGTTGAAGGTTTGTGCAAAATTTGTGTAAAGTGGAGTCTCCCTCAAGTGCACATGTCCTCGGTAGTGTTTTCGGAGACTCATCAGGATGGTGCTTTGCCATCCATACGTCTCACAGGTCCTAGCTTTCTCAACCGCCATATTTTCAGCTTCTAGACACAAAGAGAAAGAGCTGATGTGATGGCAAATATTCTTTGCAGTAAGGGTTACAATTGTCTGCCCATTCATTCCCCTCTTAGAGAGACAGCCTCGTTGTATCATTTCAGAAACAGGTTTCTTTCCAAAACAGAAAAGCGGAAGGGAGTAATAAATTCTATAATTCGTACAAAATTGTGACAGCTACCTTTTCAATCAATTGCAATTGTTGAGCGAGCCTTGGATAGCCATCTGAAACCGCATTAATGGAAAACGAAACCTAATATCTATGCTGCCCATTTGGCCTACTCCAGACATCTATTTTGGCCTGTTTCAGGCATCTGTTTGAAGGGAACAGTGATTCTCATGTGCGAAAAGTTAAGATATCACGGATCTGGGATCAATAACGAAGGATCTTCTGATTACATCAAATATTGGTTAAGCGTTTTGTGGATGAATTGCTATCTTCTTAAATTGACAAATGCCTGGAAAGCAAAAAGGCAGTTGCTAGTCCAGTTCTTAAATATGTTTCACGATTTTGGACAATTTACAAGACTTGTGATAGTAAATTAATAGCAGTTTCACAACACAGAAGAATGACAAAGCGTGATCGAATAAAAAGCCTTCACGTCAAAAACTACCATTTTGGATAAAATATAGCATGAACAATTTTAGGTGGTACTTTTATGTAAAAAGAAGATGCCCTGATAACCCAGATTAAAAGGCAGTTACACACGAAGTTCCAAATCTATCGTGGAAGAAATGCGGGTGTTAGAGCTCCTGAACTAAACAAATGCAGCGACACCTCCATTTAGTTGGCCTATGCATCAACCCGAAATCGGTAGGCCTGAACACGTTTTCTGAGGTCCTTAAAACACAGACATTGTGGAACACTACCGAAAGCAAAAGTTAACGAAACTCAACGAAAGGCAAGAAGAGCCTTAATTTCTTTGTGTTCGCTCATTTCCATCCAACTCCTTCCGTCAGCGTCTGTCTATTATATAGTTAGCACTTAAGTGTAAGCAATGCAATTGGAGAGTTGTCAAAAGACTTTTAACATTTGCTGGTTAAAGAAAACGAAATTATAAAATAAAACTCGCGTTTTTCATTTCCTAATATGATAATCCTATTTGTAGTATAAGTTGCTTAGACGACCAGTACTGCACTTTTAATCTATGAAATATTTATTTAATTTTTATAAATAAAGAAACTCATAAGCTTTCAAAAGTCACAATTATCTGTAAACATTTTTCAAACGTTGACATTTTTTGTATGAATAAAAAAGGGTCTTTTAAAATTGTTTTCTCAGAAGCGTCCAATCATTGTCCATTGCAATAATTGAAACTTCCCTTCTTTTTATTCTTTTCTTCCGATCCTAGAATTTTATTTAAACCGGAAATTTAAATTTGCAACTTCCAACTGTTTTATAAATTTATAAAACATTTACTTCATACACTCTCATAGATTAAGGTACCTACTTAATTTCACTTCCTCAGGAAGTACCATCCCTTGTGCTTCACTTAATACATAAAAATAAAAAAAAAAAACATAATATCGGTCTGTTGGGAATGACATTGCAAACCGAATATTGAAAATAATAAAAAAAAAAAAAAAACCAACAATAATACGTCAAACTTTCCCACGATCACGCGCCAGTCGTAGAGCAAGTGTAGCCGCATCGTCACCATCAAACAGGAGTAACTTTACTCTCTATCGTACCGCTGCTAGTGAGTTGTGATAGCTTCATTATACCGAGGGGTGAATGACGTGAATGACATGATTTTGATATATCCCGATCCAGCAGAGAATTTTACTGTGCCTGATGAGATTGGGACATTCCTTGTAAAATCATACTTTCCATCGTCTTTCTTTTATAAAACAAAACAACAACAAAAAAAAAACAATTTTCAAAACCACCATATCCGCAAGGTTATTGAGACGCACTTGTACCTCTCTACCAACAACAACAACTATTAATATACAGGGAGTGATGTGTGATTTTTGTTTACCCCTGCAATGTTCCCTGTGTCAATGTCTGGAAGAGGAACGAAAAGAAAGAAAAAAAAAATATTAAAACACAAACACGTACATTTTTATGATGGAACAAAAATACGCCCTCTTCCGTTCGGGCATGAGATTTTATCGGTCGTTTCCCTTCGGCGTATTTTGTTAGGATCAATGTTTGTATGCACTGCACATCACAATCTATGACATCGGGAGAAGAGACGAGACGCATCGAGAACCAAAACCAGAATCAACACGGAACAACACGGTAGCAGCTCGCTGACAACATTTTGCCATATGCCTTCGAAAATAAATTCGAAAGATCCCGTGTGCTGTGTTGGACTGGCGCATTCGGAGAGTTGAGATGAAACTCATCTCTCAGCACTAAGTATAATATGGAATATAAATTTTTCAATTTTTTCATGTCATGCTGCTGTGTTCGATGGAACCCGCATCTTTGCTCTGATTTAGGAATTCTATTCGTCATCGTCTTACATACCTAAGTATATAAGTATACTTTTTTTTCTTGGAAACTACCAACATGAGGAAGCAAATGAAGTGCCTATACCTAATACCTACATTATAGATAAGTAGTAAGTAGTGTTCAATTTTAAACACAACAAGTCCTTTCTTTTAAGAGTTTTTTGCTCAATGTGCCACTTCATTTCCTGAATAGGGATGAACATTAATGAATATAAAGTCCCTTTTTGTAGTTTCAAGTGGACGATCTTTTAAGCACTTAGAGAAGGTTCATCATAACCTAAATATTTTTCAAAAAGTACTCTACTTCACGAAAAAAATTGGAACAGATTTTTGTGAAATGGTATTCAAAATCAAACTCATGTGAATTTAATCTAACTACCTACATATGTAGGTCGATGGGGATTGCCTTTGATTTGTTATGTTTTTTTTTTTTTAAACTTCTTTACATTAAATACATAAATATTTTGCCTTTTACGTAAAAACGGCATTTTTACCTGCAAGCATAATGCACTGAAAAGAAAATAATATCCTCATTCGTATCGCGGCGATAATTTTCCAATCTGTAAACCAACTTCGTTTTAAAAGTTCCAGATTCAATACTTTTTTAAGCAAATAAATTTTGTCAAAGTTCTTTTCCAACAAAAGTTCCATGGCCATATCTTCAACAACAGTGATGAAACTTATTTCATAAGCTTTACCTACTTTATTTCATTGTTATCGGTTACTTAAATCGTAAAGTAAGTAAAAAACACAAAGATTTCATCAAAATCTCTAAAACCGTTTTTGAAATAAAAAAAATGTTGTTACATGCCAGGTGCCGTTATTTTAGAAACTACAATTTCATTTATTTCAATTGCGTCTCTAGGGACTTACCGTAAAACCTTAAGTCAAACACGGGATTTCATGTAAAAGAGAGGGAGTTGCCGGCTCCAATCGGCTCCGGCTCTAGCCGCGGCCCCAGGCAAAGCTGAAAGACACAATTAATATGGCCTCAGTCAAAACTGAAAGGCCCAATCGTTATAAGAGATAGTCCCCGGATTCAGTGAAGGATACAGTTGATATAAGACAGAGTCCCCCTGCCTCTACTCGAAGCTGAAAGGCTTTCAATTTACGGTTTCATAAAAAAACTATAAGTACTCAATACTATTCGAATGAGAGATCATATGCCATAGAGCCTGATATGTCATCTATCAGTGTGACGCCCATTAATTTTCGAATTTTCTCGCAAACTAAAATAAGAATAAATGGAAATACAGTAGAGGAAATTCCCATAAAAACAATTGTTTTTAAGCATTTTTTTTATTTCTGTATGCAACTTAGCATTTTTTATGAAATTAGAAAATTTACTCGAATTAAGTAAAAAAATAAAAATGTGTTAATTTTTAACAAAAGTAAATAAAAGTTATTAACAAAAATTAACAAGAAAAAAGAGGGAAATTCCCATAAAAATAACGGTGAATTAGTGAACAAAAATGGTAATTTTTAAATCAATATTTTGTAGGGCCACCACTTGCTCTTAAGATCGATATCATTCGCCTCGGCATTAATTCCACAAGCTTTTCAAGTTCCGCGGTTGTGAAATCGGCGCCCGTTCGCATAAACACGCCTGGCTATTCCCCAGAAATTTTCTATAGGATTTAAATAGGAACTTCAAGACGGCTAATTGAGAAATGTTATTCGTATCTCCTCAAACCAGTCTCTCATTCTTCGAGAGACATGAATAGGAGCATTATCCTGCTGGAAAATTAAGTCCGTTCCGCATAACTCTTTAACGGTCTCAACCATAACCTCTTTTAATAACTCAGCCTAACTTTCTGAGTTTATTCTTCAAGTCACAAATGCAATTTCCGTCTTTCCATTTACACAAAAAGCTCCCCAAATCAAAACGCTGTAGCCACTGAAGTTTGCGACTCATTCTCTCTTCTGTCAAGCCAGTATGATTGAAATCCATCTGGGCCAACCAAATTGAATTTCTTTTCATCACTAAACAGAATTTTTTCCTAATCTTCGGTCCAGCTTATGTGATTTTCCGCGAAATAAAGCCTAGCTGACTTATGGGCTGCATCTAAAGGTGGCTTTTTGGATCTTTTTTGTACCTACATATACACAAGGTTGGAGTTGGCTTTTAAAATTTGTATAACGCGTCTGGTTGAAACAGGCAAGTCAAATTCAAACAACTTTATGAAATAACCACTTTTAATTAGACCGTTTTTATACGAATGTCCTCCTTTTTTGTAATTTCAGTTTTTAGATCTTATTTTACAAACACAGACGAATAATGTTCCAAGGTGATCAAAAAAGGTTGAAAACATAACTGTTGTCATCATATTGGTTTGCCAGTTGGTTTTGGATCCAAAAATAAAAAGTGCTGCCAAATTTGCAGTTTGTGCAGTGAGTTATGTATAAAAAGTGGTTGTTGTTTTTTCAGACAAGTTGAAATTTTTAAATTATTGTCGCCAACCCTTTAAAGAGACGAAGCCACCACGAATTTTCTTAAATTTAGGTTTATTAGAAACGGCGGCGGCGGTAAAATTTCAGCTTTGAAGTTCTGTAACATACTCTAAACATAAGGATATAATGTAAATATTTTTTTATTGGTTTTAAAATAAAATATCCAAATTTTACCTCAGAAGATAAACTTGAAAAAAAAATGCATTTCTCATTTATTAATATACTGTAGTATAATTAATTGTATCGTGCGACTTATCCTCGACATTTAGCTTGTTTCTAGAATAAATAGAATTTGTTTATTAATATTATTCAAATATGCTCGTTGATCCTCAATATCTACATAAAAAAAAACTATAATATAATACGCTCCCCCCGAACCAATTGACGACGACGAAGACGGCCACGTCGAAACGATGATGGGGTCGGTAGTAGAGACGATACCCTGAACGTATAGTGAAAACGCCGACAACGAACGAAAGCCGCACCAACGTCCAATCCACCTTCATCAAACAAAAACGAGACCAGTCAGCCTTTGGATGGACTCTCAAGGCGTGATGTGTATTAGCTAACCGAAGCGTACTCACATCAGTAAATTTATTGCAAGTGACATAGACTGTAAGCATACATATAATTTATATAGGTATATAGTACCAACTCAGATAAATGAATATTCTGATGATGTAAAGATTATTTTTCTCCTCCTCCAGATGTAAAAATAGCATATTGGCCACCTAGCACAATTTTTTAATGGCACATCCAATCTATGCAGGCTTTTATAAGGTAAAAGTGCATATGCACAGGGTGCTCCATAAAATAAAATCTTAATTTGAGTTAGATTTTAAAAATCGTATTGCAAAAAAAAAAAAAATTAAAAATTCAACGCAATAGTCATTGATCTGACAAGAACTGTTCTTAAACGATCTTAAACTTCAAAAGATTGAATTGAATATCAAATATCCGCCAGAAACTATAATTTTTTTATTTGCAAACGAATTATAGTTCGACCAACTTTATCCAATCACCCTGTATAGTTCTATAGGTTGTGTGTTTTTGCATCGTGTAATGCAACAGGGGTATAGAAGGGGCAGCGGAAGCGACGATTGCCATTGCCATTTGAGACCATTTGTATCCATACGTTTAAATGTTTGGATTCTATTGGTACTGACTGAAAAGTTTAATTGTCATTAACTTATGGGTGAGGAACTATTGTTATAGAGAGTTGATTGTGCATGCTGTGGCTCTGACTACATGGAGTGTATCATTTGATTCTCAATAGGGCGAAAAAAACAGTGCAGGGAACTAAGTCCACAGAAACTAAGTCCACCCATGGATTTAGTTTCCACCCAAGTGGGAATTAAATCTATTCAATTGATGTGGAATTTTCCCTTGCATGGTGGAAAACTAGTCAATTTTCTTATTATTTTATTAATAGAAGGACAGAGGCGCTCATAATTGCCGCACCGTCCAATCCTTGATTGAGACATTTTTTTAAATTTATAATTTCATTATTCGTTATAAGATTTTCGAAAATAGAGCAATAAAGGAATTGAATACTTCGAAAAACCGAAAAACTTGGGAATATACAAAATGAGATCTGTTGTCCCTCCCCCCGTCAAGATAGCCTGGGGAATCGACTCAGTTGCCCCAATGGAAGCTACGGCCCTGACCAAGAATTATTTTTGTGGTCTTAGCTTGCTCACTTTTTTATTTGTTTTATTTTTGGAAATATTTTATACAAAATTTAAAAACGTGATAACTCGCGCTACTTATAACGTTTTCAAAATTTTTGATTTAAACCTCTTTTAATTTATGTTTAGTATTTGCTTAATTTTTTAAACTGCAGAATATTTTGCAATTCTTATTTTAAAAAATTTTTAAACTAAACTCACGTTATATTTACCCCTCAAAATCATAAAGGTCAAGACACCGGTTTCGGGTTTCTATCGTTGATAAAAAAAAGTGTTTCTTACATTGACCACTAAGCCCACACTGACCCTAAACTCACAGTGATCCTAAAATCATATGGTCATAAACGTGCCACAGACACAGCCCTGTTCTTTCAATTATTACAATATCATCTTTGTATCCCAGTTATTGGACGGGCCTTTGAACGTGAATGATTCTCAAAAGCTATTCTTAAAATAAATTGGCTCCGAAAATATATTTTTTCAGGCGAATTATTTTGTGGAAGGAAATATTTTCCGAAAAAAATTAAGAAAAACAATTATTTCACGGGAGTGAATTCCCCGATATACTCTATTAATTCAAAAATAACGTGACTTCAACCACTAGCATCTACGTCAACGTATGCTTGTTTCAAACAAAAAAAATATTTATATTTTTAATTA
Source organism: Syrphus vitripennis (assembly GCA_958431115.1). Taxonomy (NCBI): domain Eukaryota; kingdom Metazoa; phylum Arthropoda; class Insecta; order Diptera; family Syrphidae; genus Syrphus; species Syrphus vitripennis. The sequence continues at coordinate 31,441,143 of OY288110.1, forward strand.
TGATTCAAAAGAATTAGGTATTTACCTACTCAAAATATATTTGGGTAGGTATTGAAAAACATTCGACTTCTTTATGCATTCTTCCAATTTATTTACTGTTATGATTTGAATTATCATTTTTATGAGGTGAACACATTTCATTCTTTAAAAATACTCACTTCCTTATAAATGGATAATATACCCAACTTAGTAGATATCACCTCACCTCTCAACAAAACTATTCAAGTCAGTCTTATTTAAAAACCATTAAGCATCTAATGAGCATTCAGCTTATCATAATGCTCTTCAATATTTATGTGTTCTGTCAGCATTCTTCTTGAAATCAAAACAACATACCATACCATAATTCCTCGTCGCTGTTTTTTTCTTCTAATAGTACCTACTCGTATACTGTGAGTCAAAACAATCTCAACAACATAAATTCATTGCAGAAAATCTTATCCAAATGCTAATTCTATGAATGGATAATCCATTACGACATTTTATTCAGTTTCAGTCATCAGCCAGAGAGCGATTCCCCTTACCCCTCGCCCTTTTTCGATTCCATACCTACAGCTTTTAACTTGACTCTTGGTATAGGTATAGTAATGCTCCATTTATCTGCCTGGTCAAGAGGAGACGACGGACGTCGTCGACGGAATGATATAAACATAAACACGACCAAGCGCACATTTAAACCATATACCGGATAACAAAACAATATTCTGCATCCATATGTGCCCAGCAGCTTCTCTACAGATACCTTCACCAACTTTATACATTCGATTCATTAAAATTGTTAAATAACAAAAAAAAAAAAACGATTCTAGAAGAACCTTCATCCCGACTTACAGCATCCGCCGGTCGTGCCACATTCGGAAGGGCATGGAACTATAGAAGAAGAACGAAAAACAAAAAAATATAAAGAGTTGGAAAGCACCATAACAAGAAGAATCATAGCGAAGTAGCAACAGTTTTAGTCCCCCAATGGACCAGATCCAGAACAAGAACCAGCACCATCAACATCACCAATACCAGCAGAATATCAAAAAACTAGGAGAACTAGAAGTGAACCTATAGGGAGCAGTACTCTCTTACTCTATCTGCCACCGCGCCGCATCTAGTGTCGCGTCAGAACGAAATCAAATTGAAAATATCAGCAAAGTTGTTGCGTCGAACCACGCCGCGCCGGGAAAAACTAACTAGAACCACTGTTGCCAACCAAACTCCAACTTTCTTGACATTACTTGAAAAAAATGTTTCAAATTTGAATTTTTTGAATTCGCATTAGAATTTACAATACTTATACAAATGTATGAAAGTAGTACGAGTATATGACTAAAAGTTGACGTTAAGGTGAGAGACACTATACATTTTTTGGAAAGAGAATATTTCAGGATAATGCAAAATGTAGCGACACATTTCACAACATGTACATATGTACTGCACATTAAAAATAGACTGCCAAGAAAGCGTGTTAATTTGTATTTTTTCAACTTCTTCTATAAGCTTTCTAAAAGGTATTAAAATTGGTACTGTCAGTGCAAATACACAAAGTCGTTGGCACACGACGCGACATTCCAACAACAGGCACAAAAACATCCGGATCAAATGCAACGGCACCTGCATTCAGTTGACCTTAGAAACGGCACAATCTAAAACAGTGGGGCCTATAGACGTTTGATGAGATAAATGTGGCAAACCGGCAAGTGGAGCCTTAGTATGAGCCTTACTAGGAGAATTGGGTGCCATGACATAAGGCCAAGCGTCATAATGCCAAATTTGAAAATTTGGCCTTATGTCACTTTCCGAAAGCGACATAAGGCCAAATTTTAAGAGTTGGCTTTATGTCGCTTTTTAAAGCGTCATAAGGCCAATTTTTTTTTAGACATAAGACCAAATGTAAAATTTAATTATTTTTTCTCCAAAACTGGTTTTTACCGTTTGAATTCTTATCATTACAATAATTTTGTTATGTTGAGTTCATTCTCTATTCGTCTTCTCATATGAATAATACGTCGGGAGTGCAGCGTGCTACAATGAAAAATTCCACAGATTTAATTTTTAGATTTGAATTTTGTGAGGGCTTACGGAAAGGAAGTAAGCTAGTTTATATTCCTGAAATAAAACATTTACATAAATTCAAATTAAATTGTAAACTAAGTAAGCGGTATATTTGTTATAACAAATCATGTAGTGCTAGTGCTATGATCGATTTCCAAAACACAAACATGATACGAATACCTAAATCCAGTGCCGTACATAACCATCCAGATAGTGAAAATTTGCGAAACAAAATGAAAAAAATTAATGAAATAAAAGACGAATGCAAAAACATTTCATTAAAAAGAAGTGGCATAAGGGAAGTTTTCAATGAAGCATGTGCAAGTAGCAGCGAAAACCCTCCTCAGGTAAGCTTCGTAAATTAACATAGTAGGCATCTGCTAATAAATATTTTATTTGTCAAACATTTTCAAAGACACCGTACATAATTTCAAAACAAATTGCCTTTTTATTTAATCACAGGTTCAGTTTGGTAAAATGCGAAGACAGCTCATGCGCATTCGCAACGGAGCATTTCCAAAAGCTCCCATTAATGCGAAAGAGGTTTCGGACACTTTTAAAACCGAAACTGTAATGCAAAATTTTGGGATGTCGCGATATACTAATGAGCCGTTTTATAGGAGTACAGTTTTAGAAAAAAACTTTAGCTACTCAGTTTTTATATCTCCGACAATTGCTTCTGAAATTGCGAAACTCCCCAGTGGATCCCCACGTAATTTTCTTTTGGACGGGACTTTCAGTGTTGTGCCATCATGTGGCTTCAAACAGCTCATGATTATACATTTTTCGCACGACAATCATGTAAGTTCACTTTCATAATTATTTCTACTTTCGATCTATATTCCTTTTATAACTAATTTTATTTTTAAACTTGGTTCGTACCTATCTACAGTTGCGTGATGTATAGTTAATTTTAGTATTATAAAAAAAAGATAAAATATCTAATTGGAATAATATTTTTTTTTTATTTAAAGACATACTTTCACTTGGTTCAATCTTAAGATACAGATAAGATACATAAAAGAAATAACATTTTTGTATAGAAATTTTTCTTATAGTTCTAGAGAACTATTTTTCTTATAGTTCTAGAGAACTATAAGAAAAATTCTTATACAAAAATGTTATTTCTTTTATGTATCTTATCTGTATCTTAAGATTGAACCAAGTGAAAGTATGTCTTTAAATAAAAAAAAAATATTATTCCAATTAGATATTTTATCTTTTTTTTATAATACTAAAATTAATTATACATCACGCAACTGTAGATAGGTACGAACCAAGTTTAAAAATAAAATTAGTTATGAAAGGAACGCGCATATCACATTTTTTATTGCTTAATTTCCCAAAACAAGCTTTACTTAAATGTTTACTTTTGTATTTCAATAAATAGGGTTTTGATTATTTAAAATGAGATACATATTTCTATTATAGATTTATCCTTTCATCTACGTACTCATGAGTCGAAAGTCGATGCCCGCATATCTTCATGTCTTCCAATATATTGAAGTAAATTTGTTTCAATTTAACCCCACATCATTTGTAACGGATTATGAAAAGGCTCTCAGAAACAGTTTGAAAACCGTTTTTCCAACAGCAAAGTTTACAACATGTTGGTTTTATTTTTGTCAAGCTGTAAGAAAAAGAGCCTCGCAAATTTTCAACTTTATAACTTCTCTGCAAAAAAGTAAAGAAGCTAACCGCCTCTTTAGACAGTTTTTGGTACTTCCGCTGTTAAAACCGGAAGACATATACTTGGCATTTGATTTTTTAAACACAAAAATCGATGATAAACCATTTAGAAAAAACGGTGAGAGTATTTTCAAGGACTTTGTCACCTATTTTAGAAGACAGTGGATTGAAACGGTAAGATCTCAATAAATGTTGATAAAATTCATATGAAGACCTTTTTTATATAAAGATACATGCATTTAAAATTTAATTTACTTACATAGGAAACTCCTTCCAATATTTCTGTTTTTGGTTCCTCGATGAGAACAACGAGTGCGGTTGAAGGCTTCAATAGTAAACTGAGCGGAAGACTATCAAAGCATGGGAATTTTTTCAAATTTTTGGATGTCTTATTGGTTGAAGACAAAGTCAAATCTAGTGAATTCATAATGTCAATAGATGGAACATTTGACATTTTTGAACCCCCCAAAAAAATAATAAACGAAAACAAGCTCTAATTGATGTTATGCTTCAAAAGCTAGATATAAAAATTATTTCAATCAGTGACTTTTTGAATCAAATGACTAATGAGAACAACAATTTGATAACAGAAAAATCTGCTATATTAGAGATATGTCAGGAAGATGAAAAAAAAAGAGACATCAATAACGACGAAGTTGAAACGGAAAGACAAACTCTTGCTTCTGAGGGACCAATTCTTTGTGTCATATGCTGTGAAAACACTCGCACCATTCTTCTGCAGCCTTGTAGACATTTTAAATTATGTTTAAATTGTTTTTCACAGCTGTCGGAGAACTATATGAAAAATAATAATCCGATTCTTTGCCCAAATTGTAGACAAATTGTTACAAACTCTACTCAAATTTTTTGTTAAATATTAATATACATAAACTAGTACATAAATCACATTTGAATTGTTGTTATTTTGATTTATCTGTTATATTTTTTGAAGTTTTGTTATTTTGTTAAATATTCGTTATGAATTAAATGTTTGTTTATACTTTCTTATAAAATTACATATATTTATTTATAAATATGCACATACGAAATTTTCTTGTTTTCCTTATTTTTCTTGTTTTTTAGAGGTTTTAGAATAATGACTTCCTTTTTTTGAAACAGTTCATAGTGACATAAGACCAAATTGGCCTTATGACGCTTTAAAAAGCGACATAAAGCCAACTCTTAAAATTTGGCCTTATGTCACTTGGCCTTATGTCATGGCACCGGAGAATTGTGGTCTCTCTCTCCTCTCCAACACGAAACATTTTCTGATGAGGACGAAATAACGTTTTTTTTTCAGTCATATAGCAACGTGTAGTTGTTGTTGTTTTCTCGTAATCGCTAGCGAATGTTTCGTGTTGACTTGGAAGAGCCATCTTTCATATATAAATTCGTTGGCAATCATGGTAATAATCATCATTTAGTTGATCGTCTATTCCCTGCTATTAGCGCTGGCCGACTCTCCTCCTTTTCGCCTATTGCCTCTGTCGAAGTTATCGTTGTTGTCGTCGTTCGTCGTCGTCGTCGTCGTCAGTTTTTTAGACAATTTCCGGGTCGTTGACTTTTCCCTCGCGTCCGATGATGATCGCGCACACCAACTTCTATCTATCTATCTTCAATATCTATTCGCCCGCTCCGTAGTTTGTGGAGACAACGTCGATGACGACGACGGTGCTGACGATGACGATGGAGCCTCTAGGCTCGCTCTTTTGGAGGCACAGTCAACCTCGCCTTGCTGGATGACTGACTGAGTTGTACCTTGTGCGATGCAATACGATACGTTATCCATCCGCACGTAGTAGAAGATCGTTCGTTTTATTCGTTTGCGCGTTTGTTCATTAACTGTAAACATATAGATTCCCCACATGTCCGTCCGATACGGAGGGTGGCCAGTGCGGTGGAAGGCAGCATGCCGGGATGGTTCGGATAGATAGGTGAGTGCGAATAGATGTGTTTGCAAGGCCTGTGCGCCCATGGATATTCCTAGTTAAGCTGTGGTGCTTCGTCTATACACACGCATCCGTCCGCCCCATTTACTATTCACCCCCCGCGATCATTGCAACGCAGTTCGACGGAGCTAACACACATTATGGATGGGTGTTTTGTATGTATTCATGTGCGTAGCTGTGTACACAAAAGACGAAGCGCAATGCAAAATTTATGCTATAAAGTCAACGCATTTTAATCAGTGTGTAATTACCGGATGCGTATTTGAAATAAAATAATAAAAAAAAAAAATGCATTCATTGCATTTATATATTTTATTGAACCCATGTTGTTCCAATGCCCTGTGGGGCGACACACAGCGGGTATGCCTACTTGCGGTTAAATAAGGGTACATTTAGTAATAAATTCATCTAATTTTAATAGTACGAGTAGAGTACTATTGCATTTAGTTTTAGAAATGGGCAATACAGGATTCAAATGAGTATTTTCTTATGTGATGTTTTCAAAAAACTAAGGTATCTAACTATTTTACGTGGATTAAGCAGATCTATACGAACGAAATACATATATGTATGTACTCATAGAAGTAAACAATCCTAGTCTTACCTTCAAATGCTTTCTTTACTAAAAAATGACAAAAGAAATTTAAAAAAAAAAACCTAATACGCCTACTTGTCGAAGTATAAGCTGACCCACTTAACTTTGCTTGGAAAAACCTAAACTATCTACTAGGTATTTTTTTAATTTTGTAAATGTGCAATTTGTATACTAACCACTCATACAATTTCATCTTCTACTTAAAATTACATAACTAAGACTTAAAATGTTGAAAATATAACCCTCAAAATTTGATTTTATAAGTGCAAATACTTCATACTCCAAAAAATATCTTAGCTAAGCGTAATATTAGACAAAGTCTTAAATATCAAAACAAATGCTGTCGGTGTTTTCTCCAATAACTATAGTTGGAGGAAATAATCCCTGGTTTTTGAATTTTAGAGCAAATACTAAAATAAATCAGAGCAAATACTCCCTGCTTGTCTTGTTTTGGAGCATATACAACCCGATTCTCTTTATTTTATGTGTTTTTATTTTTTGCTCTGAATATATGTTGTAGAAAATATCAAAGGAATTAATTATACCACCATTTAGTCCAATAACATTTTCACTTCCATTCAGTTGGATTATATAAGCTATATAGCCAATAAAAGCTTTTTAAATTAGATATCAGAAGCAAAGTTCTTAGTTGGGATGTGATAGTACTCGGTGGGATAGTCTGGAAGAGCTTTCAGTGAAGTTTGACATTTTTTCATACCACAATCTTACTTTTTCGTTCAGTCGAACTAATACAGCCGTATTTAATAGAATTCACTAAAACACATCTGGAACGGGTGAATAGTAACGCAGAGTATAAGCGCTTATTAAGCCTCTATTCAACATTGGGTAAATCCGTATTTAAAAAAACACCTTCTGGTCCAATGCCTTTGTGTCAGATAAAGTACCAAAAAGAGAAATCTATTACATTATGCTTCAATGCGTTTAGCTTAAAATACCTCTATTTAACGTTACATAACCTTTATAAATAACTTTTTGACGTTTAGAGCCATTGAAACTTTACGCAGCCGCTATGTGGCGTTTATAAATACGACTGATAGTTTTACCTACTTTTCTTAAAGCGCTTAATAGCATTAAATAAGCTCTCAATGATTTCATCACACAAATATTCTTTTGCAAACTAGGGTGACATTAATTTTTCCTTAATTTTACGTGATTATTTCTTCGAGTGTAATATTCGAACGTGTTTTTAATATTATGTCATTTTTTTCTGAAACTGAACAATGAGAATATTTTTAGATATTTTGTAAAAGTGAATAGCAAAAAAAATTGCAGCAAATTTTCGAATTTCGACCGTAACTGAATTTAATAGTTTGGTGCATTTTTGTTGTATTCCAAACGCAAGTAATTCTTTTGGGTGCATTTATACAATACAGGCAAATACCTGTTGTTTATTTAAAGTTTGGTAAGTATAGAAAATTAAATATATCATATTCTAAGACAGGAAGAAAAAATAAAGAATTCCCATCAATTTAAAAATTACCACAGGATAACCGCACAACACAAGGAAGTGCATGACGCTTACTTCCCAAACACTGTTTTACACGCAAGTTTAAAATTATTCCAAAAAAAACTGGTTGAACTTAAAAATGCCACAAATGGCAACAAAAATAAGGACTTTCTGATTTGACGTTGTTGGCAGTTTAACCCTTTTTGCCAATGAATTGTGGTGATCGCCAGGAAGCGGAAATTATTTGTTTTGCCATAACCGCTGTTCTGTTTTGTATATTTAACCCTTGCAACTTGTTTCAGTGTCTCACTCACTTTTAAGGAAAAGGTAAAAAGAATCCAGTTTGTTTCTGGCAATTCGTTGTTAAATCCATTGTTTCTGTATATCCTTTCTCACACATGTTATTATTATAAACATATACACAAAAGGGAAGTGATGAATTGCTTTAATAAAAATATATTTCTTCCTTTTTTGTTTGGCTTTGAAGATATATTGAAAGTCAACCGGAACAGCTTAAAGGGTTAATCATATCCTGGGAAAGGAAGTGGTTGTCGGTATGCTGGGAAATTTTATTCCAAGGAAGAAATTGTGAGCAGAACAAAGTAGAAAGAAAAGAAGTTTGAGGTAAAAAAAAAAGAATTTGAAAAGTATTGTTTAAGAATACTCGTACATATTCGTATAAATAGATTACAGTTTACAGTTTCAATCATCTAACTTAAGGAACGTCGTCGTACCTAGCCTAGTTTTGTGGTAACTGTTATTATTATTTCCTGACCTTAAGTTGAATAATTTGTAATTACATATTTAGTAGCCCGCTTAGGAATAAAGAAAAAAGTTGTGGATTTTTGGGACAAATGTTTTTTGTGTTACTTTTACAGTAATAAATATTGTTTTATAATTTCAAAAATCTATACACAAGTAATATCTACTTCTTCCCCACCCCAATCCGTTCACTTTTACCCCATCATCTGAAGCAATTTACTTGTATAATTTTTTTCCGTTGCTTTTTTTTTCTTTTACTGCGTACAAAATAATATTTGTAAACAAAGTATAATTTTAAAACGAACTGAAGAAGAGAATGCAATGAAGAGAATACCTGCACAGAAAAGTGAAGCGAATAGCAGCAAACTTCATGCCTTTAAAAACAAACGAACTTAGGAGCCAACATCGGAAGAACAGTATTGCCAACGCACTGGCATATACTAATTATTTAGAAGAAAAAATAATTTTTGAATGAGATATTTTATTATTATTCGTTGAAAAAAAAGTTATTTTCCGAAATCTAAATGTAGGAATTATAAGCTCCCTATTTATTGTTATTCTGAGTGCAGCCATTTTTTTTCGCTTAGAACACTTGTATAAGTTTTCGAAATTATTATTTCAGCGATTATAAGTTTCGTAGTTTTTCTAATTTTTTTTTTGTTTTAAAAATTATTGGCATTAATGGTAGGGATTTATTGAAATGTGGTGTTTTCGGTATCCTTTATTTTCTGACTTCAAATCTCAAAGTCACAAAACATATCGAAATGAAATTGTATCTTCCACTTAAGTTATGATATTAAACAAATCAAAGGAAGGACTAGAATTTAATTAAGAACAAAATTAATAAATAATAAATTTCAACTGTAAATTTGTATATCTTTTTGAATTATTAAACGGCAACCATGTTAACTGCAACATTGAAAAAGGGATTGTAGCAACAGCAGCCACAACGACAAACACAAGCAATCTTTTCTAACTCTAAAACTTTGAAGACTAAAGAGTAGACGTTCTGGAAACTTGGTTGCATGTTAAACTGTCCTCTTGCCCACCCTCTGGATTCTCTTCTACCAAATGCAACCGGCCGTCAACACTTCTTGTAAAGAAAAACTTACAAAGAGGTGCCACAAAGGGAAAGGGGAACGAGTGGTTGTTTCTGATAGTACTCGGCTGTTTTTTTTTTGTGTGTCTCTCCTTTTTTTGTTATTTTTTTTTTTGTTTATTATTATTTTTTAAGTGCAATGAAGAGGAGCGAAGAATGTCTCCAACAAGCAACGACGACGACAACAACGACGCACGATGAATATGTGCTGCAGCTTGATGCTTCTGCTACCCAAAAGCAAACAATCAAATGAATGGAGGCGTCAACGTTTAATGACCTTAAAGGACGAAGCGTGGATAAGCAACTGAAATAATTTCAATAGGTAACACATAAGCTAATGTGTAGGTACAGGTGTGTTGTGTGACTAGGTAGAAAAAAAAAATTGGCAGAATATGCACAGCACTTTAATTAGAAACGCGCAGCTCAGAATGATCGCGCTGTGAAGAACGGCAACTTGATGGTGTTCGATTCGAAGAGGGAGGCAGCACAAACTAGGAAGGTTCTTGAACCTGGAAAAAAACTCAACTCAAATCTTTCTCTAAAGGTCGTTCTTTTTACTTACAATTCACCAATAAAGTTCCATAACGGTAAGTGATGGGTTCATGAAAACAAAACCAAAAAAAAAAAGGTTTGCAAATGTATGTAGGTTTGAAAAAAGGATTTCTTTTCGGCTTATTTTTCATATTTACATATACATATATGTAGGTATATGTACCTATTTCAACATAATATTTCAATACCTTAAACCATGGCTGTACAGGTACACTGTTACTTATACCGTTCCTGTTGGGGATTAGTGATGTACTGCTTTATTGACTGGAAACGGAGGAATTGTGTGGGCTCTGCAATCATACGCTGGCAAACAGACGAGCCGGTCGAATATCTTGGGCAGACCTAGAAGTACTTGGCGAAGAACTATGAAGTAACTATTGAAGAGTTGGAGAGTGCTGAAGTACATCTACGGGAAGGTAGACTATAGCGTGTAGGAACAGTGGAAGCCCAACGCCCGGCAAATGACGAAACTGACCGATCTACCAGTAATAGGTTCTAAGTCTTAATTAGTAAGTCGGTATAAAATCTCATGTATTTAGCTTAACGTTTAATTGATCAAGCCTGCACTACTCTCCAGTAGGCACTCTACAATTCAATTCACAACGAAGCTTCTCAGTTCCAAACATCACACCGTGCAGTTCACACTTCCTCCACTTCAAACTTGCAATGGACACATTACACTCCAAACCTTAAACCCACATTTCCAACAACCCAATTCGTACTCCATACTTTGCAATCACACTTTAAGCTCTACACTTCGCAGTCCACAGTCCACAATTTCAAAGTGCGAAATGTGAAGAAATCAATTAAATTGAAATCCTTATGTCGTTTTCAATTGCCAATCCGGAATTGGTTTTAGATTCGGAATCCCAATTGAACAGTTTTTTTCGATTCTGAAAAATTTGAAGTTTGGTGTGACTGTATTAGTAAGTGTAACATGTGTGACATATTATATGTGTCAAATTTCATTTGTTTTTTTCGCTTGTAAACATGGAGGAGCAAAATCTTTGAATATGTTTTTGCTTCTGATTTCAAATCCAGAAGAGAAATTCTCTTTTTTTTAGAAGCAGAACTGTCATTTTTGCATTCATAATGCTTTTTTTTGCTTCCAGATTGCCAATTGAAAACGACATTAATATTTAATTAATCAACTCCCACCTTTGAGCAATTGTGCAACGTTGCAATTAACGTCGTACTTCCCCTTAACTCAAAATATACACCTTTATTCACAGTTTCCAATTTTACATTCCACACAGAACTATTTACACTTCGCACTTCACACTTCGCGATTCCAACTTTGCGATCCAAAGTTCTAACTTCTCACTTATATAATACCTTCTCTACTAAACTTTTCACTTCTCCTTCCAAACACCTAAACCACTCTCATCATCTTATATTCACGAACTGGAGGGGTTTCAATGCGGAAAGTGCAAATTTCAAATTGTGGAATGCGAAGCCCAAAGTGCGGAGTTTAAGGTTCGAAAACATTTTTTCAATGAAAACTTGGGCACTGTGGAACTTTTTTAAAAGACTTAAAAATTGGAAAAGTCGGGGATGCCCACATTACGCTTGGTTACAAATATAATCGAACATCAACCCGTACGTTAAGGATGTGGCCGAAGACAGATGGACAGAGTTGCGAGGCCCACCATATGCGGTAAGGCAATATAATTGCTCATTTGAATTTACTACCTTGCTATACGTACATTGACTAAAAATCATCTTAGGAATTATACTCTAGGTTACAGTACCTAAAATCCCCAGTACGTGAGTCCCAGAAATATACTTTATCATTTCTCAACTTGCTGTTCTGTGACTTACCAAATAACTAGCTGCAACTGCTGGAACGCGTAAGCTTATACCCAAGGTTCACTTTGGGTTCAAACATGAGTTTTTTACTCTTCTTTTTCGTTTTTAATCGGTTTCAAGTTTCCACGTTGTAGCTGAGAAGGAGGAGTTTGCATCTTATGCAATGTCATGCACAGGAACTTGACTGAAGAGTTTGTAGTGTAGAACATAGAGTGTGTACCTACAACCCGCTGAATTGTGGGTGGACAGAGTCAACATCAACGTTGTCGGTCGACGAGCACTGCAGCGTACGAACGGACGTTTAAACATCAATTTCAAACTCACATCACATAATCTTTTGCTGAGTCTAATGCATCTCTAACATGGCCGAGGAAAGGAAATCGAAATTGAAACTACTTCCAGTCCAGCAACCACTTACAGTTTGACTTGGCCTGTTCTGTTCGGGCCAAAGAGTGCTGAAGGGATATGGTGGGAATGGAAAGGATGGGGTTTAGTTTGTACTTTGCATTCAAAGTACCTAGAGTTAAGAATCTTAGAATGGACACATCCGCCCCGCTGTGCTGTGTGTGTGCTGTGTGCTGCCTATAGAACAATAAATCGGCAGTTAATTCTCACTTCGAAAAATCTTCTTTGGAAGAGTTTTTGGTTTGGGTCTCGAATGTCTCCGTGCACCGGAAAAGCAGTGAGTATAAAGATATGAGTTTTGAACAATAAAATTCCTAATTAGTAGCTTCGGTGATGGGCTTGGATTTCCATATAATTCGGTGTGTCCATATTATAATATTCATAGTGGCGTCGCCGTTGTTGATATGATGGTGGGATCGCTACCGCAAACGTTTTGCTTTGTCAACCAAATGGTGTGTGTTGCATTGGTTTTGGAAATGGCTAATGAATCACTCAAATCACGATTTGGTGTCATTTAAAGACAGAAGCAAGTTATTGAGGAAGAAAGAGATGGTTTGATGGCGTGATGTAGGGACTGCAAGAAGACTTTCATGTGTCCATTTTGGAATATTAATATGCAAATCAATATGGACGACAACCGTGGGATTACATAATGAATAGTGTAAAAGTTCGAACGGCAAGGTTGTATGCACAACGAAAATTTACAATAAAACAATATTGTGTTTTGTTTTTTTTTTTCGGGAAGTACTGGTACCTGTTCATATATTAATTAATAATTTATAACAGATATTACTATCCGTTTTAGATTCATCGTTTCCGCTCATTACTGAGCGTAAAAGAGAATGAAGGATATATTGTTTTGGAAGAAGTTTTTTAATAACCAAAGTAGTTTAGTAAGGTAAAGCAGACCGTTAGCTGGGTAGTTCCTCCGAAAATTGAATTTAAATTCTTGGAAGCCGCGAAGCGTTACACGTAAAGAACTTTCAATAAAAAAATCTTTACAAATGTTGCTGAAAAAGTCTTTCGGTTAATTCTAATTCTCCAGATCTTTTCTCCACTCTAGTTCCTTTGTCAACATTTCAATGAAACTGATCTTCTTTGTCCAGCTATTTTAGCTTATACCATGCAGAACTACTGAAGTGTTGAACTAAGAAAACTATTACAAATGAACTAGCTGCAAAATCGACAATCCCATTCTGAATTCGCTTTTTAAATCGAGTTAGTTCCATTCATTTTCTCAGAGAGATAGAAAAATATCCTTCAGGAAGTGCAAATAAGTAGAATACATTTATAGGGCAAATATAAATATTTAGTTTCCAATATTTAATGCTCTTTTTGGAAACCAACACTTTTTCAGTGTGGGATAAAGTACTCGTATAACCAAATTACTACACATGTTGGGTTGACCCGGGATTGACTCAAAAAGTTCTGTTTTGTTTATCCTGCGGGTTTTTTTCAATTTGCTTGTGGAATTACTTGTAATTTAATTTGCAGGATTAGCTAACTCCAGTTTCACTCATCACTGAAAAACTGTTAAATATTTTTTTTTTTTGATTTCCTCTTTGAAAAAAAAAATAAAGAATATATTTTCGTTTTCAAAAACAACACAGCTTTTGGAGTTTTGTAGTAGATTTTAAATAATCTTTATTTGTTTTAAATTAGTTTTGGAAAACTACCCTTTCATCTAAACAAAAGGAACAGATTTGTTCAATTTGTTAGTCTTGGTCCAAGCTACACGCTCTATCACACATAGTGCAAATCACCCTGTAATCAAAAAGTGAGAACGAGTTAAAAAAAATTCTTAAGATAAGACACCTTCAAGAGAAAAAAAAACCTAATATCACCAGAGAAAACAAAAACACAAATAAGTAACGTCCATAATACTACTTTATAAACGAAAAGTAAGAAATAAAGAAAATAGTGGGATTAACCAAAAGACTTACCAGCATCAGTTGTTGACCATTCAAATACTAAATAGGAACCGGACTGTACTTTCAGATTCCTTTCAGATAGCACAAACTTTTAATTGAAATACATAAGATTCATTATTTTCTTACTTTAAAACAAACATTTTTTTATGATTTGGTTTGGCACAGCTTTTAGCCTTCCATTTCGCCTTTACTATTGAACTGATCAAACATAAATATATATTACTATATTTTTTACTTGAAAGGCACAGATAACAGATGGTCTTTCTGACACTTTAATTTTATTTCGTTTAGAAAATCAATTTATCTGTTCGACTATCATCTACCAAGCAAAACAAGCACATCAAAGTCTTCCTAGTATAAGACGGTGACCGTTACACCAACCATAGCTTTAATCAAATAAACGCAAAACAAAAAAGGCTTTTTAGGTTACCTTGGTTTAAGAAATGCACTTTTTGATTGGGCTAAATATACATTTCCCGATAATGAAATGGCATAAATGGGGTGTTCAATGAAAGCTTAGACTGTCCTTTTTAAGAATCCTGAAGTCGGGCAGTCTTATGTTGTTTAGGACACTTCTGTGTTTATTTTACGTTTGAGATGACAAAAAATATCGAAAACGCATTAAACGCCTTTTAATAAACTATTGGAAATTGTATTTTTAAAAGATTGCCACGTGCAAAACGCTATAAACCATTTCTTAAGTCGTTGGACTAATATAGGTACATAAGTCTGTTCGATTTCTGGATTCGTAAAGATTCCAGTCTAATCCTTCATTCGTATAAATAGCTTTACAGAAATTTTATATTAAGCCTCACTGCAACCAAAAAGTGCACTTTCTAACCGAAACGACCTGAAAAAGTTAGTACGTAGGTTTTGGTTATGTTTGCACTAAAGCTACACATTCCTTATGCGATCGAAATGTCATCAATTTATAAAATAACATTTCGGTAGGGAAAAAAATTCAATTTTTAAACATGCTTTTCTTGGCACCGTGGACCGAACCCTACTCAAACACCATATAAGAAGATGAGCTAACAAAAAATTGAGCAGTAGTAAGCAAAGACAAACTTCAAAAAAATTCAAAGCTGTTTAAAGATGCGCGCCGGAAGGGCGCGTGCGGCCGTCATACTTTGCGTATCACGGTAGCCATCACCGCACCGCCGCCGCCGCCGCCGCCATCATACCAGTATAAGACAAGTAAAAGCAACAGCACAGCACCAAACAACATTGTTATTGAATGTTGTTAGAGTATTTTTTAAGGTTATTATTATTATTATTTTTATTTTTATTCTACGTTTCTCCTCAACACTTTTTATCTTTTTTAAGCTTTTTTTTGTCTTGCTCTGTTTCTTATTTTTTTTTTCCTTTGAAGATTTGAATATTTGTTCAAGATTATATTTTATCGATTTATTGTAGGTAATCTGATAAAAAAAGCATATCTCTTTTTAAATTTGAATTTATGTGCTGTTAAATATGGTTCAGAAATTGGATACTATCCCAATCAAAAATTTGTACACAGTATAATATAATCGTATAATTGAAACAGAAAATACTTTGTATATGAAAAACATAGTGCTATCATGGCGAGTATTTTTTAATGTTGCCCCGACCCTTGTGGAGGCGCTGCAAAATTTTAGGTGTAGAATTTGATTTGGGGAGTCTTTAAGCGTCGGAAATTGGTAGCAGCAAGATTAGACTATTATTTGGATTATTACAACCAAAAAATATCAATTGAAGCCTCCCCTCTCCGCAAAAAAAAATTGAGGAAGGGTTGTCCCTACTTTTTAGATGTCACTCCATTCGACTTCCACCATGATAGTACCATGTTTTTCATATACAAAGTGGAGATTTATTAAGAAGTCTAGATGGCACTGCTAACAAGGTCATAGATAGATTTGGATGCATAAATGTAAGATCAGGAGCCTGTGACACAGAACTTCAAGTCACTTCTTGTTGATCATTTGCTTATTTTTGCTTATTGTATTTAACTCGTATTAAAGTCAGCCAGCAGACAAAAAAAATGCGTTAAGCCACTTTTGCACTTACAGTCGCTTTGACACCAGATGCTCTTGATCTATCTTTACAATACTATGCTTTACAACATAAAACTTTTCAAAAAGGATTTCTTCTAAAGTAAAAGATGTACTGCTTATTGGAGAAGATTGTATACGTAAATTAGATAAGTAGTTACTTTTGAAAATCTGTAAAAATAAGTCTTAAAAAATTACACGAGCACACAAGGCAATTTTTTTTTTAAACAGTTAGGTATATACATATCTCAAAATCCTGACAAGTAAAGCGTGTAGGAAAAGTTGGGAATTCCATGTTGAATATATCAAACAATCTTCGAGAATTTAGTCTGGTTTCTGTACAAAACCAGACGAAATTGCTATTATGTTAAAGTTATTTAGAATAAAAAACGAAAATTCATTAGATATTTGAATTGCTAAAGTAGGCCAAAACCAATAGTTCTAAAGACGTAGGCAAAGACATATCAAAAACAACTTCATTATAAAAAGAGGAACCAATTTAACTAACACCACTCTTGTGTCAATTTTGACACTTTCATTAATGATGATGTACATATGTAATGAAATGATAATATCAATTCGATTTTTCTTTTTTTTTTAAGTTGTATTTTATATTTGCTTTTAAGACTGGAATTTTCATTAAAAATTCCAGTCTTATAAACAAATATAAAAGACAACTTAAACAAAAAAAAGAAAAATCGGTTTTAAGAAAATAGCTTCAGTAAATTAGGCTGACTGAATGAACGAAAGACAGAGTTGTCACTGTGGGCCCCTTTTTCTATGCCTCTTCTATCATTTCGAGTTGCCTAATATAAGGTGTATCAAAAGAAAGTTCACGCCCCTATTATGAGTTTTGAATCGAACGTCGACTCTAAGCGAACTATTTTGAGTTAAATTTTTTCGCGACTTACATCTTTATATGTTCATCTCGAAAGACAAAAGTTTGACGAACTGAATATTGACGATGTAAGATTTTCCATCTTGAATTTTCCAAACGTTCGCTTTCAGTCGAACCTTCGATTCGTCATTCATAACAATGGCATTAGATATATTTATTTAGCTTAATGCCTGAAACCAGCGAATCCAAGGGGCGCGGGGTTATATCAGTGGTATCTTGGCTCTTGGGAATTCAGTCGCTACGCTATGGCGCGTTTGCGTGCGACACTTCTACAAAAATGGTGATTCGGCGATTGTAGCGCGTAAATACTCTGAGGTATTCGGCAAGCATTTCTTTTATTCGGAAATAAGTCAAAAAAAATCGGAGACCTGAAAACCCCAAAATCCGGGCAACCTAGATCATCACGAACGGTAAGCAAGTTTCTCCTCATTACGAATACCATTCGGAGCTTCGGAGAGGAGTCTGGGATTGTTTTCTCTTCTTTCTGCAGAAATCGTTTAGAATACGCTGAGTCTTGTGACGTGTTTAACTATAGGTTTACCTATAATGTCCTGTTATGACTAGTTTGTGATCTCAATAATAACAAACATTTAGACCGCTTAGGATCCAGCGATGGCCAGATTTCTTTAATAGCTAGGCGTTAAGTGAGGCCCTTCAACAATCGAAATTATGTAGTTTTGAATGACTGTCAACATTCTTTTTAACACGCTTTTATTAGTTTCACCTGTATGTTTGTTTGTTTGTTTGTTTGTATGTATGTATGTAACTGACTCGTTGGGGCTCAATTTTGCCCCACTTTAAGGGATCAGATTTACTTCAAATGTTGTAGACTTATCAACGACCACCGGCAATACAATATTTTGATAAGCTTATCTCATTATCCTGATTAGGATTGTCAGGATTAGTGATTTTAAGCATTAGATGAAATGGTTCGATTACGAAATAATTCATAAGACTTGTTCGCAAATAAAGTTATATCACTATGTCTCGCTGTTTATGTTGGCAACATAAAAATTCTTGAATAAGTTTTCTATCGAGATGCAACTGTTAACACATCTGTACATATTAAAGACGGTTTTATAGTAAATCGAACTAAAAAGTGAAAAATAAAATATAGTTTAAAAAAACTAAAAAAACACGCTTTAATAGCAAATCGAACTAAAAATCAGAAAATAAATTTTAATTTATATTTTATTCAACGGTTATAAGAAGTATACGAACTCATCAATATGTTTCAATAATTTTCAAAAATTCTAAAATAAAAATAAAGTCATGAAAAGAAAATTAATTTCATTGTAAAAAAGAGTGGGGTGTTTTTTATATCATATTCCTATACTAACTCTATGTTTACAAATAACTACTAATCATATATTTACAACAATCGATATCGAGCACCCCACGCTTTTTTACAATGAAATTAATTTTCTTTTCATGACTTTATTTTTATTTTAGAATTTTTGAAAATTATTGAAACATATTGATGAGTTCGTATACTTCTTATAACCGTTGAATAAAATATAAATTAAAATTTATTTTCTGATTTTTAGTTCGATTTGCTATTAAAGCGTGTTTTTTTAGTTTTTTTAAACTATATTTTATTTAACTAATAAAAAATGCATGTGAGGCATTTTTTCGCGATATTGTATGGAATGAACATTATTGATAGGCATTTTAAAATGATTACCATTTTTGTTTGTAATAAAAGTAATATATCATAAAGAACAATTGAAAATTATTTGTTGCACTGATATCTTTGGCAACAAAAGAGAAAGGATAAATTTAATTATACTAATAGAAAGATTTTGTTTTTGTAAATATGAAAACTATCTAACTCAAAAGTGTTAAAAACGGTGACGATTTTATATCGTCAAAATTATATTATAATGATTGCTCATACTTTAAATTACAATTCTCTAAGCTAAAATAAATAGTTCCTACCTAATATCCACTATCATCATCACCTTAAAATAGTTATGTTTACAAAAGTGTTTCCCGTGGCCGGCATCATGGACGCAGATGATGGAATGGTGCCATCGTGTGTGCGCTGTGCGCCAATATTAAAAGAAACAAAAAAATAACAACCTGGCGCTCGAATTTGCGCAGAGCTCCGGCATTACAAAAAGTGTACAAATATTCACCGCCACCGCCGACACTGCCAATGCTGCCGCCGCCGCCGCCGTCAAATGATAGACGCTAAGATTTCGATGAACTGACAGTGGTTGTGCCACATAGACAATTTTATTGAAGAAGCATCGCGTACGCGTAATACAGAACCCAGGTAAAAGAAAATAGCTTCATCATAAAAAAAAGCATCAAACTTCTAGAATAAGCGGTGGGAGCAACGCAACGGGTAGACAATTACGTCAGAACTAATCATTACGAACATTTGTTGGTCTTGCAAAGAACAAAAGGAAAAATCCTCAAGAACTAATCGAATGGTTGGATTTTCCAGAAGCTTGTCGATGGATCTGTAGCGTGTGTTGCGGCAGCTGCTGCCCCTGCCACATAGCTCTACAGTTGTTCCGAAGAACTTTGGAGTGCCATAACTTAAGTGTAAGGGTAAACAAAAGAAAAAGCCATTACAAAACATGAACCTAAATAGGTTGCAACATTAAATATGAATGTATATTTCGCCTCCCGCCACCCTCATGCCATCACCGGCCACTGAAAGAAATACTAGAGACACTCTAAAGTATATCGGCCACTGAATTAAACGTCACGCGGGAACAAAGGAGCAAGGAGAATCTATACTAAGTAGCTGCTGAAAAGTATAGAGATGTGGCCGCTGTCATGTACAGTGGCGCCACGGTAATGATACTTGTACGCAGGCCATAACCTGGATTCACTTTAAATGTTGACGAATGTAGACGATTCTTGGTAGTTTATGCGGTCGTGCGTTGGTCGTGTGGACGACGACGACGACATCAAGGGGCATACAAGGGGTCATTGTGCAACAAACTGAATACAGAATCTTTACCCACCGCCGCCGCCGCCGCCGCGCCACCGAGGGAAAAAATATCACATTAGAGAGTACTTTTGATCCTGGAGATGATCACGCCAATTTGTGTGACGTTTTTACTTCACCTTCGCACGATTCATTGGAGAGTAAAGTTGATGGCGCCAGCAGCAGCAGTGCAAGCCAGCCCAGCGTTCTCGAGACGTCATCACTTATGTTAAAAGGAATATGGCGATTGACTGATTTATTAAACGTATTTAAGAAAAATGATGTTGGAGTTCGATGATTGTTGGAATTTTTTTATAGTTTTGAATATATTTAAAAAAATAATGTGTTCTGAAAAATAAGATGGAACCTATTAAATTCTCAAAAAAAATTAGGAGAAAAATAACTTTAGTAGAATTTTTTTGAAATAAATTTAACAGTGAATTAATTTGTTACAAACTATCGAAAACGGTCAAAGTGGTCAGAGGGCTGTGGACAACTATTCGGTTTCTTCGATACACATGACGCTTATGGATAGCAGAAAATATGCAAGAAATATCAGCTTGGACAAAATGCAGCATCACCAACTTAACTGGTCGTGTCATGATAAAAAAAGATCTCCTGAGAACCCGAGGGGCCGGTAGCACTAACAGAGAGGCCTGTCGACATTTTCGAGGTCAACCCAGTTAACCCAATAAGTGGAGTGAGCCTTGGATTGAATAAGTGGAGTGGGAGAGTTCTGACCCCAGTCGAGCCCATGACAATATCGTAGGTAAATAAAGAAGAAGAATCAAGAATAAGACCACTATATACGTACACACTGGGACGAAATTCCTTAAGCTGATGAGAGAAAATTGCACAGATATTTTTCCTAATAATTTACAAATTTTCTGCCCAAACGTATTTCTTGTCAGTTGTCCAAAACTGCACAAGTTTTTGAAGAGTGAACCAGAAATTTGGCAAAATTGGTAACAAATATGGATGGATCCAATTTTAATTAAATTTTAAAGCAACCCTCACATGTAAAAGGTTCGCAAATTCCCTTATTCCTCCCAAACAATAAAGCCTTACTCAGTCTCAGTCCTTATCTACTCCCTGATCTTACTTGTAGATGACTCAGAATCAGGGTTTGAAAATTGAAACCCGAAATTGTTCTTATTACTTTTTGATAAAATTTCCAAACCTCCTCATATTTCCTCGATCACACACCTCTAATGTTCCCTCTTTTTCCATCTTAGAAACCAATATTCCACTCTCTTCTTCTGCTCAGAGCTCGCGAGCAGCTCTAATCCTATTGTGCAGCCCCATTATGCCCTTTTTTTTAGCTGCTTGTCAAACCAGGGATTTCGTTGTGGTGTTCGGGTGAAACCGGCATCTCTGATCAATTTTTGTCAATGATGTCCTGGCAATCTCTTGCGATTGTAACACTGCACGTTAGTAAAATAATTCAAGTTCTAGAATAAATTAAAACAAAGTGTTTGTATAAAACGTTTGAACTCAACAATTTTTTGAGCATATAAAAAAATGCTGATTAATATTTTTTGGAGTCCTGATTCACTTAGACCACTATAGATTGGTCCCTTGTGGTGCCCAAAGGGCCTATAAGAAATAAAAAAAAAATCCCAGAAACAAAAAAAACTTATAGGTACATTATAACATATTATTGAAATCTTAAATCTTTTTTTTTTATTATGAAATAATTCAAAATTGATTTTCACGATATTTACTCTAGAAAAATTGGAATTCCATTCGGGCGATGTAACATCATCTGCATTTGATTAGTGAGGGCATTATTACACTTTATTTATTTCCTCTTCTTAACAATATATAAATAAAATTCCAATCATATACAAAGTTACCAGTAACAATTTTAAGACCCGTAACTCTGCTCAATTTGGAAAGCCTTACACCTTGCATTTATAAATCAAAATTCAATAACCTAAGCCCAACTATTTTATAGATCGAAATTAACATTCACCAAAGGGAAAAGACTAAAGCCAATAAATCAATCCCAATGTTCTAATATGCCATGCATCGGCCATTAATTATTATGCGCGCGCCTGCGCTGCTGCTGCGCCCCTTTATGCTCCTGCTGATCGATTATTAATTTTTTATGTGATCACCACACAAGTCAGCCATCTTTTTTTCTACCAAAGTCTTCTTATATAGTCGCGCCATCATCATGAAATTATGATAATGTCCATGCTGGATTGCTGAATGTAAATTTCCAGAGGTCAACACTGAATCTTAACCAAAGGCAATGAGCGATCGTGTGCAGAGATCTTGGGTGTGCGACATCGTAGAGCACAATCAGTGTAAAATTTGCCAAGACAACCCACGGTCAAGACCTTACAATGACGACGATGTTGTTGTCGGTTAGAGATAAATTATATTTTTTTTTCTTCTTCTTCTTTTATACCGATCGAGAAATTCTTTATATTTTGTTCTTTTATGTTCTTTAATTTGTTTGTTGTTGTTTTTGGATTATGAATTGGAACAAGATTCAAAACAAAAAAAAATATTATCTTCTTTCAAGAAATTCACAATGAGCCCACGCACAGAATCACCTCAGGCCAAATGGACTGGACCTTCCCGAGAGACGAATGGATGGATGGATCGATCCATAAATAGGAGGGTGGGTCAGCAGCACGCGATATATTGGACACTAACGTACAAACCAGTAGAATAAAAAAAATGTCTCGAACAGCAACAAATTTAAAAAAATTAAGCAAAGTCAAGTGTTGCCACTTTAAGGGGAATGAAATGCTTTTGTAAAAACAAAGAAATTTAAAGTAAGGTTAATATTATGATAACATATTAAAACATAAGCTTAAAACTAATTAGCAATTTGATAACTTTTAAACACATTTAAAGTAAACTTTTCTTCTAGAAACTATGCTCACATACTTTTTTTAGTAAAACTTATAGTTTTCCTAGTAACCAAACGCACCTAAAACATTAAAGACTCGTTAGCGAACGTACCCCTTTTTGACATTTATATAGTAGTCAAACTGACGTTAGAGTTAGCATGAGCCTTTATAAATAAAATAGGGCTTTGGCGATTGTAACTTTAGCAAAATGTTAATTAGAAGTTCAACGTTAAAATTTTGTATACTCAGAAAATATCTGGCAATTCTAAAAAAATGTTTTAATCATTCCATTCGTTCCTTACTAGAAAATTGAAACAAGAAAAACTACAGTAGCATCACTGTAAGCTAAAACCTTTAAATGCCCGTTGGAGTTATTTACGGTGAAATAATTCAAATTAACTCGAAGAGTTATGGATAAAGAAGAATACAACAAAAAAAAAATATTATAAAGGAGACTGAAGAAGGTAACTCAGGTAAAGGTAACTAAGTGATTATACTTTTGAGGCTGACCAGGTGGATTTTGTAGGTGCGCCTCGAAATTCTACCTTCAGCTTTTGTTGAAAATTTTCTTCTTAATCGTTCTCTTTCATCCTCTTTTTTATTTTTTGTTTAGAGAAGAGGGGCATCCAAATTTTGTTCGATGAAGTTCATTCTTGAAAAACGTCAAACATGTGCGCTGCTAGGGCAGCCGTTGAGAGGAAAAAAATCTCAGTTTTTGTTGTGTTTCTTTTTTTTGTTCTTGTGGCCAAAAGCGACGAAGTTAACCCGTCAGACCGGGTGATGTCCTACATGAAGTGGTTATATGAGTTTTTTTTTTCAACACGACGACGACGACGCGACGTCGACAAATGACGATTTTTTTTCTTGTAGAGGTTTTAACATATTCATGTTGTTTTTTTTTTTTCTTTTTGAATGAGAAGTGATAAAATACAACCGGAAAGTAAATCGAAGAGGACAAGATTTGAACTTTTGATGAGGCATTATCATGATTCTTAAACGCCCACACTTATGAAAAAGACAGTAGGTACACTTCCTGTTTTTTTTTTTATAAAATATTGGCAATACGTATTCGTATTAGAATTTTTTCAAACATCGTTTAGGAAAGGGGAAGCTAACTAACTTGAATCGTTTCGGATATTTGCTTATCCATCATCTCGCTCAATTCATTGACTTGTGGTGTTATATGAACATATTTGCCGGTTTGAAGCTATTATAAAAATTTTTATATTTTTATAAATTTTCCCAAATCAAAAATTGATAAGATCGATCTTATTTTCTAGTCCAATTAACATGTGAAAAAAATAGAATGCACTAAAGATGATTTGCAAAAGACATACCCAGTTTTAGATTGAGTCAATACAAGAAAAAAATACAATGGGAGGGGGTATATATCCTCGTGGGATGGATGATTTAAAAAACAATTATTAAACATGAGCAGAAAATTCTAAAAACAAACAATTGCTGCAAATAGAAAATCAAGCATTATTTTTTCTTAGTGCACAAAACTATTTCAAATAAAATTGTTTTAATAAATAGTTAAAAATTATTATGTTTAGTAAATATTTTTCGATAAATAAATTCTCAAACTCAAAATTTTTACGAAAATATTTAGTTTTTTTTTTAATCAATTAATTTAACCAATTTTCCGACGGGAAATTTTTGTCAAATTTGGGTATACTTTATTGTAGAGCATGTTAATGAATCTAATTGCAAAGGAGTTACTCATTTAACAAATTGATTGAAGTAAATCCTCTCACTTTCGTTGATGTAGGTATCGGAAAAAAATTAACACTTGAAATTCACCCCAGGACCAATCATTAGAAACTAATTACATACATATGTATAAACAAAAATTCAAAAAAATATTTTTATAAGAAACAAGAATTTTTTACTTATGTAGCTAGGTAACAATTTTGTTAAAAATTTTATCACAAAAAAAATGTCTGGTTTAAAGAAAATTAGACTAATACATAAATATGTAACCTTTTGAAAAAAAAAAATTGAATCAATTTTCGGTTGTACCAAAATTTAATTTAATATGGACAAGTGTAATTTTAAGACTTAAGAATTTTGTTAATTTTTTAAAAGCTAGTTGCGGGCCATAAATTTCTTAATTTTTTTCAAGATTTTGAGTTTGAAAAATCCTTTTAAATAAAATATTTGTTAAAACAACAAAGAGGAAATGAAATACCATATTCGTGGCTTTAAGAAAAGGTACTGCTTGATTTTCTAACTGTTCCCATTGTCTTATCATAATTTTTTGTTTAGTTATATTTTTTGGAAAATCATCCCACCCATTTGAACAAGGTGATATGGACCTCCTTTCGTTCTATTGTATTTCTTTTATCGACTCAAGCTTAAACTTGGTGTATCTTATGCAAGGATTTTTATTGAATTCAAAATGAATTTATGTAATGTCAAATTTAAGCCACTTCCCTTTCCGTTTCTTTTATATACCTTTTAAAATAACTTCGGTTTCTATCATTCAATGGAAAAGGGTACCCATGCCTACTTGCATTTTTTTTTAATCCTGTTCATTGATCCCGATCCCGAATTCCGATCGCTTTTAAGACCCCTTTTTAAATTCCGTTTTATCCCGATTACCACGGCAGGAAATACAATACGTACATTATGTATGTAATAATACATAGAAGCATATTAATGGCTATTATGCGGAATCCACAATACTGCATCCGCTTTGCAGTGCCTTTTTTCCTAATTTTGAAGAAAAGAGAACAATTCACTGTTAGTCAATTTGAATCCTTAATTCCGTAATTATTAAGATTAGGTACATAGGTTTTTCTAGTTGCTAAAATGTGAAAGACACTCCGACCTCTTAGCCGCGTTCGAAAAAAACCTGTTCCACTCCAATGTTGAATCAGTTCCCCTTTATAGGTACAGCGCTTGGTGAAGCCTCCTGTCACTAAAGAACTGCAAACGTTAGTAAATAGAAGTCTGCCCAACATCTTGAGGTTTCTCGAAGACTTAAGTGGCAGTGGATACGCTTCATAAGGATGTAATTGTACCTAAAGGCAGAAGAGCAGGCCGCTTTGTGTAAATCTTTTCGATGTTTGGTATAGTAAGTTAGAAATTACAACTAAGGAAAAAAACCATTTTGGCCAGTGTAACTATAACCGCCCATTTATACATAAAGTTAAAGTCAAAATTTCCTCAAAAGACGTCAAAAAGCATGAAACTTATACTAATATCATTAATAGAACAACACATATTGATAAATTGACGATATTAAATATTGTTTTACAAAACAGGCTCTATGATTGAGACACAATTTTTCTTACGTGTTGGTAACTTTTGTTTACTTCCTGTCTCGCAATGCTATTTGAGTCAACCTGCGTTTTTAACGAAATTGTATATAAATATTTTTAAATACGCTGATACAATATACTTTTATGTCTTATAACTTCTATCGTAGCTTTTATCGATTAAATCATTAATGGCCGGTTGCACCAACCGCTAAAATTTAACAGGTTTTCAAGTCTTAAAATGACGTTTGTTTGGTACAAAATACGTCATTGAAAAATTTAAAGGCCTGTTAAATATTGGTGCAACCGAGTATAAGACTTTTCTGTTACATCATTCACGAATTTCTTTCAGATTAAACTGTTAGCTACCTATAAAATACCAATAAAGGACATCTAAACTTCAATACAACGTGTGCTGTCAGTAGCAATGTGTTTGTTGTTTCGCTGTCATCGGCGAATGTTTCGCATTGGTTTGGAAAATCCTTTTTACTTTATAGTATACATATTGCATTCTTAATTTCAAGAAATTTGCCAACAATTGATCACAATATGTAGGTACATTGTACCTACCAAATATATAAATGAGTCCGGACCAATCTTAACTTCTAATATTAGCAGCCATTTTTTGCCTCATCAAATATGCAATATGCAAACTGTTATAAATTAGATAAACATTGGGTAAAACAAGAAACTAAAATGGTGGACCGACAGAATAATATTCAATATGCATATTTTATTCACAGTTTCACCGAAAATCTATATTAGAGAGACAAGGTTTGCGTCGGAGAGCACATCGAATGGGAATCAGTGAGTGGTTATATGTTATTAACTGTGTGCGGAGGAGTTAGTCTAATATGCATATACTGATATTCTGACATCCAACGTCTGATAAAGATCCAATCATATCCGTTGTCAATTCGTTTCTTTTTTTTGCTTAAATGATTGAGGCTGGTTTTTGATACTCAAAAGCCTACATTATGGGCGTGGGTAGGTGCCAGTTAAGCTTATTTGTCACGCTGATGGTGATCAGTTGAGATCGCCAATCGGCTGGAATGGAATGTCGAACACGGCTATGCTAATTGGCTCTAAGTTTCTATTTATGCCAATTCAAGGTTACATTGTGGTGGGTCAATTAATTAGAATTGTTTTTATTTTTTTGTTTGTGTTCTCTCTTTCTCAGAAAGATAAAAACTTGAGTTTAATTCTTGTAGAAGTAAACTAGAATGAGCAAAAGGTATTTGAGAGACACAAATTTAAAGAAAAAAAAACAGGAATGTGATCTTCAAAAATTAAAAAAAAATATTGTTGATAAGGAGAAATTATAAAAAAAAACTGAAATCCAAGCTATTGTAATATGCTTTAATAATTTTTACTTGGTTTGAAAAGTATTTGTGTGATATAAATTACCCACAGAATGCACAGATGGCAGAGTGTTGAGATTCCGCAAGAGATTTGATTTTGAATATGGTAGCACCTGGGCCACGAGAAATTCCGGAAGTCAAAGTGCGGATTACCACAGAGAAAATAAAGAGAAGATGCCGCCCATCAGAAATCCACGAAGAATCTTGAGTCCTTAGCTCTTTATTACAGTCCTTCACTTTCTGCCCCAAAATGAATCAGTTAATCTTTGCCGACAATAGATCCATCGTAAGTGAAGATCCTTTACATTTTTAGATTTCACCAATACTCTGTTCAATTCATTAGAAAAGAATGTTAATTGCAACTCTTTCGTTTGCACTCCTTTTATAAATTTGGATATTAAAACTATATGACGGACGTTCCAGTTTTAATACTATCGCGGAAGAGAAACACACACAAAAACTCCTGGTTCAAAAAAATGTAATGACACCTGCATTATGTAAATAGGCCTCATATATGGAATAATTGAAAAGCTCAAGGCATATCGATATTTCCCGAAGTCAATATGGCGAACTCCACAAGTGGAGCTTTAGGGTGAAGCAGTGAAGTGAGAGAGTTGAGGGTTAAGACTCCCAGTACTGGATTATGACAACCATCCCTGGTTTAAGAAGAACAAAACGTATCCAAATTCCAAAACTTTTAGTTTTCACTTAAATAAACTTGTCAGGAGCTCAGATTGAGGCTTTGAGAACAAATACGAAATTGTCAGGAGCTCAGATTAAGGTTTTGGGATCCCAAAGCGAATGTGGTGGCGATAGCGATAGCAAAATGGACGACACCATTTTAAATCAATAGAAAAACACAAAAATGAGGTGGTGCTATTTGAAAAACCTTAATTCCAAAGTCAACTTTTCAGAAGAACATTAAACCTTTTTTTGTATAAGAAATGTATCTAAGTATTTTGCGAGTAAACTTTGGTCTGTATATTTATAAACAAAATCAGAGCTTCGGATGCTAATTAAGCCTAGGATCTGCTACAGGAATTGCAAATAAATAAACAAAGTGATTTACTGAATCTTTTTAACTAAACGAAATGCAAAAATATTCATTTAATTTATTTATTTATATAAAAAATATCTGCATGTTAAACTTGAAGTGAACAAAAAAATAAATCAATGCGCATGACGACGAATGCGTTTTTTTTTTGTGGTTTCGTCACCGTCATGCAATGTTTCGCATTGGTTTGGGAGATTCTTATTAAATTTTTGTGAACAACAACAACAACTTTAAGGCACTACCACCAATTGTAATATAAAATTAATTCGTAAAAACAATTGGTGGTAGTGCCTTAAAGTTGTTGTTGTTTTTCACAAAAATTCAATGCAATTGACAGAAGAATGGTTAAGTCTAATAAACTGACATTCTATGTACAAAATAGTACAATAAAAATAATAAAAAAGATTCTTATTAAGACGAAATTTAAGAATTTCAATTTTCAAATCTCTTGACCTAAGAGCTTGTTCCGGAGTGAAATGGCGGTTTTATAAAAATGGTTGTGAAGCTTGTACTTGTCCGATAAAACCGATTACCTTAATCGTCCATGGATAAAAAAAATGTCTAAAAAAATTTTGCGAATTATACGTATGAGCCCAAACTAACATTTTTTGTAAACATTTTTTTAATAACATAAAATTTTATATTTTTCTTGAAAAACTGTTGAATCAAATTTTCAATTTCTTAACCAAAAAAAATTTGAAAGTCATTTTTTTTATACCACACTGAATTTATTTGAAAATTATTTAAAAAGTGCATAAATTCAGTTTATTTTTCAAGATTTTGCATTAGTTATATAATTATTATTGTTTAGATTTATTATGTAGTTTAATATTTAAAAAAAAGAAACATCATGTGAAACTAAAAATTCAAAATGATTTCGGATCGTATCCATTAATTCAAAAATACTTTTATCTCAATATTTTGTTTAAAAAAAAAAACGAACGAAATTATTTCATTCAACATGCACCCTAAAACTAGAATGTCAAGGTCAAATTCACTTATAACGATTTTGTTTTAAATTATAATTGAAAATTAAAGAACCACATTGTATTCTTTGTTCGTTCAACTTTCATAACTAGAGTGACCATTCCACTTTTTTTTCAGTATAAGTTTGTAGTTGAAATTTTCTTATAAAATAAATCATCTAAGTTGTATCTATGAAAATGGTGTGACCATTAAAAATTAATTCAAATTTAAGTTCAACAATTATCAATTTTTTTACATAAAAAGCTAAAAAAAACGTATGCACTCAAGGCATAAACGATTTTACTCTTCGCGTGGATTTTTGCACACATTGGGTACATGATGGTTTAGTGTAATAACTCACCAAAAAGTTAGATATACTGGAATAAGTATTTTTTTCGGGGACTTAGGTATTTCATTATAAATTTTAAGAGTTTTTTCATGATGAAACAAGACCCCAAAATCAACAGTAAAAAAAACTCCCCACATTTAAGGACTTATTTCATTCAATTTTTTTTTTATTTTCTTCTAAGGATAAACAATGTTGGTAGAGGCCTAGGTCGCACGTAAAACCAAGCAACAAAATATAAAAAAGTCTTATAAAAATATAATTTTAATAATTTTTTTATTTTCATGTATGGTAACCATAACAATGTACCCACATGTTCTTGCCATCACACACTTTAATGAAGTTGCATCATTCCACTAAATAAGTGAACAATGCAGTTTTCAATTAAACATTTGACAGAGAATACAATCTTTTCAGACATCCGGCCACCAGAACAGAGCAGCCTGTGCTGATATCTTGAAACATTTCTGTGCATTACCTACCGGTAAGCAGTGCTCGAAAGATGTTCAAATTTACATTGTGCTTCATTTTGGCGGGAACCGCAATTAGTGCTTCAAAATATAACGTAGTTTTAGTTGTAATTGATGATTTGCGTCCAGTGATATCAGGATATGGTGATGTGTTAGCAAAAACCCCAAATATCGACAAATTTATGGAGAATAGTTTCTATTTTTCTAGAGCTTATAGTCAGGTAATGTGCGTATGATAAGAAGTTATTTCCGAGATGTTAACTTAACCGTTTTTTCTTTCAACAGCAAGCACTTTGTGCGCCAAGTCGCAATTCTTTTCTCACAGGAAGGCGGCCAGACACATTGAGGTTGTATGATTTCTACAACTATTGGCGAACAAGCGTGGGCAATTATACAACTCTGCCACAGTATTTCAAAGATAATGGCTACACAACTTATTCCGTTGGGAAAATATTTCATCCAGGTATCTCATCGAACAACAACGATGATTATCCATTGAGTTGGAGTCGACCTGCATTTCACCCAAAGACGGAAAAATTTATGAACTCACCGGTTTGTCTGGATGGCAGTGGTGTACTTAAGAAGAACCTTATTTGTCCAGTTCTACTGGAGTCACAGCCATTGAAGACTCTTCCAGACATCGAGTCGGTCAAAGAAGCTAAACGATTTCTGAATTTTGAATCAAAGACACCGTTCTTTCTAGCTCTGGGATTTCATAAGCCACACATTAACTTTCGCTTTCCGAAAGAATTTCTAAATGAGTTTCGATTGGAAGATTTCAAAAACTACACCGAAGATTCATACAAGCCAGATGGAATGCCAAATGTTGCTTGGAACCCCTTTACTGATATCCGTTCTCGTGATGACTTTAAGCGTCGTAATATATCATTTCCATATGGACCTATTCCGAGTGTTCAGAGATCAGCCATTAGACTAGCGTATTATGCTTCCGTTGCGTATGTCGACGATCTTTTCGGGAAGTTCTTGGAAAGTGTCAATCGCAGTAATACTATAGTTTTACTAACCGGGGATCATGGATGGTCGCTTGGTGAACATGGCGAATGGGCCAAGTATAGCAACTTTGAAGTCGCTGTTCGAGTACCTTTAATTATTCAAAGTCCTGAGTTTGCATTAAGTAAAAGCAAACGTATAAAATCAATTGTAGAGTTGGTGGACATTTTCCCTACACTCGTGGATCTAGCAAAGCTCCCTCCGGTCCCAAAGTGTCAGGAAAAAAACACCGAGATCGTTTGCACAGAAGGAAAAAGTTTGTATCGTCATCTTTTAGACCCCGATAACAATGATTTAACGATGTTTGCTCTAAGTCAGTATCCTCGTCCAGGATGGGAACCTACAAAACACCCGAATAGTGATAAGCCACGTTTGAAAAATATCAAAGTTATGGGATATTCCATGAGAACAGACAACTTTCGGTACACACTCTGGGTGAAATTTCATCCTGGGAACTTCACAAAAGGTAAACTTTTCTTAATTTGCATTCGAAATAAAAAAATTAATAAAACGGTTTTTATTTAAAGATTGGACACAAATTTACGGTGAAGAAATGTACGATCATCGAGTTGACTCAGGAGAATTTTTGAATTTAGTTGGAAGAGATGAATTTTCTGGAATTCGAATGTGGTTGCGACATCAGTTGATAAGTGCATTTTCGAAATAACATACATAATGTTTCGAAATTTAAGTTAGGTGATATACCGTTAAGTCAATGTCTACAGCAGATATTATTTTTAATTTTGTTGAGCTTATGTAATTTTTTTTCAATCGAACAATATTTAATAGAAAGTATTGTGTTTTTGTCTTTAAATATGAAATATTTACACATTTCGTGCATTATAAACATAAATAGTTATTTCAATTTTTAGCTGTTGTGTTAAGGTAACATAACTAAAGTCCGCAAATTTATTGTTCCATGGCATGGTGAACAAAAGAGCTGAAATAATTATTTTTTGATTATTAATAAGGCAATTAGTTTTTAATTAAATAATTGAGATAAGAAAAATTAAGTTTTTTTTATGGAATTCTTGATAAGAAGACTGAGGAGGGTGACTGATTGCCATTTGAGTTAGTTACACTGCTTTAACTAGTTTTATGTAACAGAAACGAATATGATATTGTTCAATCTCGTCGGGCTTTGAGAAAGTTTCATATAGCAAAAGACAAAGTTTGTACTGCGAAATCCTAAATTCATTCCCCAAATCCCAAACGAAACATCCCAATGCGAAATATTCGAAACGGCAAAGAAACAATAACAACACGTTGTTGTCAATCATATCAACATGTTGTTTTTGTTGTTTCATCATTATCTCCAAATGCTTTGCATTTGTTTGATACAGTCTGAAAAGTTTTTTCGGACCAACGATTCTGCCCCGGGGACGAAAAAATACAAAAATAATAACGGTGTGTTCTCATTGCGAACAATGAGTTATTATTATTTTCCTCGTCACCGCGACAAAGTCACGTGCGTGCGTGCGAGAACCTTATTTTCGAGCTCCCAAACAGAAAAGACATAATATGAATGACGGCTAAAATAAATCGCTCTAAAATTCGGCACAAAAAAATTTTACAAATCTGCATTTACCAATATATCAGCAAAAAGTAAAACACTCTCCTCAATGACATCCCTGGTGATATATGAAATTTAGAAATCTTCATGCCTTCATCTTTCATGTCTGTCAAAAATAAGAAAACTGGCATCACTTTTAAAAATTCTGTGTTTTGCGAAAGTTTTGTTTACATTTTTACTGTGGCTGGCCGGCTACTTTATTAAGTTTTCATTTGTTTTAGCAATAATTATGTTTACTGCAGTTCTAAAACCTGGATCATTCAAACACATCACTTGCCGGAATTCAATTTATCCAAAGAGTAACATTACTCGTTTTCCCGTTTCCGATGAGTTTGTATTTTGGTCCGAGGATTTTCCATCATATTCGCCATCCGATTACACTGCCCCACATATAAATGGCCAAGTGTGGGCAGATCCGGACATCAAGGACAGCACATTTCATCCCAAATGGAACTGTTTAGATGGTAAGATAAACCGCGTCTCATTCAACGGAGAATATCAAGTGATAGATGGGATTCCGAGGAACCCGATTGGACGAACTGGCATCAAAGGCCGAGGATTGCTGGGTCGATGGGGACCCAATCATGCAGCAGACCCTGTAGTGACACGTTGGCGACGAGATTCCTTAGGCAATGCATTAATTAATGGTGAAAAGTAAGTTAGTCCTGTATTTGCACAAAAAAATACAATTAATTCGCGCATTGGTTTGTAGGAGAATTCTTCAAATGGTTGCCATTCAAAGACATGACAATCAAATGTGGGCCATTCCAGGTGGTATGGTTGATCCGGGCGAAAGAGTCAGTGCCACACTTAAAAGAGAATTCATGGAGGAAGCTTTGGATAGTTTTGGTATGAATTTCAATTGACCCTGAATAAATAGCAATTATTTGTAAAACAAATTTCGTTTCTAGACAACAAGAGAATGATTGATGAATTCTTTGCCGAAGGCATTGAAATCTACAAAGGATACGTTGACGATTTTCGAAATACCGATAACGCTTGGATGGAAACAGTCGCTTATAGTTTTCATGATGGGACTGGCAAGCAAGTTGGTAAGCTTCAGCTATCTGCCGGAGACGATGCCGCAAATGTTAAATGGATGGATGTTAGCAAAGATCTTAAATTA
Organism: Syrphus vitripennis; assembly: GCA_958431115.1. Taxonomy (NCBI): domain Eukaryota; kingdom Metazoa; phylum Arthropoda; class Insecta; order Diptera; family Syrphidae; genus Syrphus; species Syrphus vitripennis. The sequence continues at coordinate 31,475,354 of OY288110.1, forward strand.
CACGCAAATCATTTAGACATTGTTAAGCAAGTTGTTACTAGATTAAACGCTCACTGGTAAAAAAATAAAAAATAATATGTTTTTCCTATATAACTTGCAATGATGGTGGTTAAAACAAATCATTACGATTTCAGTTAATTAATTAATTAACCTTTATTCCGTAAAGCGTTTTAATTTTTAATAAAACGCCCGTTCTCGGTCCTGGAGCCCTATCGATTTACTGGCGTCTAAACATAAATAGCTTTTTTTACACATACCTACCAGACTCCAATCGAAACAAAATTTATTTTAAAATTTGCGAGCAAAAAATAGCCTTTTGGTGGTCCTTGCAAGGCAATTAAGGTGTGTTTTTGAAAAATAAGAAAGTCGTTTTAGAGTGGCCAATCGTATCTCTGGACTGGAATAGAAATCCTTCGTAGTGATGCCTGCTGTAGCATTGGCTTAATGCAAAAGTTGCTATTTACTATAATATACTGACAGACAACAATCTTAATCTTGGGTTATTTTTTCAATTATGTTTTCTTCTTTGCGCGCGTTGGAGTATTAAATTTCAAGGTTGAAATTTAGACTAGCAAATACATCACAAAATTCTGTGACGTTGACACCATCCTTTAGGTAAACGGTTGGCGGTGGAGTAAATGTATAAATTTGTATTGATAGGCTAATATATTTCATCGTACAGAAACTTTGGATTTTTCTATAATCAATGTAATGATAGGAAATACAATGCAGAACGTTGTCTTGCCTCTTTTGTGTACTTTTGCTCTATTGATTCAGTTTTTTTTTTTTTATTTTGAAATTAGTAGATTAGTAATTTTGTTGGTATTCTTAAAATGAGTGCCATGAGATCGGTTTAGTATTCCACCCACCCATTTCACATAGATATGGTTCTATGAAATGAGCTTCTGGCTATCCCAACACAATCTTCTCGTTATCTTTCGTCTTCCAAACTTATTGTCAGTTTTCTTTTACAAATACATATTATCTATTCTATAATTTTGAATTGAAAGCTCGCAGTAGAAGAGCTAGATTTCTCCAAGGCTCAAACAATGATTTAAAGCATTTTGTTTTTATATTTGATGGCCAGGTAACTTGGTGACAGATTTTTTTAAATTTATCTAGCTAGTTTTTTTTTTCTATTTCATTCGTGTCTTTTAAGTGTTCGAGCATAAATTTGAATTTACCTATTTCAACCACTTTTACAAGTGAAGTGAAATGAGTTGACGTGCAAGGTGAGATCTTATTTCACTAGCAATCCCAACACAGTATTTTCTAGATCATTAGGATCTCTTTAGTAAAATTCCACCAGATGGACCCTACGACTTTGGGAAAAAAACATGAACTGGTTGCTTTATCATAAATCCGCGTTGCGTGTCTGCCTCTAAGACAATGTTCAGATCTAACTCATACTACGGAGCTAAGGTGCCATCTGTTTCACAATAAATCAAACCCTTAGTTAGCTTCAAATCTAAGGTATTTTCTTCCGATTGGTATACCTATATCAACTCTAAGTTCCATTTTTATCGACTTCATCATCTTCACAGTTAAATGTAGTGGGTTGCGTTCATATTTGCTTAGTACTATCAAGGAACCGAAAATTGTGTCCTTGGGTCCGACGTACTCAGAGTTAAGGAATTATTAAATTACGTGTTCTTGTTTTTGCACGGTACCCACGTATGAAAAAAAGATCCCATTCGGTCCATAGCTTGGCAAAGATTTAAAAGAACAAAAATTCAGCAGCAGGCTTCAAAATCATATCCATATTAATGCTTAAAAGAAGTATATATAATTAGGAAATTAGAGGATAGAATAATATATATAATACATATATTTTTTTTGCTCGCCAATATACACCACAAAAAAGGTATAGCAGAGAAACACTTAGCTTAGTTTTTTATTTGAGATTTTCCTTTAGATTTTATATATGTATATCTCCAACAAGAGAATATATTCTTTGTATATGAAAAACATAGTAGGTACTATCATTGCGAGTATTTCTTAATGTTGCCCCGACCCTTGTGGTGACGCTGCAAAATTTTATTTGGGGAGTCTTTACCATTATTTCAATTGCCATAACCAAAAAATATCAATTAATTTCTATTAAAGACTCCACAAGCTCTCCGCAACAAAATTTGAGTAAGGGTTGCCCCCACTTTTTAGATGTCGACTGCCACCATGATAGTACTTTGTTCTTCATATTCAAAAATATATTCGCTATTGCTTAAGGCAATCAATCTCACTCCTTTCCACTACGAGCTTCGAGGCAGTATTGAAAAACGATACCGTGAGACTATAAAACGTAAATAATACAAAAAAATGCATAGTATAAAAAATTGAAGTTCAACAAAAACACATTTGTTTTATTAACGTGTCAAGTATATTTGCAATCCTTAAAAGGTGCGTTTTTTTCATTTCTTAACAACCAAGAAATGATTCTTAATAAAACGCGACTTAAACACGTTAAATAAAATCCTTAAAATATATAGCAATTACATAAAAGCCTTACAACTAAGCGAAGTAACAAAAAAAAAAATCAAATCCCAGTCCGTCTGTCTTCATCGAATTTTTGTGATCATCCCAGCGGCAATAGTAACCCCACCCACTCGCAACATCACCCTTCCCAGTTCCTTGAAATCTGCATAATTCTCAACACAAATCGGCCGGGTTGTCTCTATTTCCACCACAGCACATGAATCGTTACCCAAGCAGCGTGGTTTTTTCTTGATTACCTCGCCAGTGCCCTTGTGGATTTGTGAATTCAATTTTTTTATTGTGGCTGGTTCAATCAACGACTGGTGATGCATAATCACTGGGAATCCAATTGTAATGGGTACTTTGACATTGAACACCAAGATGCGACACTGGAAACGAGAAGTCACCGGAATTGGGTTCTGTGGATCGCAAATAATGCATCCGACATTCATTGTATTGATATCGACTCCAGCTAGAGTCACTGAGACTTGGTCACCAGCGAAAACAGTCAATTTTGAAGCCTCATCGATGGAAAGTCCTTTGACCTGAGCTTGTTCGCGACTTGGTCCGACCAGCACCTTGTCGTTGATACAGAGAACCCCTGTTTCAATGCGACCAGAAATGCACAATCCTGAACCTGTGCCTTTGAAGATATCTGAGACGGACATTCGGAACGGACGGTCAATAGCTCTTTCGGGAATTTTGAATTTATCAATGACATCGAGGAGATAAGGACCAGAGTACCATGCCATAAGTTCTGGATCTGTGGTGGGTTTGGTGAGATTCTCACCGGTCAGACCAGAGCATGGGATGAATGTCACATCGGATACCCGGAATCCAGCGCGTTTCAAGAAGCCTGACAATTTGCCAACGATTTCGTCGAAGCGTTCCTTGGACCAGTTGACGGTGTCCATCTTGTTGATAACAACTGCGAGTTGACTCACCCCAAGCGAGCGAACCAACAAAGCATGTTCCCGTGTCTGTCCACCTTGCTCAAATCCAGTCTCGAATTCGCCGCGAGTTGCATCAACAACCAGGAGAGCTACATCTGCTTGTGTAGCGCCCGAAATCATGTTGGGAATAAAGTCCTTGTGTCCTGGAGCATCCAAGAGTGTGACAACTCTGTTTGGTGTTTCAATGCGTGAGCTACCAACATCCATTGTTATTCCTGAAACGAAATATAGTTTATGACATAAGTATAAGTACGAACGACCTCTTCAGTAGATAGATTTTGCTTACCCCTTGCTCGTTCTTCGCCAGTCTCATCAAGAACCCATGCATACATGAAGCTCTGTTTGCCCATTTTCTTACTCTCCTGTTCGTGTTTGTGCATAACCCTTTGAGACACGTTTCCAGTATCAAACAGTATGTGACCCATAAGAGTACTCTTGCCAGCATCCACATGCCCAATGACAATCATGTGGAAGTGAGGCTTTTCGTCAGCTCTCTCCTTGGTGTACAGTTGCTGGGCATTTCTTTGAGATTGCTCCTTGGATACCTTGAAAAGTCCTGCTCCTCGGGGACCATCTGTTTCTCCATTATTGGGCTCTGGAGTATTTCTTCCCGAAACAACAGGTGACTGAAATTGCGGTGAATTAATTTCAAATCCGCGGCGAATGTCCTTTTCGGGAAGTTGAAGAACTGTTACAGCAACTGTTGGTACTGGCTCTGATCTCTTTTCGATTCCAACTCCTCCAGTGGGTTTGGCCTTCGATGAAACACTTGGAGTGATTTTTTCTTTCTTAGCAGCTGGTTTTTCACTTTCTTCGTTCAGAATCTCTTCAAGAATCTTTGTTATGTCATAGCCGAATCTCATTGATGACTCAACAATTCTTCTCTCCGAGAAGGCGTCACCAACAATGCTTCGTACTTCATCAATGCAGGACACTAGTTTTGCTTGTTCGATGTCATTGAGGACAGGCATTTGGAAACTCTCTGAATCCCTTCGCGATTTTTCATACACTTCTTCGTCGTCTTGTCCGCCTTCATCTTCCTCGGCTATGTTTCGGTTGTTGGCTATGAATGCCGACATACTTTGTTGTCCACGAGCACGATCGAATAACCATTGTGATGCATCTGTTGGAGATATGCAGGTGTCTTCGTCGACAGAATGGCCATAGACATCGTCGTAGCCATCGTATTCGTCATTGAAGTCCATGGTGCGGACTATTCTGTGTCGTGACATTTTAATTTGTTTTATTTGCTTTTGTGTTTATCTGGAAGTAAAAATTAAATTTGGTGAAATTAATTGCATAAAATCTTGAAATTATACCTTGATGAATATTTTCTTGTAAAATTGCTTTTGATCAATTTTTATAGAATGGAAATTAGAACCAACAAAAACATGGGAAGTGTCATGTGTCAAACTTGATGGTTTGTTTTTCGGTGATACCAAATTGCTCATAAATAAAATGGGAGTTGATAGTGCGTTCGTTTAACAGAGGGCGGTAAGTACTTTAGTATAATAATGCGGTTAGCAGAAAATTCTCGTAAATAATTATTTTACGTTTACTTCAAACAACCAGTGTGCTTTTAAATGATTGATTTAAAACAAAAATTGAAGCTTCCCCACTCTAAGTTCACAAAAGACATTCCGGACTTAAGATTACACTTCTGCTCTATAAACAACGAATATACATATTATAGGTATGCAAATAAAGAAATAAAGACATAAATAAAATATCTTTCTTTCTCGGATATTGGGTTGAAGAAATATATTGTTTAAAGCAAAGGAAACAAGATTAGATTAACAAAGATTCGTGAATGAACTTCCAATTTAAATTTACAAACGTAACAGAATCAGAGGGCCCCAAAAGTATGCAATACATATTTTGAAAGCTTTCTACTGGTTTTGATTCGTAGGAGTTGCATAGTTTTTAGAGAAGAAACATCACACGGGAGCGGAACAGATGACCTTTTGCTTGAGCGTCTTTTTTCAAGTGTCGTGTCCCGTTGGGTTTTCGTAGTTTTTCACTTTTTTCGACTTACCCAAACCAATGCGAAACTGTGGCAAAATAGTCATGACGGCTGAAATACAATAACAGCCAGGTGCTGTTGTCAATCATATCAACGTGTTGTTATTGTTGTCTAACCGTATACAAATGTTTCGTAACGGTTTGGGTTAGCCTTTATGCCTCCAATTATTTTTTTTTGCCTCCGATTTCCAAATTCAAGGCTGGCTGAGCGCCTCTAACTCAAAATATGGCCTCTTAAAAATTTCTCTTGCATGACCTAACTATTACCATGTTTACAAGAGGTGTTGAAGCGAGCTTCAAGCTCACTTCGCCCCTTTGTATACCTGTGTTGAGTTGAAATGAGCTTCAACCGACTCGACTCCGCTTCAGGAGCGGAGTCGAGTCGTAATTTGTGCTGAAAAACCTGAGTTGAGGAGTTGGTATGGCATTGGCAAAATGTCTGACGTTTGTGTGAGTGAGACACCAGCAGCTGTCATCTCAACATATTTTCAACTAAACCCTAACTGGAGTACTCAACTCAAATGACGAAAAACCAGGGTCGAAAATTCGACCTTAATCCAACTCGAGCTCTCAATTCTGCTTGTAAACGTGGTATATGGGAAATCTTTGAGTTCGATTAATACCGACCTCAGAGTTATTCTTTGCTTTAGTATTTATATCATTTAATTATTTTGTATGGACTTCTGTGATTGCTTGCAAAAAATGAGTAATATATAAAAATCCAACTACTATCGCATCACTATATACTTAAAGGTGTGCTTTTCAATGAAAGCTTTTCCGAAAACTACAAATTCCCTTTTTAAAATTTCCCTCGAACATGTATAAATTTCCCTTTATTCACAAAAAGCTCATTAAATTGCAACCTCTTGTCATCCCTGAATAATATACAATCTGTTTCTGTCAAACCTACGTCCATTTCCACCAAGTCAAAACAAATCGCAAACATGAATTTTTTGACGTGGCACGTAACTTTAGTTATTCTTTCAAGTTTTTGTTTATTCTCAAATTTATCCGTAAAAACCACAGCCCAGGAGCTTCACAAACCATGGTATGAAAATCTGCCAGCCGTTGCGATGGACTACAAAGTCCATCTGGACGCAGGAAAAGAGGATTGCTATCATCAATATGTCCAACCCGGAGCAACTTTCTATGTCTCATTTAGTGTATGTATCTATCCAGCAATCTGCCCCCAATCTACAATTATTATATTTTGTTATTTCTGCTGTGGTTCTGGTTGGCCGAAAGCCAACCAGCATTTACCACTTGTTGATTGATTTGTAATTAAAATGATAAATAACAACCAGGTTGTACGTGGTGGTGACGGAATGGCCGGATTCGCTGTGCGAAATCCAGCCGGAGCGATAGTGAAACCATACCAATGGCTGCCCACCGCCGATTACACAGATCAATCTTCACCTGGTGGATACTATGGAGTGTGCATAGATAACCAGTTCTCTAGGTTCGCTAGCAAACTCGTCAACATCTACATAACCGTGGTTAAATACGACGCCTGGGATAAGTATGCAAAGGAAATCGAAGCCCTCCAGCTGAATATGCAAAATTTTACTGTAAATTAACCCATATTTTGGCCCAAATCACTTTTTTTCTAATTGAAATTGTATCTATTAGCAAACAATTGGACTTGTGGAGAGGAATATCAACGACATGCTTTCATACCAATCATTTAGCAAAAACCGAGAGGCCCGAGATTATGCTCTCTTATTGGACAACAACAAATACGTACAAACTTTCTCTGTTAGCCAAATTCTAGTGATACTTGGAACTTGTTCTGTTCAGGTAATACTATTTGCTCTACATATATAATAAATAATTAAAAAAAATAATCTTTTGTTTTAGGTTTACTTTGTAAAGAAATTGTTCGATATTAAGGCTGGCTCTTCGAGGAGTCGCATCTAAAAGTACTGAAAACATTATCATAATTTTAATATATGTTCATTTTGCTCTACATTCGAGATTTAGCTAACACAGATGATTCCGTATCAGTAAGATATTTTTTTCAAATAATGTAAGAATGAGAATTTTTGTATTTCCACGACAGGACTGGCCATGAATGTGACTCAATAAATATAATTCCAGATAGATTGGCATGTTACTTTAATTATTGAATTTTGTGTTTTATTTTTGATAAAGTTCTGCTGAAATAAAATCCAAAGAACTAAATGGATAGACAAATATTTGAAGAATCTGGTTTGTTTACTTTTGATTTGCTATTGGGTAAGTGCTGTGCTTGCAAAAGTGTAATAGTTGGTGCAATTTGAAGCTTACGAGCGTTATGCATTGCTTGTGTATATAGCAGTTTGTTGTGTGCTACCGATAAATAAAATCTAGAAAGTACTTGTGCAAGTCAACAAAACTACAAATACGATAAGAGATATATAGACACAAGTGATTATTCATACGTATTTACTACACTTAGTCTTGGTTTTACTCTCTACTAGGCTAACTGTTCCCATGTCTAGGGCATCGCGCTAAATGGGGCACCACATAAAAAAGAAATTCTATGATATTAATATGCAGATTTTTCGATATCTTTGTTATTTGAATCTTTTGCTCTCATTACATTAATTAAAGGCTTATTTCTCTATTAAAGTAGTAACATGCAAGTTGAATGTTTTAAAAGCATAGTAATGAATAAGGTCAAAGCGCTAATAATATTTTATAAATAAAACTTGTCGAAAGGTGATCTGAATAGCGAATCGACTCAAATCGAACGTTTGGAAAATCCAAGATATCCATGTTCGCATAAAGCAACATATCCATTTGCCAATCAAGGTCGACATACAAATGTGAGCCGCTAAATGAGTGATTTCGCTTGGTCTTTGCCGAACGTTTGATTCGATATTAATAGTTGAGCCTAGTACATACTTCCTCGAGAAGTGGTTAATCGTCAGTTTTGAAATAATCTCTGTTACAGACATGTGCAATGTTGCGAACGTTTAACTTTTAAATCAAGACTATAACTAAAACTCTACAAACAGCTTTACAAGCACGTTCACGGATGAAAAATTAAAATTTGTATGGATTCACGACATGATTCACAAGTTTGTACTTAGGCTTAAGGCCTTTTCTGCCCAGTCCTTTAAATAAAATGACTCTTCAAACTTCATTGATCGTTGGAATATTGAATTTCATTGTTTTAAAGGCCTAGGGCCAAAAAATCTAAATCCGTTGCTGACTACACTGAGATTTCATCTTATAGAAGATATATTTATATGTTTGGTGTAATGGTTAGTTAAACGAATTTAGATTGAAGGGATTAATGCTTAAGAAAAAAAAATTAAAATACGTTTCTTTTGTTTTTAATAGATGCGCTTATTTATCTAATTACATTCATTCGATTTATGGTTTTAAACAAAGTTTTAAATTTATATTATGATTTTATGTTTTTGCTCTATATGCGAACCTCGCGAGTGGAGCTTTAGGGTGGAGCAGTGGCGTGGGAGAGTTGTTGGTTCCAAGTCGAGGAACTGTAGATCATAACAATCATCGGTTAAAGAAGAAGAAGACTTGCTCTATCGGGGAAGAGTTGGTTTCGTATCAAAAACAAATTCGAGGATGTAATAAAAATGAACATATTTTACCTATAATTCGCAAAATAGGTAATTGTTATAAAACTGTAATTTGATTTGAGACATATTTTTTTTAGTTTTTTTTTTTACTTTTGTAATTTAAAATGCAGGTACTTCTATGAGAAATGAAAAATGATGTTGATTTGGAAGGGATGATCGAAAATCGTTTAAATGGTACCTAATTGAATAATTTAGAAATCATAGGTGGTAGATTAAGATTGAATCTTTTATTTACAGGGTTTTGTATGCTGAGTGTTCACCGAAAAATTGTAACGGAAAGAGAGAATGAAATTGTCAAAGCTGTATTAGAAAGATTTTTTGAAGATCCACGCCGCATAGGCGGATTGCGATTAAAATGATTTGTTATTTACTTTTATTAATTTTCTAGATGCAATATTTATTTGGAATCTGTATATTCTAACAAAAGAAAACTGTGTGTATTTTTAATACTGGCCGCGATTTTATAAAATTTTTATTTTATTTCTTCATTAATTTTTTTTTGAAATATACGTAATAATAATAATAATAATAATCTGTATATTCCAAAAAATAAAATTGAACATATTTTTAAAGAAGGATATAAATACTTGCCAGACAAAAATGGAAAGAAAACTTTTAAACAAATCCAGGGAACTACGAAATGAGATAGAATAAAATGGAGTTAGACATATCTCTAGGCTAAAAGATCAAAGTTTTTGCAGATTAAGTTTGTTTAAGGGCTACAGGAAATTGAAAAGATATATAAATAATAGATATATAAATAAACTAAGACAGGACAGATTGCTTTTGGGGAATTATAACTAAGAGCGTTTTGTATCCTGAATTAAATTAAACAGAAATCACTTAAGAATACTAAGGGATATTATCACTGGAAATTCCAAGCTGAGGAGATACCACAATATTATTGGTGCGGTTAGTAGTGTAGTGGCATATACAAATTCTACAACGTTCAAGAGGAACGTGCACTTTTGTATTAGAGATAAAGGTAACTAGGACAACAGCAGATTGAAAAGAGCATCATGACCTATCTAAATATACCCCAGATAGGTACTTAGATTTCTCAATAAAAAAAATCCTTAAAGAAGAATTTTAGGTTTAAAATAATCTAGTTCAATATGGGGGCACAATCGATCTTACGAAACAGAAGGAGTGTTGAGAGTAAGCAAAAAAAGTGGTTTAAAAAAGAGTTCCTAATGACCAAAAGAAAATGACATTAGTGTCCTTTTAAAAAATGACCAAATGGTTTTAATTCTAAATATTTTTTGATATAAAAGCCCAATGTGATTTGTAAAAAAAATTGTTTTAGATAAATTTAAAATAATTACAACATTTTTTTTCATAGACGCGAAGCATCCCATCCGCGACGAGATGTTTTTCTTTTTTCAATTTTGGCCACTTAAGTTACAAACGCCTTCCAGTTAAATGGAAACAGCTAGCTAAAACTAGCTCAACCACCAAATATATTGTGCTGCCCTGAAAAAAATGCGTATTCGCCTCAGTACACCACACAGTGTTATCGTCGTTTTAAGAGACATTCACCTGAAAAACGCTTGCGTCCATAAAGTCACAAGTTAAAGCTTAATAACACAGTTAAACCACTAGCCCCATGATTATATCATCGTAATTGAACGCTGAGATTGATTCTCGATCGATTTTCATTGGCACTCATTTTTCATCATTCTATAGCGATTGCAGCAACTTTTGAAGCAGATATCCAATGTGCTTCGTAAGTGCAAAAAGTAAAATATCTTTGATCTGTGATCAATAGCGACAGATTTTGTGATTAAACTGGATGAAGTGGCGGGAAAACTCTGCTTTGCATTTTGCCAACGCCTTGCATCCAATAACCAATTAACAAAAACTATTTGTTGGAAGTTTGTAAATGAAAGTTTTATTAATAAATTATATTTTAACTCTCCAAATCAATGTGAAACTGTCGGTGAAGCCGAAGTTACAATAAAAACAACGTGTTGTTATCAGTCATAGCAGCGTGTTGTTATTGTTGTTTCAGTGTTGTCTCTGAAGTTTCACATTGGTTTGGGAAAGCCTTTATTCAGACATGGAACATTCCAAAACCGAGAGGCCTGTTGAAGTGTTCTCATGTCAGAACATGTGTTGTTTTAGCAAATAGCTGGAATTTTTAAACGATTTAAAAAAAGGCGAACTGAGGGTGATTTTTTGTGGAAGGGATAATATATTATAAAAAATTAGAATTTTGAGTTTGATTTTAAAACATGTTCTTTTTTTTAATATTTAAATACCGTTTCAACTCGGTAAAGTGTAAGTTATGATTTTATAAATGTTTTCTAAATCATTTTTCAATCATTTATAAATTTTTATATGTACAAGAATATCTCAAAACTCTAACTTGATACAAAAATTCTGAAAAGTCAATTTGAGTTTCTGTATCAAAAACTTTGTTGAAAGTTCAGACCTATGCATATTATAAGGGAAATGCTCGGGAAGATCTTTAAAAAAAATCGTAATTTCCACAATTTCAAACCGATTTTCATAAGAAGTGCATTAAAACGGAAAGTCAACTTAGTTTTTAGAAATTCACTATACAGCTTAAAACGGTCTTCAAAGTAAAAAAAATTTGAACAAAACATCTAGTGTTCAGTTTTATTACAAAAAAATTTACAATTTGATTATGTGAATATAAAAGTCGTATTGGAACGAATGGAGACAGTCTTATTAGGTTTGTTCGTTGAGCCCTGAAGTCACCCTAGGGTCGCCCTAAGCGTTTTTTGGAAAACCTGAACTCACCTGAAAACTCTTGGGGTTGTCAAGAAAACCTGGGTCAACCCTGGGTAAAGTTCAACGAAAAAACCTATTGTTAAAGGCATTTATGGTGTTTCAATTGGTTTTAGATTCGGAATACCAATTGAACAGTTTTTTTTCGATTCTGAAAAATTTGAAGTTTAGTTCGCACAGTTTGCAAATTTAAAAAAATATGACATTTATCAAGTGTGACATTTAAATTTTTGAATGTGAGAGTGATTTTTGCTTCTGATTCCAAATCCAGAAGAGAAATTCTCTTCTTTTCATAATCAGTACTGTCACTTTTGCCCAAGTGATTACCAATTGAAAACGCCATTAGTTTTATTATTTTTTGCAAGTGTCGTTATTTTTTTTCCTGAGTGTTAAGCCTGGAACATTCCAATTACCTGTCAAAAACTCTACCCATATGCCAATTTTCAATCGGAAATTCCAATTTTGAAAGTTAAACATGCGTTAAGCCAAAGACAAAGGAAACATTTTTCATTCCGTTGCTAGAGTTTGTACCTATGTAAGGATTGAATTTTAATACTTTAACTTTATAAAACTATTAGTTTTTTGTATCATTGATGTATGTACATATTTTATGTGGAATTCTTATTAAAATGATACGAAAATCTTACTAAACATCAATATTTTTGTCAATGAAAAAAAAAATACAAAGTCCAATTGGTTCAAGAGTTGAAGCCATAACTGACCATCCGATGCGTTTTCGCTTTAAATTCAAACGAAAATACCATGTAAATTATTAAACCGATCGAAATGCAGGATCTGTAAACTACACATTTTTTGATATACTTACATATAATGAAAAAAGTTTCTTTTACATATATAATTTACAGAATTTCGCAGTACAGAGTTTTGAAATCCGGAATTTGGAATACAGAATTATACCTGTGGTTATTTAAAATTTAAAATATAAAATTCTAGATTAATTTTGAAATACCAGAATTTTGGTAACTAAATTTTGGAACTTGGATTTACCGAATTTTGTTTCTTACCGAATTTTTGGAACTTACAGAATTATAGCTCAAACTCTTTCAGCGCCATACCTACCTAGAACTATACCTAGGTTTGGATTTAACGAAATTTGAAATCGATAATTTTGAACATTAGCCTGGTGCTATACTAAACTAAACGATTTGAATAAGAAATCTAATGTAAATGTTGTCTCTTCAAAGATTTTACCTTTATAGACTTACCTGTGTCTATCATGCATGATAATTTGCTTGGTTTCAGTAGATACCTATACTAATTTATGAATTAAGATATAGTAGGTACATATAGAGAACTAAAAGCTATACAAACCTACCTACCCAGTTTTCAGAGATCTTAAAAAGACTATTAAAATAAGTACATGTGCACAGGTAGAAAGATACCTACCCTTGCATAGTCGTAAATCGCTTCAAACAACAAAAGAAAATTTCTCCCAGAAAAAAATTTTCTTTTATTTTTATATATGTAGGTAGAATAGATAGCAGGCATATACCTAAACGCTAAACCTATTATGAAAAAAAAATAACTTATTTACGAAGTGGAGCATTCATCCGTATCTCAATCTGGTAATAATTTAGATAACGCCCTCTTAAACACGGCCATTAAAGTTCCAAATCTTAAACTGAAAATCCTGAATTTTCCCCATTATACCCTATATACCTCTAAACATCTTAACTCCTTTCGCCCCACTTAAAAATAATAAACCCTCTACTAAGTATTCTTAGATACAAAGCACAATTTTATTTTTGAGATGTAAAAAAAAAAAAAATATTTTTTACGTTATACATATCTACATAGGTAGGTAGGACGTGGGAGAATACCTTTTCATACTTACCTTTGAAATCCAACGAATGCATTTTGCGTGAACAACAGATAAGAATGGATACGTCTTCTCATACACACATCCTTTCTCTTCAGGCCAAAAAAAAAAGGAATCATCATCACAGCCGGGTGGGGATGGAATCGCTGAAGCTGACGGGGACATAAAACCGCCATTGTTGGAAATCTCCAGTTCCTACGGTACGCATATCCGAGGACGAAGGTGCTACCTCTCTTGCTCCACCAGCAGTTCTTTTATCCATCAACCGGCCAATGCGGTTTGTGTGTTCCTTTCGATGTGAGGATATGCCAGAGGTACACACAGGATCTAAAATCAACATCATCATCATCATCATCTTCGATGACTCCTCCCCCATCAGCAGAGAACAGATAAGAATTCGGAATTCGTGAGTCAAAAATCATCCACTGCACCACGCATGCCCATTAAAAAAATACTCACGACCAAGTGTGGGTATAGGGTATCCTTGTGATACCGATGTACCAATAGCAACCGCATTAACGGGGGTTGACATCCTTAAGGATGAGCCATAGAAATCGGCTTGCAAGTCGATAATCTACCATTTTATCTGTGCGAACCCAGCCAGCAACATTCCTTGAGGTACAGATCGAGAGAGGATGTGCCATCTCTGAGACGACCAATTTTTGCACCCCTAGGGCTACACCCTCACCATAATAACAACGACACGACACGACACCGCGCACCGTGTCCTCATTAAAAGGGATGATCTGCTATTAACTACTGTGCCACTATACCTACATTCCTACAACTCGTCGCGTGTGTCTGTATCTGAACAAATGTGTGTTTGTGTGGCGCAATGGTTTATCCGTTTTGTGGTTTAGACCAAAACTACTCTTGACGACGTTCTCGTTATTGACGGAATGCACATCGGACACAATTTGGCATAGCCACTCTTGTATTTGGAAGCGCCATATTCTCACTGACCCGCAACAACAAGGAAAATCATTGTCGTCGGATTTCCCCGGGCGATTTCGGAACTAAACGCATACCGTATAATACGTTCTACTTATATCTAAGGAGTGAAAAAGGCTTGTTGCTCTTAAGAAAATGTCTGCTAACGGTTTTATTGGCAGTTAACAATTTTTGGCTGAACTATATTTACACACTACACCTCTCCAGCCCCGCATCAATATTCAGACTAACAATAGCAATAGATTGTTTGTTTGTCTATGACGGAACCAAGTAAACCACAAAAGTGTGGCGGAATTCTTCGAGAGTGACCGGTAAAAAGGTGGCGATGTGTTGTTTCCGGGTGTGATTTTGAAATATATTAAGAGACGTTACCTTAATTTATGTTATACGAATAAAAAAAAAGTAATTTACAAAGTTACAAAAGGTGAGGTGTTTAAAATTAAAGAGCGTGCAAAAAATTAAGGATTCAAATTGTGTTAGTTTAAAATTTTAAAAGTGGACTTTAGGGATATACCAAAGCTTCAGCATAAACTTTGATTAAAGAAAGGTTAGTAAGTTATATGTTTTAAAATGAACGATAAATTAATGCAATTAAAAGTGTAGTCACCTACAACAGTGCAGTGGATTCTAATGGATGATAAATATTTTGAAAATAAGAGAGGATTTAGTAAAGGTTTGAAATTATACTTATTGTTAGGGAAATCTAGGGAAAAATAGGACTTACATCTTCTGACAAATTGATACACGAAAAATTCCTTTGCTCTTATTTTCATTACCTACAAAACCTACTGACGACTAAGCCAAAGCTATCTCGACATAATCCGAGAGTGGTAGCTCAAAATTGACATGAAATAAATTGATTATGCATGCACTGAAGATGTTTTGCATACCTAAGATGCACCAAATTTGAGTCGAGAAAGTAAAATTATAAAATTATTGCAGGGGGTCTCCGTACCCCCATTCGAATGCAAGGCGCAGTTGAAAAAACGATGTATTTAAACGAAAAAATTATAACAATGGCAAAAATTAGAAAATCAAGTAATACGTTTTCTTAAAGCCAAAATGGCCGTTCATTTATTTTTTTTTAAACACATTTTGAAGAAAAAAATATTTGTCTTTAAATTAATTTTATCATTTCTTATCAATTTCATATAAAATTCACAAAACCTGTTTAAGATTTTGACAAAATTGAAATTTAGAAGACTGCTTTTTACTTACAAAAATCTTTAATAGTATTTATAGAAAAAACTGCGAAGGAATTTATGGTAAATCGATTAGTTCAGGTTGAACTCTGTAGACTTCCGTGACTAAATGAAATATGTGTTTGCAAAAGTGTAACAAATCAGTTAGGTGGTACCTGAAAAATAAACGTATTTAACTTAAGAATAAATAAAAATAAAATAAATAAAGCTTTAAAGATATCTACATAATTACTGTCAAGGACTTGGATAAAAACCATTTAATTTTTACTCTACCATTGAATGGCTAACATTTTGTGCGAACATAGTTTATCGATAGCTTTTATAGTTTTCGTAATAGAGTCGAACTTTGATAACTCGAACCAAATTGTGTGGCAATAGCGTTTAGAGTTAAAATTCCTTCCATGTTTTCCTTGATAACTCCAACTTATATAACTCGAATTTTTTTTATAACAGTGTGATTTGAAAATCAATTTTTTGAAGACATTCTTTGAAAAATATCTCCTTTTTTTTATTCATGAAAGTTGATTGATTATCTTCCTAAAAGCATATTTCGTTAAGAGAAATTTTAGATTTTCAAAAAGAAGTCACGAGAGCAAAATTTCCAAGAAAACTGTTTTAGGCAAATTTAAATTTTTACAAAGCGATAACTGAGGTCGCTCATTCTTACCAAAAAAAAAATAATTTGGAGCATTTTGGCCTGAACTGATGAAATTAACTTTATATGCGTGGAATTTTGTTTCTATTTTCGGGACCCCAAAGATCACGAGAAGGAATATTTTTTTTTATTTTTAAACGGACTACGGTGGTCTAGTTTTAAGTATTTGCATTTTATTTATCAAATGCGCTTATTTAAGTGTATTAACGCTTTTTTTCGATGCAATATTTTAATTCTATACATATATGTATAAATACCTTTAAAAAGGAGTCTAAATAAATCTTTATATCGACATTCTAAAATGTAACGTTGCAAAAAAAATAATCTTTTGAAATATTCATCCATACTAGGTAATTTGTTTCTAATTTCAAAGACTTTCCCAAACTAGTGCGAAAGCATCCCAACAACAACGTGTTGTTGTCAATCATGGCAGCGTGTTTTTACCTATTGTTGTTTTGTCGGAATTGAGCAACAATTAAGACTAAAAGAAAAATAAAATTAAAAAAGGTACGTATACGTCCAAGTGAACCAATTTTTTTGAGATAGAAAAAAAATTTTTTGCAAGTTTTTAGTATATATGTACGAGTGCATATACATTTTTCAAAATAATAAATATAAAATCAAAAAATATTTTTTTTTTGAAAATTTTTATATGATGTGATTTTGAAAATTCTGATATGATAATATGAAATGGTATAAAATTATCAAATTACAACAATTATCAAATTATTTATGACAAAATTAAAAATACAGGTACTGTTAGAAACAGTTTTTTAAAAATTTTTTTGGTTGAATAACTTTTATTACTTAGAAACCCTCATTTAAAAAATTTCATCGAAATCGTTTTGAGATAAATATGCTTTATGTTAACCGTTATATGACAAGGAACCTAACGTTATTTTTGGAGCTTAAAAAATGCCAATTTTGCCTCTAGAGAATTACCTTAAAGCCTTAAATTAAAGAAAATTGCTTCACTAGTTTAGACTATACAAAGGTTGAGGTGCAGACATAGAGGCCGGGGAGAATAGAATAGAGAATTGGGGTATCGACTTTTTTCGAGTTCTTTATCATAGTAATATTTGGTTAGATTAATATCTAAAGTTCAATTTTTATAGTTACTATTAAAAAATATAGTTTTAGCGGACTCTTAGGCATAAAAAAGTATAATTTGTCATTGATATTGAGGTCATTTTTTTTTTTTTTTTAGAAAACAGGATCTTAAGCCTAAGAGTCGGGAACCCCTTCCTGTATATATTTTCTTTTTATTTATTGTTATTTTCTACAGGATCTATCAATCTTTTTCATAGATACATATGTACATAATGTAAAAAAAACTCAGTCTTTTCTTTTCATTAAAGTTATTAGGGAATTGATTGTTTTTTTTTTAGTTTTTGGAACTAACGCATTACATATTTGAAAATTAACAAAAAATTGTTTTATATTATGGATCTATAACACTAGTTTACAAAATTTTGGGTCACCGATGCTACCTAAAAAAACAACTTTTTTTTTACTAATTTGGGGTCGTTGAAAACGAAAATGACATTTTTTGTTCAAAGAACCGTTTTCGAGATATACTCAAAAAAAAAAAGTTTTTTTTGGTCTATTTTTCGAACACTGGCTTATATCTCTTAAGTGATCTTTTTAATTTACATATAGTAAATATTTTTGGAAAAATAACACTTTCTGCATTTCAACGGTATATGCTTTGATTAGCAATCAAAGATTATAAAAATCGATTTTTTCGAACTTTTTTGAAAATTTATCATTTTCAATTGAACCGAATAGAAAATAAATAAAAAAAATAGAAAAAATATTTTTTTGGCTCAAATAAAACATATTTTTGTAACAAAAATTTGAAGACCAAATTCGTTAAAATTGAACGAGAAATGTAGAAGCTATGAAATAATAAAGTCATTGCCTTATACAGAAAATTTAGTATATTCTATGTAAATTTGTTTTTTATTAAATAAATTAGTAATATGAAAACGATTTCGTATGAAAAAATGACTGACTTGTTTTTCTTATTTATTTCATAGCTGAAATATCTCCTATAAAAAAAGCCATTTAAAATGGATTTAATGTAAGCACACGAATTTATTTAGCTGAGGCCGGAGTAACGCCAGGGGATATGAGCTTAGATTTTTTGAAGAAGTTTTCCAGTAATGAAAATTTATAAGATCTTAATAATTTTGTTTGCCCAAGCAAATATCAATTAGATCAACAAATATGTTTCCGATAAATATAGATTATAAAGCCGAATTGTTATGTAAATATCAGTGCCGCCCTAAAAAATTTTATTGATCGCACATTTATTTTTTAAATTTAAAACTCCCGCTAAGAAAAAGATTCACAAATTCCCTCTGTTTGAGACGTACATAATATCTCGAGTATACTAAATGAAAATGCAATTATTTTGATCACCCAAATAATAACCCCATTTGATCCACATAATACAGAAATTATAATAATACATAATAAAAATAATCATGTAAACAATTTTACTAGACACATCGCCGCGTCGCGTCGCGCCGGCTGCTACCATTTAAAAATTAGAAATTCTTATCAACTATTAAAATAAACGCATCTAACCGGAAACCACGTCTCTAAAATTTCAATAAATATCCATTATTTTCTAGGCAAAAGGCATGCAACACTCGCGTTTTCTTCTTCAAGACATTCGCATAATATTTACATTTCCTTCAGTACATTGTCTGCATTTGTTTACTTTTAAATAAAACTCTTTTAGTGGCTGAACGACTCGCAGTTCTCGATTACCAAATGAAGAAAAACAAAAAAAAAAAGAAATTTATAAGTAATCTTAACTAATTTCAGAAAATTTCTTAAATGACCACAAACGAAGACGACAGAGTTTGTCAATTTGAATTTATAGTATATGCGCGCAACAATCGCGAAGAATATAATATATGTACCTATAGTACAAAAATGATATAAGCATAACGAGACAACCGACACTAGGTCACACTCTACCCTTAGACCAATCGAACCACAAATCGTCATCTACTTGTGTATTCACGGCGACCACTGTATGTTTTTAATTGTACTGTGCGGCCCATGTCCGGTACCGGAAGGGGTCAATTTATGAGCTTCTGTAAAATGTAAACAGCGATCGTATGAATGAAAAGTGAACGGATCTAGGGGGCTTGCTGGATATTATTTTAGATTCAGCATTTGGTATAATAATGAAAAGAATAATATACGATAGTATGTAGATAGGCTTAAAATAAATACTCCTCCTACTAGCCTCTTTAATTTGCGATTTTTTTTTTCAATTTTTTACGAATAAAATACTTGATTATAAATAAAGGGTTTGCTCATGTTGTTTTTGGGATGTCAAATCTTGAGGACTTAGAATGGGATTCTATCAGAGAGAAATAAATCTGTCCAAAAATATTCAAATACTTTTGAATTTTTTTATTCTACAAATGTTGCCCTATTTAAATAAAAGTAAAAAAAAGAGTTTATAAAAAAGGAAATAGAGCGACAGCATAAATTTGTTTTAATCTTTACTAAACAAAATTAAAAAAAAATTCATTGATTTTTTTAGAAACACTTATTTTCTGAAATCACTTTGATTAGAAAAAATATGTATTAATATTATTAATTGAAAAATAAATGATCAACTAAACTCAAAAAATATTTCACTTCGGCAAAAATAAAAAAGAAAATCTAAATTAAAAGTAAACAAGAACGATTTTTTTGTTTGGTTAGTGTTGAGAGAAAACAGAACTGTCAAGTTCTCTTTTCTTTTAAAGAAATTTCTCGGGCAGAAAATGTGTAACAGGGGTTTTAAAACCCTGTCGGTATGTCTGTCTCCTAAGCTCAATTTTTTACGTTCGGTTTAATTTTCTTAAAGGTTTGCATCCTAACATTTTTAAGACTCCACCCCCTTGACTTTTTTTTTTGATTTTATTTAAAGCCGATAGAAATCGTACTTGCAGTAATTTTTTGATTAATTATTTCGTATTTATAAAAAAAGTCAATAGTTAATTTCCAAAAAACGTTATTAATTGATACTCTTAGAACTGACTTCCTATGCTTGCAAATTTGGCGAAAAACTTTTTTCAGAAGCAGATTTTAGTTTTTTTTTTTGTTGAAAACAGCGTATTCGAAATAGATTAAATGGATTTTTTAACTACTTAAGGACATTTTTTTATATCATTTCGATATATAAAAAGACTAGCTAGTTGCTAAAACAAGTTCGAAATTTGTTTTTGAATTTTATAAGATAATTTTTGAGAAAACTTAATATCTTAAAAATTCGTTGATGATTTTGAATAAAATTTATTTTTGTTTTTTTTTTCATTTATTTAAAAAAACATTTTTTTCAAATAAATATCACTCTCAAACCATTTTTTGTATATTATAATCATATAAGTAGTTTAAGAAATCAAATTAATTATTAATTTTGGAAGAGCATACTATTTTTGATCTGGTTTTTGAAATTTGAAACAATTGTGAGCAAAATTCATGCTTTCAACATTTTTTTATGATTAAATTCAGTTTTTTTTTCTTATGATTATATTTTGATCTGCGAAAAATTCGTTTTTATTATATATATAACGAAGTATTGCACCCACAGCTACGCATTACATATTCCACAATCATAATGTGGTGCTAGCGATCAGTAATCCAGTCAATTTGTCCTTAAAAAAAGGCCCAAAAGCCTTTGTAATGCACTTATATTTTTTTCTCTTTTTAATGTTTTTCTGGGTGCCACACATAATCTTATGTTTGCAAACAAAATTTTGTGATGCAATATGCAAAAAAGGCACATCTTAAATTATAATTTTTCACTTTCACATTCGAGCAGTTCAGCTGAAGAAGGAATTTTAACTTGTAAAATATCCAAAAACCCTTTGACTGCAATGACAGAAAAATCGTTAAGGCCAGTGAAGAAATTTAGTTTTTGAGTTTGAATTTTTGATAAGAGAGATTTGTGCCAAATTTCATAAAACTTTTTAAAAATAAAACTATGTGAGGACCTTTCGGTAAGAAAAAAAAACATCAAATTCCCACTGCATCGTGTTGCAACAAAAAGTTAAATTTAAAATTTACTGTCGGTCATACAGAATTAGTAAATAGTTAGCTACTTTAAAACACCAAAAATGATGCATGTATTTATTGAAATGTGCTACACATCCACCCAGGTGAGGTAATGCACCACCTACGCCATCATACATAGAAATAGAGACAGTATGGATGTTCATAGTTTTGAATGAAAATTTGTTTGCTCAAACTATTCTTCGCACTTTGACGTGAGTTTCTGTTTTTTTTTTTTTTATTCGTCGAATTTTGCGGTAGATTCTGTTAGTTTATCATTCATAATAATAAAACATTTTAAAATAAAATGTTTCAACGACGACGTGTTAACTACCAACATTTAAATGAATATCGAGCGGTTTTGAAGTGGCAGAGTGAATTTTTTCAAACTAAAAATTGTAACGAGAAAGAATAAGTGTGGTGATACTTAAAAAATTGTGATAGCATCATAGCATAATTAAAAAATAATGAGTGCATATGATTGCATACAAAAATAAAATTAATAAAGAAAATTAAAATTGTGTTGAAATAAAAAATAAAATAAAAATTGTTGACGAAATCAAGTTTTTCAAAGCAAAATAATAAAAAAAAAAAAACAACAAGAGTGACCGTTAATAACTTGTTGTATTTTATTGACGGTGAAATTGTGGGAACATATCATCAGAAAAAGTGCCAAGTCCCAGATCTTCTATTTGTCCACTTAATATACTGAATTACAAATGATATTAGATCATATCTTCCGACAACTGATATTGGAAGGTACCATGAATGTTTTCGATAATTATCTTGCGGTTTTGTATTGAATATTTTGAGCTAATCTCCTGTATACAATTGAGTACAAGTTCCAGGTTGCAAAAAATAATTAAGGGAACGAAAACAAATTTTAAAATTTGTAGGTGATTTTCAGCAGGTCGTAACTTGGAGAAATTAAAAAAAATTGTTTTTAAAGTTCAAGTTTAAAATTTTTTTACTTTAGCAATTTTTGAGTAATGCTAGGAAATACAAAAAAATTGTCGGTTTTTTTTATTCACCACAATCAGGGGTGGTATCGGCTAACGCGATAGTTGATAGTTGATAATCAAAAACGATACTTTTGCTCCATGTAAGGTGATTATCAAATCGACAGTCGTTTTTTCCTTGTATTTCAAGTGACAGCTATTTAGGTATCGTTTTCATACATTTTTGTGAGTAACATCGTTATTTTGGATTCAATTTCTAAAGCAAATAAATTGTGTGTAGAATATTGTCAAATAAAAGCAAATACATAAATAAGAGAACCAAAATGACGTTTCTCACTGTAAGTGCTGCCAAAAACTCAGCCTGTTTTATTGATCACTTTACACAGAGCACATCATAGTTGATAATCAAAAACGACTATCAACAAAGCGACAATCAACAATCGCGTTAGCCGATTCCACCCCAGATAACTTGTTTTTTCAGCTTTAATTTACATACTTTTTTGCCGAGATATCAGATTTTAAATGGAAAAGTGACCAATTAGTTAAAAAAATAATATTAAATAAAACAAAGTATCCGATAAAAGTGAGAAAACCGATGTTACAATTTCTGCGAATCACAGATTTTGTCCACCCCGAAATCTTTCCCGCTTTATTGACTTGCCTGATAAGTTTGTTTAATTAATATTTTTTTTTCATAAAATGTCATTTATACACAATATATGTCAGCACACGTCAGAAGTGCCGTACTGAATAAACATAGACTATATTTTTTGATCAAATAATACCACTTGAATAAAGCCATAAGCATTCGCAGAATCTCCTAAAAAATGTTGAGCTGTTTTTATAGTCTAAGTTTTGTTAAAAATACAAAATACTTAAAACATTGCTTAGTAAATACCAATAGAGTTACCATCAAACAATTTTTTTCTAAACCTGATCAAAATATGGCATAGGTATATATTTTTTTAAATTGATATTAGCCAGTTTTCATTGAAAGTGCGAAGTACTCAAGAGTTAATTCAAACGATAATTTTGTGTTACCAACGAATGATGTATTCTATGCCAGTATGCACACGAAGTTTGTAGGGAATTCAATTTGGTCACCAATGGAAAGTGTTAATTATTGTCTTACGAAAGTTCAGCTATCTGACAAGGGTCAAAGTTATGTATTATCCACCTAACAACAGATGTGCTATTTTCCAAACCCCAAGGGGATTGTTGAAAAAAAGAATGATATCTAAGATTAACAATTTTAGTGTAAAATGCAACAATAAGTAAGCCTTTTCGGCCTTCGCTTAGCCCAGAGATTTCTTGGGGCATAACTTAAGCCCCTTACATTCAACTTCGTTATTTTTCTTGATTAACCCAATGGGGCATTAAAAATTCAAGTGATGATAGTGAGTTTTCTAAAGCCTCAATAGATTTGTTCAAAAAAACGACAATCTATTAAACATTTCAAACATATCAAAAAACTTTTTGATGGTAACACTATTGATAACTACTTAGCAAGGTATCCAGTGCTGTAAGTAAACTGTATTTTTTTTAGGCCAGTATAAAAGTTTCCACTGGATTCTTCAAATATTTGTGACTTTATTCAAGTGGTATTATTTGAACAGAAAATATAGTCTATATTTAGTCAATAATGCGGCACGTCTGACGTGTGCTGACAATATTATTAAACAAAATTTTGAGGCAAGTCAATAAAGCGGGAAGTGTTCGGGGGTGACCAAAATCAGTGATTTGTAGATTGGTTTTCATACTTTAATCGGATACCTGCTTTGTTTTATAAAACATTGTTTCTTTTTAACGAATTAGTCACTTGTAGGTATTTTATTGTACGTTTTAAAAAATTATAAAAACAACTGATTTTAACTTTCAAAATTTAAATTATTTTTCGATCAAAAGGTGTTTTTTTGAAATTAAAAAAATAAATATCAAATGCTAGATTAATGATAAAATTATTATTTAAAAGCGGCAACAGCGTTTATAGTTTTAATGATACGTACGTAGAAATTCTGGAACTCCTTGTTGCCTAAGTACAACAGATATCAAATCTCACGTTTGTCTGTCTGCTTTGCTTTTTCAAATTCAACAAAAAAATTTTGCAAATTTCCTGGGGAATCTTGGTTCGTATACTCTGGATTGCATTGTGGTTGATTTAGCCGAAATAAGTCCGCACTGGTCGGAAGAGAGCCGTATTGTTTTTCACAGACCTCCATCCAATACCACCAATGATCTTCATAATTCAATCATGAGCCATACACATTAGACCCGATATAACTCATCTTCTTTCAAAACTCAGAGGGGGTGTTTGTCTAGTTCTTGCAGCTGTAATTTTGAAAATAATTGCGCCCTTGTTGGAGTGTGCAGTTCCTGAATGACATAGTTTTCATCAGCAGCCGTTGATATTTCTTTAAGCTCCCCAAAAATGCTCTTCTTACTTAAAGTTGGTTTGAGCACACTTCTTCTTGATTTCACCAAGCTTTAAATTTTTCCAAGTTATAACTGCCTTGGCTTCATCATTCCACCATTATGTTTCTTTATCGAGCTTATTGTGTCCTCTGGAAGCTACCGTGCAGTGATTTTGCTTCCTGCAGGGAAGTTCATTGCTGAGTATGTTTTATACTCTGCAATCTAATCGAGTTGGTAAATAATACCTACTAATCGAAATGAACACAATCCACAATAATCCACCACTTTTTATCACTCCATTTGGAAACTCTTGTTTTTCTCTTCTACCCCCTCATATTCAGCTTATTTAATTAAACATCTCAAAATCTTGTAATCCCATTAATTAATCGCATTTAGAAACATCAACAATAAACGTCACACAAATCTTCGTACTTACCAAACACGTGACTCGCCCACTTCACCAATAGCGAGTGTTATAGTAATGTCATTTGCTTTTATCTAAAGTTATTAATCTTGTTTGCAATTGGTGCATATACGCATATACTACACGCTTTTTGATGGCGTAGTCTATGGCATATCTAAGCAAGGACTTCCTCTAACTCCTGGATGCTTTGTTCTGATGATGCTTCAAAATCTGCTTCTGCTATACAATCTTTTTGGGGCAAGTCAATGTATAGTAACAGTAATAAAGCGGGCGTGTGCTCTACACACCAGTCAGTCCATTATTATACATAACAACAGAATTATTTGTTACGTGGGCGGATCATAATCACCCATTTCTGAATCTGATACCCTATGTAAATGCTACGCAGCATGCATCATTTACATAGAAGAAAAGAATTTTTGAAAAAAAAGATATGAAAAGGAATCCAGCGAATCTGTAGATACATACGTTACGTAGATATATTTACATTTACAACCGAAATCAGTGCAGGAATATTCAATTTTACATTTCAACGGACTTTTTCCTAAAACGGGTTGTATGATTTTGTGAATTTTGGGAAGGGTTTTAATGTTTGTTATTTTGGGGTGTTCTTTTTGTCGATGTTTCGGGATATCAGTTTCAGAGGCAGAGAAGAGATATGTAGATGCGATTCTATCAGACAGAAGGATCTAACGTCGTCGTCGATTGTATATATGTAGGTAGACGTTCTTTAAACCCTGATGAGTTTTTGGTATAAGGACTCCAACATTAGGCGGGTGTTTTTAGTAGCGGGTGAGGGTTAGAGAATCGCATAAATCAAATCGCACTACTTCCGATGACAACCCGAATTTGAATGAATATTCATGCGAACGAGGGGATGTTTCCATACTTTCTATCTATGCGCTACGGATAGCGCACCACAGCCACGCCACCATTGGAAATCTCCATTACACATATTTGTAGAGATAGCGGGTTATCGAAAACACACGTTACGGTGGCGTTCCGTTCCGTGCGGTTGCGGGTTGTTTTTAGTACCTATTCAAATGCACATAATACCTCTACCTAGAAAACATCAAAGGAGAACTCTCATAAATTTATTTAATTACCCTCGCACTCAATTATAATATTGTTTTAGATTGCAATTAGCAATATACTAGCATTTCATAAATTTATATACAAAACAGAGTATCTACAATTAGAGCAAAAGTTATGGCAGAAGAACAACGTTGAAATCCACTGCACTGCGTCCAATGTTTCAGTCCAGCTTATGGGGGTGAAATGAGGTGAAGTACATTGTTTCTGAAATATGTATTCCCAAAGCATTGGACAACCTTAAATAATATTTCTTGTTGGAAAATATATTTTTACCTATTCTCAGACTCAAGTGGACAAGTGGCAATATTTCTACGACATCAGTTACGATGTACGAGAACTCTTGTTCCTACCAGACGGCACTGGATTTAAAACGAATTTCACCAAGTTTAGCACAAGTAAAGACTGAAGATTGCTTTGGATTGGGACAATGCTCACCCGATTGGACATCGTATCGATTCCATCAATCGACATTCGAACAGCTGAAACAGAGTGTGGAAAAGGCGAAAGCGGCGTTACAAGACAGAACGAGCTTCTTCGGAGCGTCTAGTGCTTTTAGGTAAGTCTATACAAAATAAATGTGCTGTTCTTCTTCTTATTTTGCCGCATGAGCTTTAATTTGTTGTACTTGTTTTGTTTGTTTGCAGTGACATCTATTCAACTCAACGACTGACAGATTCAATAGAATCATCTGCCGCTGCACCAAATGTTAATAATAGTAGTAGTACAAGCTGTATAGGATCTTCCGTCAATAATGCTGTTAGTTCAACAAGTTTAGCTTTAAATGGTGGCAATTGTACAACAACATCATCAGCAGCAGCGTCAGTTCAACGATATCGTCTGGATCCAGTGACACAACCAGCTGGATGTTCGCCATCAACAAATTCAATAGCTTCCGGTCCAGTGCCGCCGCCGCCGTCATCGTCATCGACATTGGCAGCAGTTGCCGCATTAGAAGGACCAAACGAGACAAAGTCAAGAACAGGTGAGTGCATTGTATAAGCTGTATGTACTGTACAAGTGTACATACGTACAAGTATAGTAAGGCTAGAAATATGTGATACATGGGGTCAATGTTACAGGGAGGATTATTGTTGGCAACGTGTTTTATTTTTGTGTCTGAAAAAAATGCTTCATATACTTCTTGCAAGCAATATTTTTATAATATAAGTCTTGTTTTTTTAAAGAGTTAATAACAAGCACAGCACATCAAGCGCCAATATTGCGCTGAGGCATAAATGCCAAAATTCTCTTTTTAAAATTTGTTTTCGGGGTAGTTTTTGTCAAATCTTTTAATTGTGCATAGGCAACCGGAGGTTGGGGCAAGTACGGTCAGTAAAAAAACTTACGTCAATTGCTTGGCGTACCTACGAGTAAAAATATTGTTTTGAATGGCGTATACGGCAGTCATTTTTTAAGAAATTTTAAGTATTTAACAAAAATTTATTTCAACTATGTTAAGTTAATTTCCAAAACCAGACTACAAACAAGAATTGCATCTTTCAGAAGCCAACACTTTATTTCTTCACAATGATAATAACAAAAAAACTAAAGGAATAATGAAAAATCAAAAAAAAAAAAATAATCTTAAAAGAAAATCACTCTAGCTTAAGTAATTTGAATACTAGATTCCTGATTTGATGAATCTTGTCAAACATAACTGCTTCATTTGCTTCTAGCATTTTATGTGCTGCATTAAGAGCATGGTCTGCTGGTTCGCCACCAGTTTTCATTGCCCGTTCAATAACTGTTTTAGCGGAATCAAATGATTTTGTTCCTTCAACTCTTATTCTTTCAGCAATTTCAATAGCATCTTCGAACTTCTCCAATAATCCAATAGCTCGGCCAGCTGCTCCAATACCTTCGTATGCTTTAATACTGCCATCAATTAAAATTGATTTGGCCAATTCAAATGCTTTATCAATCAAACTCATGGCTGCTTTAGGATCAGTTTTGATCAGTTCCCTGGCTTGAGCTACAGCATCGTAGCATATAGCAACACTCCATGCAGAATATTCAATGTATTCCACAAGTCCTTTTTTTAGGATATTCAAAAAAGGAGCAACATTACCCAAGGCAATGTGAGAGTTAAAATCTTTTTCAAGTGCACTTAAGGCTTCCATTGTATCAGAATCAGTGGCTGCAGCTGTTTTAGTTGCATCAGAGATCAATTTTTCTGTGGGTTCATGTTGCAAAATTGTTGCTTCATCAGAACTGGAAAGATAATTAATTGCAATTTCGGCACCAGTAACCATATATGCATGGGACATTTCAGCAGCTGATATAATAGCAGCATGGGCTGCCTTGAGGCATTTCTTCTTTGCTTCATCACTTTCAGCATTCAACCCTTGAATAGCAAAGAATTCAGCTGAATCTAAATTGTCGAATAGACCAGTTCCTGTTTCTTGAACTGTATCGATGGCATATTTGAAATCTGCTTTATCTGTGATATTGACTATGGCCTTGGCAGCTCCCAGACACGAATGAATTTTATTACCCGCTTTGAGAATTAATGTTCTTGCTTCATTCATACCATTATGGATGGCATTCAGTGCAACTTCTTTGTCCTCAATATCTTTACTAAGAATGTTATTAAACAAATCAAATGCTGCATCAAGTCCAACGGCATCCAATTTAAAAGTGTCTTCCCAGCCTTTGCTTAAAATTTCAATAGCTTTACCAATGGGCCCAGCTCTGGTATGGTTCGCAGCATAGGCATGGACTTCATTGATGGCTTTTTTAGTCTTTGAGATCAGAAGGTTTTCATCATCTCCGCCAATTGCTGCGTTGACATCAAACTTTACCTTTGCACCTGCAAAAGTTTGAGCTATTTTGTTAAAAAGAATAGTGTTGGCTTCAGATTGTTTTACGAACGCAACGTGTAAAACCGTCACAAATAATAGACTATATTTAAAAATTTCCATGTTGAAAGGATAAAATGGCTTTTACTCGACTTGTTTTTTCCCCTAATCAAATGACAACTACTGATCGATTAAATTAAAATGAACCTACCTTTATACCTTGAAAATGTTGACAATTGGATGATTTATTATCAAACGTCGCTGTCTTGTGTGGGCTTTTTTGATGTGTATTGATTAGAATTTTAAAATGTAGTACAGCTGCTAGGTATTTACTTAATATGAGTCTCAACAAACTTAAGACATGAATGATTATTAACTTCTTATGCATACAGTTGCTAGGCTACATCATATTTTTCAGCACATGAAAAAAAAATATCCAAATCAGATAAAATTCATGCGTCGGAAAAAGTTTGGTTAAGAAAGCAGGATCAAACACCATAGGTGTCCCCAATCGGGACAGAAGGGTCATTTTCGCCACTGGAACCACGTTTTTTGAATACGTTGTTTGATTTTGTTGTTTGCCAATTTTTTTTTTAATGAATAGAAAAATAATGTTTTAACCGCATTCCTTGGCGGTTAAATTTTGGAGCATTTCAGTTTGAGTGACTTTTAAGAAATCTGTTTTTTTTATTATCGTATACTCGGGGGAGTCGCCGAAAAAAAACAATCTCTAGGTTTAAGGACTCAATGGCAAATGGAAGTTTTCATACAACAATCGATAACATGTATGAGAATATTACTTTTAGCCCATCATTTTAGGAGATTAAGTTAAACTGAAAGAATTTTAGCCCCGTGGTCATTTTTACATTATAGTAGTATAAAAAAACAATCAGAAAGAACGCAATCCCAATAATATGCCATATTTTTTGGAAATTTTGTTTTTATTTTGAATATTTATGAAACCGGACATAAAGTACATAGCTACATATAGGGGAAAAATCGGTCGATCCGTTATGTCATGCGTTATATATTTTATTTCACTAAAATTTTACGAACCGTATAAAGACTCTTTTAAAATCTACAAGCGAGCCCTATCATTAGCAAAAAGACAAGGCTGGAGAGAATACTGTCAATCAATCGAAGACATAAAGGACTCCACAAAGTTTTATCGAAGGAACACTGTAATCCTTCATTTCTAAAAAAGCCTGATGGATCCTGGACAGCCTCTTCAGCCGAATCTCTAGAGTTACTGATGAAGACGCACTTTCCGGGTTGCGAGAATGATAACCCCGAATCTCTTGGAACTACAGAGCTAAGCGTAGCTCATGTAGAGCAAGTCAATTCCTTTATAACTAGAGAAAATATTTCTTGGGCCATTAATACTTTTCTAGAAAAAAACAATCCACTATAAAGAATTTACCCTTGCCACCTTCTTAGACATAGAAGGTGCTTTTAAAAACGTTCTCACCGAATCTATAGAAGAATCGCTCGTCAAATTCGATGTAGAAGGCTATAATCGAGAATGGATTATTTCCATGCTCAGCGACAGGAAGATTCGAGCCACTTTAAGCAATACAATCTCAATCAAACGCGTGAGTAGAGGAACACCCCACGGTGGTGTCCTTTCACCTCTTCTATGGCTTTTGGTCATGGATGCAATTCTCGTTAAATTGGAGAGATGTGGAGTAAAGGCGGTTGCCTATGCGGATGATTTGGTGCTATTGGTGTCAGGAAAGTACACATCTGTGATTAGTGAGATCACGGAGATGGCTTTGAAGAAAGTTAGCTACTGGGCCACTAGTTGTGGACTAGGAGTTAATCAATGTAGAACTGAACTGATGCTCCTTACCACCAAAACTAAAGTACCTTTCTTCACGCCACCTCGACTCAACGCTCAAATTCTAACATTGTCTTCCAGGGCAAAATATTTGGGAGTTATACTCGACCCTAAATTGAACTGGAAATTAAATATTGAAGAACGGTTAAAGAAGGCCTGTGTTGCCTTCTACGCCTGCAGGAAAACTTTCGGCAAGAAGTGGGGAGATGATTCTGTGAACGTACACAGCCGTAGTACGACCAATCTTAGCATATGGTTCGATTGTGTGGTGGCCTGCCCTTAGCAAAGCTTATAATATTGATAAGCTAAGAAAGTTACAGAGAACAGCTAGCGTTGGTACCACAGGGGTCATGCGTACATGCCCAACGGATGCCTTAAATGTTATTCTGGATCTTCTGCCGCTCGACCTCTTCATTAAATATACAGTTTCTTGCAGCGCGTTTAGGCTGAAGGAATCAAACAGCTGGTTGTCAAAACCATACGGTCACAGCAACTTCCTTCCCTCAGATATTATATTGGTAAACACTGACTACTGCACTCCTACTTTGAACTTAAGTAAGGGTTTTAATGTTATTTTCCCATCCAGAAAAGACTGGGAAGATGACATCGTGACGATAGGTTTCGACACAACCATCTTTACTGACGGCTCAAAGATGGAGTGTGGTGTTGGTTCTGGGATCTTCTCTGAGTCCCTAAAAGTAACTAAATCCTTTAGGCTTCCTGATTTTGTTAGCGTTTTTCAGGCTGAACTGCTGGCAATAAGGAAGGCATGTAAGATACTTAAACAGAGCCCAAACGAAAACCGAAATGCGGCTATCTTCACAGATAGCAGGCAGCGGTCAAAGCCATTAACTCGGCCACATCCTCATCTAAATTGGTCCAGCAATGTCGTGATGAGCTTGTGAGCCTGAGCATTAATCTCGTTGTCACCCTAATCTAGGTTCCGGGCCATAGTCGTATCGAGGGAAATGAACGGGCAGACGAGCTAGCCAGGCAAGGATCGGCCCTTCATAGCTCACTTGCGGAAGTGGTTAACATTCCTCTTGGTGCTATGAAGGGGAAAATCTTTTCTCTCTATCAAACTGAATCAAATCGAAGGTGGAGCAATTTAACCAACTGCATTATATCTAGGAAGATATTGCCAACCTATAATAAAACCCGTACAAACGATCTTCTATGCAGGCCCAGGCAAGACATAGCCAGACTTGTTGCGGTGTGTACCGGACATAGAAAAGCATTCTTTCACGAATTGGACGAGCTATCTGAGACGAAGATTAGAGATCTAATCTTTTTTCTTAATCCGACAAAATGGCTCTAACATAATCTGCTGTGAAGCTCTTCTATAAATCTTTCCCTTCCTATCATAGGTCAAACGAGTTATGGTATCAAAACGGCGCACTACAGCGCTAATTGGATCTCAGGCAATGTTGCCTTGAAATCGCCATTTCTACCTATCTACCATATTAGACCGTATCAATTCTAATACATTTAAAAAATTATCGGTGCCGTTTTGCAAATAACATTAATTTTTGTTCAACTTATTAAAGGTAGTATTAACAAACCATATTATACCTTATACCGAATTTCAAAAACATATATTGAGCCGTTTTAAAAATATTTCATTTCTAAAAAAATATGTTTTTTTTTCCAAACTTTTTCGAAAATTTAAAATATATCACACAAATTTTGAATACAATTAGATGAACCGTTTTTCAGAAAATCGAAATAAAAAAAAATGATTTCATGGGCGGTAATAGTATAAACCTTTTTCCAACTTTTTTCAACTTCCATTATCATAGTAATATTTCAAATTTGATCAAATCTCGAGTTCGGATTTTTTCACGATTCCAAAACTTTCTCTGTGGTACGTATAGTCGCCAGTAAATATTGGTAAACAAAAATTTACAAATATTATTTCACATTGTTTGGTATTGAGGTTCTTAATGAATTCCGGTTTTGTGAGCGAATCATAAAAAAGTGATTTTGACACCATAAACTACCTCGATTATTGATTTTGAAATTGAAATTGAAACTGAAAAGTGAATTAAAAAGTGAGTAAGAGCACCGTTATTATTATTTGTTTGCAAGACTGACTTTACCTTTTTCAACAGCTGTACAAACTCTTCAGTTTTGTTTAGGGAAATCCAATTTGAGTGTGAAATTCAATTTATCATTCACTGCGTTTTTTTTTTTTGACGCGAAGAATAAGTTACCTTTCCTCAACGGAACAAACAATTTTCGGTTGCCTATATAAAAATGTGGTTAAGACAAAGAGTTGCTTGAATTTTATTATTTTATATTTTGCAGTTATTTTATTTTAGAAATATATTTTTTTATGTTAAACGAAATGATGGCTAATGAATCGAGTACCTACAAAAAGAATAAACCGAATTTAAAACAACAAACTTGTGTTGTACGTATGTGAATGGATTAAGATTTTAAAATATTCGGAACCAAAGATATTTTATTATGTTCATTAAAATGCATTAAAAAGTTGCACATAATATGCATATTTCATATAAAACTCAGTTTTTCCAAAAAAAAAAAATAAACATATTGTATTTGAAAAAAATTAGTTAATCTTTATACTATTTTAAACCGGAAGTTTAAAAAAATTACTATCAATGATTAATGTGCACACTTTTCTCTTCATCAGATGCATTTTGCATTTAAGAAATATAGATTTCAATAATTTCCTAGTTTTGTATTTACAGAACTTTTTAATACCTAAAACTGGACTTACAGAATTTCAAAATCTAGAATATAGAACTATGAGCCCACCCACACATAAAATATCAAAAACCTAATAATAATAACAGTATAGAAATGAAAGGAAAAATCAAAAATTAAAAAAAAATATTCTTTAAAGAAAATCATTCTAGCTTAAGTAATTTGAATACTAGATTCCTGATTTGATGAATCTTGTCAAACATAACTGCTTCATTTGCTTCTAGCATTTTATGTGCTGCATTAAGAGCATGGTCTGCTGGTTCGCCACCAGTTTTCATTGCCCGTTCAATAACTGTTTTAGCGGAATCAAATGATTTTGTTCCTTCAACTCTTATTCTTTCTGCAATTTCAATAGCATCTTCGAACTTCTCCAATAATCCAATAGCTCTGCCAGCTGCTCCAATACCTTCGTATGCTTTAATACTGCCATCAATTAAAATTGATTTGGCCAATTCAAATGCTTTATCAATCAAACTCATGGCTGCTTTAGGATCAGTTTTGATCAGTTCCCTGGCTTGAGCTACAGCATCGTAGCATATAGCAACACTCCATGCAGAATATTCAATGTATTCCACAAGTCCTTTTTTTAGGATATTCAAAAAAGGAGCAACATTACCCAAGGCAATGTGAGAGCTAAAATCTTTTTCCAGTGCACTTAAAGCTTCCATTGTATCAGAATCTGTGGCTGCAGCTGTTTTAGTTGCATCAGAGATCAATTTTTCTGTGGGTTCTTGTTTCGAAAGTGTTGTTTCATCAGAGGTGGAAAGATATCTTAGCGCAATTTTGGCACCAGCAACCATGTATGCATTAGCCATTTCGGCAGCTGATATAATAGCAGCATGGGCTGCCTTGAGGCACTTTTTCTTTACTTCATCACTTTCAGCATTCAATCCTTGAATTGCGAAGAATTTAACAGTATCCAAATCATCGAATAGACCACTTCCAGTTTCTTGAATGGCACCAATGCCATATTTGAAATCAGCCGTATCTGTGATATTGACCATGGCCTTGGCGGCTCCCAAGGCCGAATGAACTTTATTACCTGCCTTGAAAATGATGGTTCTGACTTCATTTATTCCATTATGGATGGCATTCAGTGCAGCTTCCTTGTCTTTAATATCTTTACTCAGGATAGTATCACACAAATCAAATGCTGCATCAAGACCAAGGGCAATTACCTTAATTGTTTTTTCCCAACCAGCTTTAAGTACATCAATAGCTTCTCGAATGTGCACATTTGTGGTTTCGTTAGCAGCAAGTGTATGGACTTCAGTGAAAGCTTTTTTAGCCTTTGACACTAGGAGACTTTCGTCATTTCCGCCAACTGCTGCGTTGACATCAAACCTTACATTGGCACCTGCAAAAGTTTGAGCTAGTTTGTTGCCAAGACTAGTGTTCGCTTCAGATTGTTTTGCGGCCACAACAAGTAAAATTGTTACTCCCACAAATAACCAATTTTTCGAAATGCCCATTTTAGAGGTATGAAATATATATATTGTACTGATCAATTAAAACGAATTTAATCTACCTTTTATACCTTCTAAAATTTGGACAGTTTATTTTTAAAAAACCCATGATTAATTGCATTGTGTCATTTGTTTTGTGTTTGATATTTCTTATGTTTACACGTTGTTTTTTTAAATTGAAACATTGGATAGCTGTTATCAACAGAAATAAGTAAATCAGCAAACTCAAGACATCAAAATTCTTTGTTTAAAACTTTTGAAGTGTTGATGTTTAAATTTGTACAGCTTTGGTGAGCAGGAGTTTTCTTGGGTCTATTTCTTAAAATAGATGCACATTTTTACCATTCAGCTTTTTATTCGCAGATAAACGTTGATATTTGAAAATTATACGACGATTATTGAATTTTTTTGTCTTTGGGAAGAAATTTGAAAATCCAACTTAAATACGAACAACGTTGTAATCAGAGAACTGGATACATATTTTTCATATTCGGTAAATAGATAAAACTTTGGTGATAGAAAGGTTGATGGCCATGAAATATAAATACGGTAGACTTATACATACATAGACTGCCTAACCATGCACCAGGAGGCTGACTCTGCTGGCACTGTTATGTAAAAAAAAAGAAAGATTTCCTAACAACCCTCTAAAAAGGGACAGGCTATAAAACTCCTGAAACAACTCAGGCAATTCGTTGACCTCAGGTATGTAATAATCCAAAAGCAGGGTTCTTGTCAATTTTATTGAGATCAAGTCTTTGAACTACATAGATGTAGCCTTTGATCGCCCGAAAAAAAGAAATGTCTTCATCATCTACCGATCTGTCTGTCGGTCTGTTTGTCAGTCTGTCTATTGGACTGTCTGGCTGACGGTCTATCTGTCAGTCTGTTTGGCAGTCTGTCTGTCTGTCGGTCCCGATATTCAATTTGGAACTTAAAGTTTTTTGGTGATTCCCTAGGGGAAAATTGATTTTTTTTAGCTCCAAAAATAACGGTACCTGTCAAATAACCGTTACGATAAAACTTATTTTTCGAAGAAATGGCTCTAATGACTTAGATTAAATTTTTCAAAACATCTAACATTCCATACTGAAATTTGAAAATTGAACATTTTAAAAATGGTTGATTTTTTTTTTTTTTAATTTTGCAAATAATATTTTTCGGAGTTTTAAAATCGAATTTTTAAAAACTCAATACATATTTTGAAAACTTTTTTGTTTGAACTTTGAGCAAGTTTTATTAAATAGTTTTCTTTTTGGCTTATAATTGCAATTCAAAAAATGAATCCTATGGGTTTGTTCATATTTTTCTCTAATTCTAGTTCTTTGTAGAATTAGAAATTTATTATTTTTAAAAGCCGAAAG
The DNA here is from genome assembly GCA_958431115.1 of Syrphus vitripennis. Classification (NCBI taxonomy): domain Eukaryota; kingdom Metazoa; phylum Arthropoda; class Insecta; order Diptera; family Syrphidae; genus Syrphus; species Syrphus vitripennis. The sequence goes on from OY288110.1 coordinate 31,511,942, forward strand.
TTTCCAAGTCAAATGGCTTTCCTGCATAATTAATAATTTGAATGTGTTTATTTATTCAAAAACAGTAGTCATGAAGTTATTTTTGTTTGCTGAAATACTGTGAAGGAGTCCTTATAAATAACATATCACAGCCAATTTATTAATTAAAATCTTTAATAATTTTCTTTTCTTTGAAATGTATCTATATGTGTCATGTGCCTACCTATTAAAATGCATGTTGTAAAATTTTCTTGCAAAAACCAATTCTTCAGTCTCGTTGATTTCTTAAAATCCAAACAAACATACCTTTGAATAACATACGTTTTCATGTCATGATAAATATCAAATTACACGAAAAGCATAACCGATATATTTCTAACTGAATTCTTCGCTCTTTTAGGTCTTAAACTATAATTCATGTTAATGAATTCATAAATATGCCGCTATAAGAATAGTTTTCATCACTTAAAGTGCTTGTTGCATTTTACTTATTTTCTTTTAAAACAAAAATCAAACCGAGACCTTGGAGTTGGAGTGTTCATTTACTGTAAAGTCCAACCAAGCTAGTAAAATTTATAATCACTATCAAGGACTGGATGGTGGTGTTTCGGCGGCCGGGCCGTTCGTCGACGGTGGATACTTTAGCTGGACATTTTACGTTCGTGCAAATGTCTATGTAAATTGTTTAAATTTTATGCAACCGAAATAAAAAATCAATTTAGTACTTTTGTCGTGCCGTCATTATTTAAGGTACATACCTCTATCCACCTCTATCGCCATCTTTCAGTATACTGCACTTTCTAAAAATGGACTATTTAAAATTGGTTCCGTATAAAGCCATGCTACATAAAAAAAAAGAATAATATTCTGGTAATCCTATTGTTGGCCAAAATTCCCGCCAGCCAGCCGGATGTAAAAGATTTGTTTTTCCGCCACGAAAAGATTCATCGTTCGATTCATTTTTTGTTTGTTTTATTTTTTTTTTAATACTGTTTGAGCTGTTGCCTTTTTTGAAACTAAAACTGTCTAGATTCAGTAAATGGGTTGACATGTTTTGTTATTGCAACACAAATGACAGGTATTTTATATTCACGAGATTTATTTTTTACTGAATGAGTTAGAAATAGTTCAATGGATAGTAATAGATTTTTTTTAGACTTTAATAATAGTATATACGTATCAGCCTTCGTTAGTTAAGTGTTCATTCTAAAATAAAAAAAAAATATGATGAAATTAAAGTGGCATTCGGATATTCATAAAAGTTTTAATAGAAAAGATAGTTTGACAGTTTTTCTGAATTTTGCAACAGAAAAGGGAAAATTTATTTTTTATATGAATATTATAAATAACATAACAAATTAAATACTGTATTAAGATAATGCTGTGATTGTTTATCAAGTAGAGAATCATCAATTTTCATTAATGTACATTTAAGGCGTAAATTATAATATATAAGTAAAACTTTGCTAGTATATATGTATAAACTTGCCACTTAGTGCAAAATTTGTAATTTTTTTTACTTTATTTTATTTTATTTTATTTTATTTTATTTTATTTTATTTTATTTTATTTTATTTTATTTTATTTTATTTTATTTTATTTTATTTTATTTTATTTTATTTTATTTTATTTTAAAAAATTAGTTTTCAAAGTCAAAATTTTGAAGACAACATACATTTTTGTGATCAATTAATTTTTTTTTTTTAATTTTTGCTAACTAAAAATAGTACTGAAAGATAATGGTTTTTTTTTTTAAATTAGTTTGAACAAAAAAAAAAAAATAATTTTAAAAACATTTGAAACATTATAACTTCCGATCATAGTGAAAATTGAAAAACAAGTACATACATGGAAAAATTTTATTTTCCAAATTTTTCTGTTTATTTTAATTGTCTTAAGTCATTTTTGCCTATTAACAAATAATAACCAAATATAATAAATATTTATATCAGATACACACAAAATGCCATAAACATCATCTGAAAGTTTTATTTATTTATTCTTTTTGGTAGTACCTACTTTGTTGCTAGGCAAAGAAAAGGAATTTAAAAGAAACTTAAAATATAGGCTCTAGAGATTGGAAAATCCAACATTCGTTGATCCGACGACGTTATAGGGGTTTAATTTTTTTTATTTGTTTTTCAGTTTTTATATATGTATACTAAAATTTGTGTGTTGTTTAAAAAAAAGCCAGTCTTTAAAAAAATTATTTTAAAAGGTCTTGAGAAGAACAATGTAAATCTATAACAATGTCAAACGCTGTATGGAATTATCCCAATTTTCTATTTCATTCAACCTTTGATTGTTTTTGAGGCACACATTGCACAGTCTATCTTTGTGCCAACTTGCAATAGAAAATTCCAATGTTAAAAATCAATCACCTCAAACCAAAGATAAAAAAGAAGAACTTTACTTGTTTTGTTGCTTTTAATAAGTTTTCATAGTAAAGTAGCTCAATACGTGAATCTGATTGTTTTTTTTTAAATTATTTTTCTGTCTAGCTTCCAGAACTATTGCGAAAAACAAATTATTAAGATGCAAATCATCATTAACAACGAAACGTTAAAATCGAAATCATAAGGCCGGCCATCAGGTTGGTTCTAGAAAATGAATTATTAAGCGAAGCAAAAAGGTTGTATGAGTGGTAGATTAAAAGTTTTAGACCTTTAGACACACGTATACTTGCTAATTTAGTTTGGGAGAACCATTTTTTTTTAAAGATTTTCTAAAGATTTTTCTAGCAATCGAAAATTCTGAAATTGCAAGTATTTATGTTTGTTCATGCCCTAATTTTTTTTTTTGGGACAGATAAAAATATATGCAATTCCTTGTAATTTTTAATAATTTTCCATTCTGTTCATTTTGATTTCTTTCTATTTTTCATTAACTATAATTATAGCTATAATTTTTTGTAATTATAATTTAAAAAAAAAACTTGCAAAACAAAAAATTAGTATGTATGTAGGTACATATTTTTTCTTTTTTTATTAGACATACTAGTTTCCAAAATATTTTTGTTGTCAATTATGCATTCGGTTCAAATACTATGAGCAGTTGGTAAGAAATAGTTTAATAAATACCTGAAATCACGAGGAAAATAAAAATATCAGTTGGCTGCAAATTGCCTTTCAGATATAATATGTACTTACGTTAACAAGTACCAAAAATGCCTGACTCTAAGGTAAATATTTAATGTCAAAAATTGTAGAACTTAACAATTATCAAGATAACAGAATAGCATACTAAGCTGTATGTATATATGTATGTAGGTACATATTATGTATGTACGTTATAGATTTTAACGGTTTCTAGTTCAAATTACAAACTTAATACTTGGATTTATCTTCCATTTTAGTGAGCTTATTTTCATTCACATTTTTTTTGTTCCATCTTAGAAAATATTTTTCTTCTCATCAGGGTAAATAAACAAAATTTTGCACAAATCGAAGTTTGAAATTTTAATAGAAACAAAAAATCTTTTTTGAAATTTCACAGTACCTACATAATTAGGAATGTTTGATTTAAATCTATAATATGAATGTGTATGTATAAGATGAATTCAAAATTATGTTTTTCCGTTCCTTTTGTAATACCTACCATGCAAAATTTCACAATATAGAAAAAACTTTCTTCTAAACTGCTTCGTTTATACATTATTGCATACCTACTCGCAATGAGTATCTACAATGATAGAAATACTAAAAGCAATTAAGTACATACCTAAATATGAACATAGGTAAGTACAATGTACCTTTGTAACTACAATATACAAATTTTCTAAGGTTCTGGTATTTTATTTTGCAAAAAAAAAAACAAGAAAGATATTTTACATTTTCGGTTTGTTAACTCGTGTGCTTTGTCTCCTGAAAATGGATGAAACGAAGAAACCATGATAATTGTGATGAGAACTGCCTGCTATATAGAAGGTCTTATTTTTTCCTCCCCCTTTCCAACTTTCCAAATGCTTAAAGGATTCTCCCATGCGTGCATCATTATAATGCCTATAGAACATCTATCTTTTGTATCCCCAAGAGAAAGAAGATTTTTCCTCTCACAAAACTCTCATGACGATGATGATAATGGTCGGGTGTCCTTATTCCTTTAACTTTTTTTTTATTCATACACAGTTTTGACTTTTCTGCCTTTTGTGTCAAAGAATCGACCGTGCATTTCCGGTGCTCGCATAAAGTCATTCTCATTCTGTGTTTGTTCATGCTATCTTCATCGTTCGTCTTCTTCTTCTTCTTCTTATTTAGTCCTGTAATGTCAAAAGTGAATATGAATATTCAAGCGAAAGGACCAAGTTTTTATCTCTTTGAATTTTGTCCATACCTACATAATACATATAATGGCAAGACTGTCCTGAAACGGAAGTAAAATCCTTGCATATTTATACATGCGTAACTGGAGTTTTGTTCTCTCTGAACTTAATTTACTGTTGTTATATTTATATGCTCTGAGCTCTGAGCCCTGTAACTGTAAATCATTATCCATAAATTCACTTATATAAAAATCTGGTATCAGGAAATGCATTGCAAAAAAAAAAGTTCGCTCAACGCGTGCAGGACACCATAAAAGGACGTTTTTTTTTATATTCAAAGCAACAGTGACGGCTGCCACTATTGTTCTGTCGCATGTCGAAACCGAAACATCTCAATAACCACGTTTAATTGAATGTTTCGAGAGTGTTTACTCAAAAACAAAAATTTACGCCAATTAAGAATCCTTCCAAAAAAAAAGAGGTCGCCTCCCTTACCATTAACGTTTATCTACCACGAATTCCAATCCAATCAACCCTTGCGATCGAAAAAGTTGGTCGCATCCAAAAAATTGTATCAATTGACTGGATATGGTTTTACTGGTTGTGGGATTTTTTTTTTTAATTGTCATTCGGGAAGACCCTCTTCCATAGAGTTGGTTGGTTACCAGAAATAATTGCAACGATGATGACAATGACAATGTTTTCAACAATAATTACCATCACAGACATATCATGAGTATGGGAAAGTCGTGATGTAAAACCGCATCGAAGCGGGAAGTGTGTATGTCCTTGCATTATATTCTATATTGAAATGCAAAAAATTAAATCATTAATTAAACAAAATAAAATAAAATAAGAAATAAAAATAATTGCATTTATTTTCCAACAGAAAAGTCCTCATCTGGTTGTTCGACTACTCATGGTTCTTCAGATAGAAGTTCGAGTAAATGTATATCAGGTAAGTTTTTTTTTTTTATTGTAATTTTAATTGTATATCTACACAAACAAAAAGTCCATTTAAATCCTTTATTAACTGTCTGAATTTAAATTCTATTGTGCTTTAACAAAAAGCCATTACTTTTGTGTGCTTATTTTTATTCCGAGAACAAAACCATTTTATAGCTTTTTTTGTATATATGACATTTTGCCATCGAGGACACTCACCCTTATCGAAATAAATTTTGTTCATAAATCATTCGTGAAGTTGTGCTACTGTCGATTTAGGAAAATCGTTTTATGGGAAATCTTTGAATTGTGAAAAAATGACGAAGGAAAAATCAATATTAATGGTGGCGGCCGGGAGTGGGAGTAGACAATAAATTTATATGAATCTTATATTGTGGAATGTGGAGTATAATTTACCGTTGTTTGGGTTTGAAAAAGTACTCTGTGATGTCTATGGAGTAAGCACCGCCATTTTTATTTTTGCAGAAAAAGAGATGGTTCTGCTGCAGTGTGTTTAGCTTGTGCTGCCATTTGCTGAAATAAAGAAATGTACAGTGTGAATATAATAGCAACATTTTTTAATTTCAAAAATAAAAATTGTATATTTCTGAAAAACTCGCAAATTTTTGTAGATATTTTTTTTCTTTTTTAATTTTTGAGTTTTCAAAAAATATAAAGAATTGAATTCGAATAAATGGAATTTCAATTTAAATATTTTTTCAAAACTGCTACTTAGTTAGTACTGACGTGATTATGGCTTAAACTTCATGATTTTAAATTAAGATCCAAAAGTAATGGTATCTGCCATACAAGCGTTAAAAAAAAATATTTTTCTTAGAAAAGACTCCAACGATGTCGATGAATATTATTAAATATGTACATATATGAAAATTTGTAGGTACATAAATACCTGCTTTAAAATCGAATTTTGAGAATTATAATAGTAATATTCGTATTGCTTTCCAAATTTAAATATTGTTGAGATTTTAAATAATTTTTTTTAAATTCAGTATTTTGAAAATGACATTTTTTTAAAGTTTTGATTTCAAGAGTATATTATTAAATATTCTAAACATCAACATTATATTAGTAAAATATTTTAAACCATAAAATTATAAAGATAACTGTGGGGCACACTTAGGCGTATACGCACTTTACTTTTTTCATATAGTGCAAAATCGTCTGCTGGTAGTAAAATTTACATACGTTGTATTTGGGAAAAAATCGTTGCTGAGGCTTATGTTCGTGTTTCGAGAAAAACTGATGAATGGTACTATCGGTTGAGAAAACACTTACGGTATCTATGAAATTAGGAAAAATCTTTGAAAAATTTTAATGCTTGCTCTCAAGAATGTTTGTTCCGGAATTTATTAATTTTCAAAAACTGGTAAATATCTACTTTAAAATGTGTGGTTGTATTAAATGTTGCTGTATTTGTATGGAAGGAAAATTTTAAGTACAGTTATTTCTCACTTGTACATACATATGTACAGAAAATACTACACTCTGATATAGAGTGGTTCACACTCAAATTATGAATTGATTGATATAAAAGGAAACATTGGAGTGTACCAGTATGATCCTTAAGCTTTCAATATCGTGCTTCAAAAAAACAACAAGAAAGATAAGATAAATATTTTTTTTTCTATATTATAAAATTAAGAAAAAAAAACATATTTTGAGAAATATAAACATTTTCTTGATAACAAAAGTCGCTCTATCTCCCCCGTTCATGTAGGTGGGACAGTTTTCCAAAAAAAAACATTTTTTATTGAAAAAAAAAAATCAAATTTAATGGAAATACTTACAAAAAAGTGATATTTTAATTTTGGAACCAACAATTTGTGTTTTTACTATCCTTTTTAAAGCCAATTATTTCTCTTTTAAGTTTTTAAAAATTAATTTAAAAGAAAAATAATGTGTTGTTAAAAATTATGAAATCACTAAATTCGTTTCAGTGAATATGATGATTTTTTTTTTCAACTTTTTATCCATCAACTTTTTAAAATCAACTTTTTATAACTACATTTTGAAAATCTTTTGATTTTTATTTTAATTATTTTTATTATTCTATGAAGTTTTTTTAATAACTCTTGTATGCTAAGTTCCATTAATAATGTCTTAATTCTACATAATAATGTCCCAATTTAATACAATCAAAAAATTAATTAAAAAATTTATAAAAATTGTCGGTGCCGTTAACGAAAAATTTGAAAATTATGAAATCGAGTTTTTTCATCATTTGGAGTTACCGTTTATAATGTACAAATACACACAGAAATTTGAGAATTTGGAAAACGAATTTTTTTAACATTTGTGTATGATGTCTTTATTTTTTTTTACTGTTTTAATAATTCGATATTAATGTAAATATTTGGAGACATTCGAAATTTTTTAAAATGGTTTGTTTTTCATTTGTAGGTACTGTATTTCCGAAAATGAATATAATTGTTGTTCAAAAAACCGTTTTGTACCAAATTTCAAAAATACGTATCTCGTCTTTTTTGAAATATTTAATCTTCAAAAAAGTAATTTTATTATTTTTTAAGCTCAAAAAATTGTATTTTATTAAAATTGTTATACTTTTTATATATGTACCTACTTCCAATGCTTTTGCATACAAAATTTGAATACAGTAAGATGAACAGTTTTTGAGAAAAATGATTATGTAAGGTAACGGTACCTTCAACATTTTGGAATGTATGCTTTCATTAGAGTGGGCTAATATCTATTTAAATTTATCGATTTTTTTTTTTCAAAAAATCGTTGTAGTAGTTTTCGGTAAAAATCATATTTATCAAAACAGCAAAAAATTTACATTATGCAACAAGTTTCAGGAAAATCTACCCACCCCTTTAGGGTGAAACTCAACGGACAGACAGACAAAATTGAAAGAACCACTTTTTTCGAATTCTATACCATAGTTACATACATATGTCCAATTTGTTTCAAATCCTTACATCGAATTTTTTTTAACGATTCGAAAACTTGTCATATCGCATCGTTATTTGCGAGTAGAAATAACATCTTATACTTGTATTTAGAAGCAGTCTTTATTAGTAAATCATTTATTTTTAGGCGGACAAACAATAACCCATTAACTATATACTCGTACGTACTCAACTATTAATATCTAGTGAATAAAACAAGTAAATGGTAATCCGTATTGGTTATCATCAAACCGTGACACTCTTCTCTTTTTTTTTATATACCTAATTAAAATCATCAATCAATGCAACAAATCAATTAACCAACCTCCTACTCCTCACACCAAAAATAAGTTCTCATGAGATCACTTGAATATGCTTGCAATAAATCCTCGACAATACGGAAGTCCGCTCTGAAATGATAAATTTATCTTTTCCAACTTGCGTATCACTCAGCCCCTTCTGAAAACCATATTGCTCTCAAGAATACTTAACAACAGCTAATCTCTAATCACCTATAAACATTGGCCAGCTATCTATCTATGTATCTATAGGTACTTCGCTATATGCTAAAAGCCACTTCAGTGGGAAATTGTGTAAACAATAAATTACCTTTTGGAATGAAATGACGTGCATGATGATGAACCAAACGATATCAGCCAACCCCTCCAACACAACCCCTTGATGTTTTCAAAACAGCATCACTGATTTTCATTATACTCTTAAGTACTCGAAAGTTAATCCTATTATGCGTGTGACTAGGATGATGTCCTTTTTTCTACCCTTCATAATTTTCTTCGTGTGTTTATAGAGATTTCAGGATCATTGTAAACTTGTAGCGCATATAAATGAATACAATGAGGCTAATCGACGCATAAAGCAGCTTCAAAAAAACTCAACCCCATAGCTTCATAGTTCACACAGAACTTTCCCATGAGGCTGACAATTAATAAAATACTCGAACAAACGCGAAAAAAAATATAAATCTATTTTCGAACAAAAACTACAACTGAAGACACAGAGAGGGTCTGGGACAAAGATCTCTCTATGTATGAATAAAACTTAAATTAACTATCATAGTCAATGGGCCAGCACCATCAACACCAACAACAACAAGCCAGCCGAAGGGTGACTTGAAGGGGTCGAATTTTTATGGTGCACAACTTCCGGCACCATGTCGATACGGCACACGCTAGCTAGTCATTTCGTTATTACGCTGATCACTGATTCAATCGACGACATGATTTATGACGGAACTAAGTTCGTATGCTAGTATATGGAGTGGACTGTATGGACCAACCACGACGCGACGATTTGACTTGAAGAAGTGAAATGAGCTGCGAAGGACCGTGAATCCAAAATATTTACACACAAATTCAATGACTGTGTCGATACAGTGTGTTGGCCTGTTCCGTTTGGCGAAAAGCTGCTGTGTTTGGAGTATATTTATAGCTACCCCGCAACCGGATAGAGGGGCTAAGAGATCTCGTTGTCATGGTCGATAAATTCGGGTCAAACATTTTTAGTTGCACTTAATCATTTTGTTTGACCACAATTTTTATGATGGAAAGCAGATTCGACTTTTAGTCGAAGTCAGCGGGAAAAAATTTTTGTTCAACTAATTGTTTTCCGTTAGATATATTTATACAGTAAATAATATATTTAGGCGCTAAACCATGAAGGTGAAGATGTTATTAATGATACGAAAAATCAAAGAAACATAGTTCCTCTTTTTCTCTTGAGAAATGTTGGAGACATGCATAACATAACAGGCACCACCGCAGGCAAAACCTGTGGGGTCCTGATGTGGTCTTAGGCCGAAAAATGATTTTTATGATTGTGCTTTTTATTTACTACTACAGCCTTATCGTCTCAAATACAAATACTGGCTCCCGAAAACTACGTCAAAAAAAGATGTTTTTTTTGGATAAGCCAGGAACTTAGAAATCTATGGAAAAGGTATCAGAAAATTAAATGGAAATAAGATAAGGAAAAATAAACACTGGCCTAGTTTCCATACTTCATTTTGGAAAAAATAACGGATAAGGGTTTTTTCGTATATTCAAGAAATATAAAAAGCAAAAGGAACAACCGCGTTCCAAATCCCGGCACCCAATTTATGTTTTGACCAATTTTTATCCTTAGATTTTTTTTCCTTTTCTTTACCAAATACTTTTTTCAACAATAATATATTTTTGGAAATATTTCTTCGACATTTTTGGCCTTTTTTTATAAATTTTAGTTTTTTGACCAAATACATTTTTGGAAGATAAAGTAAGTACATATGTACATATGCATAAATAAAAATTGTTATTGACAAAAATTTTGTTTTAGCGGAAGGATTTTCTTCAAACTTTGATAATAAGGTCTTAAGGACGTTCCCTAGATGGGAAAGTAAAAAATTAAAAAAATAACAAAAATTAACCATTAAGACAAAACATATTTATTATGAAAAGGACTCTAATGATTTTGATGCATTTTTTTCAAAATTAATTTAAATTATTTGATCAAAAAATATTTTTGAAAAAAACTGTAACGGTACCTGCAATGGAACTAGACTTTTAATCTTCGAGTTTCTAATGAACGGTTTGCCGGATTGCAATATAAGTTTTTATTTTAAGAGGTCCATAATAATATTGCACCTCAAAATTTTCAACAAAAAAATTATTGAATATTTTTTTTTTGAAATTTTTATTTTTAGATGTATATTATTTAAATCTAAAAAACTTGCAGAGCAATTTGTTTTTTAAAACTTCAAAAATTTTATACATGCAAAACTATTTTTTTTTTAAACGGCTCAAACGATTTTTTTTTTTTTCAACTTAAACTTGATATTTGTGTTTTTATATTTATTTTTAATTCTAAAATTCATTCGTGTATTTAATTTTTTCAATTTTTGTTTTAAAATTTTTTACATTTCTTAAAATTCGTGTGTCATTTTTTCGCAAAATCCTGGCCGATTCTGAAACTTTTCAATACTTCAACAAAATTTATTAACAATGGAAGAACAATTTACAGCTTTAACGGGTTTCTCAAAAATAATTTTGGAGCACGATTTTTAAATTCTTTAAATCTCATTTTTTTCTTTTATATCATTTTACTGTACCAAGTACGTTATAAATAACAGTTTGTTATTTTTTTTTTATAAAAGTTAACTTTCTTGTCATGAAAAATTATTGATTATTAATACTTTCGGAAAAATTGTTTGGCCTAATCTTGGCTTATTCGAAGTCCAATAACCTATTAAATTCGTGGTGTAACGAAAGACTTGGAATATTATTAGCATTCAAGCTTCCTTAATTAGATGTGTGCAGTGTGATGTGTGCTGAAAGTGATTTTTGAAGAAGCGATCGCCCCAGACATATCATCTTCTGCTCTCTGAATTTTGAAGGGAGACGAGGAATACGAGCAGAGAAAGAGAAGCTCATTGGGGAATGTTGTAATGGTTAAAGAAAAAGGTGAATCATTTGTCTCTATTATGAAAAAGTTATCATAGTCAAATCATGGCAGACATGAGATCGAAAAATGCAAGCGAACTTGCCTGAAGATAGTGAAACAGAAATATTGTGGTGGAATGATGAAGCCAAAGCTATGTTAAGTAGAAAAACGGATTTAAAACCGGAGTGGCTTTTAGACGTTGCAAGAAGAAATTTCCACAACTTCAAGAAGAGAATAAAAAAAACATTTATGAGGAGCTGGAAGAAATATCGGTAACGACTGCTGATGGCAACCATGCTTTTCAGCAAATGGAACATGGCAACATGAACGTAATGCGCAACTTTTTTCAAAACTCATTAAAAACGAAAAAACATGCTTAGGATGACAACAAAATTTGACCCAGGTGGCTACAGAACTGTTAAGGATCAATTTCTCGTAGCTGCACCTAATAAAGTAGAAGTCCCCGACATCATATTCGATGAAGTTAGTGCTGCGACCAAAAACACAGAAAAAAAGAAAAGAAAGTGAGTTTCGAAAAAAGGTGGGAATGAGCAAATGCATTTTTAGTGCAGGGAAGGGAGATGCCTAAAAGAGACCTGTATATTGTCTTGGTTGGAAAAAGATTTGATAGACAACCATGAAATTTGATATGGGTTGTCGTTGGACAACGAGAAGTTCCAGAAATTCATGAGCAAATGATCGTGGACATGTACAAGCAAGTCAAAACAAAGTAGGCTGCCTCAAAGGATCAGTCACCGAAGATTTCTAAATTAGAGTAGGTGTGCACCAGGGAAGCGTCTTTAGTCTTTTGTTGTTCATTACAATTCTTGAATTGATTTGAGGATACCAAAGTAAATAAGTTTTTCTATGATGATGATGCTTAACTGCACGGTAAACTCCATATTTATTCAGAAATATACTATTCCTGAATGAGTTACAAATGCATATGATTAGAAGAAATATTTTCAAACTTATAAACTGAATTTCTACTACCGACTACCCCAAAATTTTTGATTTTTTCTCATAATTATCTACCAAAATTCCCACTGAATATTAACATAGATTGCGCTATAAAAATACACACAACCTTTAATCACCAGTTAAAAAACATATGCTAAACATTTTATTGCTTTCCCTACAATACACAATAGCGTCATAATTCTATTTCAAAAATCTCCAATTACCATCGTGCGACTGAAGTGAGCAATAAGGTTCCGGAGTCAATATTTTCCTAATTTTTTCCCATAGCTCAAAACCTGGTATGTATGATGAAGAAAAATAAAAAAAAAACCCTATCAAACCCACCCCAACACTTAACTCCCACAGGACAACAAACAAACAATTAACACACTCAACATAGAGCTACTGTATATAAAGCAATATCCAGGTTATCACCTCGCAATGATCACCCAAGCTTGGGTTATAGGCAAGAGCCAACAATATAGCAACTGCAACCAAAACCAAAGTGAAACCGAATCGTCGCGGAGTACAAAGTTCACGTGTCAAGCTATAAATAACTGGTCGCTCGTTAAATTGACTTTTGTCTAAAATTACAAGCACACTTTCGGAACTAGCTTCCCACGGCCCTCTTAACCGATGTAGAATAGCATAGCATAGGTTAGGTATCTCTCTATATCCAAGTCGTGTATCTCTTATTGAGAGGACAGTGACAATGACAATATGCTACATGCTACATGCAAACCAAAACCAACCCTCTCTAAAAACTATCTGTTATAGCATAGCACAAAGCTAAAGCGCAATATTGTCTTCCTCTAGTGTTCACATCATGGGTATGGTGATGGTGATAGTGAGGTGTGGTGTGGTGCGGTGCGACAATTGATTTGGAATGCAACCCCAAGGGTGTAAGCAATTTGACATTTGATTTGACTTTTTCAACCCTCGTCTGATTTTATGATTTCTGACCGAAAGTTGATTTTTAAGAAACAACAGTTAGAAATTCAATTTATAAATAAAGTGGTTCATAATATTTATAATTTTGCCGCCTCTCAATCATCAAAAACTGAACGAAGGCATCTGTTTGGTCTTGCAACACATCCAGCAGCAGCTTGATGTTTTATTAAAAAAAAAAGAAAATGAAATTCTCTACAGTTTGCGAAATGAGAAAATTTGACGCCTGCTGTGAATGCATCAGAAGCTGCTGGAACGATAAATATGCTCATCTCATGTCTTTGTATTTGTATATATGTACATATAACCTTATTCGAAATCGCGGAAAGTTCTCGCAATCCACCCACATAACTTAATTTCCGGAAAGGACTATACATAGAATTGTGCGCTGTGCGTATGTTTGTTTGCTTCATCGTCGTGCCAAGAGTTTTACCGCTCTAAGAATCTTCCTAGCCTTTTATGCTCTTCATTCCATTCGTTTTTATCAAGGAGAAATCATTATCACCATCATCACCATCAGAATATATACATACTATAACAGCGGCATCACCATCATCATCATGATTGCTGTAATCTGTTCCAAAAGAGTAACCATCTCCAACAGGACCAGCTTTGCCATCACCCTTCTTCTTCGCTAAGTATTTGATGGGTTTGTGTGTCGGGGGACCATTTGCCTAGTGGCAGGGGTGACTGGTTGTACCTTTTTTGGCACCGTCTGTTACAATGATGTTCGCCCTAGAGAAGGAGTCCTTGTTTCGTTGGGGATACAGAATGGCTTGGGGGTAGGGATATTTTAACTTTTTTTTTCGCGGATTGGCGCCTCGGCTTTTATTCCGTTCGTTTCCACTCGGCGTCACATTTATAATTATGTTACTCTGTTGGAATTTTTGATTAAGAAAATATGTACATATATGCTCATTGCTCAAGCTCCTGCTCACGCAGATTAAATAAAGATAAAAAAGCAAGAGGTACTTTACATGTTTTAAAATAATTAAACAAAAAAAAGAAATTTACAAGAAGTTTCCCATCATGGTGAAAATGTAAGAAGAATTTGAAAACTTAAAATTTCAAAAAGATAGTTTATAGTTTTAACACAACCATAAGTTTGTGTCAAATTAGTTGTAAGTTGTTACTTTCCGTTTCATGGCACAGATTTATTTTCGATTTTCCTAGAAACGATTAAATAAAATATATTCGTTATACCTTTTATATCAAAAATTGTAAATACAGTGTACAGAATTTTGTGTGCTTCTTAGTAACTAATTTCTTGAAACGTTCTAAAATCAATTTAAAACTCAATCTAGTAATTCTCGGCCTATCGTTAGATTTAAGTTTAAAAAAATTTATAATTCGAGCATTTCATCATTTTTGAATTTTAAATGCTTTGTGAAAGTTAAACTAAGATCTAAATCAGAGATCTAAGGTCTTAAAACATAAGGAAGAAATGAGTTCTAATTAAAAGAAGTTCTAGTTTGTGTTAAACAAAGATTAAGGCTGCCGAACTTTATCGAGGAATAAGCCGGTAAAGTATTAAATTACATACCGAAACTTTTAACCATGTCAATTATTCTAAAATTTGTAAGCAATTTTCTTTTTAGATTTGAAACATAAATTTTGGATTTTTTTTTTTGAAATTTGGCAGTAATTTTTTAAAAATAATTTTTTTTTGTTACACTTTCTTCAATGTTTTTGAAAAAAAAATATTACCACCTTAAAAAAAACGGTACAAGAGTAAAAAATAAAAAAATACGAAAGTGTTGTATACAAATTTTTGTGTGTTCTAGTAATTACAAATTTAATTCGTAGGTACTAATTTATAATTACTAGAACACACAATTGTTTTTTCCACTAAAATATTTTATATTAAAACATTATAAACTTAAATGATCGTATGTCCCGCACTAGCTTACTTCTTTCTCTTTTCTTAGTAAAATAATAAGAATTAATAAGATAAAAAAAAAGTTTGAGTTTAAAACTGAAAACACCGTCTAATGCATCCAAAAAGTACGAATTTTTGAAAAATATACCAAAACCGTTACAGTGTTTTTATTTTAACAAAAAATTTAAGTTTTTAATATTTAATAAAATACTCTTAAAAGAAAAATATAAAAAAAAATACATACATATGTGCGCCCATTTTCAAAATATTAAAATTTAAAAAAAAATAATGTTTTTTTCAAAAATCCAAAATATATTTTCGAAAATTTTGATAAGCAGCAAAGAATATATAGGGCCTCTCTCAATTAACAAAGGAGAAAGTTTGTGGATCCAGCCGTGCATTTTGTTTTTTGTCATTTTTATTATAAATACTTTAACTATTACATATAATAGTAATTTTTATTTTTTGAAATGTGGTTTTGTTCTTTTAGGACTTATATTTCCAGCACTGGGACTTAGTTCATTTTCATTTTGGGACTTAGTTCATTTTGTGTTTTAATTTTATTTGGAGTTCGTTCACTTGGTTGTTAGTTCGTATGGTCAAAAATTTAATTTCAATTTTCAAACATTATTACAAAACTTTATTTCTATGGGTGTTCTTTTCTTTGAAAGTACGCACGATGTGATGTATAACAAAAAAAGAGGCTGGGTGCGACCCACACTGATAACTTCCCATTTGTGATCTTGAAAACTTTATATTTAGTTTTTTTCAAATAACCAAATTTTCTGCGAAACAAACTTTAGCTGTTAAATTCAAACAATCATTATTTTAAGATTGAAAAGCATTTTAATTATTTAAAGAGATTTACGAAATTCACATTTAAGTATATGTCAAATATATACCCGATGTAAAAAATTTTATTATGTTTAAAATTAAATACCTAATGGCAAAGTCAATATCATTGCTCGTTCTCAAGATATTCGAGTCGAAAAACCAATTTTACCACTTTTTAGTTTATTTTTTTTTTTGTCAAAAACAGTCAATTAGATAATTGTCAAAATTCAACCTTTCATAAAAAATTGTACTATGTATAAAATAAAATATTTTAGAAGGCACAGTCGTTGGTCGTTCTCAGGATATTCGAGCTGAAATACAATTGTAACTACTTTTCTTTAGAATTTTCAACAGTTTTTGATTTTTTGCTACAAAAATGCCCATTCAATATTTGTCAAAATTTTATCAGTTGCTAATAATTATGATATGTAGAAAATAAAATAATCAAGAAGTCAATATCGTTTCCCGTTTTTGAGAAATTTGAGTCAAAAGACAATTTATACCAATTTTTGGTAGAATTTTTGTAGTTTTTAATTTTGTGTAAAAAAACTGTCCATTGAATTTTTTTGAAATTTTCACCAGTAGTCAAAAACAACATTTTTCGTAAAATAAAATTATTTTAAAGTTAATATCGTTTTTCCATCTAAGGATATTCGAGTTATAAAAATTTTTTTTTTAGTTTTTTTGATTTTAAAAAATAACGGTATATTGATTTTTTTCCAAATTCATATCAAATTTGTATGACGTCATAATGTGTCGAATAAAATTTATTTCAAGTCAATAGCATTATTTGTTCGACCAAAACCAAAATTTTCACTTCTTTTTTAAACTGCTTTAGTAAAAAAACAACTGATTGAATATTAATAAACGCCCTTTCAGCTTCTTTTGAAGTTATTATCTGTAAAACAAAATTTATTTCAAGTCGATATCTCTACTCGTTCTTGAGATATCGACGACGAAAAATGGTACCAGAACGTACGGACGTACGAACGTACGAACGTACGAACGTACGTACACACGCACACACAGACATCTCTCTAAAAATGATTGATATAGGCTCTAGGGACCTTGAAACGTCGAGAAATGTCAAAAATTTCAATTCGACAAATCGGACCGATTACAATAACTCCCTATGGGAAGTTAATAAAGATAAGTTAAAAAAATTATAAATACGCCATAGTGAGCAAATGTTTTAATGACAAATGCTTCTTTTCAAAATCTAAAAAAAAAATATCTAATATATTTTTTCAGTCAACTTGAGCCGAGCTAAGTGGCGCAGGGACATAACGCCGTAGGACATATAGCCCTAATCCCAAAACTCAATCATATTTTCTAATCATATTTTCGGTACAAGCAATATTAAAAAGCCTCCGTATCTAGAATTGAAAAAAACAAAATTAAAAATCACTTTTTGTCTTATGTACACATTTGAGTTTTATTGAAAAAATGTGCCGAGAAATATCGAATATCTTGATTTATGGCAAATTTCAGTGAAGTGATTTGAGAGAAAGTTTTGGATAAAAAATAAATATTGCTTACGGGTTTAAATTGTCCTTGTTTAATTCTTTGGATATAGTGTTTATTTACTAATTAAAAAGGAATAGTTGAAAAAAAGTCCCAAGGGAGGGTATTCTATGCCAATCCACTTTGTACGAGGGAATCGTTTTCTAACATTGCCTCAAAATGTGTAAAAAATTATTTAAAAAGAAAGAAAGTACTTAAAATTCTGTGATAAGTTTTAAAGCTAAGAAAAGATTTTTGTGTTATATTGCTAAGCAAGGGTTTTTTGATTAGAAGTTTTTCAAAAACGCTTTTACAAACTCAAAACTGAGAAAAAAAGTTTTTTTTTGTTTTAGTTGTTACTAAGTATTCAATGCTCTTATTATTAGGTACAAAGTCAAACCCTAAAATTAGACGGTTTTAGGACTTTGAGTTTTTGCAAAAATCTTAAATTAAGAAAACTACTTTACTAGTATAGTCTAGTAAAGATAGGATCTAGGATCCACAAAACGGACTTATGTAATCTTATCGCTGGTATCGATGTAGAATTCCGTTGTTGGCTTAATGTATTCAAAGATGAAATTGTTTTTCTTTGAATTCTACTTTATTAAATACTAACAAGAGCCAATAGTCTCCGCAGCTAGGCTCGTTAAATTAAGTATTACAATGTAATTTAAATTACTTGTTAATAAATTATAATAATAATAATAAATACTAACAATGGGATTTTTTTGGACTTTGGACATGCTACGGAGGCGACTGAAAGTGTGTATGCATACAAGTCATAAATTTTCATGAATTTAATATTTGGAATTTCCAGTTGCTTGGTAATAAGAACATTTTAACAGTTTTTTTTTTTATAATTTGCGCGCGCTCAAGGGGATGGTGTACCCTTTATATGTTGTTCAACACAGCGCGGGCGTGAAGGATAGGGATGGGAAGGTAAAGGTGTATGGAAAGGTATGTGGCGCGAGGTACTGAGACTGAAGGTGGTGGTTGTCTCAGTTTTATCTCCAGGGTTGGCGGCTGGGCTAAAGCGGAGAAATGCCGTGTCTTATATCAATGTCCCTTTATAATTCGCATTATTTTGTTCATTGTCATATTTGTTGGACACACTAGTATTTACTCAATTACATGTTGTTAATGTGATGCCTGAACAACATGTAATGAGTAAACCAGCCGCTGCAGCGGCCCAACAATGATCAATGTTAATGGAATAAAAAAATGACATAGAACTACGGCAGGAATCGAACCTGTGACCTGTGAGGTTGACAGGCGACCACGCATACCATCGCGCCACGGCCAACCCCAATTATAATTAGCTTATCATCGCAGCTCTAGATTTCCATGAAGTTGATCGGGGTTTATATTTTTTTTCTGTCAATTAAGATCATAAGACATATATGTAATTATTTCTTTGTTAAATGTTTAACCAGATGCAAGTTTTTTTTCAATTTATTTGAAAAAAAAACATTTGTCAAATTTAAAATAATAATTTATTTAATGTCAAACAACGAAAACATCCATAAATTAATACAACAGTCTTGTTGAATCTACTAGATACTTTCTCAAATTGACCTTAGGAACCATGTTAAATCGAACAAGTTCAGAGAACGAACACAACTGCAAGGTTAGGCAAGTGTCACAAGACTTTGCTATAACTTGTCAGTTGTGTCCCTGACAGTTTTCTTTTAAAAGCTGCTGCACCTGTGGACATCTGTGTATAGTTTTCTATAGTTATCTCGTTCTGGAAAGTCAGAAAGGATTTTTACTTTATTTAACCTCAAAAAATTTAGCAAGATTTATTTAGAACTATAAGACAAAGCCTAAAGCTCCTCAAGGTCACGGTTCATTTTTAATACACTTCTTAAAACGTATTTGCTTTTAGAAAAGAGAGCATTGTGCATGCTTTTAGTTCAAACAAATGCACCCCCTTCACTGGTTTATAGAATCAACAGCCTAAATGTCAAAATGTTATAAAATGTTTTAAGTGATATAACCACCCACAAAATGACTTCCAGCCAAAACCATCAATTGTATCAACACTGTGATGTGACAAACTGACAAGAAAAAAATGTTCTTTAAATGTGGGTGGGTTATCGGTTGATGGTCGTGTTAGTGGTCACCAAAGTTAAAGTACACACATTTCCTTAAGTTCTGTATCATGATACGTACGCATTAAATCAACTGTCAGTCTCATCTCACTTTGTCTGTCTGCCAGCTTGTCGACTGTCGACTGTCGACTTCGCTGAACACAATCACTATGCTCATTGTTTTCCTTAAGAAGTAACAATAACACAAAATATCCAAAAGCTTTTCGGCCATGATAAATTTTTTGTTATTTACTGTACAAAACTATATGGCCTTATTCTTCAGGGTTCCAAAGTCAGAGTGTTGGAATATATTGGATGTTCATGTTTACTCCGGCTATAATACTGCACGTGGCCATTAATGACGTATGAATGATGTAACACGCGAATTGCACGTGCCAACATCGTCATTGCATTTCGTTGAAGTTCTTGTCCAATGTTTCAACACACACAGTTTGTTGCTCGTTTCGATGCGCTATATGGATTTTGGATGGATTTCTATTGAGTGTTATAGTTACTATCCCCTGCCCGCCCTTGGTTTTCGAATTAATGTGTTCCTTGTTCATATTATGCCGATGGCGAAAAAAAACCAACGACGTTGAATTTATGTTTAATGTGAATAATAAAAAAAAAATTATTGAATTAAATCTCGACAAGTCAAAGAACATATTGTTTTTGATTTGTTCCATGATGTGTGATTCGGGGGGAGGAGTTCTTTAATGCTTACTTCATTAAACCTCAATATTCCCTCGTTTTGTACTTAATAAATTTGTATTTATATTATTTGAATTTACCTATCCTTGGAAAGCCATTATTCAATTAAAAACTTTATTTAAGCCTGATAAATTTTTAAAAACGTTTGGTGCAACTAGCCATTAGACTTCACAATATAAAAAAATAGTGAAGCTTCTAGTTGATTATTTTAGGCTGTTTTATCTCGCCTAGAAACGACACCAAAATTTTCGTTGACAAGACAGTTTCTTTAGGGTCTTAAGAAGGCCTTTTTGAGAACCTTAGCAACGTACTTCTTCGTATTAAAAAAAAACTACTGTTTTCATTGACTTCCGTGCTGCTTTTGCTTTTGTGGATAGAAGAGTTGATACATTTTCTCTATTTAAACCACTTAGATAATCCATGAATTGGGAAATGCTTCGATTAAGGATAATGTCGGTGTATATTTGGTTTAAAATTTCTTGGGGCGTTAAACAGACTTGCTAGCTTAGTCCGCTTTTCTGTACAGCGTGGTTTTGGATGATCTTTTCTCATGTAAAGAATTTGATGGAGCTATTTTTAAAAAGGTAGATGATATTGTTCTGCTAGCAGAAATTGCAAATATCCCGCAGATTATGATCAATAGGGTTGAAGAATGTATGTAGTTCAGTAAAATGAGTTTTTTTTTGTTTTTCAAATATTTTTTTTTTCTTGTATGTTTAGCGCGCACAAAAGGGGATTTTATATACCCTTTACATGTCAGAGACACAGTGCGAGCTTTAGGTTAGTAGAAGGGGACTTGAAAGGAGATGTCGGTGAACATTTGTCTTGAATTTCAGTACATCAATACAATACCGTGGAAGGGTATTCCACATTCGCGTTTTACGGCTAAAAACCGAATCCCTGTACTTGACAGTACGACCGAAATTGGTTTCAAGAGTAAACTGATGAGCATTCCTGGAAGCGCGAGTATTATATTTAATAGATAATAGCTAGATCAGAAGGGGAAAAGAATTTCAGTTCCACGTCCGAAAAGCAGGGATATGAATCTGGAAACAAATATGATAAGCTAAGGGTGCTATCGTCAGCGAAACAATTTAATGAATTAGTAGTTGCAGACAGGAGATCATTAATGAAATTGAGAAAGAGGTTCGGAGACAAAACCGAACCCTTTGGCACACCAGCATTTATGTTGTGGGTTTCAGACTTGAATCCGTCAAATACTACGCATACGCATTTTTGATAAAAGAGCAGGATGCCAAACTTTATCAAATGCTTTGGAAATATAAAGTGCAATAATCTTTCTTTCTCCAAAACGATGTAATGATTTGTTCCACTGTTCGGTGAGATAAACCATCAAATCACTTAGTTAGAATCAATAATAATTGATAATTATCAAAACAAAGAAAAATATAGTGTAGCTTGGTTATGACTCCTTCTGACACCTATGTATTTTTATTTTTACAAAATGTTTCGATTATAAAAAGAAAAATGTAACTTAGAATATAAATGCAAGCTCAATCTTTGGACGAAAATGGTGGCAACTCTGTGAGTGGTTGATGGTTAAAAACTTGATTTTAAACATTTAAAAAGGAATTCTAACCATCGCAATAAAAAAATTGC
The DNA here is from genome assembly GCA_958431115.1 of Syrphus vitripennis. NCBI lineage: Eukaryota > Metazoa > Arthropoda > Insecta > Diptera > Syrphidae > Syrphus > Syrphus vitripennis. The sequence goes on from OY288110.1 coordinate 31,534,037, forward strand.
TTCGCAGTGCAATTCTAGCTTAAGTCCTTCATCCTTCTTCATCTGTTCAAGTAGATAATTCTGGGCAGTCACTAAGAGCCGATGTAAATTTAGATATAAACATCCGAAACGCGAAAGCTGCCTTTGTTATGATGTCCAAATTGTGGAGAAACATCTCTATAAACTTAAGAACCAAACTACGACTGTTTCACTTTAATATATTGAATCCGTGCTTCTTTACGGGTGCAGCACTTGGAAAATCGCAATCGATGTCACTAGGAAGCTGCAAACGTTCGTAAATAGATGTTTGCGCAACATCTTAAAGATTTTATGGCCAAATCGTATCTCTTTTGATGAACTCCATGCGAGAACAGAGCAGGCACCAATGGACTTTATCATACGTTGACGTCAGTGGCAGTGGATTCGCCATATGCTTTTTAATTGTAACGCGTGCACTGTGAAAGAAAGGAACCCTTTCAATCAGACAGGCAGACGACCAGGCTGAAGCACTGACAAAGAACGGGGCGCAGAAGAATCAGCACCACAAGGGAAGAGTTGGAGCGAGTTGGAATGTATCTCCATTAACCATACACGATGGCGCGTAGGAGTAGTGGAAGCCCTGTGCCCCGTAAGTTTCCCCTTACGGGAAACTTAACGTACAAAATAAGTCCTAGGATCTAAGTGAGTAAGATTCAGTAGAAGTGATTCTTCAGAGATTTCAAAAATTACATCACGGATCAAGATTGAATATACTAAGCATATACCATCCCCCCTTTTCTGTTTTAGTAGGGTGGTAAAGCATCTTTCTAGCGATCCTACTGTGTTGCCACCGCGACAAAAGATCTAAAAAGTAACCTTTAGACATTTTCTATAAGTGTGCCTAAGCAGAACCCGTCGGTCCTCCTACATACTTTGGCATTCAGAATTAATTTAGGTTGATTCTCAATGGTATGTGGTATTGGTTGCTTGAATTTGGCAAACAATAGATTAACCACTTACTCACGCCCTAGGCTCAGTACCAAGAAAGGAAACTATAAGATTCTAGAAGAGCTTTTCAGTGCTGCGCTTGTAGAAATGAAGCCTGAAAAAACATTATTTCTTTCAAAACAATAATGGGCCGTAAGCGCCATCTAAAGTAAAGTACAGACTCCAAAATAAAATTCCCACTTAATTGCTGTCTACCATTTGATTTGCGGGGTGTCCTACCGCAACCATTTATTGACAATAATTGATTTTTTACCTTAGAGAAAAAGTCTTGAACGTTCAAAGTTTATTTATATTTTGTTTGCATTCCCCACCTTAAAAGCAAATGGATTCATCTAAAAGACATAAAACATAGATTTGTATTTACCATATGGAAAAAGTAAAACTCCGCAACAAAATACCATACATTTCACTATTTTCATATAAGTTTTATTAATATTATTATGCTTAAAAGTCAAGAAGTCAAGTCAAGTCGGAATTAATCCCACATATCTTCATCGTCATCATCATCAGCTCGACAACCGGGGTCCGGTCCTGGCCTCTTTCAACAAGTCTCTCCACCTTTCCCGGTGTCGAGCCGACGCCATCCAGTTGCGCACCCCAAGGCATCAGGTGTCCTGGTCGACACCATCTCTCCAGCGCAAGTATGGTCTACCACGCTGTCGTCTACCATAGAATGTTCTACAAAGGACTTTCCGCGACAGTTCTTCTTCGTTAAGGCGAGCTAGGTCCCGGAGTTTCATTTTTGTCACTATTTCTGCTTCAAGGTAGATTGCGTACAATTCATGATTGTATCGTCGCTCCGGAATCGTCCTTCATCACATATGAGGCCAACAATTCTCCTTAAGACTTTTCTCTCGAACGCGGCTAAGAGGTCGGAGTGTCTTTTACTAAGCACCCAAGTCTCGGATCCATACGTGAGTACTGGTAGGCCATGGACCTGTACAGCAGCATTTTTGAAGTTATGGTGAGATTTCTGGATTTTAGGATCATTGACAGACATTAGGCCCAGTTGGAATTGAGAAGCCCACATATCTTACATATCTCATAATTCGGTTCTGGGATTTGGGATTATCTTTTGAGATTCGTCGTCCCGTCTATCGAGATTTCGTCTTTCAGGATTTTGGTATTCGAGAAGATTGTTATAGAATTTTGGCATTCGGAGTTATAGGCTGTTCTTGCCATTTTAAACACAGCTTATCAGATACAGAATATATATTTTAAGAATGTAATCTTTCATTGTGTTGCTTAGAAGGGAGGATCCATCCAGGGGTACCTCTACCTATGACTGATTGACCAGTAGCCAGTGCATCGAGTTACTTCGTCTACAAAATAGAACAATAACTTATCTGACCCTGTTCTCGCATAAAGTTTACGTTGCGAAAACATCTATTATTTATTGAACGTTTGCAGTTTTATACTGGCAGTGGTGGTTAATATCTAAGTGCTGCACTTGTAAAGAAGAACGGATTCAACTTTGGAGTGGAACAGTAGTAGATTGGTCTCTAGGCTTATAAAGTTATTTCTCCATATTTTGGACAGTATAACAAAAGTAGCATTTGCTTTCCCGATTCGGCTTTTAATATCTGGTTTACTTCCACCATCAATAGAGACAGCACTTCGAACATATTGAACAGTTTCCAGCATTTCTATTAATCTTCTCTCTCCATTCTTGTCATTTGGTGGAGATCCATGTTTGTAGAGTCCACTGAATTCCTTCATTTCCATTCGACAAAACCGCGTGTAGAAGAACATCACTAATCATAAACAGGAACAATATTGAATTTTTGTGAACAACAACAACAACAACTTTAAGGCACTACCACCAATTGTTTTTACGAATTAATTTTATATTAATTCGTTTATATATTTTTTTATTTTGGCCGGAGTTATAGCTATTTCATGCTTGCCAGACAATCATCAGACTCCTTTTAGTGGCGCTGAGCTTTAATCCAATTTTATTTGAAGAACACTTGTAGGATTCGAACCCGCGCATATTAGATTTGCTCAGTCTTTTGTAGTCGGCGCAGGGACATAAGTCCCCGGGACATAAGTCCCGAATATTTTTTTCGGGACTTATGTCCCGAATTTTTTTTTCGGGACTTATGTCCCACTTTACTGGGACATAAGTCCCGAATGCGTTTCGGGACTTATGTCCCACCCTATTGAGACATAAGCCCCTAATATTTTTGCTAAAAGTGGGACATAAAACCCAAAATAGATTTTTGTGATTGTAAGTACCTTGGGTGGCCCGCTTTGCGGGTCCTCAAGATTTTAACTCGCTTTTTCGGGGACACACCCGCTCACGTGACTTCGTCGCTCCGCTTAGGGTATGTTAAGTCGCCAGGCAGGCGCCTTAAATGTTTCTATATGCTCATGCAAAAATGTACGTGGGACATAAGTCATGACAAAAAGAGCGTCAAGATGTCGTACTTGTTCATCAAATGCATTTGGAGTCACACCATTTTTACAAACGCCTTAAAGTATGTTATCTTGTTCCGCCTCCATTTTTCTCCATACCTTACTTCGATAGACCAGATCGTAGTCTGTATCAAAGGCGGGAGAGTTACGGAAGAGTTTGGCGCTGGCCACAATTTATTCTTATTACTTACAATATTGGTGAAAGTATACAGCCCTGCCTAACCCCACATCGGATTTAAAATACTTCTGTCAACCTTTTATTATACAGAACGTGATATTTGGATCCATTATATGTAGCCTTGATAGCAGCAATCAATTTATCAATCTGGAATGCCCTTCAGTGAACAGCGGGTGAAGCGGTTATCGATATTCCACGCACTATTAGATTAATGTGGTCCATACAGGAAGATCGAGTGCGGAATCCCGATCGTTCGGCAATGAGTGTGCTTTCAAGGTTTTCTTTTACTCGTTCCAGCAGGAGGCACGCTATCTCTCCAGTTTTTGAACCTTGTTAGAAACAAGCAGAGATCCGGCTGTGTCTTTTACCAACTGTTATTAAGAGTTGTGGACATGTAACTTCTTTAATAATTCTGTGACAGTTCAATAGTTACACATACTAGCAACCTTTTCTGCTTCTGTAGCCAAAGCGTTGATCTTATCAGGCCCACGCTACGGTAAACTTCTTTCATCTTTATACGATACTGAGACTCTAGTTCGTTTCTCCCAATAGTAAGAAAGAGTTAAACGAGAATTCTTAGTAGAAGGTAAGAAGTTTTCAAAATTAAATATTTAACATTGCCTTTGCAGTTAAAATAATAGCCGTGATAAAAAATAAAAAGATAAGGACTTTTGTCAGCAGCATACTTTTTTTTGCTAAGTCCAAAAAATTGAATAAGTAACTTTAACTTATAACAATAAATGGCTTCAAAGTGAAAAGAAATTTGTCAGATCAAAAAAAAAGATATTCAAAGATCATTAAATAACTTCGCAAAAAAGAAGCAAAAAAAAAAAACAGATAGAACTTAATATTGCCATCAGCGATACAGTTTTGTTTTATGATAATGATATATTTCTAGATAGAGTTTTATTTTATGGAAATGAATTCTCTCAATGACACATCTCAAAACATTTAATTAATTTTCTTCAGCACCTTAAGATTTCCCATTCTCCATCAGGGAATATCTTTGTGCCTTATGTTTGTTATGCTCCCTCTTTCTTCCTTCTCCTTCATATTATTACACCCTCCAGCTATTCTTCTTTTCTATCTCGAAAATTACTTATTCGTGTTTCGTGTTTCTTTCACACTTAATTAAAACTGATGAAATGCAGAGCAATGGAACGAAAATATGAAATGCTTCCATACGCATATCATAGCCCCCTGCCCCACTCAGCTAGAAACAGCCTGTTCATTTGAATGCAAAAAAAAAGAAGACATAATATCCAACGACAAGAAGTTGATCTTAAAATTAATTAAGCACTCACATTCCCTCAAATTCGCACACTATAATTCCATTGCTAGACTACAAAACCGTGATTCCTCCATTGCTATATAACAGTTTTATGCGGAATCGGAGTTTGGGGTAAAAAGGGGGAAGGTTGAAATCACCACTTAACAAATCCCCCCATCAGACACCCGCATAAGACTCGGGGGTGCTATAGCTGTTGGGGCTTCATTCATTTGAATTTCAAAATGTAGAGGGGGAATGAGGTGGTTGAGTCCCTCGAACAAATAAGCTCCCCCGTGAGTGAGCAGTAGTAGTAGGTGTAGCTACACCAACGGGCACCCCTTCATCGCCCGCCGCTCGCGCACCGTTCTATGTGCTGTACCTATTGCGAAAAGCCCAACGAGAGCTCGCCGATGAAAACGACGAAACGGTAATATCCTTGTGTTTGGTGGAAGGAAAAAGGAAGTGGATAATACATCCGTCCTTGTTGCTTCGTGTCACCCATCATCATTGAAGCCCAGCTATATCCCAGCCATCATCTACTGTTAACCAAACCTTCCGCCCGACGACGACGCACCACACCGCGCATCGCTGCCAACAACCTGCAAACCCCAACCGACCGACCGACACCCTCCCCACCGGTTTTTCAGTCAGGATAGTCGTTGTCGTTCCGTTAACTACTGTTTGGGACTTAAAGGCATAAATAGCTCTATACAGAGCGAGCACCACACCCAATTGTGTTCCCTAACGGGAGAATAATACAAAAGCCACCATCCCTTGTTTCTGTACACCCCCAGCAATTGCCAAAGTAGTGGTGAGACAATAAATTTCGGGAAAATTTCCTCCCCATGTGAATGTGTGTGCGCATTTAACCCTCAAGTAAGCCACACCTTGGCTCGTCTCTGATTGGCAGAGAATCGGAAGGGCGCTTAGAGTGCGGATTATATCAGTTTTTGGGAAGGAAGAAAGCAGCAGGAATCCAAACAACATTCCGCACCCTCTCTAATGTTGTCTGGTGGTGCTTCCATTCTGGCTGACTTCTGAGGGTAGAATTATTTTATGTGTCGCTGTCGCTGTGCTGCCTTGCTTTGTTGCGCTACTGCTACACCCTCACCCAAGTCAACCCCTGCTAAAATCGAACTTGCTACAAGCACAAGAGTCCCGAGAGAGGATGTCATTTGTGGGATTCCCGGTAAAGGATTCAATTGTCAAGCTACCGCGCCACAGATCGGTTGTAGTTGTTATCGTGCGAATATCGTAACAAACAAAAAAAAATATAAAACGGTACGTTTTTGAAAAATTGAGCTAGTCAGTGATTTGGAGAGAATAATATTTTCTTCAACCGAAAAACCCTTTTCACACTTTTGACCAAACCAAAGAACCGACCAACGGACCAAATAATAAGTGAGAGAGTGGAGCACTGTGCTGTCAGTGTGTCACAAACGGAGAGCGAGAGAACAAACATACATGCCAAAAGGAGCACTCCGCAGGATATCCCATATAATACAAATAAAAGTTGTGCCCGGAAGTGAAGGTGTCCGGTAACGGTAACCGGTTCCGATCGTCGCTTTTCCCGTTCCTTTTCCTGTTCCGCCATTGTCGCCGCTGCCGTCGTCGCTACACAACCAACCATATACCTATCTCTACGACAAGGACAACGACGACGACGCTTTTTTCGCTGTTGCGTTTGTTTGTGCGAAAGTCTGTGACAAAAGTGTGACAATATTTTATAATAAACAATAACAACAAATATAGTATACAGTTTTAGACTATATTCACACCCTGTACCTATATCCTCGTAGATATCAACATTCATGTGCGTCTAGCAAAAAAAAAGGATATTTTCTATTGATTTGTGACTAATTGTAGTTGGTGTTGACAATTTAGTTTGTGTTTTTTTTTTCAATATTAAATTGTTTTGATGTTTTGACAATTTTTTGTTGTTGTTGATTTTGACTGTGAAATAAATAAATAATGGGAACTGTGATATCAATTGGATGATATTTGAAATAAACTATTTGGAAAAGTAAAATACACAATCAATCGATAGTAAAATAACAATTCATAACAAAACGAGACAAACGAAAAAGAAAAACAATTTTTCAAAAGGAACTTTTGTTTCACGATGCTTGATATCAAAACTTCAGCAGATTATTTGTCTCGCTCGGCAGGAAGTTTTAGCAACTTTTCAATGTTGTTCGCAGGTAAGTTAATGAAGTTTTATTGTCATTTTTTAAGAAAAATATATGAGGAAAAGCATTGCTTAAAAATGTTTCTGTTTTAAGGATCAGCTTGTTTATAATGGAATAAGTTTCAGTTCAGTTCAGTTCTGGATTAAGTTTCAGTTCAGTTCAGTTCTGGATTAAGTTTCAGTTCAGTTGAGTTTTGGCGTTAATCATAGCTATTTCCGTCAGACTTTTAAAGATATATGTACTAGTTGAAGTAATAATAATAATTAAACTAAGACTTCTATGAAAAATACCCTTTACTGAATGATTTAGGACCGCACCCATCCCCTCCCCGGCAGTGCTTAGCTTGACCCAGAAAATTCTCGGAGTTTATCTTAAACACGGAGCAATATTTTCATACAAAATGTTTGAAACTCTGTTTTTCTTTTCCATGACATCGTTAAGTCCAGAATTAGGTTTTTTAAAATTAAAACACAAAAAAAAATATTTTGGTAATAAGTTATATCATCGTTTACTTCAATAACGACTTACTGTTTTGGGATAATATTCCTTGTTTCTTCTGTCGTGGTGCCCTTAAAACCAAAAAAAAAATTGTTCAATTCTTCCGGAGTTTACATTAAAACAAAACAAAAAGTAAAGCAAGTAAAGAGTAAATATTAAAAAGAGAGTAAAGAGCTATATCAGCGTTTACTCCAATAACAATTTACTGCATTATACCAAGTATACTCTATTTCTTTAGTTTTCGAGCAAATACTCCAGTAATTGAGACATAGATTATCCAGTGTTTATTTTAATAATGATTGCCTTACTGGATCAAATACTCTTTAATATTGAAGCAAATACTCCAATAAATATTGAAAGGAATAGTTATTACAGCAACTTTATTCAATAACACTAAGTTTACTTATTCGATCAATTTTAATAAATATCTGAAGAATGTGTTCTTCAGCGTTCATACTTTAATAACGATTAACCTATTGAAACAAATACAAATACAAACAAAGCATCGCTTGTTCTCGTCTCCCGGCCAATCTTAGAACTGACAGTGGTTCAATGCGTTCAATCTTTCTGGCTTTAGTTTGTTGTTTTCTTTGCACTACTGTCCGGCGGTCTGCTTACAACTCGGTCTACAGTCTAAAGCAATGAAACGATTTCCTTCAAACTTTGAATTAAGAAGTTTTATAGGAGAATTTTTTAGCTCCAAGCTTATGGCTTATTAAGATTGTTATGAAATTGTTTGTGCTTATTTGTAAGAAACCTCTTTTGAATTCTTTTTGAATTTATAACGACCATGAGCTAGAAGCTGTTGCAACTTTGTATACAGGGCCACCGGCAGGTGGAAAGGATTTTACCGTCAAAGGGCAGACAAAAAGTTCATAAAAGTTCTAGCAATTTTTTTTCTTTTCTTTAAAAGAAAAACTTTCTAATAAAATTGAACTCACAATAAAAATAGATTGAAATTTAGAAATATAGATTTATAGAATCCTTTTTGTTTAGTCTCAATACAACCACTTCATTTGGTTTTGACTTAACTGAAATTCACACCGATTTAAATTCGTACAATAAATGTTATATTACTGAGAATTGCAGGACATTAGAATTTTAATTTTAAATAAAAATTAAATTGATTAAAAAAGCTGTTTTAATAAAATTAAATTCAAATCTAGGAATTCAAAATTGAACAACATATCAACATATCAATAAATTTTTAAAATTGTATTTCCAGAAATGTCCGTAATATTAATTTTTATTTTTACTATGCGGCGTTTTTTCTAAAAGTTCCTGTTGGTCCTTATTGGCCACCAGTCTAGTCCACCCCTGTTCGTATTTCACTCTTAAATTGGGAGAAGGAGGCTTTCTTTTCATTGATCAGGTATTTAAATAAATTTTGAGATGAGCACTGTTACCCAATTTTAAGTCTTTTGGGCTAAGCACCTAGTTGTATTTAAAGGAAAATGAGAGTAAATTATCAAAGAAAAATAGTAGACTTTAGAAAATCAATTTTCTGAACCCAAATCACATGCATGGCTGTCCATTTTGTTTAGGTTAAAATGTACACTGTTGAAAAATGTCGCTAAAAAAATAAGTCTAGGAATTAACAAATATTTAAAGATTGCCTCTTTCTCTGAAATACATATGCAGCAGCATTTGAGGTTTCCTTTATGTTTTACAACTGAGTGTTTTAAGTTTTGTAAACTTGAATTTTTTGTCGTTTATACTTACAGATTCGTCATATAAATCATCGTGGGGATCACATAGTACATCTCAATCACAAGGTAAGTTGACAACCATATAATAATCGAGCTATTGCTCGAAGAAATTACCTACTTAGCTATTATCCAAAATGACATTTTAATTTTTTCTCATCGCATTTTTCATAAAATTACCAAGCTGTTAAAACCATTTGTTTAACATCTCTTGGGCAATTAATTATTCAAACAAATTCGGGCCACCGAATCGTCAATTTCCTTTCAATTAATCAAAACAATCAATCATATTTTTTTGCATAAATTGTTTCTTCCATTGATAAATTTATTCAAATTTAAATAAAAAGAAAGATTACAAATCATTGCCTTAAGGCGACTTTACCCTATTCATTTTTATTTTGTAAAGAAAATATAATTTTATTTTGTCTTGAAGAAGGTAAACCAAACCTTGAGGCAATTCAATAACAATTACAATATACAAAACAAAAATAATCATAATTTTAAAATAAAAAAAAATAAAATTAAAAATCTTTGTATCCGATGCGACGACATTCGAATTAAACTTGATTGTTTTATATTCAACAAAACAAACAAGAAAATAACACCATGGCTTAATTAATGTTTGTCATTTAATAATAGAAAAAACATCTAGTTTTTTTTTTATTTGTTCTTTTAATTAAGTGATTTAAGACAAAGCTTAAGTTAAGATGATCCTCTGTATCCCATTAATACCATTGCCTTTTTAACATAAATAATTAATAAATCATTTGATAGAGTTAATAAATGTTAACAGCTCGAGTTCTTAAATCAAAATCTGGTTTATCATATTTATAACGCAAAAAATACAAAACATCTGCTTAAAAGGACAAGTTTTTGAAGGTGGGCCAAATGGTATATATTAATGAGTTGAAAAAAGAAGAATAAACAAATTTAAACTTTATGTTCAAAATGAGCAGGAACAGAAATCAATCACTTTTTTTTTGAACGAATTAAAATGCTAAAGTTCTTTTAGTGGGAATTTAGAATAAAAAGGAATTAATTTTAAAAATTTGCTAGTGCAATATTTTCAAAAACATCGTTATTAATAGTATACCCGTACAGCATTTTTGGTTTTCAGTTATAAAGGGTGTTTTTTTTTAAAGGTATAAAACTTAGAAATAGAATAAAACAAAGATGAATTTTAGAAATTGACATGGAGTTCACTTTATTCGAAAGATAATATTTTGGCATTATGATTTCTGGCATATTACCGCCACGGCTTGCTCGGCCGTAATTTAATCTGGAGGTCCAATTTTCGATCTTTTTTCCAACATTTGTGGCCGCATATCGGCAATATTTAACTCGGCGAAAGTTGTCATTCGAATGGTCGAACGTTTCAGGTTTATCGGCGTAGGTTAGTTACTTTACATATCCCTCCAGAAAATAGTCTAGCGGCATCGTTAAATCGCACGATCTTGGAGACCAATTCACGGGTCCGAAACGTGAAACTATGCGGTTACCGAACTTTTCGTTCAATAAATCAATTGTGGTACGAGCTGCGTGACATGTTGCGTAGTCTTGTTGAAACCATAGCTCCTGCACATCATGGATGTTCAATTAAGAAACGAAAAAGTCAGTAATTATGGCTCTATAGCGGTCACCATTTACTGTTGTTGAAATGCCAAACTAAACTAAACACAAATCATTTGACAGCTGCTAAAATGGCCGCCAGTTAAATAGTGTTGCCAACTTAAAGTTTTATTACTCAAAAAACACCCTTTTCAATACTATTACCCATTAAAAATTTTAATTTTTTTAAATACCAAAGAAATTTTATTTCAAACGATTTTTGAAGAAGAGTTTTTTTTCGAAAAAATCAGATTTTTCGATACGCAAGATGAAATTTTCGTTTTCGAGTACACATTTCTTTTTGACTTATTTTAGAAATTCAAATAGAGAATTTTTAAAAGTTGTTTCTAATGACGTTCTTTTCTATTCTTTTTTGTTGATTAAAAAATATTTTAATATGGGATTTTAGTTTCTCTCGCCTTAACTCAAAGTTTAGCTTGTACTCCAAAAATCTGTCTCTTAGACAAAATTGTTTAGTTTTCTCAGTGTTTATATTCAAAACACTTTCTTACGTGTCATCTATCACGTGAGTTTTTTTTAGTCAAAACCCGTAAACTAATTGATCTAATAAATATTTATAAAATAATATGGCTATAGGTAAACCAGCTTAGAACATTAAAGTGAAACGCATAATTAAATGCTTCATTAATAGCGGCTCTCGTGCGGATGATCTTTGTCATTATAAATTAATAACTAATCGTTTAAACTTTATAAAAACATTTAAAAGTGTCGACCTTAGAATAGAATTGAAATATAACCACGATTATCTTTATTGAAAAACTTGATTTTAAATTTCTCTTCATTGATACAAATTCATTTTAATTTATGACGTGTTTGTTTTGTTTGAGTGGTTTTTATTTAAAGTTTTTTTTTTTTTTTTGATAACAAACTCGAAAATCTCATAATTGCGTTGTCGCCTGTTTGTCTATCTTTTTATATTGTTTATATATTTTTGCGTTTTGGTTTTTATTAATTATACCACGGTCATGTTTTGAATTAACTGCCTATTTAGGTTAATTACTAAATACATGAATTGGTGCATTAACGTAGAAATGTGAATTAAATAAAGTTTATATATTTGAGGATAGAGTTTTTTTTTCGATACAAATCTAAATCGTTGTAATTGGGAAAATAGCATATACAGCAATTGCTGTTTTATTTCTTTGATAAATTTCAATAAATGTATTTAAAGACAAAAATGTTAGTAAATTATAAGCAATCCGTTTTCATAATCTATTGAACTTAAAAAAAAATTAAGTTTTTGAAAATACTTTCACTATAAACTCATTAAAAATCCCCGTAATTAGATCAACCAGTAATAAGGAACTGGCAAATGTCTTAGTTTAAAACAATTTTTTTCAAAATTCTTTGAACCGTTTTTGACAAAATTTAAGAAACACAGAAACAGATTTTTAAACATTTGTATGTAAGGTACCGTTATTGTTAATCCCAGGAATAAATATTATACAGACATCTAAAGACAGCGTTAAAAACTCTCTAGCACCCGTAAGGTCTCGGTTTTTAAAAAATATCGATCAAGCCGTTTTGGAAAGTTCAATTGACACATTTTGAATGCTTTTTTTTTAATTCTAAAAAAAATTAATTCTGAAAATTTTAGCATTGAATACCATGTTTTTTTATTCAAAATCAGGTAACAGTCTTTAAAAATGGAAATATGAGCTGTTATCTGAAACGCCCCAAAAACCAGTGAATACCAAAAGTTAGAGAAAATACAGGATCAAAAAAGTATTCAAAATTTGGGGCTGGCCACAAGACCGAGAACAGTCTCAGGTGGTAAATACTGAATACAATTTATTGATTATTTACAGAAAAATCTGTGGAGCCGTTAAATTTTCGAAAACTTTAAAGAAAAATTAATGACCTACCATTGCAAAAAATGCAATAAAAGTTGAAAATTATATACAATTGAAATTAAGACTAAATGTGTTTCTTTAAAAATTTACTTCTTTCTTTTTAAAAAAAATTTAACAAATTTTTGAAGAAAACATATTTTCTTTTAGGTGATCCATTTTTGTTGACCAATTAATACAAAATAGTTTTGAATGTTTAGTTCTTTGTCTAACCCAAAGTGGGGTTAGACAAGGCTGTATAATGTGACCAATACTGTTTCTGTTGGTGATTATTGTGATGTACTTCACGCATCGACTATATCGACTGGTAGCTCAAGAATTTTAGAGTTGAATCTGGAAAGCAAAGCAGCGTTCTGAATGCTGTCCAAAATATAGAGAAACAACCATGAGCTTAAAGAAAGAAGTAAGACTGTTCTTCTCCAATGTTGAATCCGTGCTTCTATGGGTGCAGAACTTAGAAAGCAAAGAAAGCATGCGGCGTTAGAAAAATTGTTAACTATACCAATTAATTGATGAACATTATTTTAAAAGTTCTGAATATCCGGGGGAAAATAAAGTTCAGTAAGGCAATTAACAACAGATCCGAAACTGAGTCTTGTTTAAAAACTATCAGTAAACAACTTTGAAGTTTTGAGGTATTAAACATGAATTTTATGTTTTATCTCAGGGATTTCCAAGCCACCCACATTTTGTATCTTTACACCTCTACATATCCATACATATGTTCTATCCAAATCAAATTTCAAATGTTTGTTTTCTGTTATTGAAATAGGTATAGTCATGTTTTCCATTCAAATATTCATTCATGTCATTGTCAGTATTCATTGAGCTGAACATGATGTGATGGAAATAATCTACACCTTTCGAATAAGCATTCTAGATAAATACCCACCCAAGCAAACCACACCCTTGACGGCAGATTTGTATAAACATGAAAAACTCATATCATAGAATGAAACATGTTTTTGGTTGAATGATTTAAAAAATCGACCACAAACGTGTAGAATTAATATTTGATCGTTTATTTTGAATAATTCAAAAATCCTAGTCGTTGATATTATAGGCTACATTTAAGAACGTTAGTTAGTTGGCCTAACCTAGAACTTCATTGAATTCATTTAATTTTGAATTGTTTTTTCAATCCGTAACCATTACTTACATATAAAAATTTCAGCCTTTGAACTGGCAAAAGAGCATCAATATTCATTGAGAAGTTACGAAATGGCAAACGCAGCAAGAAAACATATCCTTAGGCTAAAAATCAAAATCAGTGATAAATCAAAGGACGAAAACATTATTTTTAAAATTGAGAATCCCCTTTTCAGTAGGGTTTTGAAAAAAATTAAGGGTGCTAGAGTGTGTTGCTATAATAGTACACAACATACAACGAAACGTGTTAAACGCCCTTAGGGGGTTTTCACTTTGCTGCCATCACGCAGCGCAGAAGTTCTGCCTCCATTTTTTTTTTTTTTTGAAAACAAACGAAGCTCTATGTGAGAAGAACTTTCCCGTGCTAGTTTTGTTTTTGTTGATGTCAAAAAGTTTCCCTCTTAACAAAAGTTCCAAATAAAATAGAAAAGATAGAAACCCAGGGACAGAGTTGTGATGGTTTTCTGCTTCCATCATCATTCTCTCTATATATATGATTCCCAACCAATTTAGTGAATGGAAACAGTGAACTTTATTTTGCACACGATCCACAAACTGAAAACTCAAGAGAGGAAAAAAAAAAAATATCACAAATGAAAACTCTCCAAAAGAATCGTTCAGCTTGGATGCATCTTTACTCATGTTTGGCTTTTTGTTCGCCTTTCACTCGACTGGAGCACCACAAAGGACCCGCTCCGTTAACATTCACTCTCGTGACATTCGCCCAAACGCACAAACAGACATGCTATACAAACTATGTACACCAACCCATCCACTAAGAGTATAATGATTTTATCGAACCCCAGGGGGTGTAATTTGTAGCACCAACCAAACCAAACTTTCGGGTGAAAAATTTTAAATTGAATGTCCTGGAGCATTGTTTTGGTTCCTTTGTAATCACACACAATCTATTTATACAAAATAGCCTTGAGGTGTTTTTTCGTTTTTGCTTTTTTGATTTTTGTTGATAAAAAAAAGAAAAATTTTCTTTTATATTATGATGGGTTGGGTGTTCTTTGTTTTGCTGCAAGGCTAGTTAGGTAATCAAAACTTCAAAACTTTATTTTTTTGTTTTGTTTGTGCAACGATTGTGGTTTGAGAGTTTAAACGTAATGACAAGTGGTTTCGAATTGGGTGACAGAAAAATAAAATTACTTATTATTAATTTTTAAATTTTTTGTTTTGAACCCTTTTATCAAAGTTTTAAATGGAAATACTTTTTTTTGATTTTTAGGATACAGCTCAAATGGATTGAGCTGTGTTGGTGTTAACAAATCAACGCTGGACCCACACACGCATTTAAGACAACCCGGTAAGTAATAATTGTTTTTTATAAGTAAGCAACAAACAAATGCTACAAAACTTCCTTCCCCACCTCTCCTCCAAACCGATCTGGAAGTTAATTTAAACTGACTTGATCACCAGTTATTTTTCCTGATTTGTCAACTAAATTACTTGATTTATCAGTGGACTAGCTTGATTTGTCCTTTTATTTGCTTGATTCATCAACTGATTTTATGGAATCATCAATTTGGTCGACGAATTTGTTTACCAATTTGCAACCTTCACCAATTGATTTTTCAGATTTGTCAGTTAATTTGCTGGACTGGTTGATTGATAAGTGTGATTCATCAATTGATTGTCTGGATTCATTTGCTGGTTTGCTAAGATCGACAGCAGTTTTGCCCGATAGGACTTTTGGTTTTATTCATCCATCAGTTGATTTCCTAGACTCTTCCCTTGGTTTTCTTGATTCTTTTGCTGGTTGTTTTGGGTCGTCAGTTGATTTCTTCGTTTCGTTATGGAATTTTACTAATTCGTGTAAATTTGTTTTATTTGTAAATTGACTTATTTTGACTTTTAATTGGGTTTTAAGTTTCATTCACTGGTTTGCTTTCTTCTCAAGCTTGTTGTGGTTCGTCAGTTGATTTCTTGGATTCATCCGTTGATTTTACTAATTCGTCAATTGATTTTCTAGTTTCGTTCGCAAGTTTACTTAGTTTTGTGATTTGCTCAAATATTGATCACTTGATTTGTTTTATTCGTCCCATGATTTCTCAGTTGACATCCTAGATCTATCCGCTAATTTGACTGAAGCGTCATTTGCTTTTCTAGAATCTTTAAAAGATGTTCCTGCTTCCCAGTGGATTTTCAAAACTTGTGAGTTGGCTAGTTTTCTTGATCCGTTGATTTGTTGGAATCCTTAGTTGATTTTTCAGATGATTTCCTTGATTTGTTCTTTAGAATTTGTTTTGTTTTTTAGAATTTGCTTGAATCGTCAGGTGATTTTCTTAAAATCTTTCAATGGTTTGTTTGGTTCGCCAGTTGACTTTTCCACTTCAATAGTTGGCTTTTTGATTCGTTGGTTTATTCGTTTATATTCAATCGTGGCGTTATGTCAGTTGGTTTGCTATATCAACTGTTGATTCTCTGGATTCTTCCATAAATCATGAGGTGATTTGCTGGGCCCCTTAGTTGATTTACATTTGATTTTCTGACCTTTTTGTGATTTGTCGGTTCGTCAATTGATTTCGGTTTGTTAGAGGATTTTCCTGATTTCTGAGTTGATTTCCTTAATTTGTCTGTTGATTTGCTTCTTCAATATTTTGCTAGGTTTTCCCTTCGCCAGTTGATTTTGTTGATTTGACTCAATCGTCACTTGATTTACTGGATTTTTTCACTCGCTTTTTGGTTAACCAGATGATTTGCCTGATTGGCCAGTTAATTTTCCAGATTCCATTGTTTCACTTTCATTTATTCTCTCTCTCTTATATTACCGTTGAATTGTCTAGATCAGCAGTTTGGTTCCTGGACTCGTTCGTTGATTATTTTGTGTTTTTAGTTGATTTTTACCGTTGGTCAACGATTTGCCTAGTTCTCGATCATTATTATGCATTCGTTGAATTATCCCTCATTATCAATTGTCAGATGTTGTTTGATTTATAATTTTCTCGTCAGTCAATTCATTCATTCGTTTCTTTTGTCTAACTCGTCAATATACCTGTATATGCTGGATTTTTCAAAATTAAATGGACATACCCACACTATTTACACCACAAAAACGACTTTGCTTATTTGTCAGTACTTGTGAAACAGTTTCAACTCCATCAGGAACTTCGTGGCAGCAAACACAACTTATACAAATGTTGTAGACCTTCCAAAAATAAAACATTTCCACTGAAAAACACCATTCAATGTTGGTTTAGTTTTTTTTTTTTAAAGGATTTCATTAAAGGTGCAACGGTACAATCTTCAAAATTCTACACATTTCGAATATCGAATAGACCTATTAAAAACTTCAACCTTCAAAACTCAATTAGACAGTTCACCCTTCCACTTTATACACAACCATACTTAGGACACAAATAACGCAACTCCACTCAACAAACTCCTTAAAAGCGGTAAATATGAAACTGAAACTGTCGCAAATCGATCTTAAATTTGCCACTTCAAACTTTTTAAATCGGAGTAATTCATGCAAAGTAAGGAGAAACAAAAGCTAACAATAGGTCCAAGCCTTGTATATTACAGGCAGTGAAGGGTTTGTTTTTAAGCCTCTTTAGAAAAAAAAGTGTGCGCGTGGCACACAGAATTCAAAACCACTGCGTAGAATGTTTGTCAACTTGAATTGTATCCCAAAAATAAAAAAGAAAAAAAACAGAGTGTTTCTTGAATTCAACAAAACTCTAAAATAATACAAAATAAAGTCGGGAATAAGGGATTGTTTGTTTGAACAATAGAAAAATCAGCCGATTGTAACCTTTTAAAGTGTAAAGTTTGAAACGGCCAGAAAAGAATGCCTAAACTGTATAAATACAAAAAAAAACATACACACAGGAGGAAAAAATAATCCTTAATAATAAACTGAAGAACGGCATGCATCAGGAGAGCGTGGTATAAGTGAGAGTACATACGAAAGCATTATAGCAACTTCAAGTGTCCTCTTAGCAAACAAATGTACTTTAAATGCATTTATTCCATTCCAGACTCCTTGCGAGTGCTTGCTGGTTGTTTAGAGGTATACCTACCAACACTCGTCCTCGTGGACACATTTGTAAATATATACAACCCCTTTTCTTTGAAGGACCACTCTCATAAGCAACGATATTTCGAAGAACGAAACTGAGGTGTAATACCACCTACAACATCACCATCAACAACATCCAACCACCTGGGAATGATGGAAGGGAAATGCAAATATCCTTTTTCCTTTTTATGTTTTTTTTTGTTGCAAAAAAAAAGGACTAAATGAACCAGAAGGATTTAGATTGAATGTAATACTCGTATTTGCGCAAATTTAAAAATAAAACTGGACATGGACACACATTAGGAACAGGATAAAAGTTTATTTAGTTGTTTGCACTTAGCATTCAATCAAGAAGTTACATGAGTTAGCATGTTGACCATAGAAAAGGATGAAAGGATTTAAAAAAAAGCATGAGAAATATGGATTTGTTTGTAGTTAAAGTGCGAGGGTGTCCGATGAAGGAATATTTACATTTTTTTTTTGTTGAAGAAATCAACTGAAAAAATGACAATAAAAGCAGGGAAACATGGTCAATATTTACATAAGGGTTCTAAAATCATAATTTAGTCATGCATGTTTCACGATTAAATAAAGGATGTATTTTTTAAGATTTTTACTAAACAAAACCTGTGCCTTAAATCAGCAAATCGAACTTTATTAATTTAGCTACTCAATTTTGCCCTACAGTTAGGATAAGACCAAGAGCTTAACCAACAGCCAGTTTTGTCCCTGAAAGGTTGCTTTTGTGCTTAACGATTTTGACGGAGCAGTAAGCTTTTTGCATAGTCAACCTGTACAAACGAACCAGTTTTGACAAGAAAAGCTGACATACGACAAGGTTAAGTCATTTAGCGGAACTTTTTTGGACTTTTGTCATTTCTCATTGATTATTTCGTCATTGTATGAAATTTAACCGTTTCACTTTTAATTGCTTGGCAAGTTTTTTTTAAGCAATGTTATGATTTCGTAAAATCACCATTTTACAATTTTCATTTGACGGTTTTAACTTTTTGTTTTCACCGCGTATTTCATTGTTACAGTTTGAGGATCAATGAAGTGATGTTGACTACTCTTATGGTTTTGAAATTCCTATTTTTATTTTAATGGTCTACACAACTTGGGAGACTTATTCCTCAGCTATTGATGGGCCAGAACATTATCTTCTTTTTAATGGATGGGAAGGACACACAATAACTAATCAGGGAAATTCATGTGGGACCGAAATTCAACTATTTGTTGGTTGGCACACCCTCCCAAGTTATTCATTCACTAGTTTGGCTGATACCTCATTTAGAACAGCCAGCAGCTTTTGACAATAATCAGTTGCACTTAATTAAGGTCGGATAGACGAACATTTTACCTAACCATAATCTCTAGCTCTAGCTCTAGCTCTAGCTCATAGTGGAATATTGGCTGACGTATTTTATACAATTTTCCAATCTTGGCATGCTTCTATTCTAACATTGCATTCTGGGGTAGATCATTTTGCTTCTTTGTTATAAAATCAATCCTCTCATATAGACTCGATCACTCAACTTCTTCTGGCGCTCTCTTCATCTTAAGAAGTTCACCTTCTTTTTACATGCCCTGTTTCTATTGTGAAGCATTTATTGATAGGATACATTTTTAACTGTTCCCCTATGTTTACAAAAACATAGGACAGTGGTTTTTGGTACTTCTGATAATGGCATGTTGGACAGATTATCAATGATTTTCTGCACTTGGTGTTGGTTGCGAGTGTGGTCGTAGAATGCTAGTTCACCAGTTAATTTTATTTCAATTTTCATATCATATCCTGAAATCACTCTTAAGGTAATTTTCTTTGTTCACAAATTTAATCATGACCGAAAATCTTGCCTACTTTTTACAGTCTGTGACTATTGTCATTCGTTTGGCAGTAAATGATATTTCTTCTTCTAAAAAGAAAATCAATTTTGGATTTGAACAAAGAATCAAAACCAGAAGCACGCATATATGCGAACGCATTAACTTCAATATCATTAAATGTCAATTTTGACATATATGCATTTAATAAGTTCATAAAAGTATCGCAGAGTTCCGGATAGTTCTTCCTGACTACCAAACGAAAACGCAGTTTGCAAAATATTTGAATTCAAAGTCAAAAATACCGGAGCAACCGCAGTCGGGAAGTTTGAAAATTGTTCAACATGTTTGGCTCCAGCTGCAACATTCTGTTGGGTTACAGCTTATAAAATATGGAGATAAAGATTAATTTTCATTTAAACCACCTCAATTAGCCATCATTAGCCTCATCATTACAGAAAGACTAAACCTTTATGTAATTTCAAGTTCCTTTTTAATGACAAAACTTCCTATTCTTTAATGTTAAGTTTCAGTTTGCGTTGCTTGGTCTTTTAGTTCAGCTTTTTAATTCGAAGATTTTAGCAAATTAGCTGTGGTTTAAGACAGATTTAAGGCATAGAATTATTCTGAGCTATAACCTAACCTCATCAAACTGGCTAAATTTGATGGATTAAAAGTGCTGAACCATTGCTATAAGATTGGCTTCAAATGAAATTTACTGCTGTTTAGAGGTTACTTAGATAGTTTTTGTAATGACAACGCCGTTGAAAGTTACAAAATTCCAAAATAAAAATTGATCTTAGAAATATGTATGTATGTTTATTTTTCAAAAAATGTATAAAAGAATTTTTTTCAAAATATAAAATTGTCTCCAAAAATGTGGGCCTAGTTTCTTCAACAAAACCTTAAAAAGAAAAAACCCAAACATTTTTTACAAAAACTGACCTTTTATTTTCAACAGTTTAAAAAAATTTTAAAGCATTTTTTTTTTCAAATTTACTTTTATTAAAAAACTGACAATGTCATTCAACCTGAAAAGTCTCGCTTTATCTCGTCTCGTTGCCAGCCCAAGAGTTATGTGTTTTATAGTTAAATCAAACATAAGATACAAAAAACAGCTGTAAATTTAGTTCAAAACTAACTATAATAGTTAATTTATTCTTTTGTATTTATTTTCAGATCCATATCAAATGTTCGGTCCGACCAGCAGTAGACTGGCAAGTTCTGGTGAGTAATCTTTTTACGTTTTTATTTTTTAAGAGTCACTCTCTATAAAATCTCCCCACATTGTCTCCTATATTTTATTATTACCTCACAACTCAGGTGCAAAGATAGCAATCATCAACTTTTAGGCACGTGTCCCATCAATTTTGTTCAAAAGTCAGTCAAGCACTAGCGAGTGGTGCCTGACGCATACCGTCTTGTCTAGAGATAATATATTCATCTCGCGGGTATGGGTGGACAGGCGTTAAGCAAAAAAAAAATAAAAAAAACCTAGTTAACCCTGTTGTTGTCTATACCAACCCCCACTACCCCATTTATCATCTCAATAGTGTATTATACCAACCCTTACGGTGTTAACTGATTTAAATTCATTGTGTTATCATATCACTTTTCCATTGTAACCGGTACCGCTTACAAATTCAATTCCAACCCCCATACTGACGTCGAAATATATTCCAAAAAAAAACCCTGTTCCAGGTTAAGAGTGCGTGAACACTGATTTTATCACTTAATTCATTGTATAACATTATAGATCGTTACAGACCGCTTTTCAAATAAAAAAAGGGTTGGGGGTATTTTTTATTTTTTTTATTTTTTGACACGCTCTGGCTTTGAATTATACAAAACCCCACGAACCATAGAATCCTTGGTAGGACAAAAAAAAAAGAACAGAAACACTGAACCCGAAACACACAACAACTGGAACACCTTTCAATTTGGGCATACAAATTATTTCGTGCGCGAATAACTTTATACACCTATGCTATGGTTAGACGAAGACCTTTTTCTTATATATCCGCCATGTTGCGTGTTTCAAAGGGTGTGCCAGCAAAGTGGTAATTTTTATTTTTTTTTTACCAAATAAAAAATCCAAGTCAGGTTTATTTTGGTTTAACACTCTCATTCTCTTTCTCTGATGTAAATTGACACGTGATCAATGTTAACAATTGACGCACAATTTTTTGACTTCGAAGCCGTGTTGGGAAGGGGTTGAAAAGCGATACATCATTTTCATTAGTTTTCTGACGGAAGAAAACAGGGCCAATAAAGTCAAAATAATATACCACTATAAGGTGTATGAAATTATAACCTTTTATAAAGGAGCATGATGATGTTAAACTTATTCATATAGTACTTTGTGAGAAAATTTTTAGTAGAAAACGTGAGTGGGTGTGGTGCACAGCACATATTGATATAGAATATAAATGTGCTGCTCTTTTTTTTTTTGTAAATTGTGTGTTAAAATTTTTAGGGAAGGGTAGGATAATGATGTGTTTAACATGACTTGCCCTCTTCTATGACAAGTTAAATATATAATTTTATGAGAAATAAATAGATTTTAATTTGCTATGGGAAAGGGTGAAGACTGAAGAGTCAGAGGTAATTAATGTGAATTGATTGCAGTTTAAATTTTATAAGATTTTTCTTGATCACGTGATGTGTTAATTGCTTAAAATAATTTATATGCATTGTTAAAATATAAAACTGCCTACCTAAATATACGAATTTTTGGTTAAGCAATAAGAAATGCCTTTTTTAAGAAAATGATATTTTTTTAAGCAAAAGAGAATGCAATATCCAAAAGAGAATGAAAATATGTCCCGTACATTATATATATGTATATTGAAAAATCTAAAAAAAATCTTTATTGCAAATACCTATTTGTGTCCCAGGCAGTTTAAGTGTCACCACACCCAAAAAGATGCACTCCAAGAGTCCCATAGAGGCAGAAAACAAACTTTTGATTTCGAAGATCTGGTTTTTTGACCCTATTTGGGATACTCAAATCATCTGGGACCCCAGGACCTCAAAATTCTTGTGCAGAGCGTTCTCATTAATGAATATATACAAATATTTAACTGTTTGTATATTTCAAACCACACCGAAAAAAAATATTTTGAATAAATTGATATTTAAAAAATGTTGTTTTGATATTTTAGAATATCAAAAATTTAACATCAAATTTGTGTACATATACTAATTATATTTTTTGTACCATACTGATACTAAAAAAAGGTTAATCTTAGAATGGCAGTTTTGATATTATAGTGAAAAAGAAAGCTTGATAAATTGACATTTTATTATTTTCCTGATTTTAATGGATTATATGTTAATCTTGATTTTTTTAAGATCAGAACAACAACTTTTTTACTACAGTTTTTGTCAAATTGATATGATATGTGTATTGACATTGAAAAAATATTAAATTGATATATCTATTTTTTTGTTCAGTGCAAAAACTGGAAAAGATGTTTCAATATCCCGCTGTTGGCTCCTAAACTGTTATAACTTTCTGTTATGGTTTTGGTCAAAAAAAAGATACAGCATTGTAGATAAAACCGTTGATTGTAAATATTTTTTTCCATTTTAAGACAATTTTTTCGAGAACTGCCCCTCCCGGCTAAACGGGGGGGGGGGGGGAATAGACCCCCTTTCCCATACGGAGAAAAAGGAAAGAAACCGAGTTTACAACAGCAACTTTTCTAGCTAGTCAAAATGCTGCTTTCAAATGCAATTTTCAAACAATAAGACTTTAATTGGGATGAACCTGATCCCGAAACCTCCGTAGCGCAATGCGGTTTGCATAAAGTTTTGAGAGTGCTTGGCTTAGGTTCAATTCCTAGCAGGGTTAAAAAAATTTTTAATTAAAATTGAACACATAAAAGCCAAGCACAAATTGAACTTTGTTGAAAATTTATAAAATTATCAAATAAATGTGTTTTTTCAAAAATTAATAAGAAATCAGAAAAGCATTCTTTTTTTTTCAAAATTCAATTTGTTTTGCAAAAATTTACATATAGAAACATTAAAACTATTTTAACGCTGTATTAATTTAAAGTTTCTTAAATCAACACTTTAAAGAATAAAGATCAAAAATTGTGCACAGTTATACCCCAAAATCTTTTTTTTTTTCCAAAAATGAAGAAGTTTCTGAAAACAACCCATAAAAAAATAAAATTCAGCAACTGAAAAAAGTTTAACTGAGCAAAAATCTTTTTTTCAAAAATTTGAATAAGAAGCCAGTTATTTTTTAAATTTAAATGTTTTCAAAATATCTAGGTCAAAAATACTCATATGCTCTATGTAAACGTTTTTGAAGTTTTCTAAATCAGCCCTTAGAATGATAAAATCCAAAATTGTAAGAAAATGGACCTGTACAAATAATTGCATTTTTTTGTTGGAGAAGATTCAATATAAATAATTTTTTTTCTTAAATTAGTACATTCTAATCATAATTAGAAAATGTTTAATTCCGATACGAAAATACAACAAAGATTCAAATGCTATACCTACTATTTAAGGTGACGGTTGCTTTCAAATTTAGAATTGATTTGGCAAAAATACTGGCGTTAAGTCTGCCGTAAAAATTCATGTCGATATTTGTTTATAGGCCCAGTAGTAAATTATAAGAACGTTGATTTTTTTTAATATTTACTATCCATGTTTAAAAAAATTTAGTTTTTGTGTAGGGAAGTAGGGAATACTGACCCACTTCCTGAAAACACCTAAGGTGAATTCATAATCATAAAAATAATCAAATAACACAAAAAAAAAACTCCATCCCAGCAAAACTTGATATCAAATTACATTTGACAGCTAAGTGAAAAAAAAAGATTGTTAAATTATTTCCATTTCAGAATGTTTCCATCAAAAATTAATTACACGCACTTAGTTGTTCTAAAGTGCATTTTTAACATACAAAACTACAACTTCCTCTTGCACTTATTTAATGTTTAAGAAATAGTTAAACAACAAGAAAAAAAAGTAGCTTGTCAAGAATTCAGCCGCGAGTACGTCTACTTCCTTCACTCCATATACTATTTCCGTTTCTTTGACTTGTTCCCTAATTACCATTTAATTTAAAACTTATGTTTTTATGAAAATGAAAATATAAAAACAGAAACATTTCTGGGCGAGTGATGTTTGATGCTTTAGGAATTAGGCCAATTTCCCACCTCACTTCCGGCTGACAATTCCCGTTCTTATTATATTTTAATTAACGACATGCAATTACAGGTGTGCACACCATAAAATAAAACAACAAAAAAAAAAAAATACAATATGGGATAAGAGGTGTTTCAAAGTGTGACCTCTCACAACACTCCGGATTCCGTGTTTCTTATGCTATACCAGCCGACATACACAAAACCGTAGAAATGTTAATTTAATAAAAGAAAAAAAAAATCTACAAAATCCGGAAATAATTAATTCCTTAATCTCATTTTGATGTTTTGGCTCCTAGAGTATTATGGAGGGGCTATTGTGGTTCCCTCCCGCAAGTTACTAATGGCGTTCAGCCCTTAATTTAGCACTATAAAGAAACTTGAATGTGGGTGGCTTCGTCACTTTTGGGCTCCTCCTGCACCCCATCATCATCATCATCAAAACTATGGCATGCGTTCATAACTACAGCCCCGGTAGTTGGCTCTTAATTTTTTATGCATCCTCAAAGCACGAAGATATGTAGGTTTTTATATATCCCAGCAATAGTATATATAAAAAGTGCTGGGAGCTACAAAGAAGGTCGTCGAACAAAGCGGTTTCCTTGTCGAAAGGAAACTATAATTAATCAAAAACAGCATTTTTGCCACCATCTTTGGCCACGGGCCACCCACTTTGGCCCGCCCCACTGACGTCGCCGCTTCTTCAACCCCTCGGCTCTTTTTGCCAAAGTAATTCAAAACTGCGGAACAAAATAAAATAAGTGAGAGGCTTATACCAGGAGCGGCATCCTCGGCGGCGGTGGCGTCGTCATTGTTGGAGTAATAAAACGAAATACCCCGCCTGGAAAAATGTAGGCGATTGTGTTTTATGCTAATTTCTCTGAGACTCCCCACCCATCAGGTCTAAGGGTCACTTTCGACAGGGAAACGGTTTTTGGATTTGGATTCGTTGCATGCAGCACCATTAGTTGGCTCCTGGCGATGTGGGTAACTCTATATACAGACAGACCGAAGGGACAAGGGAATATATTCAAACCTTGTACAATCTTGTGGGGCACTTTATTTTAATGTTTCGTGATTTTTGAGGGGTGATGGTCGACGGCGGCGGTGGTGGTGGTGGAACAAGAACATGGACTGGAACAATAAAACTCTGACCACACGATGCTATAAAACATGACCGAAACTGGAGTTAAGCTGGTGTCCGACTCCATTCTTCGTTTGGTATAGGTACTGTTTTGGGGGTTACAACTTGAGTTTCGTGTTAAGTCCTCATAAATTCGCATAGCATATGCTTTTGCTTTCTGATTTCCAGAATTGGAATTGCTCAAGCGGACGTAGCCCGGATCAATCCATTTAGAGGTTTTGTTGGTGTTAACTTAAATTGAAATATCTGGAGCGCTTACTATATGAGGCCGTGAGAGCAATAGTGGCGTAACCCATACAATTCACTTTCGAGTTACGAGAGATTTAAGAAACAGAGTTTCTTTAAACATTTTTTGTGTTTTCCCTATGACATTTTTGATTAATCTAAAAACGTAGAAGACGTTGAAAAAGGACATACTTTGTAGGGCAAGCTTCTTTTTTTTTAATTCAACATTATTTTGGAAAAAAAAGTGGGTTACGCCACTATTGCATTCATGGTTTTCATTAAAAATAAAGAAAAAAGAAAGGTTACGCCAAATTTATTATATTATTTTTTTATTTCTTCCATAGTTCAATATTTCAACAACAAAAAATTATGTGTGCATTTTTACTTATTTTTTAATGATTTTATTCCTTGTCTGATAAAACTTCAAATTTTTCAATTGGAACACCTGTTGACGTTTTTAAATTATTATAAAAAAAAGTGATGGATTGGTGGTATAAATTGAAGCAGTTCTATTAAGTCTCTCTTTTTTTATCATTTATTTTAGGTTCCGCAAGCTGGTTGAGGTTTTTTAATATCCACGGATTGTCTTTTATTTACATTTACCTCTTCGAATAAAACATCAATTTCATTGGAATACTTATAAAAAATTGAAAATGTTTTATTTTTTTCGAAATGTAATTACTGAATTTCAAGCCATTCAACCTTGGAATTGGAAATGGACATTTTCCTGTTATATCTTCTTCCAGAGATTTTGAGGAAAAAAAATCAGATGAAATCTTTTTAAAACTTTCAAATGGGTTTCTCTTTCTGGCCGAGGAAATGACATTTACCCAATCATTTGGGACGTAGATATCTTTATAATATTTTTTATTCTTCTCTATTAAACCAAAATCTTGGTCAGATGGAAAATAGGAATGGCCACTAACTATAAATTTATGGTCAATTTCTTTAACAATAAAATCGGTATAGTATACCACTAATTGGCACAACAGGGAAAGTTTTATATTTATATTTTGGCCCTCACATTGATCAGAATACATAATAATTTTCTTAGACTGTTCTACGTTCTTAAAATATTACATAAAACAAGATCCAATTTCTTGAGGCCCCCTTGACGTTGTAGACTCTTCCCAAACATACGTGTGATCTTTTTCACTGCCCATATTATATGTACACCAAAGGAAATGGTCACAATCTATACCGAAGCAAACAGTTTCTAAGAGAAGTATGAAGGTTACGCCACTATTGCACTCAAACTATGATCAAATAATAAAATGCAATAAAACCTTTTTGAGTGCCATCTGGTTTTGAGTGTAGATAGCTGCATAAAACTATTTTTGTATTAAAATAGATATACTAAGGGACCCATTTTCATGAAAAACTCATTTTTGAAAAAAAGTGGGTTACGCCACTATTGCACTGACGGCCTCATATATAGTGTGGCGTGGTAAGAATCATGTATGGTATTTTTAAAATGAAAACAAAAAATTAATTTCAATTTTTTTTTCCAGCTCACAACAAACTGGGTTGAGGTTATTTTGAGAAACTTTAATGGTTGTTTTTAATTAGTAATAATTTTAAAGTTGTAGTAGGTACCTATAGTTGGAGGAAATAAGAGTGGGTTTTGACTTTTGAGGTTTTATTTTTAATTTGCGGTGCTTTTGTATTTTAAATAAAATTTTTAGTTTTGCTCAAATAACTCAACAAATACAAAGACCTAAAACTACTAGAACTTGTTACATTTTTGATTTCGAAAAAGTTAAACATTCTTAAATCTACCAAAGATTTGCTGATTTCACCTCATTCTGTCATTGAGAGTATTAGAAGTAAGCTTCGGAGAACTATGTGATATTCCATAGAGACGCATCGTGGTGTTCGTTTTGGAGACTTTGCTTTTCCAATCTTTTGACACTATGATCAAAGCCCGACCTCTTGAACCCGTCGTAATTTATGGGCCAAGCGAGTTTGATTGGACCACCAAAGTAGAAGGTTGTGGTCTCCATTTCTATCTTTCTACCTTTGATGGAACCAGCCTTGACAGTTCGACGTTTAATATTTCCATCTGTAACACTTCCGTCACTGTCGTTTAAGACGACACTTCTTAGATACAGAAAGTTTTTCGCTGCTTCACCTTGCCGTTCGGAACCATAATTTGAGTAAAGTTGCCAGTTGATTTTCCATTGATCCAATTTACTTCCTTCCGATACAGAGCAGCAGATTCCAGTTTGTTCACTATGGACGTGGAAAACAGCTTTTTTACCCACCAGAAATATTCCTTGTAAATATTTCATTACGGTTACATCTAGTTACAAATGCAGTTATCAAAGCGCACGATAGTGCCCAGCCAAGTTCTGACACTACATCCTTTTTGACGCCAACCCAAACCGATGTGAAACCGGGGCGAAGTTGTGGTGATGAAGAAAAAACAATAACAACAACGTGTTGTTGTATCCGAATGTTTCGCATTGTTCTGGACAAGCCTTTACAAGAACAAACTCAGACGATTTTCGACCTCCCTTTTACTTCAGTTCTAATAAAGTTATAAAGAGCAAATTGGGAATATTTACAAAGCTGATCAAGCACTGCCTTGGTTAATGGTTGATGAGATATGCAATAAAGGGCTTCAATTACCGTACAATCCCTGCTCCTAGTCGCTAGTAGAATCCCGATGCTCTTTGATTCATTCAAGATTGTTTGCCACCGTTCCACATATTTTTCTGTTCTGTTTCCGCAATCCCAAGCATTCCTTTTGCTGGTTATTTGACAACTATCCTCATCGGATATCGGGATATCTTCTTTTGCAATTTTTTTGTTTTTGCTGAACGAAAATGCTGACTAAACCTAATGGTTTAATGGTTTATTGGTCATATCTGCTAGAATGGGAAGCCAAACTTCTTTCCATTGAGATGCCGTGTAATTCAAAGTAAATTGTTCTTCTAAAAATTTTGTCAAGACAGCATTTTCTATGTTCTTTTGGTTCGCCATACATGTTCGTTTCGCCTTACAACTATCGCTCAATCCAAGAATCTTCACTTATGATAGTTCGATCATCAGAAAATTGATTGACCTTAACCTTACCCTCAAGCGGAAAGTCAACAAGAATTGTCAGGACTCCAGTACTTCTCTGGTATACAATTTCTTTGACTTGCTCATATATTTCCATGACTTTCCGTAGATTTCAAAAACTCAGAACTCTTTACAAGCATTCGGTAGTTTTCTCTCAAAACCAAATGGAGATGTTAATCGTTAGCCATCTAGACCCAATGTCTTCCAACTTTTCCTAAAACTTAGGATTGTGGTTGTTAGTTGTAAAGTTTTTACAATTTTTAACTATTTGTACTACCTTTATAAAAAATAATAAAACAACAAATTTCAATAAAGACTTTAGGACCAGAAGAGGTTAAATGCTTTAAAAATCAATTCAAACTTCTTTTAAAGTGCTCGAATCGATGTTTTGAAAATGCTTCAATAATGTTCTTCTTTTAGTAATGAAGCTTAGAAAAAAAATTCTTTAAAAAATTAGAAACCCTATTTGGTAAGGCTGACAACTTCAAATCAAATATGTTAGTTGATAAGTTTATTGAATATTTCTTACAATATTCCTAACATCTTTGTCTGTTTTATTCTATATATTTTAATTTAGATAAGTTACGCCAATTTAGTCGAGTCATTCCAAGGGGGGCTAAAATATTTTACCCTCCAAAAACTGTATAAAGACATAAACAAAAGTCATGGTAGCCATTTTTTTTCTTGACCAAAAGAACACCCCAAACCAAAGTGAAAAATACAAAAAAAAAAAAAAGAATTTAACTTTAACAACTCAAAGAAGAAAATGAAGCAATATTGAAGTTTCAACCGTAACCGAAGGACCCTAATCGTCTATTGGCATGCAATCTAGCAATAAGTCTTTCAATATATAGTTATATGTATATGAACAATATGTTGTATAATGTCCCCCCAACTATATATAAGTTAGTTAGAAAACCCTCCTTTTCTATTTCGTCCACCCCCACATCCATTTTAGCTTTAGCTTTTCAAGGATAAAAAAGAATCACCTGAGCATGAAATCGCTCGAATTTATTATAACTTCATGAGCTAAAAACTTTCCCCCATATATATCGGTCGGAGACCGAAAAAAAAGAGCTTGGTCAAATGGCAACGCAATCCCCTCCTCCATCAGTGAAATATTTCGACCAAAGTTAGAATTTCAAAAGAATATCTGTTTTTAGTTTCCGAAAAAATTCAGAAAAAGTGACGTAAACTTTAAGTTAAATTTAATTGGATAATAAATTCAACGAAGAAGTTTGGGGCGAGTTAATCGACCAGGTTGAGGGTATCTTTATCCCCACTCTCTCTCTTCAGTATTTTTGTTTGATGATTTTGAAAGGTCATATGAGTACGTTTTGGCTTCGCATAAATGTAGATACATTCGCGCAGTTGCTTTTATTTACATCGAAGAAATTGGATATACTCGTATATATGAAAATGTATATTTTGTTGTGTCAATCGAGTGGAAAATCGCAAAAGGTCTTTTTCCATCATCATCTATAAATGAACGACGAAGACCAACCAAAGCTGGAGCTATCCTGGGACTTGAGCTACTGCTACTGCGAGGGTAGTTTAACGTGATGAATGGATTGGAATATTCCTTTTTAAGCGGAAATAATGCGAGGGGTTGATGCGCTCGTCATGCCTTTCATGAGAACATCATAAATCGCTTAATCATTTGGCAATTAGGCTCTTATAGTGTATTGTTGCTGTTTTCTGTCTACCATTTACAGTTATAGAAGTTACAAAACTCACTGCTGACTGACTTGTTTTCTGTAATATTCAAGAAAAGGGCATGTTTTCTATTATTTTCTATTTTCTATTTTCTGCTTTCTTTATTGTTATTTTCTTTCTTTCTTTTTTTATATTGCTAGAGTTAAGGGAGGTTTTAACGGTGAAGAAGAGGTATATTCTGCTTTTTAACACCACTCATGTGTGAGATCATCGCATGAATATTACGTTAATTGCAAATCATGGCTTTTTGAATGGCAACAATGAAAGCTTAAGGGCTGGTTCTAACAATCAATGAATGAAACACACGCTCTTCTGAACATTTCTGATGATGGGAAACACATATCTTCGTCGAGTTTTAGGTTAAGGGTAATGTGCTAAAGGTACCTATATTAAGTGATGGGTGTGTGAAAGAATTGTGATTTGTGAATTGACAGTAACGATTATAAATTGATATAGTTTTATTATTGAGTTTATTAGCTAGAAATAACTTAAAAATGTACTGACACCATACTGAAAAGCCTTTAAAGACAAAAGGAAGGTCGTAGTATAGAGCCGCAATCGATACGAATAATATTTCAAAGTTTTGTCCTCGAAAAACAAAGCGTGTTATCAGTGGCGTTTTGGTGAGCATGAAGTCAGCAGGGAAGAAGAAAGGCTTAATTGTCAATGAGGATAATACGAAGTATTTATTCTTCTATTCTGTCTCATCAAGAAAGAATATCCATTATCAATGCCGTCGGCAGAACATCACAGCGCGCAAAAAATGTATGGACTGTACAGCAACACTGACTCCAAAAGGCCAACAACTGATATTGCTTTATAATGAGGTTAAATAGATCACAACGATCCAGGAAGGAGACATCGAACCTAGACCCAAAATGACGATGCAGTGGAGATAAACTGTAAATCAGGCGAGGCGTAGCAAATAGCTAGGAGAAAAGGTTGATGTGACTGAGCGAACCTAGCCCGGAACCGAGACGCTGTTAGGCTCTTGTAAGGTGGAGCCCTGGTCCAACTTGGAATGTATTTAACTATTAAGCACTTCCTAAACCAATTCATAAAAAAGTTGAATAACTTTTACCCTCTAATTATCAACCAATTACGCAAACAAACCTTGTTTTCAAAGCAATGGAAACGTTGATCAATCATAAGCTTATGAAATGTCTTGAAACATCAAAACTTTTCCATAATAGATTTAGAGCGATTTTATTCACTATTGCTCAACTTGCTGATAAATCCAGAGTTGGTCAACTTAAAAGTTGATTTCAAATCAGGTGTTGAACGGAAAGTTGAAAAATGCTTTTATTCACTACATTAACTTTTAACTCCAAAGCCGAAATTCAAAAGTTGACCAACTTCCAGTTTCTAAAAAATCCTTGGGATATTTGTTTTAACTTTTGATTTTCAGTAGTGTATTAAAAAAAAGTTCGAACATAATAGACATATACAAATATGTAAGAATTCTGATTTGAAGTAATTATTTTATTTTAGTTTTGAATTTCTTAAGTTGAAAAAAGTCAAACACAACTTCACTGATTGATTGAATAATTCCAAAATCCCAAGTTTCCTCAAGGAGTTGAACAAATCAAAAGTTGACCAACTCTACAGTTGTAAATCTTAAGTTGAAATCGTTAACTTCGAGTCAATAAAAACAATTTCTCAAGTTGAAAATAAAAATCCCCGAGTTATATTCAACTTTGACTGAATAAATTGAGCCTTAATCCCTAGGTCAATTTGTCAAATTATTCCTCCTAAATTTTTCTAAGGGATTTGATAAGTGCATGCTTTTGGTATCACTGGCTGGATTAGTAACACAATTCCAACTGTTAACTTTAAGCTGTCTGGGACTGTTACATGTTTGAAGTTCTGAAAATAAACGTTGGTGTGCCCCAAGGCTCAATTTTGCCTCCAACCAATCCTCGAAACATATTTTTAAGAATGAAAGTACCGATAGAGACTTGTTATTGACTCATTTCAAAGATCACAGCTGTCTTCTAGTATTAAAGCGGAACATACCATTTTCACCATTATACATGAACGGAACTTGTATCGAAGAAATGAAACAGCTTTTGATTCTTGATTTTCGTTTACTGGAAATTTTAGATGTTGCCAAAAATGCAGAGCAATATTTAGGTTTTTAAAATGATGCTTTTTTTCTTGTGCAATCTGGCTTTTAATCAATTAAGGATAAAGTAAAATTAAAGTATATAACTCCTCTCCTTAAACAATCATCATTACACCCTTGATCCAAATTTTAGAGGTACTTTCCTCAGCCATACCGTACGAATGTCAAATTTCTAACCTAAAAAAGTGTTGTCAGTAGTTAAGCCATTTTAGATAAAAAAGATGATTAAACATTTTTACAAACACTAATAATTTTTTTCCAAAGTGAATCGGTTATTCTCTGCTGACGAAAGTGTCATTATAAATAGTTGAAGATTCTACATCCATGCAATGAACAATTTACTCGTATGTATGAGTTGATTTCCTGGAAGAAAACTGACACTAAATTATGTCCTTTATATCCTTTGTATAGTCAATTAGCTAGAATAGACGGGCGAATTATTATCATTATGTTTTAAATTGGATTTTTTAATGTTATCCAAGAATAGAAAGCCTGCACTTAGAATATTAGAAATATTGTGCAACAAAAATCAGAGTTAAAAATCATGCAGTGCTTAATTTAAGATTGTTGTGGTACGAAACTCGCCCCTACGCTTACTAAGCATTAGATTTCTGCCCTATTCGATTTTTGGCTTTCCGGTGTGGAAGGATTAGCTTGACACCAAGCTGAGTCTAGGGTTCCAAATTAGTCCGAAATGAACTTCCAATATTGCATCATTAGATTTTGTAACTTCCGCTATTTGTGGTGAACCAAGTTTCATGGATTTTTATTTAGAAACAAACTGTATTTCCTTTCATCAATTTCGATTTAATTTTCATTAATTTTCGTTTTTTTTTCAGGATCTGGACAAATTCAACTGTGGCAATTCCTCCTTGAACTATTAAGTGATTCCAGTAATGCGGGCTGCATCACATGGGAGGGTACCAATGGTGAATTCAAATTAACTGACCCCGATGAAGTGGCAAGACGATGGGGTGAAAGAAAATCAAAGCCCAACATGAATTACGATAAGCTGAGTAGAGCTCTAAGGTAAGAAAGAAAACATCTCTTATTTTTGATCAAAAAAAAACCAATGCCTAATTGCGCTCTTAATATACAGTTCAATTAAGAAAAAAAAAAAAGACAAAGAAATCTTAATACCCAATTGATTGCCATTGCAATATACTCATTCTACAACTCATGTATTCAACATCATTATACCAGGGGTTGAAATATCTACCATACTCATAATAACCTCAATTCGCCACTTGATTAGCAATTGATTAGGATCGTTTGTAGATATGTGATTGGAATACAAAATCGAAAAAATTAGATGATAATCGTAGAAAGCAGCACAATGTATTCTTTTCGCCATTTGGCTGCAATATCAAAAAGATTTCGAATTGACAATCGATGAACTGTAACTATACTATCCGAGTTTGTGAGACTGTCAATAATATAAAAATTCTATTTATTTTGGTTTTTTTTTTTTCTTGGGGTGGGGGAGACCAAAAGTTGTTGTTTGTTATTTTTGATGTTCTTCCGGTAGCAAAAAAAGAAAAGAAAACCTAACGGAGGGGTGAATTTTTATTCTCTAACCCTCATTTTGGAATGGAATTCGAAATCTCTGCCAGTTCTTGTGCAAATATACGTCGTCGTCCGTCGGTATATTATATTGGCGCATATGTCATATGCTGTGCGTCTATAAAAGTTGAAGGCCGACCCAACTTAATTTGATAATAAATATCTATAAACTCTGAAATGAAAATGAAATTGAACGAGACCGACCAGGCTCTCGGTAGACAACGATTGATGAGAAAACTAAATATAGGAGTAAATAAATTTGTCGAAAACGAATATTATGGAGGATAACAATAAACCCCCCCGCTAGGTTGACAAATGAAACAATTTTACTCAGATATAATTGCATAAAAGCAATAAGCGAAGAAATAAGAACAACAAAGAAAATGATTTAATTGAAATGGTTCGTATAGAAAAAAAATATGTGTCAAGGATTGACTAAGAAAATATTGAGAAGCTTTTTTGTGGACAAAACACTTTAAAGGTCAACAGTTGGTAAGGCTCCGGATACAACTCTGAGAGGTTCTAATTAAATGACACTCATTAACCAACATCGACTGATTAGCTAAAGTCATCATTAACAGCTCAAAATATTGATTTTTTAAACAAAGTTGTTCACAAGCAGGATTTACAGTTTGACAAAAAAAAAAGAATCAAATCGGTTTAGCGGTAACCGGAAAATGTTAGAAGAAATAGAATGATAGGATAGATTTTTGTTGGCAACACTATTTCAGAAAAAAGGTTTTTATTATCTCATTATATTCCAATTAAGGAAATATAAAGAATGCTGCTGAGACTGGGAATCGAAATCACACATCCAAGTTAGTACCTAGTCAAGCACTACTTCCACTGTGCCAGGCCAACTCCACTTGTGAAAAGTATGAATGTTGATTAGAAGAAGCAAACAAAAAACAACGTTATTGGACGTAATAGCTTCATCTTATGGTCAACCCAAGTCGACAAAAATCTTAGAAAACTCCATGAGGAAAATATGCGCAAGTGGATGGGTGTTTCTGGGGCCCACCCTCAAATATTTTTCTGTTTCATTTTGAAGACCAAAAATAACGGTACCTATACATTATATGCATGACAAAAAACGTTCAAAGATAATAATCGATAAATTTAGATTTTTAATAAAAAATAGTTTTTCAAAAAAAAAGGTTTTTTGCAATTTTCGTTTTTTTTTTGATTCGACAAAGACTTGTCAATTTTTCAAACTTGTACCCAATTTATCTAAAATATTTTGCACCAAAATTTTTGTTATAATAAAAAAAACTGGTTTTATGTTTCTCTAAAACGGCTCCAGGAATTGAATCATTTATCTTTCAAACAGAAAAACTATGCAATTTCTATTTTTTATAAAGAGTAATAAATGGAAATTATTTGGATTTTTAAAATATAGTGGTGGTCCAGTATAACGAACGATATAATGTCCAGGGTCAATTCGTTATATCGAACGTTTTTAAGATATAGGGGCATATTCATAGTCAAACTTTAGACCCGAGTCCAACTGGCCTCGAGTCTAAAGTTAACACACAGGTTAGAAACAGCTGCTATTCATAAAGAATTTTGCAGCTCTGTTTAGTAAAAAACAGAAATCTACTACAATTTTAGTACTATTGCCCGTCAATCCATTGAAATTCAATACATTTTTTCACAGATAAAAAAAAAACAACTTAGTGAAAGAGTCAGCCGTTTTTAAAGTTTGAGCTCCATTTTATCTTTTGGACCCGGGTCTAAATTGTCTAACTAATAATAACTAATAACATTAACTCCAGGTTAGCTTAGAAGAGACAAAGAAACAACTTGTCAGACGACTATGAATATGCCCCATAGAATTATTAGTTTAATACAAATTATGTACATAATTAGTTTATACAATTATTTGTATTCATATTTATTTGTTTTTTTTTGGGTGTTGAATGTTATAGACATGAAAATGAGAAACCATGTAAAATATTCCAGACGCCAAAAAACGTAAAACAACAAAAAATGGGACTAAAAATCCGCTACAGTTTTATGCATAGCGAACGGAGCAACTATTTACATACACAAAGACGTATGACATAACTAAGCAAGCGAGAAAAAAAAAAACATTTGTGTAATGGGAAATTGTGTATGTATCTTCTAACATTATCATGAACATAAAGCCAGTAGATATTAAAACATTTAAAGTATTTATTTTTCATTTTCTGAAATTCGTTATTTGTTCGTAATATAGAATACCTAACAGACTTGAAAAATGTGTTCGTAATATCGACCATTCGTTACATCGGCATTTGTTATACTGGACCACCACTGTCTAACGAATACTTACTTACATTTATTTTATTTTATTTTATTTTATTTTATTTTATTTTATTTTATTTTATTTTATTTTATTTTATTTTATTTTATTTTATTTTATTTTATTTTATTTTATTTTATTTTATTTTATTTTATTTTATTTTATTTTATTTTATTTTATTTTATTTTATTTTATTTTATTTTATTTTATTTGCTTTAAGTTGATTTCTGTCAATTGAAATATTACTATACATAATATACTCGAATGAATTAAAGTTGCTTAAATTAGATTTTAATCTTTTTCGGATACTTGTAAGTTTTGTGTAAAATTAGCACGATCCCCTACTTTTTAGTCAAAAACGACAAACGACTCATTAATATCCAAAAAAAATGTCCTAATAGGCGGCATTGTGGTCAAGGTATTAACACAATATAATTATATCTACACTGAAAATCGGGTGCTCTTAACTACCCCTGGAAATCTTCAAACCGAAATTACGTCGATTTTGGTGCTTTTTTTATCTGAGTTAAAAACTGTTTCTTGGTATTCATTGGCTTTTAAGATTTATAATATTTCGTTTGGTTTTCAAGTTTTTGAAATCAATCGATTTCTGGCTTTCTTAAATTACTTCCCTTCCCCCAAAAGTATTAAAGCTTACTGTCTTTAATAATGTTAAACCAATTTTTCTCGCTTGGGAACAAAAAAAAAAAAAAATTCTATTCCAAATAATATGAACATGAAATAATTATTTATATTTCCACCACAAATTCAAATGTAATCAAATTCAATAAGAACAAAAGACAACACGATTAACAGCCCAAACAAAAGAGACGATAAACATAAAAATAAAGAACTAATAATAATCAGTGTATAGATAAAGTCAAAGAAACCATCGCCCTCATCAGTGCATGAGGTGCAATAAAAAGCAATTTCTTTTATATGCGTAACTCGATTATTGTCTATCGTAGCTAATTTCATACACAAAAGGGACCAAAAGTATAAATGAGAAAATAATATCGCCGACGCCGTACATATAGAGACCATTCAACATCCCACAAAAAAAAAAAAAAAATATAATGTGTACCTACATTTACTATAGAATTTCCTAAAGTAAATGGTCCATTGGGAATACAGGACTGCCAAAGCCGCCACCACCACCTCCGCTGTCACTATGAATTCATTGCATATCCCACCCTCAACATACCCCTGTTGAATATGATGACAGCCTTGAATTGAAAAGACAGAGCTACTATATGTAACGGTGGCGGCAAAAGTCCTCCTGATGGTAAGTCCTGAAAGGATAACTTTGAATCAGAGAGATAAATACAGCGCATCCGTTCTAATGGAATTTCTGTGATTTTCTTTTATTATAATTTGTATACCTTTACCACCTTTTTCTAAGAAAAACATTTATTTTTATTGTAACGAAGCAATTTAAGAAGCATTAATCTTAGTTTTTTTTAGTTTTTTTTTATTCCTTTTATTTTTACTATGTTTTTTATTAGAAGTACTTATAAAAAATTCTCGATATGATCTAAATCCAGAATTCTTTCATCTAAGATTCTTGACTCATCAGAAACTGGCCTTTCGCTTCTTCGATGCTCCAGCACTCCATGATCTCTTAGACGTGTCGGTGGATTCTTGGAAACGTGCTATGATGGGGACACCTTCTATCGGGATATCTTTCAGCGTACAGTCTTTCGGCTTCACGACTTCGACCATTAGCTAAACCGTAGCAGAAATGCATGTCCGTTAATTCTTCTCGGGTGTATGAGCTTGACATCGTTACGTGTTAATGAGTTAATATTCAAATTGGAAATAATTACTAAGCAAAACTGCAATACCTTTTATTTATCTTGCGTTGCAATTTTCTTTTTTTTTCATTAAAAAAAATACGGTTTTATTGTCCCTATTGTCCCCATAACAGGTAGAACCCATGGGCTGCGGGCAGGCCAAGGCAAAAATATTGACAGGTCAGTTTTCAGAAGTTATCAATGAAAATAATATTAATCCAGGGTTATTCCAATACTATTTAATTTTATTACGTTCTCATAAAACTCCAATTAAAAAAAAAAGTAAAAAAACTAAGATTAATGCTAAATAAATAAATAAATTGCTTCGTTACAATAAAAATAAATGTTTTTCTTAGAAAAAGGTGGTTTTGGTTTTTTTTTAATTTCTTGAGAACGACATAAAATTTTTGCATCCGGTTTTCTTATTTTGACTTAAAATTAATAACAGCATTGAATTTTGAAATTAAAATTAGCACTTAATTACGTAAAATTTTGAAAAAAATGAATTTGAAATTTTTTTTTCAATTTTTTTTTTCAAAATTTTGACTTTGAAAATTAATATTTCAAAAACTGTTTCTTAGAATGGATTTATTTAAACACAGAATGAAAGAAAAAGTTATTGGCTTTTCAAAAACGTATCGCACAGCATTGTGAATGAAGCCGTTGATTTTAAATAATTTTTTTCCCATTTTAAGTCAGTTTTTTTGAAAATTGCCCCTCCCGGCTAAACGGAGGGGAATAGACCCCCCCTCCCATACGATTTTTTTCTTGTCTCAACGCAACCTACACGCCCTAGCATTTTGTCGCATTGCTCATGACTCACCCTGTATACATCACAATATACTCTTGAGGGTAGTGTTGAAAAATGTACGGCAATTACTTTTGTTTCATCTTCTTTTCGACCTTTTTGTGGTAGAAATGGGAAGCAAACAACTCAAAAGTATTGTCTTCTTTACTTTCCACAGCTAAAAGGGTTTCTGAATCAAAAGCTTTTTGAATTCGCGCATCAATCTTACTTCGTTTCAACTTCACACGAAGGCAGAAAAAAAAGTGTCATAAATGTATAGTGTAGAGCTATTATGAAACTGCCAAAAGGGTGCTAAATTAAGCTCATGTTCCTCTGCAAATATCTGCAAGAAATACTCTAAAGATGATGCTGATATTGATGGTGATGATAGCTGAACACTAAAGGCCCATTAGGAATGCCAATACTTGTTTGGCACTTCAAAGTGACAATCAAGTCAACAGCTATGATGTTTGTTATCCTTTAAATGCTAATCCCTGTTAAAGACTATCTCTATATCCATACAATCACGATTTGCACATGAAGAAGCTATACAGAGAAGCCCAAAGAAGATATACAAAGCAAAGGGG
Source organism: Syrphus vitripennis (assembly GCA_958431115.1). Taxonomy (NCBI): domain Eukaryota; kingdom Metazoa; phylum Arthropoda; class Insecta; order Diptera; family Syrphidae; genus Syrphus; species Syrphus vitripennis. The sequence continues at coordinate 31,574,199 of OY288110.1, forward strand.
TTGGTTTATGTGATTGTTAAGCTGGATGTTTCTTTTACCACATGTTTTCTTCTTTTTATTGAGCTCTTTATCTTGTTTTTTTTTTGTCATTCTTTATCTGGTGGGTGGTTAAATGTTGTGTTTCGGGCAATTGGAGTGGAAATAAACATCCAAAGAGTAAAAGTGTGATTCTTTTTTTTTTTTGTATTATTATGTATTTTACTTTAGTTAGCTTTTTTGCGGATGATTTCACAATCCTTTTTTTCTTTTGATTTACACTTGATCGGGCAATTGCAAGTGACAGAACTTTGATTTGAACAATTTCTGTTTTTTTTTTTATATCAATCTATGTGATTTGTTTATTTGCTTGGAAAAAAGGGTTACACAACAAAGGTTCAATGTGGAAATAGGATAATTTATGTTGACATGAATTGAGAATGATTAGCTTAGGTTTGAGCTCATTTATAGAATATTGTTTTGTATTTGTGTAGGTATTCAAATACATGTACATATGTGTACCTATGTATCTCTTGTTTTAAATTTAAAATTAGCTCTTTCTCTCTCTATCTTCTTCTTTTTTTTCTTCTTCTCCTACTTTTTCCTGTTTTTCTTTCCTTCCTCTTCTTATTCTTCTTTCTATTCCTTCTCTTTTTCTTCTTCTTGCTTTTCTCTATATTATTCTTTTTTCTATTAATGCGCTTCTTCTTTTTCTCTTTCTTTTTCTTCTTATTGTTCCTCCTCTTCTTTTGTTTCTTCTTCTTTATTCTGGTACTGTTGGAACTTTCCGTCCTTAGGTATCGTAATTGGTGTAAACGCTGATATAAAAAATTCCCTAGCCATCTTTATAGGAGTAAACACTTATGTAATTCATTCCTCATGCATCTTCATTCGCATATCTTTACTGAAGTTAAAAAAGGCATATATAAATAAAACTCGTCATTATTGGAGTAAAAGTCAATAAATAAAAGCTGAAACGACATATACCTTAGACATCTTTATTGGAGTGAACGCTCATAAAATCATTCTTTAGATACATTTTTTAAAGTAAACGCTGATATTACCATTCCTCACTTACAGTTTTTTAAGTAAACACCGATATATCGCATTCTTCATATATTTTTTGGAGTATTTGGTCCATTATTTTTTTATGTTTTTTTTCACGTAAATAATTTTTTCTTATTTTATTTTTATTTTCAGGTATTATTACGATAAAAATATCATGACAAAAGTTCATGGCAAGCGTTATGCATATAAATTCGATTTCCAAGGATTGGCAGCTGCAACACAACCAGCTGCAAGTGATCCAACGTACAAATACCAAAGTGATTTGTTCATGACTCCATATCACCACAGTGCAAAGCTGAGTTCATTTATGAGCCCGCATCACGGTATGACATCGTCCTCAGGTAGATATCTATCTCTAAGGATTCTTTCTTTTTTTTATTCATTTTTTATAAATTTATAATATCGCCATATACCATAGAACTTTTTGTTATTTTTAGAAATCTAATTATATTTTTTTTCTCTATTTTTTTTTTTTCAATAAAATAGCTTCAATATTTCCATCAGCAGCATCATGGGGCAATTGGGGCAATCCAGCAACGAATCTCTATCAGCCCCATTCAATGAGTCATGTTGGGCCATCACATGTGGCACCCCATTTGAGCTCATACCCTCACTATGCATGACCATCATCGTCGGGGGGTGGATTTTAAAATCATCATCTTCAACAAAAACACCACCATTACCATCACCTAAGCACATACACTGATGGCACCACAACACCACTTACTCCAAATGACAGAGAGCATCATTCAACCTCTCTTCATCAGTAAAGAATCATCCAGAAACTCAAGCTCCCCCCTTAAGAGTTTTGAGTGTGTATTGGAATTGATGCGCTTTATGTGTATTCAATGTGTCTGGCATATAGAATATAATCACAGTCGATGTTGTTGTTGTTATTGTTACCTCCCCCAATCACTTGCCATCGTATATCACTCGAAGGATTCACACAATCACACCAATTTCACACCCAACCCTGTACTCCATCCCCAACCCCAAACATCCTCACCCCCAACGCAAATATAACAGGTTCGACGCGCCACACTGTGCTCTATTTTAATTATTATTTTCATACAAAAAAAGAATGGACGAAAAAAGAAAATTTTTTTCAAAATGATATTATAACAAAAAAACAACGGAAAAAATAATTCCCTCCATTCTTGGCTCCATCAACATCAATCCTCATCCAGATCCAATTTCAAATCCCGCCACTGCTGCCGTGCGTCGCCGCCGCCGCAGTCGACGCCGCCAGTCATGAAGCATCAATGGCGTCGAATACAAAAAACCAAACCTGTATAAAAAAAGAGAATAGCGAACTCCTACGATGAATTGATTTTTGTACATAGATACCACCACTCCTATACATATATTTAGACACTTTAAATAAGAGATATAGAAGTACCGTAGATAATATATTACCTGTATTTTAATTGTGAATATAAAACAGAAAATTTTATATATAAAAATCCACTCTATAGCTATAAATAATATATATCTATTAATATTTAAATTTATTTAAATTGAAAAAAAAAAAAAAACATAAATGTTTAATGAATGTGAATGTAAAACAATTTAATCGTAAATCAATGTGAAAATAATTCTCAGTGTATTTTAGCAATATTTTAGTAGGCATTTAAAATTTAAGATATTTAATAAAAAAAAAACAAAACTAAAATTAATTAAACTAAAAAGTTTGATCTGCATCGACGACCGACGTCTTAATATAAATTCTTCGTAAAAATAATTCTTAAACAAAAATGAATAAATGTTCGTAAATTGCACACACTCAAACACAAAAACACATACACAGCCATTACAAGACAATTTATATTTGTTGCAACTTACAGATAAATACTTGGAAAATGTGTGGTGAAGAGTTAAAAAAAAAGTGTAAAAATGCGATTAAATGTACATAAATAAAATAGAAATTTAAAATCCAAACATTTTTCAAAATAAGTGTTAGGCATAGTATGAAAAAATCGTTTTCAGTTGGAAGTTTGTTTAAAAATTTTTGGTTAGATTATTAATATATTTACACTTATTTATAAACGCTGATTAAAATCAATCAAAATATTTAAAATTTCGAATAAAAAACAATAATCAACAACAATAATCTGAGGATCACCACGAACTTGTGAATTTTTGGAGAGTCGTAGTTTTTCAAACGTAGTCTAGTTAATTTTTAAATGATTTATGTGTGCCACCCAATTGGATTTTTTTCATTATCTTTTTTCTTGCGCTTGGAACATTGACCTTTTGGCCTTTTTTGGTTTGACCTTAAGTCTGAACCTGTGCCAAAAAAATACGGATACGGAATTTTGGTTTCTTTTGAAAATTGAAGATTGAATGACGAATGCCATATCAACCCGTTTTCAAAATATTGAGTTTTCAAATATTTTGCTGATAATTTTGATTTCGATTGCAATCTGTCAAACTATTTATGGAAAATGGAAAACCAAAATTTCGGTATTATGACTGGTACCAATAATAACGGCTTTTTGAAATATACTGTTTGACCACATAATTTTGTGCAAGAACCCATCAAATTCGTTTGAGCCGTTTTCGAGATAATTTTGATAGGTAACATTATTTTTGGAGCTAAGGAAAACAATTGCTTTTGATGAAAGTCTACAAACGTTAGTTTCTAAGTTTGAAGAAAATCGCTTCACTAATTTTGGGACCCATTCGCATTGCCTAACATAATAATGTATGTAAGGTTTGATTATTATCTCGAGTTCGATTATTTTTAAGAATTCAAAACTTTCTCTATAGGCGCAAGTACAAATAATATAAAAAGGAATTCAAATCTCTGGCCTATATGTACTTTGTGATAAACAATAGTACTGTATGACAAACATTAAAAAGATGGCGGCCAAGAGTAGAATTTATCAAGTGAGAAAAAATGCTACAAAATTACATTGAGCCATTAAATTTTCTTAATTCCTAGAAACAACATTTGCAAAGTGGTAACAAGACCCAACATAAAAAAGAATTAACATCCGCTAGTGTTAGGCGACACTTAGACCCCCGGGTGTAAGTTGCTCTTGGAATTGGCATAAAGACCCACAATTTGAATTTGGGCGTATAGGGACATAACGTCCAACGACATATCACCCAAATCGCAAAATAAAATAACGGTTTGTCATAGTGACACAATGCCCAAATTAATGTGTCATAACGTGACAAACTTGACATAAAGCCCACATAATATTGTCCTTATTTCCCTGCCGCAATTATTGCCAATTTAAAAATGAATTAACCCCCCTGGATGTTACTTCCCTTTTTATTTTGGGAGCTAACACCCGCGGGAGTAAATTTAGCGAGTCTTAATGCAGTGCTCTTTATTGGACTGATATACATATACACAAAAAAAATATAACAAGAATCAATAAAGAAATAAAAAAAACATAAATAAAAACCCCTAAAAAGTGTGATTTTAATACCAAAGCCTAAATTATATCATTATCATAAATAAAATTATAATGATTCCTTAATCATATCAAAGAAACCAAATAATGAAATTATTCAATACATAAATAAAACTAGACTCTACTTTGATTTCCTACTTCTTAAAAAAAAAACTAACAAAGTGGTTAATTTGAATAATAACAATTAAAATTTTGATTGATCATAAAAGTGTTAAAAAACCATAAATGGCTAATATATTAATAAATTTCCAAGTTTTCGAGTCATTCATTTTGATTTATTTCGTGACTTAAATATACCTACCTATGCCAGACAACATGGAAGCATTCATGAGAAAAAAAAAATGTATAACCTTGATTAGGACGTCTATAACACAAATCAAAAAAAAAAAAATAATTTATGTTAACTTATTCTCCAGATAGAAATTTATTATTTTTGTTTATTTTTTTTTATAAAAATATGAATAAACCAAAAAAAAAAATATGGAAGACTGTGATAGCTGTACAGTTGTACTTTTCTTAAGTAAACCAAAATGAAATTATTATCGATTACAAACCTATAAACCTAGTAATTAGTTTAAAAGTATTTATTAATCAGATTCCAAGTAAAAAAAACAAAAACAAAAACACAAATAAATAAATTATTATAAAACTAGTTTTAAAGTTGATGTAAATGTTATAATTAAGAAAAATCCAAAACAAAACAAATAAAAAAAAAAATTCTTATGTACATTAGGTACGCATATTTATTAAAAATATAACAAATAAAACAATGTTTAAATAAGAAAACAAAACACGATCTTAATTAATAATAATAATAATAATTGTTTAAATAATAGTAATTTTAACAAAAATCCAGTTATCGATGTGTACAACAACTGTAAAATTATCAAGTTTAATTTAAAACCAAAAAAAAAAAAGAAACAAACATCAACAAAAAAATATGTGTAAAAAAAAACTAATTAAGTGTGATTAAAAAAAAATGAAAAATGCAATTTAAAAATTGAACCAAAAATGCTCTGTGTTTGATTTCTTTTCTCTCTCTCGCTCTTTCTTTTTTACCTAGTTAAACCACACAAATTCATATTCCTTAAGCTTATTTTCACCGGTGGGCAGGTCATTGGGTGGTAGACGTTCCAATTTGATATGGGGCTGGTAGCCATTTTCGTTTGCTATATAATCGATAATCCTGCGAATGCCATCTTCGTGAAGTGTATTGTATTTCCCCTCTTTGGAACCGTCAATGCGACCTTCTTCACGATGACTGTTATAATCGAGTATATAGTTGAATCGGTACAAAGGACCTCCACCACCACCAACTTTGGAATTATTTGAGTCACCACCGGTATTGGATGGGGTGGTTTTACCCGTTGTTGCTTGCGAAGATGGTGCAGTTGGTGATGACTGCTTATTTGTGGATTGAGTGTTAGAGGTTGATGTCTTTGCTGCTGAAAATATTTTTAACGAAAGTTATTTATGGTTTTATTAAAAAAGGACAAAAAGTTTGCTATAATTTTCTATTATTCAATGTTTTTTTATTTTTTGTTAGGGATATTTAATGTGGTTTGAAAATTTGCTAGGACACTCAAATAGGTTTAGCAAGAATCCCAATTGTTTTTTTCCTTATTTTTAGTATCGTTAAAAAGATAGGTTTTGGCTTCAGCTCTTTTGTTTCAAAATTGTTTTCGTTTAGTTTATACAATATACATAAATATTTTTATTCTTCGAACGTCCCAATGAAAATCGTTTAGTTGTCATATTGTAATGAATTCATTAAAATGTTTTTAAACTTGGCAGCACTTTTTTGGGAAAAGAGAAATACTTGGAAATACTGGGAATATTTTTTTAAAGTCTGTCGCCATTAAAAAAGTTTACAGTTAAAAAATGTGATCTTCATATTTTATGAGCTTTAGGCTTTTTTATTTTATTTTTTATGGTTAAATTTAGTTTTTTTGAATTTTAAGCATATTTTTGAACGTCCACAAACAGAGCGTAAAATGATTTATCATTGCTTTGTTCTACCATCGATATCTGAAAGACTTGTCTAAAAGTTCAATTTCATGGATAGAAATAATAATTTAGTCATTTATTATTTATGGATGACTTAAAAAATGTCTGAAAAAAGTGGTTAAACTTAAGTTTGTGTAAATTACCATTTGTGTTTTGCTGCAGTCTTGTTGTAGGTGTTGAAGTTTTTGCAGTTAGTAGTGGCTGTGTATTTTGTGTATTTTTTCCTATTATTTGTGGTTTTGCTGTTACAAGTGAAGGACTGGTTTGACCTGTTTTTTGAAGGTTTGTGTTTTTTGGAACTGATTTGAGGGTTGTTGATGTTTGTGGTGATAACTGACTGCTAGGTATTTCACTTTGTGTAGAACCACTATCTGAATCTGGTAAAATTTTGCTAAGTGTTTTAAATGTTTTTGGTTCTTTGGTAGTTTTCAATATCGGTTTGCCAAAATTTTGTGCAAATGATTTTGTGGATCCTTGTTCCTGTGATTGTGTAGTCTTTCTGTTAATAGCTGGAATTTTGAATGATGTAATTGGATTATTTGGTGAAGAGACAAAGGAACTTTGGGATTTTGTTTTTGTGTTATAAACTGTAGGAATGAGGCGAGGGATACTTGAGGATAGTTGAGGATTTGGGAACTTGGTAGTGCGAAGACTTTCTACTTCTTCCGAAATATTCTTTTCATTTGTAAGGGGTAGTTGATCTTCTTCACTTAAAAATCCAAATCGATTGTTAATTTTGGGTGGGCTTTTATTTATTATGGAAGTCTTTTCATCATTCCTAGAGAATTGTGAAGGAAGTGGGGTTGGTTTTGTTTTTTTAAGTGAACTTGGAAGATGTTTTTGTGTTGTGTGTGTGTTGTAATTTGAGTGTCCAATAGATTTTGTTGGATTTCTAGTTGTCAAAGACTCTTTGTTAAACATTGTTCTAGATTTTTTAAAAGTTGGCGAAGGCTTAGGTCGTGTTGTTGTCACTGCTGGGGGACTTCTTCCATCGGCTTGTGAAATTTCTGTCACAGGTTTTTCTTGTCTCGAATGTCCAAAACCTGTTGGTTTTACTGAGAAGTCCGAAACTATCGTAGGCGGTTTTGATGAAAGTTTTCTTCTAGTTGATGCTAATATTCGACTATCTTCATTTGGAAATTCGGAGTTGATGCTGATATTTGCTGGTTTTGTGGGTTTTCTTGTTTGTTTATTGCTGCTGAATTTTGTGATGTTAGGTGTTGTTTTTGAAAGTGAATCTCCTAATGTTTGGGGAGTGATGTCTGGGTTATTAGTTGAAGCTAGGATGTTTGAGGTTTTTATATTTTTGTTTTTGTTCGGAGTTGGTTGCCTATTCAGGTTTGTGAAGGAAGTTGATTGTTTCGTAGGCAGTAAACTTTCAGTACTTGGTGTTAATTGGTTTTTTTGATTTGAGAATCCTTCGAATCGTGTATTAATTTTTGGTGTATTTGTATCAGAAATGTGTGTAAAAAGTCGTGTGGGTGTTCGTGTTGTTTGTGTAAGGAATTTTTTTAGCTGATATTTGTTACCATTATTTGCTGGAATTGTGGGCTCCAATTTTGATGAAGTGTCATCATCAAACCTGACATTGATCTTATAATCGGATTCATCATCATCAATCTGAGGTAAGGCTTGTTTTGAAGCTGAAGATCCCTTTCCTGTATTAGCCGTTGACGATGGGGGCTCAGACTGTTTGGTTGGAGTACTCTTGCCCTTTTTGGCAGCTTCCCCATTTGTCTTTCCATTAGCATCCAAGTCCTTTGATAAAGGTCTGAAGATTGGTTGTTTTTCATTATCTGGTTTCTTTCCTTTGACATCAGCTGGCTGTAGATTCATCTTCTTTGGTAGCACACAACCACCACAAGACTTACCATCCGGCATCATGGCTTTAACCCCTGTTGTTGGTGTAACTACCGGTTTCTTAGTTGGAGGTACTGTTGCGATCATAATCTTTTCTAATTAAAAAACAAAAAGTAAAAGTGTCATGATAAATAATAATTTATTAGCTCTCTGTCACAATTTCCCTGTCAATATACTCAGTGACTAATTTATTCGATATGTTAATTCATATGTCGACATGGTTGTCATTAAAATTAGTATTCTAAATGCCCATAAGCATTATATTCTTGTTTTACAAGATAAATGAGCATAATTTTGTTAGAATTATTGTTCTTGGACATTAGGTTTACTCATGGTTAGTTTGAAATTCAAATCAATAAAAGATAAAAACAAAAAATAAGAAAACTTACTTTCCGGATTACCATAAGGATAGTTCTTCATTGAAATAATCTTGAATTTACCATTCTCGTCGGTTGCATAAACTGTTACGTGATAAATACCATCGGCAGTAATAAAACCAAATTCACCCATAACGATGCCATTTTCATCTGGAAATATTTATGATGAAAATATGTGAATTAATAAACATAAATATGCCAATAATAATAATATTAATTAGGTTTGTTTTAAGAAACATATAAGCAATAAGAAGTGAAAGGAAACTGGTTTTGTTTGAAGATGAACTATTGAAATTTAAGTCTTGCATTAGAATTTTAGAACAGAATGCACGTTTTATTGTTTAAAAATGTATTGTGTTCCGAAGCTTATTTGAATTTTCTTATAATATAATTTGTTTTATGTACCCACAAATTTTTTAAAATATTTTTTCTATTTTTTTTGGGTGTTTACACCAAGGTGAAACTGAAGTATATTTGTATTTGTATTTCTTTATTGAACGCTTACACATTAAGATATAATATCTTACTAACTAGTGATAAGCTTTAATTTAAAACAATATTTTGAAAATAAAAAACTAAGTATGAATGACTGAAAATTATTAAAGAGTAATATACAATTGACTTATGAGATAAAATGTAATGTAATGGAAATAAATGAAAAAAACAAAAAATTAATTAATTAAGTAATAAGTTAAAAATAAGTAAAGTAAAAGCAATAATATAAACAATAATAATTACTCTATTAGCCAGAATAAGATTGAAAGTAGATTTGTAGTTCTTTACGAAAGTTTTCAATGCCCTGTACCTTCGTAACATGCCGTGGCAAGGTTCCACAAGCGGATTGTATATATTCAATCTGTGAGTTATTTAAAGTTATGGTGGGAAAATATGAAAGATCTAAAGAATTTCAGCTAATAACTATGCATTTAGACTTCTGAGGATTTAAAAACAACCCATTTCTTAATGACCATGAACAAAAATTTTGAACATCCATGTTTATAGAGCTAGCGCAATCTTCAATGAGGCCAAGGGGACAGCTTTTAAATAATTGGACATCGTCTGCATATATTTGAACCGATGAAGTTAAAATTTGTTGAGGGAGCTCATTGATGTATAGGGAGAAGAGGAGAGGTCCAAGTATTGAACCTTGGGGCACACCGCGAGTCGTGCAAAGAAAATCAGATACATTATTCGCAACACAGACAGATTGTTTTCTTTCTAGTAAATACGACTGCAGGAAACTCACAGAAGAAGGAGAAAACTAATGGTATAATGACAAGAGCTTGTTGCAAAGATTAACGTGATTTATCGTATCAAAAGCCTTCGAAAAATCAAGAAGGATAAAAAAAGTTACAGGATCTTTATCCACGGCCTGTCTTATATCTTCAATGAAGTTAATTAGAGCTGTGATGCAACTGTGGTTTGGTAGTAAACCAGATTGCATTGGTGAAAGAATATTTTGTGATCTAAGATGAACATTTATCTGCTTCTGAATAATTTTTTCGAAAACTTTGGAAAAAAAACGGGAGACCTGAAATTGGACTGTACTCATTACCATTGGGACTTTTGGGAATAGGCATTACCTTAGCTAATTTCCACTGGCTAGGAAAGACACTTGTCATAGGATAGTGTTAAATGTATGTGTAATAGAGGGTAGGATAAATGGAAGAATGGCCTTATCAAATAGAGGATGAAATCCGTCTATTCCAACAGCATTTTATTTAATCGAAATAACACCCTGTTGTTTTCAGCAGCACGTCTAACTCAAAACGTTTCCATCAAATGTAGGCTAGATTTCGCCGTTTCAGAAGCTGACGAATTTAATCAGTAAACCAAGAGCGGTGATGGTGGTGAACAGTTTTGTGACAAGAGGGACATTCTGATTGAAAAGATTGACGATAAATTTTTCGGAAAATAAACTCCAGGAAAATATAATTTTTCTTTTGGAAACCAAAAATCTGCTTCGATGGCAGGTAAAACTGATAACCGTTTATTTTTTAAAATACTTTTTTTAACCAAATAATTTAAATCTTAATAATATATAAAAAACCCGTGTCACTGTGTATGTTCCGAATAAACTCAAAAACGACTCAACCGATATTCATGAAAATTGGCATATATGCGTAATTTGGTCCAACTTAGATGATAGGATAGTTTATATTTCGATTAATGGTCTTAATAATTTATAATTAACAATAAACTGATTGTCAATGTTGATGTTTGTTATTAATCGTAAGTTTTATAAGTCTCAAACAGATGGCGCCTTAAATCAGATTTTTTACAGAAAACTGTCGGACCATCTATTGTGAACTTCTCTTAGATGGCGCCACGTTGGAACTCGAAATTTCTTTTTCAACAACATTTTTCAACAACACGTGGTGCAATGCTTTGTATAGTTTTTTTTTTGCAAGATTTCAGGAAAGCTATCTAATATATATAAATCTCCTGTCACGATGTTTGTCCGCGATGGATTCTTAAACTACTTAACTGATTTTAATGTTTTTTTTTTTTAAATGTGTGCTTTTTTCCAACTTGAGAGATAGGATAGCTTAGATCTTTAATTATAGTCGCAATTTTATTTTATTGCAAATTATTTGTCTATAATTAATTGACAGTCACAATTATATAATATATATAAGAGACTTTCACGTACATATATAGTCATTCATCACGATATCTCTGGAACCATTAGAGCTAAAGACTTGAAATTTGGTAGTAATACTCTTTTCACCGAGTAAAGGTCAGCTAAGAACGGATTTTACGAAATTTCACCTCAAGGGGGGTTGCGGGGTGTTAATTAAAAAAAATTCAAATTTTAAAACCACAGCTCTTATATAGGTATGAAACTTAGTCAGGATATTCTTTTTGGCATGTTTGAATTTAGTAAAAAATAATTTTATGATGTTTCACCCCCAGAGGGTTTTCCGGGGGCGGGCGTTATAAATTTAAAAAAATTGTATCTTTTAATCTGTAGATTTAAAACTTAGAAACTTGACCAGAATATTTTTTTTGGTTTGTTTGAATTTACTGTGGATCTGTGTAAGTCAAAACAATACTTCAATTAAATTTCAAGTCTAGATCTAAAAATGCAATTCCATAAAGTGCCCAGCGAAGTGGGCGGGTAACAGCTAGTTACTTACAAAAACCCACAAACAAATCTATAAATCGTTATAGAGCCGTTAACGAGATAAATAAGTTTTTGTTGAAATGGTTATATAACAGGTGCAGTCATTTTTGGAGCTAAAGAAAATTTCAAATTTGTCTTTAGGGAGTTATCTAATAACCTCAAGTTTTAAGAAAGCCTAGCCTGTACATGGAGGTATAGTTATCATTTAAGACAGGCAAACATTTTGTCACCTACTTTTTTCGCGTTCTCTTCCATCCCTACCTTTTTTTTTACCTACAGTCGTAAGTAAAAAAAAAATCAATGAATGAAAAACTGTTAGATTAAAACAAATATTTTGTTCATAAACAACAAGATCTTTAAAATTAAAAGATTTTTTTCCATCTTCAATCAATAAAAAGTTTCCTATTTTTTTGTAATTCGTAATTCAGTTGCAAATCCACTTATTTATTTTTGCAAACATACATAATCGCTTAATCTTCTAATCAAAGATATATTATATATGAATAATTGATTAGGTTAAGAAGATTAAAAAACAAGTATAATTGCTTGATTCGATACAGTTGCCATCAAATAGTTAATTTATAATAATTATCTGATAAAATGTTTACCTTTTTTTTATGAGCAAGACAAAGGTGCGACGCACAAAAAAAAACTTTTTGTCAAATATAAAAATTAAAATTATCATGAAATTAAAGATTAACTTGAATGTCGGCAAGTTTTTTGTTTGATTTTAATCAACAATTAATTTATTCGATGTTTACCTATAAAAAAATAACAGAAATTTGCGTTTAAATTAAATAACAATCAATTTAAAATAGGGTGTGACTGTTAATGTAAAAATAGATTTGATATCTATGCGCGATGTTCTGGCTTAGAGATCACATCTAGTCTAGACTTAATTCGTAGTTATTTTGAATAGATAGTTTTAGTAATGCTAATCATCGAGAGCCTGGATGAGAGTTTTTAAGTGACATTACCTAATATGTCTGTCTTTATTGTATTAGTATATATTTTGAGACACACATTTTGTTAAACATAATTTCTTTTTCTAAAATTTCAAAATCATTATTTTAAAAACTATTTTTTACATATATTATATGAAAATGTTTTGCTAAAAAAAATCAAAAAAAAAAACAAACAAATACAACTTAAAATCTAATACTCGCATGCTTAACATGTTGTCAATAACTTGAATTTTAATCTTGATGTACAACACCCACAAACAACAAATTTATTACAAAACTTGTCCCCACTGCAGTCATAAAAATTGACATTTGAAACATTAAAACAAACATTAATGAAAGATATGATGCTTTTAAACTGACAAATCAATAGTGCATTAGTGACCACACTCAGCCATACATCAATGCTGCGAGTGAAGACTTTTTGATAAGACACATCGTGTACGGGTTCTTAGATAATTTAATTCAATCGAATTCAATTAAACTAAGCTGCGATTCATAAAAATAGACAAATTTATTTCTGCGGATAATGTGCAGCACAAGACACTGATGATTGCATCATGTGTAAAAGGGTAATAACTAGCAACATAGTTGTCAGTTTGGATATTTTCAATGACAGCCTGCATGCTTACCGCTTCGTTTATTTCTAATATGCTATTTCTGTGTTGTGCCTATATAAATGTCTCTTTTCAAAAATTGTGATCTGATCATTGTCTACTTCAACCAACAGCCTATAAAATACTGAAGCGATTTTTTTCAAACTTGAAATTTCAAATTTTTAGGTAATTTCTTAGAAAAAAAATTAAAAAAATAAGCTGCATCTTCAAATAGTGATGTAATTTTTCTGAACGGAAGTTCGATTTATCGGCAAAGGATCGCCCTATGCAACCTTTGCAATATCAGAGAAGAAGAAAATATTCAACACTTTTTGGGCAGATGTCCAGTACTGCGAGAATTTAGAATCAGATATACTTCGAAAAAGCAGAAATGGAGGATAACGATTTAATACCTTTGCTAAATGGTGAAGAATTATCAGATTGAGAGAAACTGTTTAGGTACATAATTGTGGCTATAACCGAAATATCTTTTTAAATTTTTGGTGGATTTAAGTATGCAATCTATTTACTAACCAACATACGACTTTTATGGTTATTGTCGTAGGTTAGAAATTTTAACAATATTTAAAAACAAAATTTTAAATTGGAAATCCATGTATATATTTAAGATTTTAGTTAAAACAAAATCAATTTACAAAAAATCCATTTTGATCAAAAATTTCAAAATTTGTTTTTTTTGTGTTTTGAATTAAGGCTTTCTAAGTTTTCGTGCTTCTTCATTCTTATTTATGAAATTTTGAATTTTTTTTCATATCAGAGAAAAAATTCCCCAGAAGCTCCGAAAATAACAGTACCTGTTATGCTGTTATAAATGAACTTGAAGTTTTTAATTCCAATATTTGATTCATCTCATAATCAATTTTCGAAACATTCAAACGAAATGAAAAATAAAACAAAATTTGCAGCATTGATACAAACAAATGATTTTTTTTCTTATGCAATTTGTTTAATTTCAATGCTTCTGCAAAACGCATTATTTGCGCCATAAAAGTCACATACTAACTTTTATTAATTATTCAATAAACTGCACAGAAACAACAATAAGAACAATATACTTTTCATTGTTTCTGCTTTGGCTAAATTTCTCACTCAAACATATCAAGATTAAAGGTCTATTCGAATCTAAGCATAATACCTTGAAAAAAAAATATAATTTTTAGGGCAATGGCATTTATTTTTTTGTTTTAGTAGCATTCAAATTAAAACAACGATTCTTAAAGATATGCAAAATACCAAAGTACCAGGTATTGTCATTCCTTCCTTTAAAAAGGACGAATAGAATCTTTGTTTTTTTTTAAACAATTAATCGCTAATGTTACTATTTATTGAAGTACAATTAATCAAACTACTATGCCAAAATACACAATTTTGTTCAATCGTTGCACAAGATTTAATAGAGTGCCTTTTTAACTAATCGTCTTTTTTTTTAATGTGATTGCCTTAAAATTAATATACAAAAATCAAATGCTTTGGGCAATGATTAAACTAAACACGAAAGGCAATTTATACATAGCTGTGCAATCAAAGTGACAGCAACATTTAAAAATTAGAAGGTACATGACACGCTGAAAATTTCATTTCTCATTCACAAATAATAATTTTAAAAATAAAAAGTCTCATATACAAGTTTAATATGAGTATCTTCCTAAGAAGATTGTTTCTACATAAATAATTATACAGAAGAAATAATTTGGAATATTAAATTTTCTCACGACAAACAAAAAATTACAAATCAGTAAAAGCTTTATTAGTTTTTTTTTTAAATAAATAATTACATTTTACTGAGTCTTAAAAAATAAACAACCGGACCAAAAAAATATAGCACAATCTCAATATTTTTGAAAATATTACTGTATAAAATGAAATTTACTTGAAACTTGTTCTTAACTACACTTAAACAAAAGAGTTGACCTGCGAGCTCGATTTTATAATTTATTTCGCTTACAATGAAATGAATTGCAAACTACATATGCATTTGTAAAAATATGCAGTAAAATAAAATATAAATTTATTACCTCTTTTCTCATGACGATGTTGCTGTTCTTCGATACTAAAACCAAATTCATAGGCACGACCTTTTTCTTTGGTTTTTCCAATTTCAGCTGGTGCACTTAGTGTTAATTTCCATTCCAAAAGAACTCCCTGCAAACATTTCACACACATTTGCGATTTTTATTTTATTTTATTTTTCCATTTTCCAATAAATCATTATAACACTTCTGACCTCTTTAACACGATGTGTTAACTACTTACAATAAATAAAATCAAACAAAATCGCCAAGACATTATTTTCGTTGGTAATTATTTATATTCTCGTTTTTTTTGTATGCGTTTGTCAAGAATATTTAGGAAATCACAAAACTGCAACAAATATTACTCACTAATCTTTTATTTAAATATTTATTCTAGATAAATACACATTGTAAGTTATATTTTTAAAGCTCTAAACACATTAACAAATAAAAAATCAAAATTAGAAAATCAGGAAAAAACAACAAGAAAACTTTGTGTGCTAATTCGTAATAAAAAATTTTAATAAATTTTGCTAATTCCGCGGCGAATTGAGAAAATTGCACTTTAGTCCACCACACCTGCAGCACACCTGATGTTCGCATCAATAATAAATAGACAAACATTGGCAACATAACCAAAAATATATAAAAAAAAAAAAAAAATTAAGCACCAGGCAGACCAGATGGAAGATTCTTCACAAATAACAACAAATACAACAACAGCTAGCCAGAAGATTTGTATCTTCTTCATCTATAAAGATACTAACTTGCGTTGATTGAGAAATACTCGTTAGTTTAGCTGATGAGGGTAGATCAATCGAATGACAAAGATGGATGGATTAACTAGTCAAGCCAATCACATTGAAACTGCAGGCTTTTCCTGCGAAGCAATTTAAAAACAATGATTGTCGGAAAATGGGAGGGGAAGAAGTTTATTCCAAAGGCATCTTTTGCATTAATTAAAGACTTTTCCGGACCTTATCCATTCAACAACTTAAACAAATATCACAGAAGCAGCAGCAACTACATTTTTATGTTAAACATTCTTAGCATTGACACAATGCTAAGAGCGTTCGTGTTTGGCTTCAAATCATTGCATGTATAATTACCACCAATTCACAATGGCACCAGTGAGTGCACTGGTGTGGAAATATTTGAGTTCACAGAAAAGATATTCTTCATCCAAACTACCGTGACACTCAATGGTTAACCGCTGGGATGATTAAATGTGTTGGTGTTCTAAAGAAAAAAAAAAAAAACGATAATAACCAAGTATGAGTGGCATTTGAACTTTTGCTATCTAAAGTGACATCGCTAAATACGGAGGTGTATCTCAAAACAAACATATTTAACACCTTTAAAGTTGAATTCAATTGTGTAATTGTAAATTATTTTAATTAGAGATTATCTCTGTTAATAGAGATTGAATAAAATTATGTGTCAAAAGAGTCAAGTGATTTATTAGAATTTATTTGAATAAGCATTTTTATTATGATTTGCATAAAAATATTGTGGTGGGTTTTGTATTTCCTAGACATGGAGTGATAATATGAGTTGCAACTTAAGCCAATGGTAAAGTATCTGAAGATGACACAAAGTTTGGATGCATTCCGATGCCAATCTCAAGGGATTTTCGTTATTTATTTACGGAGTGTCATTTTATGTATAGAATTCCTTGTTTTAAATGTTTTTTTTTTTAATTTTTTTCTGCGCTTTGTTTAACTTCTTCTTTAATGGTTAAGATGAAGGAGAACTTGTATGTCAGGTTCAAAAAAGAAAAAAAAATAAGATGTACAATGTTTGCTGTCAATGGCTGATGTGATGATTTTTTTTTTTTAGTTTTATTCGCGATAAACATGCGCCGATAGATGTTAGTACTATGTTTTTATTAGAACCTATATGGCATGATTTATTGGATTCTCAGCTCATATGTTTATTTAGTTATCGATTATGTGAGAGTGTAATGTACACTTGAATTGTTTGCTTAATGCATTTTGTTAATAAGATAATTCAATATTAATCATTTTAAAGCAATGATGATGGTTGTTGCTAAATGATTTGTTGAAGATAATCTAGAAAATGATATAAAAAAAAGTATGAAAAACAGGAAGTACAGTAGATTAAGAAAAACTAAAAAAAATTACCATGTCATGACTGCTCATCATTAAACTCAACATATTGATGGGTCTATTTCCTGGAACACATTTTCTAAAATTTGAATTTAAAACTTAATGAATTTTGGCAAAAGAAATATATTTTATTTTTCCGCAAACTTCGTTTTTGAATTAAAAAAAATACTAAATATAGAAAACAAATTTTTGCGAAATTCAACTTTTAAACACTAAAAAATAATATTTAAACGAATCTATTTTATTTAGGATTGCAGCAACAAAACATTTTAAACACTTATAATGTTGGGCACACATTTCATTCCGTCATACTTTTTTTTAATAAATTTTAGTGTCCCAATGTTTCCAATAGGTTTGGGAAAATATTATTTGAAAATTCCTTCTTTTTATTTCAAAAATTAAAGTTTAAAAAAAGTCAGAACTGGATATTGAACCCTATCCCGAAAAATGAAAACAGAATTTTAAATTCCCAACAAAATTTCATAACGAAACATTTACAAAAATTCCAAAAAGGAAAAAATCGACACTTTCCGAAAATTGTACCCCAAATGACTTTACTTAGGATGAATTCAAAATATTAAATTTTCACATCGCTCTTGAGCACGAAAGGTTTGACGAAAAAAAAATCAACTAACATTTTTACGTTATTTTATAATATAGTTTCAGTTGTACTCGGGCACCATTTACCAATGAATGCTATACCCATTTTTTAGTCTTATAACAGGTTTGAAACTGTTTTCTTTTTTGAATTAAAACTCTCGATAGCAAACTAAAAAAAAAAGATCGAAGAGTTATTTAACGTTTATTTTATTTTAAATAAAATGCACCACTGCATGGCATGATGTGTTAATGTAATTTAGAATAAACAACAAATATAGAATATATGTATAAATAACTCATTATTTTTAAATGGTTTAAGTAAGGCAACAAAGAAGTTTTGACTCCTCAAAACTGATTTTTTGATCACAAATCTAACCGTTTATTATCGGTTTTTGAAAAATATTACAAATTAATTTTAGTTACTTACTCAAAGAAAAATTTTCATCAAAATAGTTTGAGCCATTTCGGATAGCTACTCGTATTTTTCAACAATTTAGAAGAAATCTTGAAGTAAATAGGTAATAAAATCTTTAATTTAATGAACTTTATCAACACCTCCAAAAGATTCGAAGCTCCATTGGATTTCACAGGTTGTATTTGAAGGGGGTCGTCCAATCCATCAGGTTACTAGAAAGAACTGGAACTGGAAGAATATCCACCAATCTAACCTAACCTTCTATGGTAGACGGCAGCGTGGTAGACCATGCTTGCGCTGGAAAGATGGCGTAGACCAGGACACCCGAAGCCTTGGGGTGCGCAACTGGATGTCGTCGGCTCGACACCGAGATAGGTGGAGAGACTTGTTGAAAGAGGCCAGGACCGGACCCCGGTTGTCGAGCCGATTATGATGATGATGAACCTAACCTTACTTGACAGGTACCAATATGTTCGTAGCTAAAAAAAACTTTCAATTCCGCTTTTAGGGAATTAAAAAAAAAAGCGAGAAACACAATTGCGGGACCGACTTTTCTCGTCCGATTTTTTTTTTAATAATTCAAAACATATCCTAAAAATAAAATTCAATATTTTTATTTTTGGAATACCTAGGTACATACATTCAGTGATTTTTTTGGTATGTATACATTTCTAAAAAATTATGTAACATATGCATTTTTAAGAAACATGAAAAAATAAGCGTTTTCGATAAAATATTCAAAAATATTCCCCAACAAATGCGACTAATAAAAGGAAAGGTTTTTCATGAAACGGATTTCTCTCAAGGTCAAAGGTTCAAAGTGTTGCTTAAAAAATATGGTCCAGTTATGCCTCTTTTTCTCTAAGACCAATATTAAAGATATAATTCGGCATAATTAAGTGGGTGTAAATAAATAAATGGCTCTACTTATAGCAAAAATTTAAAATTTTTATAATATTTATTCATTTTATTATTTAAAAATCTATGCCTTTTTTTCCAGAAGTTGGAGGCCTTAAAAAATCTTGAAAATAAATCCAAACCAATTTTTTATCTTTTAAGTTCTGGACTGAGAGAAGTAAATCTACACTCAACCGAAACTATATTTAAATATGTATGTAAGAATATCTTTTTTGTTTCATTTAATTTATTTTTGTTTACAAAACAAAAGGTTGACTGACTGTATTCACAATGTTCAGCCTAAGATTATACCTTCAGAAATCTATAAATCTCATGTACTGCCTAAAAGTATACTATATAAATTAATTAACCTTTACTCGATTGATCCTGAAATTCCCTTAAAATAAAATATACCCCAACCCTTAAGTTGTTGTTTTGTAGCATAGCTTTAGGATCTAAAAAAAACGGGGTTATTTGAAAATTATTAATGGGTTTAAAAATCCAGAGGACAGGAAGAAGTATGCACAAAATATGTATCTATTAGAATTAGGTGGTTTTCGTTTAACTTTACGTTTGTCGTATTTTTTTTATAAAGAATTGAATCAAAGAGCAAAGCAAAACGAAAACAAGGTCCATAAAAAATATGTTAAGAACTGTTCTCGAGTATATCAGGATATTTTTTGTCTCAGACTGATGTGAGTGGAGAAAAAAAAAATAATTTTAAATTGTTCTTGTGACTTGCGAAATTTGTTGAAGTAGGTATGTATATCCTTTGTATATATAAACTATAGTACTCTCATGGTGGAAGTCGAATGGGGCGACATCTAAAGTATGCCGGCAACCCATACTCTTTTTTTTTGTGGAGAGCTTAGAGAGGTTTTAATCAATATTTATT
Organism: Syrphus vitripennis; assembly: GCA_958431115.1. Lineage (NCBI taxonomy): Eukaryota > Metazoa > Arthropoda > Insecta > Diptera > Syrphidae > Syrphus > Syrphus vitripennis. The sequence continues at coordinate 31,594,566 of OY288110.1, forward strand.
GATATTTTTTGGATGCAATAATCCAAAAAATAGTCTCCTCTTGCCCCTACCACCAATTTCCGACGCTTAAAGACTCCCAAAATCGAATTTTACACCTCACATTTTGCAGCGCCACCACAAGGGTCTGGGCAACCCTAAAAAAAAACTCGCCATGATAGTACTATAGTTTTCATATAAAAAGGTATATCTATCAGAGATATTTTGGGAATCTAGCAAATAATTTTATATATAATTATTGTGAGTTTTACTGTAAGAGATTGAAATTAAACTCAACTCTTTTTTTGTTTAAAACAAAAATTTTGTTTACAAGAAAAAATTATGTACTTCATAAATATTCGAATAAGTATATATTTCCATAGCTTGAACAAAATTGAACAAGCAATCAAAAAACTATATAAAAACTTTTGTTTTCTTATTAATTTTTCGAATTTCTTGGAATTTGTTCAAAACTATTTAAATTTGTCAAGTCATCGGAGAAAGCCCCGAGACGAGACTTGTACTTTTTGGACCGAGACTTACCGACAGTCTACAGGAAAGAAAAAACAACTTAAATCGGAGAATTTGTTAGTTGGTACCACGATGAGACAGAGACAAGACTGAAATTTTTCAATTTTTACGAGACCGAGACGCGACTTTTTAAGCCCGATATTTAATTATTTTTTAATTTAAGCCTAGCCAAGACGTATATTTTTACATATTGCATATTTTTATTTGAATATAGGTCTTTAACTCCCTGGTGCTTGGATAATCCGTAATTTCCAAAAAAAATATATGCGATATGGAATGTGTGTAAAGATAGATTTGAGCGAGAGGGGCATGGGGCATATTCATAGTCAAACAGAATTCTACTACAATTTTAGTACTATTGCCTGTCAATCTATTAAAATCCAATCCAATTTTTGACAGATAGAAAAAAAAATCAGGTTAGTCAAAGAGTCAACCGTTTTTAAGGATTAAGCTCCAGTTTATCTTTTGGACCCGGGTTTAAATTGTCTATGAGTAACATAAACTCTAGGTTAGCTTAGAAGAGACAATAAAACAAATCATAATACTATGACAATTTGAATTTGAATATGCCTCAATAAGTTTGGGAATATTTTTTTTTTCAGATGACATAGAGCTGGATAAATTATAAACATTTTTAAATATTTTTCAGCGATACGATCTTTCTGGGATTCGTTCTTCAGACCTTATATGGTCCATCGTTTACGATATGTGGAGATGTATTTCAGCTCTATCCAACATGTCAACTCTTCCCACTTCCCACTAGGTGGATCCACTCCACTGACTATCTGCAAAAGAAAATTCAAATGAATCGCTAAACTTAAAGCGTATGGCCAATCCCACTGCCACTTACGTTTTTTTTTTGAAGAGTCCATGGGTTCCTGACCGATTTCTCACATGAAGTTTAACATTGGAGAAAATTCTACAGGTGCTTAGTGAATTTCCAAGCACTTCACCCATATTAAGAAGGTCGGATTTAATGTTTCTTACATTTTTGTTTTAAAAAATAAATGAGGTGCCTTTAAAATGTTTTGATGACGAAATTACTTGAACATAAAAAAAAACCTCTGCAACATACTATAAGCAAATCGCCAAGGAAAACACCAAAAAATTCTAACAAATTCTTCAAGTACAAAACACCCTATGACAATCCACATTCCCGGGAGCCGTCAAGTTTGTCAAATAAAAACAATTTCATAGCTTTAACACATTTTTACTTCTTTTAATATACAAAAAAAAAACTTAAACTATTCAACAGAACTTCAACTTTATGACCAATAAATCAGTCAAAATGTAAATAATGGTTTGGTCAAGGTGGTGAGGCAACACTTTTACAACATCATGATGATGACTATCTTCTTCACGCAATGGTAAACACTTTCGTCTTTTAAGCTGCCTGTGGGATATGGGCACCACTTGGCTGGAAACCGTTCTCATCAGCGATATAGGATACTGTGTAGGTGACACCATCAGTACCAACATAGCTAAATTGACCTTGGACAGAGAGGCTTTCTTGTTCGGTTCCAATATTCTTCAATTGTCCTTGTTCGCTGACAGATTTACCATCGCTGGTATCAACACTGCAAATCGATAAATTTAATAACAACCAATGTAAATAGATATGTGACAATGTGGCGAAAAAATATCTTCAACTTACGCGTAATTGTATCCATCGATTCCAATATTATCGTTGTCGTAACGAAGGATTTGAGCATCCTGGGCATTGTCCAAAGGAGCAGCCAAAGCAACAGCGAAAAGAGCAGCTAACACAATGACGAATTTCATCTTGAAATTTAAAGTTTTTGTTGCGGTTGCTGGTAGTGATGTAGCAGGTATTAACTTGCAAGAAGGTAATTGCTGAATGATGTGCAGACATTCGCATCTTCTTAATTTATACCAAACTTATCCCCATGTAAGCCATTCAATCTTGATGACTGTGGGACAAGAAGAAAAATAAAAATAAAAATAAAAAAATACTGCCAAAATTCACACAAAAACCGGGAAACAAGATTGCGATTCATATCTTCGTATTTTTTTTTATCGATTTCTGGGTACCTATAAACTGCAAAAAAAAATAAAAAACAATAAAGATGATATTCCCTCACTCTCATTGTCCAAAATTATTACTAAATAAAGTGTGTGATATATCGTAATATCGTATGAAAGATTTTTGTTTGAGTTTTTTATCTCATCGTTTCCCGTTGTTTGTTTAATCTTTTCTGTGTTTTTTGATAGTTTTATTTATTAGCTCCCAAGACTTAGGGAGGAGTATTGGATTTGGAATTAAATTAAACCCCAAGGTGACCTGAAACTGTTGCTTGAGGTTCACAACTCTCAATTACTAGAACGATTCATTGAACTCGTCTTAACCTCTGGACAAAATCCGGAAATTGCCAGGGGCACTGTTTGTGTGCCCACGGTTCTCAAGAAATATTTTGTTACTTAATTTCATGCTTTTGTTTTACAAACATTTAAGAATTATTCAACAAAAAAATTAATCTAATCTAAAAGTTGTAAGTTAAGGTCAGCGTTCTTGGTTTTCTGAATTCGATATCAAAATCAGAATTGTTGCATGATGCTAGGTTTTTGAGATATAGCCCTTAGAAAATTAAAAAAAAATCTTTTGTAGTCCAAATCCAAAAAGTGAGAACAACAATTGTTATTCAAAATGTTGTTCATAAATTTGAAAACTTAAATTGATTTTTTTTTTATTTTACGTTACCAAGCACAATTTTTGTTTTCAAAATTCTTTAAAGTGAAAGACTAAAAATTAGATAGTATAAAGTGCATATAATAAAGCATTTACAAATTTAATTAAAAACTATAGTGTAATAAAAATTACTATTTACTATTATTAACAACAAGAAACAGTTGCAAAAAATATCTATTCTTTGAATAAAATTGCAAGGAAATAATTCGGTAGAATTTAGCTTCAAATTTGAAACGTTAACGAAACGTCCAACAAAAAAAAAATGGTAAAATACTACAGTATACAAAAAAAAATTCGCTCACAAAATTGTATACTTTTTCTAGAGGTCTGAGATTTTAGAAAACATTTTTTGAATATTAAGATTATAAGAGCTGTTTGAGAGAAACTTGTATTTTTAACAGTTTTATTTTTAAAACTGTAATTGATGTTTGTTCAAATTGTTAATATCAAAATACTAATTTTCAAAAAAAAAAAAAATTAAAACCCCAACTGTTTTTTTTTATTTTAGGCATTTAATATTTTTTGTGAATTTTGGATGTTTTTACATAAAAATTTTGATTTCATCACATAAACTTTTTTTGAGAAAATCAAAAATTTTTTTTTTTAAGGGCGGAGTGTTTTTGGTGAATTATCGGCAGGTAACGTAATTGTTGGTCTTAAAAGAAAATCCACCCACCCACAGCCGAAACTCAAAAGACATACAGAATTGGGAGATCCCCTTTTTTCGATTTTTTTATCATGGGGTTGGCCGTGGAGCGATGGTATGCGTGGTCGCCTGTCAACCAAATGGTCACAGGTTCTATCCCAGCCGTTTGATCATTGTTGGGCCGCTGGTTTACTCATTACATGTTGTTCAGGCATAACACTAACAACATGTGATTAAGTAAATACTAGTATGCCCAACAAATATGACAATGAACAAAATAATGCGAATTATAAAGGGACATAGATATAAGACACGGCAATTTCTCCGCTTTAGCTCAGCCGCCAACCCTGGAGATAAAATCTGAGACAACCACCACCTTCAGTCTCAGTACCTCGCGCCACACACACCTTTCCCTTCCCATCCTATCCTATCCTTCACGCCCGCGCTGTGTTGTTACATATAAAGGGTAAACCAAAAAATCCCCTTGAGCGCGCGCATATTATAAAAAAAAAAAAAAATGTAATGTCTAATTTGATTAAAATATCGACTTCGAATTTTTTCTCGAATTCAAAACTTACCCTCTATAGTACCTTCATATAATCGCAAGCAAAAAATTAATATCAAAATAGGAAAGAACGCCCAAAATTGGACATAGCAAAAAATGCACATAACACCCAAATCAAAATCTTGTTAACAGATTTACTAAAGCAACTCCGTTTTAAACTAAGATTTTTCAGAAATTATTTGTAAAACTTTATAACTTGATAATAAACCCATGTAAAACTTTAAGAATTTATCTATCACGCATTTAAAAAACAAAAATTATTTTTTTTATGATTATTTTAAAAGGATTGTTATTGAATATTAAAATTTTAATAAATAAATAATGACAATAGTGCCATTAGCTGCAGCATACAAGAAACACAAAAGTTTTAAGACACATTCACAGCTGATTTCTGAAGAACTCATAATGAAAGTGAATCAGGTAGTAAATTAAATGTGCTGAAGGGAATCATTCACAAAAAGTGCAGTCCACAAGAAATACATTTAGATGAAAAGCTTCGAAATCAAAGTGAACATAAATAATTCTAAATACTTACTGTCTGAGGGAGTGGACGCTGTTACACAAGATAAATTTAAGGCAAAACGGCTCAAGTCGACTTAAGCCAAAAACGTTTTTTTTTTAATATTTAAGCAAAACAAAATATTGGCTTCATTTCTGTTTAATCGGCTTGCTTCTATGCCACCTGGAAGACATTTTTTGAATTTGTCATAACGGCTTAATTCAATGACTTTGAAAAAAGTGCATTAGGAATAACGTCTTAATTCCATTTATTTTATTATTTGCGATTCTTTAATGTCTTATGTCTATTTAAGCCTGTTTTGATGTATTTTAAATAACAATTACATAATATGGAAAAGAGGACTAAGTTCAATTAAGCCAACAACATATCTACATAAAGTAATGAAATGTTTCAATTTCATTTAGGGAAAAATGGCTTATGTATAGATAAGAATCCATAAAAATTAGTACAAAATTTCGAAAAGTGACTTAAGTGACTTAAGACATATTTAAAAAGACATCGCAAAAATTCAAAAAGGCTTAAGTCAGGTTTTTGCTTATAAAAAATTGATTAAAACTAAATTTTTAAATCTCGAAATCAATTCGTAACGAGTGATTTTTAATTTATTTTTGGATGAAATTTCAGCTTTCTATTCGAAACGGATTTCTTAAATTTTTTTTTTGTTTAAAATGCTTCTCCTGAAAAATCACTAAAATCGACTTAAGCCACTTTTCCTTTTGAGTAAAGAATTATAAAATTCAATTTTTGTCATTGGGGTGGTCCAAATTTTATAGAATTTCTTCTAAGAAAACAGCACTATTAAGATGCAGCCTACTAAAAAATAATGATATTTTTTCTAAATATTCAGGGTTTGCTGCAGCTTTTAAATGCCTGTTTCGGACCGAGTTCAGTAAAGAAAATAGTTCAATCCAAGAAAAACAGGTGGAGAACTCTTAATTCTGCCTTTTTACAGCAGAACGTTCTTCAATGCACATCAACAAGTTAAAGTTTGAATTCTTATGTTCATTGCTGAAAAACTTCACAATTAAGCGTATCGATGTGATTTTTTCAACTTTTCAAACTTCAAATGCAACTACATGCGACTCAAACGTCTCTATTATATTTATTCTTCTAAAAAATTGACGAAAAATACTTTATGTCTCAAAATAACCTTCAACTCACGTTTCAAACTTATAATAGTTTTGCTAATAAATAAATTAGTATTCTCTGGGATTTCTTTGAGTGAAGAATACAATAATTTTATATAAATAGAGGATTAAACAATTTATTTGATGTGATATGTGCTATAAAATGCTACCATATTATTTTTTCTTAAAACAATTTATTTGAAATCCAAAAAAATCTGCATATTACTATACTGTTGAAGGTTATGATTGTTGATGTTCACTTGTTTAATTAAAAAGACTTATGTACCAACATAGGTCCGAGCACAGCTTGAAGCATTTGCCTAATATTTACGCTAACACAATAATATTGGAAAGTGGTGGAGTGATGATTGATGGGGCTGACAAAATCATCTTTTCTTCTTTTCGATTGGATTTCGTGGAATGTGTTAATTAGATATTTTGTCTGAAGCAAATCAATCAAAATTTGAGATTTTATATATTTCTGAAAAATAGGTCAAATCATTTTTTTAATTTTGTGTGAGATAATATATCCACCCTCCATTTTTTTTATTTTATTTTATCTATGGTTTGAGGCGATTTATATAAATTATAGTTCATAAATTTGTTTAGATTATAAAACTTTTCTGGCATTTGCTGTATTTAAAGTTATGTGTATTAAAAAAATTTATAATTATATGGGTACATCTATTTAAATAAGATCGGTTACAGTCGGAGAGAGAACATGGTGGGATGGGCTGCAATTTAATTGAATGCTTTTATGTGCAAAAGTAAAAATAATTTAAAGTGGAATCCCCGCTCAAGATTTCTTATGAAAAAATATTCCGCTTGCTTTTTTTGCATTTTACAGTTTTATTAATTATGAATAATTGAAAGTGGAATTAATTTTTTCTTCTTGGTAAGTTTTTTTTTTACTGGGCGGAATAGTTTTTCGCTGCTAATTAGATTATTTTGTTCCTAAACAAATCCAGACAGGTCACGATCATTTATTAGAAGAATTGAGTTTTCAATTAATTATTGCTTAAAAATGTGAAATAGTTGTTTGAAAATGTTTATCCATTTCAAAATACAAAAATGGAAATGGCTTTTTTCTTATAAAGGTAATTTTTAATATTTATTACAGAGGACGCGAAAACATTCAAACAGTCTAATTCTACTTCTAAAAAAAAATAACGACTATTTGTTGCTTTGTACGTATAATAACTGCATTAGAGTTATGAAGAAAAAAAATATTTGCCAATTAGGGTAGCTCATAAAAATGTCATCATCGTTCTTCAGCGATTTTTTGAAATTTTGAAAAACTGTTTTTTCTTCATAACTTCAGCACTGCTATAATCTGTGTAGGCTTCATTTAAATCTTTCTTAAACCATCGAAGTTGACATTTTTATGAACAGCCCATTGAAGAGCAACATAACATTTTTTATTATCCGACATCGTACTCATGTTACTGTGGAAAATGGCACAGATAAAAATCAGGTTTGAAAAAATTTCAATGCAAAAGAAATTAATTTTGTATCAAATATGTTTATAATTCAAGTTAAAAAATATCATCAAAAAAATTGAAATAAAAGTTTGAAATAGTATTAATAATAATTGTTTTAAATGCAACACACAAACTTTTTTCATTAAACACATTTAATGCAAGTTGATAATAGTTGGCAACAACAAAAAAAATTCAATGTATGCATTTAAATAATATGCATTACAAAACTTTTAATACAAGATGTAAAAAATTTGCATCAAATAAAAATTTTTTAAGTACATACAGTCGACTCCCTCTTAGTCGAACTCCCTCTAAGTCGAAGTTCCCTCTAACTCGAACTTTTTGGTCGTGTTTTTGCATTCCCCTCAGTTTTCCATATAATAACTATCCTCTAAGTCGAACTCCCTCTAAGTCGAAGTTCCCTCTAACTCGAACACATTATCTCGATTCTTGGCCTATTTTCTTTCCCTTTAAGTCGAATTTTTTTCTTTTGCCGAAAAAAAAAATCATTCTCTCTCAAATCGACAAATCAGCTAGACCATCCAACCATTTTGTGCTTTATTTGAAAATTGAAAGAAAAGGGGAACGTGGGTGAGATTCCAATTGCAATACACATGTGTATAGGTATTTGCGGACGTGCGGATTGTGCTTATGGGTTTCTAGGGTGGATCGATTTTTTTTTTTGTAGTTTCGATTTCGGCCATTGATAGAAAGTTGCCACCATTCAAAACAAACAAAATGGTATAATAAAAGTTTTAGAAAAAAATTTTTTTATACCGCCTCAAGCCTAATGAAATTCTGAAAAAATATCATATTTTTACCTTCAAATTATATGGAAAAAAAATAAAAAAAAACATTAACTTTCTTTCATATTGATGTTTAAATCTTTTTTTTTATTTTTAAATATTTTAATTTTGAAAAACATTGAAAATATTAATCTAAGCAATTTTATAATCTTTTTTTGTGTTAAAAACAGGCATTATTTTTCGGGATTCTAGTGTTGTTCTAATAAATCCATCTCTTCTGGTAGCACCACATACAGCAGCAGAAGCCTCTGTTACAATTTTGACACATCTTTCCGTAGCTTGAGTGTGACAAGGAAATTTATTCAGAAGAGGTAAAATCACGGTGTTAATTTTTTCTGGGGTTTGAATACATTCTCTAATGACGTCACTGTTTATTTCCTTTACCAGTGGTGGTTCGGTTACGTTCAAATCCTTCCAATCAATGACATCGATGTAGTCTTTTGCATTGAATTTAAAATCTGGAACTTTAAAGATTCTTACATTAGCATCCAGCGAATCTCTGCATTTAAGAATCCTTCGCAAAGCTAAAACCCTTATTGGTTCCCGTTCGTCTGCCATCATAGCAAGAAGTATATTTTCTGGATGCCCAAAAAACCCATTTCTTTGAATAACAGGATCAATTACAGCTTTCAAGTGTGTCGGCAGATATCTAGAAAGGACAATACTTTTGTGCAAGTGCTTCGATCCAAAGATTGAGCTAGGCATTGTCTTAATCGAAAACCACATAGGAGCATACACTTTCAAAATGAAATAAACCAAGTGTAACATATTTTCAGTTGGAGAATTTGTCGAAACATACAACCTCAGAATTCTGTTTGCCGTGGTAAGCCATCTTGAATGAACAATTTTCCCGGGGTTATTTCTGGACAAGTTTTCGTTGCAATGACCAGAATTAATAGCGTTACAAATCTGAAAGAGGTATGATTGATCAGTGCTTAAATCACTTGAATTCGAAATTTTTGGTAGAACACAGCTTATTGGTTGAAAGTCTTCTAAGGGCAGTGTCTCACAATCTCTTAAGACTTTTCCGATTGGTCCTATAAAGCTTCGGGGTCCTGTCGTGGCACCATCCAAGTGCTCAAATAAGTGTCGTAATGTTAGTTCATTCGCGTGTAATTGGCAGATGAACCACTGCAATGGTCTTTGCAATTGCTGTTCTAGGCATCTTATGACACCTCCTTTGAATCCTGTATTGACTGCGGTTCCATCACATCCGACCACAACAAATTTTTTCAGGTCGACGCACTTGTTCTTTAAGAATTCATTTATGTCTTTGCTAATTTCGATTGCTTTTCCGCTTGATAATGAAATATAACCCATATATTCTGAATTTGGCTCTTTGACTAGACTTATATGCTCCTCGGAAACAATTTTCCTTCTGGAAGAATCTATCTTTGTCAGGGTTTTATCCTTCCGTCCATCAAAATAGAGTGCAAATGCTTCTTCGGTAATTATTAACGGCTTCTTGACTAAAAGGCTCCTCTCCTTCTCACGGACTCGTCTTATTTTATTTCTATCTACTATATTATCAGTGTTATCCTTTGTTATAAAACCAACGTCTTGAAGTGTTGCGGTTACGATTGCTGCTGCAGCCCTATCTGAAATACCGTATCTATCGACTGCATGAGCGACAGCAGGCATTGACGATTTTAGAATCTTCTTTTGACCTTTATCTTCAAGCGGCCCTGCCGATGATGTTGACGACGCTATTTCATATGTTATCTCTTCTTCGTTTTGAAGGTCTGGTTCTTCTTCAGACGAAACTTCTATCTGCATATCGTTAGATGAATGCGGTCTCAGTTCATTAAAGTGTTTTTGATGTCTACTTTCATAATTTCTTTTTCGGTTCAATTTGATCATATTCTTAATGGAAGTTTTAACGTCTATGCTGCCAATTCCCATTTTTCGATTGGTCCTTTGGTCAATTAAAAAAGGTCTCTCCAAAATTGGCACTTTAAGTTGTTTCTCACATTTACACAAATCAAAGTTACTACACTTACATGCAGCTATATCGAATAAAAACTTTGCTTCGTCCTTGAACAACTGAATCCGTTTTTTGTATGAGTCGAAGTCTTTTCTCGATTTATAGGGCTTAAGTAAGTTCTTATAACTTTCATAGTACTGCTTCATCTTCCTTATCACTGAACGATGTTCTATAGTAGGAATCGATGCTGTCTGCCAGAGCTTCAATAATTTTTCCGAAATCTCCTCGCATGTGTCGGTAGCCAAATTTTTAAATTGAATTTGCTTATTGCGACTTACCCACAAGTAACATCGTATTATATCTTCTTTGGTCGGCAACATACAGGCTTTAAAATCTTGTCCATTTCCAAATACGGGGCAAAATAAATCACTACGGAGAGTAGACAAAGACATTTTGTTTAACTCAAAATAAAAGCACAACACAATATAAAACTTTTGACGGGAATGAAGTAAATTATTTTTGAATTTTAAACAAAAAAATCTATGATACTTCGATTTAATTTTTTTTTAATTTTGAATTTTTTAAACCCAAATTTACCCAGTTTAGCCATGTTCAAAAAATAGCGAAAGGTTGCTTATTAATGGGCTAAAATTTCTCTAAAAAGAAACAAATATTTTAAAAAAATGCGTTTATATGCAATTTATGTAGGTTCAAACTTCAAATGACTTGGGGCAGTATTAAAAAATTTTAAATTTTAAAAATATTTTGCATTTCGTTAAAGTAACTATTGATACAACTTTTCGACAGCGGCCCATTACATTTCTACCAAAACAAAAAAATTTCATACAAAAACGATCCACCCTACGGTTTCATAGTTATTTTTTTTTGTTGTTTAAAAGAATCTATGTAAGTAAAGAAATAGAAACGTTCCAGTGAGATTGCAATTGAAACTCAGAAAACAGTTAATTGTAGGAAGTTGGAATACAAATAAAAAATTTACGAAGCATACCTATATGTATCTACCATTTTATGAATTAAGTTCAACTTCAAACAGAGCTGCTCTAATTATTCTTTGCTAGTTTTTTAGGTAGCAAGATACCAATTAGAAAATCTGTTTTATTTTCATGGTTAAGGATAATCACAAAGTAAACGACTTGGTCAGAAATTTGTTAACTTTATTTATAAATCAGTAAAAAAAAAACTCTCGCTAACTCGAATTTTTCTAAAACTCCCTCTAACTCGAACTAGTTTTGATATCCCGTGAAAATTCGACTTAGAGGGAGTTGACTGTATATTAAAAAAAGAAATTATTGTGTTTGAAAAAAAAATACAAAATTTTTTTAAAATTTTGACATGCAATTTTATTTATATTATATAGGATCTCCTTCAAAAAATATTCATCGAAATCCCTCCAATAGTTTACGAGAAAACCGAAATCCAAAAATCCGGTTCTATGGCAATTAGGTACCGTTAACAACGGTTTTTTCAAAAATATTTTTTAATTAGTTATTAAGGTTACTTGACAAACCCGATTTAAAAATTTCATCTTAATCGTTAGAGCCGTTTTCGAGATAAAAATGTTGTGTTTAAACGGTACTATGACAGGTACCGTTGTTTTGTGGAGCTAAAAAAATTCGATTTACCCTCTAGGCAATCGCCCCAAAACCTTATGTCCAAAGTTTGAAGAAAATCGCTTAAGTAGTTTAGGCTATAGGTCGAGGTACAGTTAAACAGACAGACAGACAGAATTGCGGGACCCACTTTTTCGCGTTCCCTATCATCCCTTTAATTTAATTTTCGAAATATTTTATCTAAATAGATAAAAAACTCAAACTCACTTTTCCTATGATACCAAATACGCGTTCATCCAACGTTAGACATCAGAGTTGTAAAGACTGCAGTCTTATTTTCTTTTAGTTTTCTTTAGTCTTTTTTCGATAACTGCTTTTTTTTAAGAGTTATTGTACATTTTGTTGAAAATTAAATTTTTTTGACGCTTCCTCAGTACAAAATGTACTGTAACTCTTAAACAAAAGCAGTTATCGAAAAAATTTATTTAGCATTTTTTGTAGAAAATTTGTTGTTTTAAAAGTTTTGTTTATAATTTTTTCTTCTAGGATCAAAACTAAGTGAGTTATGTGTGAAAATCTAAAATTTCGTTGAAATCAAGATGGCGGCCAAATTAAACAAGCCACAAATGTGAAAAATGTGTTGTTGAGCTTGTGTAATGTAATAACGAATACACCAATTTTTTGACGAACAGCAAAATTAAGAATAGAAATGTAAAAACAAATTGCAACTCCTTGTTAGGATTATTTGTGACCTTAACTACTGCAATCAGTGGGCAGTGAATAGACAAAAAAAATTGCTTTTTTTTTAATCAGGATCTTTTTCGAACGTTTATTTATCTACCAAATTAAAAATAAATATTTACTTGTTCTTAAGTTAAAACTGATACATAGATATGAATAAAATGCTCAAACATTATTTAAATTTGCCATACAGTACTGTTGGTGTTTTCATAAGTCAAATGTCATTCTTTCTTATTATAATTATAAATTCCATGCGCTTCCAAACAAAAACAAACAAGTTTATCTTATCTTATTAAAAAATCAACGTATAAATACTCATATACATATTTTCTCAAGTATAATTCTTGAAAAAATTATTATAATTTAAAAATATTCAAGTATAAAAATATTTCAATAAAAAAGAAGATACAGTTCAAATATATTATAATATAGAACTGTTTTAAAAATTTTTAATTTAAAAGAGATATGTACATACCATTCTAATAAAAAAAAATTTAAAATAAATTATAAATTCACTCAAACTGGGTGTAATATAATAACCCATATTTAGGCATTGAAATCAATATTTGGAATAAATAAAAATATAATTTATGCAGACATTTAACCATAGGGTATACTTATATTTGTTTTGAATACAAAATAGGTATGCTCTTTAAACATTTTTTTCGTTCAAAATAAATTTATAGTTTCAATCCTCAATCATCAAAGTTTATATTTTAAAAATATAATAGATTTATAAAATAATTTGTATATTATTTTATAAACTAAGAATAGGTCAAAATACACAAATTTGTAACTTTTAGTTTTTTTTTTGGAGGTTTTAAGTTTTATTACAAAGTCTCATTTAAACAAAATTTAAACACAAAGATAAACCTACCAGAGAACTGGCCTTATAAAGCAAATAATAAAATTAAAAATTCATTATTTTACAAAGAATACTTTTGTCCTAAAATAACGATTGCCACAAGATAAAATTGCAGCAGCTCAAAAATAATCAAAAATAAAACCAAAATAAATGCTTAAATCAAACACACGTTGAACTAAGTAATGCAGAATTAGACAGAAATGTAGGACAGATTTTGATTATTTCCACATACTTTACTAGCATATCAATGAGTTTCTTGGCAAGTTAAAAGAATTTCAGACTTATCTTGGTGAAACCCATAAAAAAGTAATTTTAGCTTTTAACATTTCCATCGAAACAAAAGAGCTGATCAGCGAACTCGAAAAATTACTCTTAAACTCATCATCAGTTCTCACGTAATAATAACCTTCTTTAATAAATTATAATTAATCCAATGTACATAAATGATCCATACACATCTTATTTTTGGCCAACAAAACTTAAAATCCTTCGTGACAACAATACATTTGTCTTTTGGTTAACAAAAAAAAAAAGCAAGTTCGCTTGAATTTTAAGATAATTTATATTTCTGTAAAAAAAAATGCTGCATTACTACCTTGCAGCTTATACTGGTAAATCCCATCCCACATCTAGTTTTTTTTTTTCATTTAATGTGCAAAATAAGCAGATGGAATTCCATGGTGAAAAAAACTCGCAATACTTCTTTTTCATTTTATGGGTCCCCCGAAAGTGTAAAAGATACAAATCATTGTCGTTTATACATAAAAACATATCAATGGCTTGACATTGTGATTAAAGCTCATAATTCATCATTTACCCTCTGACAAGATAAAGGTAGCAATTATTATTAAGGATTGGTAGGGAATTAATCTTACAGTAATTATAAATATTTTTATGCTGAAGGTATTTTTTGTTTTTAAACTTCTAGGAGTACTACACCTTACCTACAAACCTCATTTTTGTTACTGCCAAACCTTACCCTTATTAAAAAAAAAAAAAAACAATAAAAATACATACACAATGCACATCCGTCAATACATTGTTGTGGCTTTAAGATAAATTCAAACAAATATATTCAAAATAAAACACAATGTGGGTTGATCTTTGTTAATGACCTTGATTTATCAATGCTGATTAAAAATGCGAGAATTAAATGAAATGGAGAAGCTCACCACGCCAGACATCGGTCGATAAAAAATTACATAATTTGAAATTAATAAAAAAAAAGAAATTTAGTGAAAAACAAACAAAAAAAAGAAGAAGAAAAAACCTGTTAAATCATTTTTAGGTTGTTTCTGCACAAATTTGTGTTCCTGCGCTGCATGGCGTTGGCCGTGAAATACAAATCAAGAAGATGTAGCAGAAGAAGATACACAAAAAAATCAACATAAGTCAACGAGACATTAGCTTACTAAACAAACATAACCCATGCGTTCCATTTAATCGAATGAACTGGTAGCGGTGGCGGTGACGGCGGCGCAAGAGATATTCTCACTTTTGCTTTTTAATATATCAGCTAAAAAGTTTGCTGATGATTTTTTACGGAAATGACGATGAATCACGTTGATTGTTTTGGATATTGATAAATTACTGCGAGAGAATTTGGGTTGATTTATCACTATAGATTCGATATACATTTATGAATGCATTAAGGGTCATCTGAACTGAAAATGTATTCGAAGCATTAATAAAGCGCTCTTTATAGTTTTAGTAGTAGTTATAAAAGACCTTCAAATACAATGAACTTGTAATTATATGATTTATGAAAAAATCAAATTGACAGAAATTTTATAATGAAATTATAAAATTGTCTCATTCTTTTTTTTTTTATTTTTTGATGTATTGAATATTTTTGTTGATAGTGACAATTGAGTTGCTTTTAAATGAATACAATATGTGCCTTGATCGCCCGGACTTGCTCTTGTAGTTCAAGGGGAACATTGATATTGAAGTAGGAAATTGGCATAATCGAAAATATAAGTAAACAAAAATTTAAAATCTAAGGTATAACGGTACATTTTACAATATTTTAAAATATTTCAAATGATGTAACTTAAATTTAATATGAGACTTAATATAATTGTTTATTGTTTTATTTAGCCCAGTTTTGTTACTTTTTTGTTTGTGAGTATGGATACTAAGATGGAGTTTTATATTTCTAAGAAAGTCTAACTCGGAATAATAATCAGACGTTCACTGTTGAACGTGGAATCAAATTACTCATGGTCTTTTATTATAGATAAAAAAATCGGTTCTAACGATTTTGAAACAATAAAAAAATGAAAATTCGCATTTTTTTTATATATTTATATGATATGGCATCTTCAGTTTAGCGCTTTTCCTTCTTTGGACTATTTTTTAAATAATTTTTTGGATTATTTCAGCTAAAGAATTTTTTTTCTAAAAACATTCTTGTTTTTTTTTTAAGTGAGACACCAAAGACACTGCAGAGGTCGAAGAAGCTAGTTAACAGTTCAAAACTTCAATGCTTCCATTATATTGAAAATTCAATTTACTTCCATCCAAATATTGTAGCTAATTAAGGTGATAACAAAAAAATAAAACCTACTGCTTTAATTTTTTGTTCAGAAAAAAAGTAAATATTTCATTATTGAACACTAGGCTAAGAACGACTGTGATTTTCTGGTCACGATCAGAGAAGATGAAGGCACAATTTTTTGTTATATCATGATTGAATTTTGAAATTAGTAAATGATGATTATTATATCAAAACCGTCTGATTCAGAATATTTTTTTTTTGTTAAAAATTCAATATTTTTGAAAATGGGTGCATATTTTTTTGTTTCAATTTTGTTTTTAAGTGCATTTAAATAAATAATAAAATATTGCATACCAATTACATATATAAAAAAAAAGTTTTTGCAAAAACGGCAATAAATATTTCAATTTTTATTTTCAAGAATACGTATTTTTCGAAACATCAGGTGGCAACTTCAGTTTGAAGCTATACATTTTTTTTTAATTACTTTTCGTTTTTACTTTGGAATAAGAGCAAGTTCATGCGATCCAGTCCTGTATCTTTTTCACTTGAATTTTAGAATGGAACCCTGTCCCTTTTGTCCCTTTTAAGAACTTGCTGTGTTTTTACAGTTTCATAAAAGCTAGATGAAAATTGAAAGTTATAATCACTATAACACAATCAAACATGATTCTGAGAAAAATACATATATTTCAAATACTGCTTCAAAATTGGAATCGCACCATTCAAAAGAATTTACAAAAAATCTGGATATTGGTGAAAAGCTTAATTTTTAATTATAAAGCTGTTTTTTTTTTTTAAGTACGGTCGCTTG
Source organism: Syrphus vitripennis (assembly GCA_958431115.1). Classification (NCBI taxonomy): domain Eukaryota; kingdom Metazoa; phylum Arthropoda; class Insecta; order Diptera; family Syrphidae; genus Syrphus; species Syrphus vitripennis. The sequence continues at coordinate 31,611,340 of OY288110.1, forward strand.
TTCTGGTAGGTACTTTTGATTTTGAGGGTTGAAATAGTAATCGAAAATCATAAATTAATTATGAATTTCTACAAAAAAAAGATTAATTTTTTTATATTTTAAACGATTTGGCAGCAGCTGGCAACCATCAAATGTTCTTAGAACTACTGATCTATAATCAGAACAGTAATAGCGCTGCGATTCATTTAGAGACAATAAACAGGATCACTAAAACTCGCAACTAAACATCGCAGACTATTATAGTACTTAAATTTTCAAACATCAACAATTGAGCATCCGTTAAACTGAAAAGTTATGATCTTCCAAACTTGAAACACTGACATCAACGATTTAATGTCATATTATTATATTTTTAAATTAAATTCTGTCTACCCACACAAAACATCTTTAACGTTATTTTTGTGTTCTTACGGTAAAATGATAAACAAGTTTGTCCAAATTGCATCAAATTCAATATAGCCTTGAATAGTATAAATTGAATGACTGTAATCACAACATTATCATTCAGTTATCTCAACGACAACTTAATAGGTACTTAACTCAAAATGAAATTCATTATTGTCTTCTCTGCTCTTTTTGCCGTCGCCATGAGCGCTGCTGTTTCTACAGACTCAGCTCATGCTGAAACCCTCCGTTATGACAACGACAACATTGGAGTTGAAGGATACCACTTCGCGTAAGTGTTACTTCATTTTAAAGATATACCTATCTGTAATTGAGTATGATCCAGCTCCCAGACTCCCTATTTGAACTTAGTAGGATTTTTATTAACTTCTATAACATTTTCAATTTTTTCAGACTTGAGACCAGCGATGGCAAGTCTGTTAGCGAAGAGGGATCTTTGTCAAACTTGGGCAAGGAAGGCGAGGCTATTTCTGTTAAGGGACAATACAGCTACGTCGGACCCGATGGTGTCACCTACACCGTAACATACATCGCCGATGAGAACGGTTTCCAACCACAAGGTGCTCATTTGCCAAATCAAGCTAATTAAATGCTTTTTCGTTGCTATCACAATTCTGAACTAGTATGTGTCGTTGAATATTGAACTGATTGATTATTTTATATTTCAATTGGTTTCTCAACATTTATAAACTTGTTCAATAAAAATGCTATTCTGATTTTAATGAAACAATAAAAAATACATAATTACGTATATCGAAGAAATTGAATATTATTTACTAAAAAGAATGGTGGACTGAAGTTATGAACTCCTTTTGGAAATTTTGGAACTCATGGTCTGCTAATAATTTGTTGAATACAATAATTTATTTATCTGCATATTTTTTAAAAATTGATAGTTCTTAATCCTGGTCACAGTTATTAGAAGAAAAAAAATATTGAAATTCAATTAAAGACGAAATTTTGAAATTCAATTATAAGGGAACATTAAAAAAAAGAAATGTTTTTCAATCTTTTTTTTGAAAATATTTTTATTTTTTTGAAAAGTCAGTCTAGTCGTGCATTTTTATTTGTGTAAAAATAAAAAACGACGATCCATAACTTCTTATAATATTTGCATTAAAATGTTAAATTTTTTTTGTTAATGAAATAACAAAATTTTGGAATAATTATCTTTACTTGAAATGCCGCCTAGTATGTTTCGGTTAAAAAAAAAAAACCAGCCTTATCTTTAATTCTTTTTTATGATTTTGATCATTCTGTTTAGAAAAACCGAAGAAAAATTTTACAGGAATTTTCTGGTTTATTTTTCTGTTAAACCTTATACCGCAAATAAATAAAATAAATAAATAAAAAAACTGCCCTTACATTTTCCGTGCCATTAGTATCTACTGAAATATTTGTAATCAATCTAAAAAATACTGAAATATTCAATTTCAAAAATCTCTTATAAAAAAATTGCATGAATATAGGGGACCATGCTAAAACCAAACGGCTAGGGTGAGAAGCACTGACAAGCGATACTTTTGGAGAAGTCTTTTTGTTCCAAGAGGAAAAAATTTATTTCCGATTTTGGAATATAGCTAATTCCAGAAAATAATTTGCATATTGAAAATTAACATCTTGATACTTGAAAATTAATTTTTTTTTTTAATGTTAATGTAAACTGCTAATAAATTTTGCAAAAAATTTTGACTTTTCAAAAAAAATTAGTTTTGGTTTAGTTTTTGCAAAAATCCAAAAAGTAATAGATTTGACTTTTCAAAAAAAATTAGTTTTGGTTTAGTTTTTGCAAAAATCCAAAAAGTAATAGGTCACAAAAATTAACAGAAAAAATTTGAAGCTTAAAAAATATTCAATTTCACCTAAAAATATTAGGTTTCGAGTTTGAAAGAAATCGCTTCAGTAGTGGATATATTAATTATAAGGTTTGATCATATCTCGATTTCCGATTCCAAAACATTTAGTATTTACTAATGACTTAATTACCAGATTACCACACCTTTTATGAATGACAGCTGTTCCCTAATATGGACCATTAAACGTCAGAGGGATTTTATTAAAATTTAAAACATTTACGATTTTTATTTACCCAACCAATTTATCATGCGAATGTGCTAAGCATGATAAACTAATGTCGTTTTCAATTGGTAATCTAGAAGCAGAAAAAAGCATTCTGAATGCGTTCAATTGCGCAAAAGTGACAGTTCTGATTCTAAAAAAAAAAAAGAGAATTTCTCTCTGGATTTGAAATCAGAAGCAAAAACAGAATCACTCACACATTCAAAGATTTAAATGTCACACTTGATAAATGTCATATTTTTTTAATTTACAAATTGTGCGAACTGTTAAGTGATTGCTTGAAGTACTAATACAGTCACACCAAACTTCAAATTTTTCAGAATCGAAAAAAAATTGTTCAATTAGGATTCCGAATCTAAAACCAATTCCGGATTGCCAATTGAAAAACGACATAAATGTCAATACGAATTCTGACAGTTCATTTACACTGTTTAACTCTTGACACTTTTACCATATTTACCATAAGTTTACACAGTTGGTTGAAAACCCCTCTATTTTGGTTTGGTTTGAAGTTTTAAACTACTGCTGTTAGAACAAACATAATTAAAAATCTGAATCGGTTGCAAATTTTAGCTTTTAATTTGAAAACAACCATCTTTTGACCTAGATATTTTTAAAAAAATTAAATACATTTTCTTGCAACATTTTTGTTTTAAATTCATTTTTATCAAATCTTTATTAATTTTTTAATTATCAGGCAAACCAATTGATACATGAATCAATCAGTGAACTTCAAAGACAAGTCCAAACTCTTAAATAGAAAATTCATTTAAGCTTTTTGTGGGCCAACAGGCAAATGAGCACCTTGTGGTTGGAAACCGTTCTCATCAGCGATGTATTGGACGGTGTAGGTGACACCATCGGGTCCTACGTAGCTGTATTGTCCCTTAACAGAAATAGCTTCGCCTTCCTTGCCCAAGTTTGACAAAGATCCCTCTTCGCTAACAGACTTGCCATCGCTGGTCTCAAGTCTGAAAAATTGAAAATGTTATAGAAGTCAATAAAAATCCTTTTAAATTGATATAGGGAGTCTAGGAGCTGGATCATACTCATTGTCAGATATATCTTTAAAATGAAGTAACACTTACGCGAAGTGGTATCCTTCAACTCCAATGTTGTCGTTGTCATAACGGAGGGTTTCAGCGTGAGCTGAGTCTGTAGAGATAGCAGCGCTCATGGCGACGGCAAAAAGAGCAGAGAAGACGATAATGAATTTCATTTTGAGATAAAAACCTTATTTAGTTTTCGTTGAGATAACTGAATGATGACATTCTGATTGCATCAACTCAATTTATACTGTCGCATGTGAAACAATTTATTTGGCAAACCAGTAAATTCATTTGTTATAGATCAACTCAATAATAAATATCGATAATGCAATAAGTTGCATTATACTCATTTCTTATGCTAAATACAAGTTCTTTGAACCGGACAAAGTATATTATTATGTACGAGTATGTAGGTACTTTTTTTTGATAAGCCGACGACGACGCGACGAGACGATTGAGATACGTTTAGGTAATTATACCCAATATTTCTAATGAGTCAAATTATGCAAATTAGGAACTTTAATGGATGCGAAACGTTAGAGGTATCAAGCTTAATGTATTTATAGGGCCGGCGCTACCATATGTGCAAGATGTGCAAATGTACAGGGAGCAGAGCTGCAGGGGCGCAAACTCACAAGAAAACTGCATTCATATGTTTTCATTCTTTTTATATTAACCTTCTTTATTAATTTTTTTTTAATATTTTTTTTTACTATGTCACTATCAAATAATTTATAAACATGCGAATTAAACCATTTTATCATTTTGCAAAAAAAAAATCCTTCGTATAAGTACCAAAATCAACGCCAAGAATAAATTATTTCAAACAAAAAAGATTCGAACTTCCTCCATACGTGCAAGATTTTTATTTGCCCGTTTCACTCGAAAATCCCCATACAAATAAATATACTCATTTTTATTCCCTATACAATCGTTTGAGTAGAAATGTGCAAATTTCAGATTTGCACATATGGGAATTCACTAAAAATTTTTGATAGAAAAATGAACTCAAACATTGATTCTTGTTTGAAATGAATGTATTCTACAATAAGAAGTGCGACTGACGTAGACTGTGCAGATTTAAATCCTGCACTAAAGCAAGATCTCTCAATCTTATGCGCTCAACTCTTTCAAACGAAATGAATGTGGGTGTTTTTTTTTTACTGTCAAACACGATTTTCTCTTTTTGTCTCTCTTTGGCAAAAGCTAAATTTTGCACAGGCGCTCGTTTGGGCTGGGCCGGCCCTGTGTATTTATAACGGCGTGTCTAGTTGTCGAAACATCAAAACTCAGAAAAAAGAAAGAAGAAAAGTCAAGCTTCTAATTTGAATGTAATAATTATTTGTAGGGGGGGGAGCAAAATTGTTGGTGTTTAAGGGTTGAGTGAAGCCGCCAAATTCAATTTTCATCATAAACAATCAAAAAGTTGATGAAAAATTTCAAAAAACTTAAGATGTAAAATTATTACCCTAACAATTAGTATGTTATGTCATAGGTAATTTTGTAAAATATTCAATGGTGGATCAAAATTGAATTTAAAAAAAATTAACTATTTGAACTGTGAAAACTGTTTGTATATGTGTAATTGTGTACTTATGTACTAGAGTTGTAAAGACTGCAATCTTTTGGGTACTGCAGTTAATTGAATAAAAAGGCTAAGTTCAATATTTAAACTTACAAGAATGTTAAAAAAATGTTAAATAAGTTTTTTCGATATCTGCTTTTGTTTAAGAGTTATCGAAAAAAGTTAATTAACACTTTTTTTAGAAAGTTTGTTATTTTAAAAGTTTTGTCTATAACTTTTTCTTCAAGGATCAAAACTACGGGAGTTATGTGCGAAAATCTAAATTTTCATTAAAAATAAGATTGCGGCTAAATAAAAAGTGCCACAAATGTGAAAAATGTGTTGTTGAGCTCGTTTAATATTACACTTTCAATTTAAATTGGAAAAAAAATATATTTTTTGAAAACAACAAACAAAAATTTGCACCACCCTAATACAAATTTTTTTTTCGCAAGTTTGTTCTTAATAGTAGCCATGTGCATTTTTCTATCCGATACCCGACCTGTGCTTTTATGGGTACAAGTCTTAGGTATTTTAGTCAAAAGACTAAATTAATTAATTAAATTAAATTAATAACTTACAGTTAATTAACTGCAGTTAAAAGACTTTTTGACTAAAACCAAAACCAGGCCAGTTCTGAAACTTTCATCTGACTAAAAAAGACTCAGAACAGTTAAAAAGCACTGCAGTCAAATAACTTTTAGTCAATTAACTGCTTTATTAATTGTACAGTTAAAACATTAGTTCTAACTGCTGACTGCTTTTTTTTGCAGTGAAATTACCCACCCACAGTGTTAACTGTGACTTAACTGACTGCAATACCAAAGTACTGCAGTCTTTTACAACTCTGGTATGTACTTAGAAACTTTTTCCATTTTTATCTTACCTTAACTCAATTAACTTAACAACTTAACTATTTCTAATTAATTCAAATGAATAACAACCTATCAACGGCCGACCGCGTTGATGTTTTCGCACATGGGAGCAAGTCCATGTGACCCAGTCGTGCATTTTATTTTTTAGGTTTTAGGCAAATTTTAATTTTCTTATAAACGGATCACACATTTTTTTTTGGCAAAATTCAATAAAAACGTAGACAAACCTACGTAGGTACTGTTTGTTTAAGATTTAATGCCATTTGGCTTAACTTTTTTCCCCCAAAAAAGTGGTAGGTGATGGAACCATCTACAAAAGAACAATTTTTTTCATTTTCCTATCCTATCTTAAAATTATAAACAATATTCATTATTTATTAATTTATTGAATTAAAAAATATTGAAAGAAAGACATTTTTTTGACGACGTGTGGAACGTTTTCATGAGAGTACTATAATAGATTTCATATACAAAGGGCATGGGCGCATGGGTTCCCTAGAAAAGATCGCCTTGAAAATAAAAAAAAGAAGAGGAAAATAGAATTTTCTGAAAGTGAAGATGACGAGAAAAAGAAGGGTGGGTTTCCTGCAGAGCGGAAAGTGGGCCCATTGCTCTTATGTCGGCAAAGACGATGCAGATGAAGAATCAAGCCACATTTGCACACGCTGCTGTGCTAAACATTAACACAGTTCCCGCCGTTCCTTTACTGTGTCCATTATGCATCAGGCACTGGGCAAAATGGGCAAATGAAGCAATTTTTTTGTTTTATCACAAATTGAAAAATTTTTAATTTCATTAATTTTTTAACTTTTTATTTTGTATTATTAATGTTTGTTCAAATAAATATTTTTTTTTTTAACATGAGAAATGAGTTTTTGGTGTTTAAAAAAAAACCTTAAGGGGACCCGATATGCCCTGCTTTCTACTAGGGGGCAAGTCTTTTACAATAATAGAGAACGCCACAAAAGTTGGTCCCACGATTCGGTCTGTATTTTGGTCTGTCTATCTATCTATTGAAGTGATTTTCTTCTAACTTTTAAGTTGAGGTTATCAGATGATTCCCTAGAGGCAAGATTGACATATCAATCTTATTTATGTATCTCAAAAACGGCTCTAACAATTTTAATGGAATTTTCTCTTGTTTTTGTAAGAAACTCTAATTATTTGGTTTCAAATTATTTTTCAAACAATTAGCATTATGTTTTAACTGGGAGCGGGTCATAATCCTGTATGTCAAAATACTGTATGACAAAATACTGTTTGGTCAAAATACTGTAAGATCATAATCCTGTATGTCATTATACTGTAAACACAAAATCCTCTACGTCAAAATACTGTATGAGCAAAATACTGACTTGCAAAATCCTGTTTTGTAAAATCCTGTACGGTAAAATACTGTATTTTCATACTGTATTTTTTTTTAAAGAAATTTCCGTTAAAAATACGCATAATACTATGTTTTGAATATTAATTGTGTTTCGTTTATTGACATTATTCAAATATAATTTATAACAGTTATAAAGTAAATAATTCCTTTGAAAATTAACAAATAAAAAAATAATTCTACAAATAGGTTCTTAAGGGTATGTCATAATGCATATTTCAGCCAAAATCACTTTTGAAGATTTAAACTTTAGGGGGTTTAGGACGCTTAGCTTAGCCGCAAATCACGTTTAAAGATAAAAATCGGTTTATATTATTATGACACATTTCTTATTTGCGCGGCTAAAATAATGTGCATTCAAATGTATGACAAGTAAGTTGGTATAATTCATTCATGAAATCAAATTATGTTTTCACAAAAAAAGAGAAGAAGTAAAATTGAAAAGAAAAAGTAAGAAAGAGTAAGCAAACAATTACTAATTGAGAGAACTCAAGAAATAATTTTAGAGGTAAAATGAAGTGAACGAAAAAGAAGTAAATAAGTGTAGAATTTTGTTTTCTCCCTTTTTCTCTTAGCTCCTAATTAGGTACCTACCTAACCTACATATATTTATCAACAATAAGCTTGCTTTTTTTTTAAGTTTGATATTTTATTATCGATTATCAAAGTTCTGAAAAAAGACTGTAAAAGAAATATCGTTTTGATAATGTAAAAAAGTGCGCGCGCACTTTTTTACATTATCAAAACGATATTTCTTTTACAGTCTTTTTTACAGTATTTTGACTTACAGTATTTTGAAATACAGTATTTTGACCAACCAGGATTTTGCAATACAGGATTTTGACATACAGTATTTTGCTCATACAGTATTTTGCACATACAGGATTTTGACATACAGTATTTTGGCATACAGGATTTTGAATACAGGATTTTGGCACATACAGGATTTCGACCCCAACCCGTTTTAACTGGTGGTGAGGTGAGTAGGGATGCGTTTACCCCTATAAATCGAATTAATTTGTTTTTACTCGGACTTAAGACAAAATGTGATCGGACATTGTAGCAAGTACCTCGTGGTCCGATTTTGCAAATTTCGCAGCTAGGATTCTGTCTCCCATTAAATATGCGGTACATATATGAAATTAATTTTTGACTGAGATAAATAAAAAACATGAAATAAAAAACATTAATTTTTTTCTTTCATTTAAATCAAATCTTTATTCATTTTTAAATTATCAAGCAAACTAATTGATACAAAATGGATCAATCAGTGAACATCAAAGACCAGTCCAAACTCTTAAATAAAAAATTCATTTAAGCTTTTTGTGGGCCAACAGGCAAATGAGCACCTTGTGGTTGGAAACCGTTCTCATCAGCGATGTATTGGACGGTGTAGGTGACACCATCGGGTCCTACGTAGCTGTATTGTCCCTTAACAGAAATAGCTTCGCCTTCCTTGCCCAAGTTTGACAAAGATCCCTCTTCGCTAACAGACTTGCCATCGCTGGTCTCAAGTCTGAAAAATTGAAAATGTTATAGAAGTCAATAAAAATCCTTTTAAATTGATATAGGGAGTCTAGGAGCTGGATCATACTCAATTTCAGATATATCTTTAAAATGAAGTAACACTTACGCGAAGTGGTATCCTTCAACTCCAATATTGTCGTTGTCATAACGGAGGGTTTCAGCGTGAGTTGAGTCTGTAGAAACAGCAGCGCTCATGGCGACGGCAAAAAGAGCAGAGAAGACAATAACGAATTTCATTTTGATATTGATTTGTAGTTGTCGTTGAGATAACTGAATGATGAAATTCTGATTGCATCAATTCAATTTATACTGTCGCATTTGATACAGTTTTGGCAAATCAAACCAGTAAATTCATTTATTATAAATCAAGCCAATAATGTCAGTAATGCGACGAGTTAGTCTCGTGTATTCCTTTTTTATGCTAAGTAGGTTGTTTAGGTCGATCGATCGGTGAGATACCTACACCTTCCTAGGTATTCCAGAATTTTTTTTAAATCTTTTTTTCGCAAATTAATTAAGTTGTATGGATAGTAGTTGTTGGTAGGTATATATTATCAAAGTTGAAATCAGTGATAATAATAACTCAACAGTAACTATTACTTTAAGGCTGGTATTTACCGAGCGCTCTTAACTTTAAGATTTTCTTAACTCAAAAAATCATCCCTCATTAGGTTAGCCACATTTTCTTTTCATGAACTAATGGTGGAAAATATTAAATGTTAAGAGACTCTTGAACTTTAAAGCGCTCGGTGAGTACCAGCCTAAGAGTTAAATAAATCATAAATCATAATAAAAGCCAGTATCGTCAACGTTTTCTGAGATCAACCCGACCAATTCCAACGTTAGATAGATACCATGTTTACAAGAGGTATTGAAGCGAGCTTCAAGCTCGCTTCGCCCCTTTGTATACCTTCAGGAGCGGAGTCCAGTCGTAATTTGTGATGAAAAACCTGAGTTGAAGATTTGGTATGGCATTGGCAAAATGTCTGACGTTTGTGTGAAAGAGACACCAGCAGCTGTCATCTCAACATATTTTCAACTAAACTCTAACTGGAGTACTCAACTCAATTGACGAAAAACCTGGATCAAAAATTCGACCTTAATCCAACTCGAGCTTTCAATTCTGCTTGTAAACGTGGTAAGAGTCTGAAGATGAAACAATAGCGAGGGTATGGAAATTGGTATTGGTCAAAAGCTTATCAATCGACTGTAAAAGAAGAATTATCTTGTGTTTCACTTATCTTAATCCCGATTTAGATCACAATTTTTGAATGGTGATAGGCAGAGTGGACGTTATGTTTTGCATAAGGCTCATAAAAAATTAAAAAAGAGGCTGGGTGCGACCCACACTGATAACTTCCCATTTGTGATCTTGAAAACTAAATATAGTTTTTTTCAAATAACCAAATTTTCTGCGAAACAAACTTTAGCTGTTAAATTCAAACAATCATTATTTTAAGATTGAAAAGCATTTTAATTATTTAAAGAGATTTACGAAATGCACATATATTATAGAGATTGAATACCTAATGGCAAAGTCAATATCATTGCTCGTTCTCCAGATATTCGAGTCGAAAAACCAATTTTACCACTTTTTAGTTTATTTTTTTTTTTATATTTTTTGTCAAAAACTGTCAATTAGATATTTGTCAAAATTTAATCTTTCATAAAAAATTGTACTATGTATAAAATAAAATATTTTAGAAGGCACAGAGCTGAAATACAATTGTAACTACTTTTCTTTAGAATTTCTAACAGTTTTTGATTTTTTGTTAAAAAACTGCCCATTCAATATTTGTCAAAATTTTATCAGTTGCTAACAATTATGTTATGTAGAAAATAAAACAAACAAGAAGTCAATATCGTTACCCGTTTTTGAGAAATTTGAGTCGAAAGACAATTTATACCAATTTTCGGGAGAATTTTTTGTAGTTTTTAATTTTTTGTAAAAAAACTGTCCATTGATTTTTTTTTTTGAAATTTTCACCAGCAGTCAAAAACAACATTTTTCGTAAAATAAAATTATTTTAAAGTTAATATCGTTTTTCCATCTAAGGATATTCGAGTTATAAAAATTTTTTTTTTAGTTTTTTTGATTTTAAAAAATAACGGTATATTGATTTGTTTCCAATTTCATATCATATTTGTATGACGTCATAATGTGTCGAATAAAATTTATTTCAAGTCAAAAGCATTATTTGTTCGTGAGATATTTGAGCCCAACCAAAATTTTCACTTCTTTTTTTAAACTGCTATAGTAAAAAAACAACTGATTGAATATTAATAAACGCCCTTTCAGCTTTTTTCGAAGTTATTATCTGTAAAACAAAATTTATTTCAAGTCGATATCTCTACTCGTTCTTGAGATATCGACGACGAAAAATGGTACCAGAACGTACGGACGTACAGACGTACGGACGTACGGATATGGGAATGGCTCGGGACCACCATATGAAAAAAATTCGGAGATTTTTTTTTAAGAATATTGTCACACTGTTTCCTGACAAGTTTTTTGCTTACTATACCAATTGCCAATTTGGATTAAAAAAAAAATAGAACTTAAGATATATGTAAATCAGATCTATAAATAAGTTGACAGAGAACGCGGAAAAAGAGTCTGCTCTGATTTTTAAGCCCCAAATATAACGATGCCTTTTATAGGCAAAATATATACACACATTTTTAAAACAACTATAACGATTTCGATAAAAAAAATTAAAATTATGTTAACAAATATTTAAAGGTTGCTTTTCCAACCGAAAACGATTTTCAATTTTCTCATAAACAAACGAGCAGAAAGTTTTTTTTCAACTTCAAAAACAGCTAGATGTTTTTTTTCTGAAATGTTGTTTTTAAATTTATTGAATGATTAAAACGTGCATACAACTTTTTTTTTCCTAACAACAGCTTTTCAATTTTTTTTTTTCAAAAATTTTTGCACTTTCAGTTTTGAACTCAAATTTTTTTGGCATATTTTGGCAATTCAAATAATGAATTTTATGTTTTTTTTTCAATTTTTTGACATTCTTGTTTTTGTAATGACTTTAACAGAGCAGCAAGTTGGCTGCACACTTTTACTCTCCATTCAACAGGAATCGAAATAAAAAACATAAGAAAACTGGGTCGAGAGTTGCGAGGAAAAATAAGCCAGTTTAGTTTTTTGTTCTTGAAATTTTGAGGAACATTTGAATACAGATTCAAAACCAAGTTTGGCTGTACACTAATAATCTCAAAAACCTGACGTGATCTTTGGTCTGGTTTCTGACACAAAAAAAAATATGTTGACCACTGTATAAAGGAAGAAAGTACGTGAAATAAATGCCCAAAACTGTTATATTTTTAAAAAGTTGCCTGGTTGATAAAATGCCGGATAAAATTTCGGATAATGCCAAATACCACGAGCAGGTTGCTCAGGTAGAAGGTTCATATCGCATGATGCAAAAGACTTTGTAATTTGCATACAAAATATTTATAAAAAATAAAGAACGAATCTCAATATTCAACTTATCCAACAACTATTGCGTCCGGTTAAACGAATCATTTCAGTTTGAAGTTAAACCATCACTAAGCAATAAGCATACATGTTATGTACTAGATATTTTTTTATTAATGAATAACAAATTAACTGGTTTTGTGTGCCAAAATTGTATCAAATGCGACAGTATAAATTGGATTGATGCAATCAGAATGTCATCATTCAGTTATCTCAACGACAACTACAAACCAATATCAAAATGAAATTCGTTATTGTCTTCTCTGCTCTTTTTGCCGTCGCCATGAGCGCTGCTGTTTCTACAGACTCAGCTCACGCTGAAACCCTCCGTTATGACAACGACAACATCGGAGTTGACGGATTCAAATATGCGTAAGTATTTAACCTGAATGCAAATTAAAACACATTTTTTATTTAGAGCTTTTGTAACCTTCCTTATCATTTTAATTTTTCCAGTGTTGAGACCAGCGATGGCAAGTCTGCTAGCGAACAAGGAGTCTTGAAGAACGTTGGCAGTGAAAACGAAGCTATCTCAGTCCAAGGACAATTCAGTTACATCGCACCCGATGGCGTCACCTACACCGTCCAATACGTCGCTGATGAGAACGGTTTCCAACCACAAGGTGCTCATTTGCCCGTTGGCCCTCAATAAACTTAAATGACTTTTCTATTTAAGAGTTTGGACTTGTTTGTCGTTGAAGTTCACTGATTGATCAATAATGACGTATCAATTGGTTTGCTTGATAATTTAAAAATGAATAATGATTTGATTAAGTAGATGAAATAAAAAATATATTGCAAGAAATTATGTATTTTATGTTTTTTAACGAAAAGCTAAATCAATGGAAAATATGTAGTCCAGTTAATAGAGCTCAAAGTTAGAACTCTCGAAGGATAAATTTCTGATAGTGTGTTTGGGATGGTTGCTGGACTTCGCCATACGAAAAACTATACAAATTCGGCACTTTTTCAGATTTTTTTTTGTATATGAAAACTATAGTACTATCCTGGCGAGTTTTTTTTAATGTTGCCCAGACCCTTGTGGTGGCGCTGCAAAATGTGAGGTGTAAAATTCGATTTTGGGAGTCTTTAAGCGTCGGAAATTGGTGGAAGGGGCAAGAGAAGACGATTTTTTGGATTATATCAATAAATATTGATTAAAACCTCCCTAAGCTCTCCGCAAAAAAAAGAGTAAGGGTTGCCGGCATACTTTAGATGTCGCCCCATTCGACATCCACCATTAGAGTACTATAGTTTATATATTATACAAAGGATTTTTGTCCCAAATATTTTATTTAGTGAATCTTGGTTGTGCTCCCTGCCACGAAGGCTATAGAGTAACACATTTTACTTGTGCAACCTTGATCTTTAAACTAATTATATGTGGTGATTTAGCCGTCACCAAGATTCGACCCTAGACTAGGCGGCGTATTTTTATAGTGTTCCCACATTTATGAAAATATATATTTTTTTCAGAGAAATTTAAAAAAAAAAAAAACGAATTCGTTCTTCAAGTCTAAAATTCAAATAGATCGTGCAATAATCCATATAGTAGAGATTTCATTCAAAAATAGTTACCACTACTATACTAGTACTATGTGTATTGTTTTTTAAGTGGAAATTTGTTCTTGGGAACCTAAAAGCTAATTTGTAATACAAGGTCTGAGTTATGCGCCTCTATTTTAAATAGTTTGTATGGTTGCCACATTTCTGCATTCGAAAAATTATTGCACATTTTTACAGATATTTTTTTAAAGATTTATTTTCTGCTTTTTAAATTAATTTTTGTTCAAAACATTTAAGAAAGAAATATCATAAAACTGTTTTAGAATTCTGAAATTTTCAGAGGGTGTGAACAGTGAATTTTTGAGCGAACAATTCAAAATTCTCCGCTTTTAAAAAATGTTCTTACAGTTATCACTCATCCTTTTAAACAAGGCACTACAAAATTAGATCAAGGTAATCTATTAGAAAAATCAATAAAGGTAACCCAATATTCAAAAAACTTGTTCCAGGTTGTTCTAGCCCTCTTCTAAAGTGTTCCCGACATTTGTTCCAAAATATATAGATGAAAATTAATCGTAATTTAATGAAATTACTGTGACTTAGGTTGGTGTTTCAATATCAATTAAAATAGCTATGTTATTTATTGATTACTTCAAAATGTAACATGCAAAATAATAAAATGCAGTTTGACTGCCGAAGTTGACTTTTTTTTCGCGCAAAAAAATGTCACTCCTATTGTTTTGTGAGAAAATGGAGTTTTTTAACGAAAATATTGTTTTTTTTCTCACCACAAATAATAATAAAAGAAAAACTATTTTTTTTAATAAGCACATTTTATTGCTTCATTTAATGCTCTACAGCATAAATAAAATTATTCAACAAATCGTAAAAATACCAATTGATAAAAATGATCAATCAGTGAAACATTTCAACGATGCATCAGTTCCAACTTTTAAATGATGAAAAGTCATTTAAGCGGGCAAATGAGCACCTTGTGGTTGGAAACCGTTCTCATCAGCGACGTATTGGACGGTGTAGGTGACACCATCGGGTCCGATGTAACTGAATTGTCCTTGGACTGAGATAGCTTCGTTTTCACTGCCAACGTTCTTCAAGACTCCTTGTTCGCTAGCGGACTTGCCATCGCTGGTCTCAACACTGGAAAAATTAAAATGATAAGCAAGGTTACAAAAGCTCTAAATAAAAAATGTGTTTTAATTTGCATTCAGGTTAAATACTCACGCGTATTTGAATCCGTCAACTCCAATGTTGTCGTTGTCATAACGGAGGGTTTCAGCATGAGCTGAGTCTGAAGAAACAGCTGCGCTCATGGCAACGGCGAAGAGGGCGGAGAAAACAATAACGAATTTCATCTTGAGATTTGTTTCAAGTAAGTGAGATAACTGACTGATGACAATGGTATCGCATCCAAGCAATTTATACTTTTGCATCAGTGAATGCTTAAAAAACCTAGAAATCTTAATGATATTCATAGAATAAAATTATTTTTTTTAGCGCAAAAGTCAAATGCATTTATTTTAAGTTTGCTGTTAAAATTTAAAATATTCAAAAAATATATTTTAAGCCAAAAAAAAATATTTTTTTTTCCATAATTTTATTTAACAGTTATTTTCTAACAAGTAACTGGTTCGTGCATATAACTAAAATACGAAACAAAACATACGAGTACAACCGAATATATATTTTTTTAGTGTCAATCAGGTTTTGACTTTATATATGAAAATAATAAAATGTCATTTAACAAGAATCCAAAGCAGGTTTTATTGATTAATTGTCAGAAATCTTCTCAAAATCCTTACTGGATTTAATAATCCGTAAGACCTTTTTGAATCAAGTTTAGTATTGTGTCATAATATGTATTGCGTTATTTTTTGTCTCCCAGCAACAAAAATAAGAGATTCATTCTTGGTTATAAGAATGAAAAAAAAAGACACAAAATGAATTGTTTATTTAATTTTGTATGCAATAATGAAATGTGTGATTGTTGTCCCTGTACTTCCTCATTTTAAAACGCAATTAACAACAACTGAATATAATTTAAGTCCCGATTAAGGAACTAGGGCAATTTCACAGTTTGAAGGATTTATATCAACGATACGGAGAATGCGGTCCGTTTTTCGAAAATTGTGTTCTTTGCTGATGATGCACTATTATTTATATCAGGTAGTAATATTGATAAGTGTATTGATAAAATTAATTAAGATTTACAAAATTTGCAAGAATGGATGTTACTGTCAACATTTACTTTTTAAGTAGAATCAGAAATGAAATGTCAACAAAGACATCACTTAAAGTATGCAATGTATTCAATAGTTTTGTTTATGTGTAACAATCAAAAATGATGAATAGATTGCAAAAACTTCAGAATAGAGCTATGAGAATTATCTTAAAATGTAATCAATTGACGCCAATAAGAAAAATGTTACTAAAGTTATATTGGATGAGTGTAAAATAAAGCGTTATGTATGATATGCCATATTGTTTGTATTTTAAATTAAATTTAATATAATGCCAAATTATTTAAATTAATATATAATTCATGTAAGAGATGCACAACCTTTTGCCTTGCGCATGATGATTTTCGGTTGCCAAGGTACAGAAAATCAAAAACCGAAAATATGATTTTTCATAGAGGATTAGATATTTATAATAATTTACCTAATGAATTGAAAATTGAAAATAATTTAAGAAAATTCAAAAAACTGTTAATTGCTTACATCAAGAATTTATTTATTTAATATTACATATAAAGGTATCCACTCAATTGCAATAATCAATTTTTATTTACATCTGCACCAAAAAATTTTATGAATATCCCCAACCACTTATAAATAATATGCAAAGATTGCAAGCAATATTTTTGCATTAATTTTCAACAGGTTTTGAACCAACAAAATGCTATCAAATGCGACTGTATAAAATGGTTTGAGGCCAACATATTATCATCAGTTAGTTATCTCGCTTGCTTTGAACAAATCTCAAGATGAAATTCGTTATTGTTTTCTCCGCCCTCTTCGCCGTTGCCATGAGCGCTGCTGTTTCTACAGACTCAGCTCATGCTGAAACCCTCCGTTATGACAACGACAACATCGGAGTTGACGGATTCAAATATGCGTAAGTATTTAACCTGAATGCAAATTAAAACACATTTTTTATTTAGAGCTTTTCTAACCTACCTTATCATTTTATTTTTCCAGTGTTGAGACCAGCGATGGCAAGTCTGCTAGCGAACAAGGAGTCTTGAAGAACGTTGGCAGTGAAAACGAAGCTATCTCAGTCCAAGGACAATTCAGTTACATCGCACCCGATGGCGTCACCTACACCGTCCAATACGTCGCTGATGAGAACGGTTTCCAACCACAAGGTGCTCATTTGCCCGTTGGTCCACAATAAGCTTAAATGATTCTATCATTTCTGAGTTGGAACTAATGCGTCGTTGTAGCTATAACTAATTGATGATTTTTGTTGATTAGAAGTTTAACGATTTGTAAAATAGTTTAATTTTAAATTTATATCGTTAAGTTTTAGCTAGAGCAATATAATTTTTTTAAACAAAAAGAATCATAAGTTTTTCATTTTTAATGGTTTGTTAGTAATCAAAGTATATTGCACCTACGTATGTCTGGTAAAGATTATCTACATGCAATTTATATTTCCGGCTAAACTTGCGAAAACGCAACGTCATAAATGAGGACATGTGGAATTTAACCGATAGTAAATTTAGATAAACTTTACCTTTATTTGGATCAAATTACCTTCAAAGTACGAAATTTTTGAAGCGAGAATTAGAATAAAAGCTTTTCCAATTTGTTTATCAATCTCAAGTTTCTAAGTCAACTGGCACTGATAGTCACGTGAAATGGGTCAAAACATATCAAAACAAACATAAGGAAAAGAATTTCAACAAATACCTACCTATTTAAATACAATTTTTTTTAATACTTTAAATAAGACAAAACACGCAATAGATATTGTCTAATGATTATGCAATTTAACTTGATTTGAAACACATTGCGAATGATCTTCGATGATGATGTCTTAAACAGGATGAAAAAAATACCTTCGGCACCTAGAAACTTTTTTCAAAATATACTGCCAATTATACAACTGAAATAGTTTAACATTCGGTTGGAAAAAAGTGTCAATACTATCTTCAAATATTCAAATAAATTCTGCAGCTGCCATTGCTTTCAAAATTACTTGATATATGTACATATGTATATTAATAATTAATATGTGTACATATGTATATACGAGGGATGGGGGTCAAAAAGTTTGCGGAATGGAGTGGTTGGAGAGTTTGTGGAGGACATTTGGTTACTTTATATTGTTTAAACATTCATTAGAGAAATATCTACCAAGTTTCGTTCAAATCGGGTCATTATTATTAGTGCTTTCGCTGTCAAAAACAAGTCAATCCGAAAAAATATTAAAAATGGAAAAAATTGAATTTCTGTATTCTAACGGTACCTCTTCGACACGAGGTCGAATCAGTGAGTAACTTATACCTTACCATATTATGCTTAGGTCTGATATGGCGGACCAACCTTTCTCTAGCTACTCGTGGGAACAAAATTATACCAAAAAATATCAAACAAAAAAACAACAGCAACCATAAAAAATACAACATTCCGCGGGATGTCACCGCGAATGAGTATGCGAATCGCATCGAAAACATCTTCCTTAACGCTTCAAGACCGGGGATGAGTTTCTATCTGAAGAGCAGGTCTCTTGACAAAACTCAGAACGGGGCAGCTCATGGAGAATCGTCAGCAAGTCAGGGGAAAACACCATCCAGACGAGCAGAGGACAAAACCCCAAGCACATCTAGAGCTAGTACTGGGAGAAAATCTCCGGTGCAAGTAAAAGATGCTGACAAAGCCGTAGAAGATACAAAAGTTGGGAAGACACCAGCAAAGGTTGCCTCTCCACCTCCAAAAGACCGGCTGCATAAAAGGACCAGGAGGTCCTTTATCAAATACGAGGGGCATTTGATGACCCACTAAGAAAAGGACTAAGTGGAGCGGGATGCACGTGGTACCACCGGTTCCTGGGTCAGGGGATGTCCCCGCAGGAAGCCCAGAAAAAGATTGACGAGAGGAAAGCAGACCCTAACAAGGGACCTGTTAACAGCCTGGATACTGGGAAGAGGAAGAGCAACAGCATCACTCCTCCCCAAAGGCAAGATGCCAAAAAATCCAGGACGTCGGCCACATAAACAGCGGGCGAAGCACCACAAAGAATGTGGCTGATGAGCAAAAGCTCTCGTATGCGAATGCGGCCAGGAGTGTGAGGATTGCGGTTTTACCAAGGCAATACCCTCAGGTTACCCTCAGTGCGGATGAACTATCGGCACTGGAGGAAGCCATTATTGAGGAAGTGTCTCTTGGGTGGAAGCACAAGCTCAAGTTCAATGGCCTGCACTTTAGAACGGGGCTGCTGCTAGTTGATTGTGCTGGACAAGAGACGGCAGAATGGCTCAAGGAGAAGGCATCCAAATTGAGCACTTGAGGAAGGGTAGCGAGCTGATGGCACGCATGGGGGATGAAATCCCCAAAATGCACAGTATCACCCTGTTTCTGCCAAGGAGTATGGGGCAGGACAACAAAAAATCGCTGTGGCTCATCCAGGCAAGGAACAAAATGACGGACTGATGGTCAACGCCTGGAGAGTGCTCACCAGCAAAACTGAAGGCAAAGATCAGCTCATGGTCATCCTAATCCTGGTTACTCCCAAACCCATCCAAAACCCGGTGACTCCCAATCCCACTACGACAACCTTCCAAAGCCAAGAACAACAACTGGCAATGGATGTGTCTAGTCAGATGGACGAAGAAATGGAAGGCATTGACCTCTCTTCTAGTTCATCTGTTCATCGGTTCTTCCCACAAAGGAGGAGGAAGATAGTCTGCTAGCAGATGAGGGGGCACTAGCCCCCACCTGTTAAACAGACTATGTCTGGACGCGGGATGAGCAGCAGACTAGCCCAGGTAAATTTG
The DNA here is from genome assembly GCA_958431115.1 of Syrphus vitripennis. NCBI lineage: Eukaryota > Metazoa > Arthropoda > Insecta > Diptera > Syrphidae > Syrphus > Syrphus vitripennis. The sequence goes on from OY288110.1 coordinate 31,631,241, forward strand.
CACCACGCAAAAGCAGCATCACCTATTATGTCTCAAAAACTTACAGCTGACGACCTGGGACTAGTCCTCATTTAAGAACCCTGGATTTACGGGGGCCAAATTAGAGGCCTAACATGTAAGAACTCTAAATTAATTTGGGATACGAGAATTGACTCGCCCCGCGCATGCATAAAAATAAGAAATAATATAAAATTTATATGTCTTTTAGAATTTATGACGCGGGACCTGGTGCCAATCCAAGCCTTAATTGACAACGAGGGCAACCTCAGCACAATGGTGGTAGCAGCAGCATACTTCACCGGTAATGAAGAAAACATCCCACCAACAGAAGTAAGGTGTGAGTACCTATTAGACCTTACTATCGAGAAATATCTAGATATTTATAACGTAGGGAACACACCTACCTTACTAGAGTAAGAAAAGAAGTCTTAAAGTTAACGTTTGGAAGCCCTAACGTAAGTAGCTTGATAAATGACTGGAGAGTCTCAAATGAACCGTCTATGTCTGACCATAGAATTATAGAGTTTATCTTAGACAACTTGCTCACAGAGAATACCTCTGGCAGGAACCCTAACAAAACAAACTGGAACCTGTACAAAAGCGTTCTTAAAACAAACCTTGAACGATTAGGTCCAGTAGAAACTACAAATAGTGAACTCATTTGCTAAGTGAGCTAGAACACTTAGCAAATGAGTTTAATGGGGCAATAATTGAGTCTTATGAACTGAGTTGCCCCCTCAAGCAAATTAAAAGACAGAAGGATTCTCCGTGGTGGAACAAAAATCTGTCAAAACTAAGATCCAAGGTAAGAAAACTCTTTAATAAGGCAAAGAGTACTGGAGAGTGGAATAATTACTCTGCAGAGTTGACCAATTATAACAGGGAAATCAGAAGGGCAAAAAGAAAGAGCTTTGAAATGTTCTGTGAGGGGGTTTCATCTACTCCGGTAGCTGCTGGACTTCACAAAGCTCTAGCAAAAGAAACGACCATCACATCTCTAGCACTTCGATACCCGGATGGTAACTACACGGAGAACGAGGAGCAAAGGGCTACCTACTGCTAAACACTCATTTTCCGGGTAGTTTACCAATGGTAGATAATTGGATAGAGAGAATATATCTCAGGGAAAACCAGATAGACTGGCAGATACCTTCGAATAGGAAATAGGATTGAATGGGCGATAAGTACCTTTCAACCCTTTAAATCACTGGGCCCTTCTGCAAAAAGGAAAGGAGGAAGTAATGCCTTACATCGCAAAATTGCTTCGAAGTAACATTGCACTTGGGTACATACCTAGTCTATGGAGAAGAGCAAAGGTAATTTTTATCCCCAAAGCGGGGAAAAAAGTTACATATTCAGGCCAATTAGCTTAACATCTTTTTTACTGCAAACTTTGGAAAAGGTAATCGATAACTTCATAAGAACAGAAGTCTTGCTAAGCATGCCTCTAAATCACCACCAGAATGCTTACAGAGCGGGAAAGTCTACAGAAACCGCTCAGTATGAACTAACAAACAATGTACACTTGTACAGATAGCTTAAGATGGTAAGGAAATTGCCATTTGTGCCTTCCTGGATATAGAAGGAGCCTTTGACAACACCTCACATGAAGCTGTTGACAGGGCTCTTAGTAGAAAGGGGGTACCCATCACCATTATTAGATGGATAGGTAGAGTGCTAAGTACAAGAACGGCGGAAGCAAATGCAGGACAAAACGTTGTGAAAATGGGGTGGCATCGGCATGATGATGACCATGAAGATGAACATGTGGTATTTATAGAAGTTATAGATAAGGATGTCGTTACCACCGGTAAAGTTTTTGGCAGAGATGGTAGAGTAGTGTATTTGTCTATGGCCACTGTAAGACTATCCTCTGCCATTTCAATGCCTTCGGTGGAATTGAAGGTGTGCTGAAAGATCTAAAAATAATAAAAGAATTTGTGAAGGTAAACATTGATGTTTTTTTATTTATTTATTTATTCTTCAGTGAAATCGAGATATGTACATATTAGAGAATTTTTAACATTATAGAGATTAGAATTACAATGATTCTTAGCAACTAAAGTTTTATAATATAAAAATTTTATGAAAGTGGAGTTTATTATGAGAAAAATTTCGACAAAAAACTCAATAGATGCAAAAAAAAAAAAAAAAAACTATAAATAAAATAATCTTAAAAACTAACTTAATAATAACTTACACTAAATCAGTATGTTCATACAAGTGAATTTATTAATGAATTTTCATGACTCAAACATTTATTTTCAAATTTATTTGAAAGAGTTGTAATCTTAGACTTTATTGTTGAAACTTTTGTTATATCATGCAGTGCTAGTGTGGAAAAATGCCATGGAAGATTCATAATCATTTTTAGGGTTTTGTTCTGACAAATTTGAAGTTTTTTCAGGTGACATTCGGCACATTTATACCAGCAAGGAGAAGCATATATGTACTAATGAAGGTAGGATGACAACTTTATAAAGAAGAAGCTTATTATCTTTGCTTAGGTAAGAGTTTTTATTTAAAAGTGGATATAGAATTTTTATTAAAACATTTACTTTTTTGATGGAGGTAGTAATATGATTTGAAAATGTTAACGTCTTATCGAGAGTGATACCAAGGTACTTTATTGTTGTTGTCCATTCAATTGGAGTGTTACAGATCGACAGATTATATTGAGGTAGATTTGAGGCTTTCCTCTTTCGTGAGAAAAATATAGCTTGAGATTTCGATGGGTTTATTTTAATTTTCCACCTGTGAAAAAAATTTTCGATATTAAATAAAGCATTTTGCAAATTCGTTCATATAACATTGATGTTATTCGAGAAAAAAGCGACACGTCTTCGTAATTTGGAACACAACCCCGTCTGAAAGTTTTTATTAAAATTGTCGGAGATTAGATTTCAAATGACTTGACTTGAATCTTTGACCTGAATTATATTTCCTCAACTCTGAGAAACAATTTTACTACTTGGGTAGATAGGAAGAAGTATTTTACCTGTGGGCCTGGAGCCTAGATTTTGTCGTATTCTTAAGAATATTAGCGCACACGTTGCAAAGCGCTCCTATTCTGCCAGTTTCCAATTTGATGAGAGTGAAACCACCTTCGTATCAATAATTATGGAGTTTTCTTCCTCCAGCTAAATTTGGCATTTTTCACTTGGTTTTTCTTTCTTGTTTATGTTTAGATTTCACTTCCTAAAAATAAATCACGTTATTCAAACCGTATAATATTACAATTTCCTAATAAAAAAGAACTACATATAAAATAAATACCGACATCACCTAATTAATCGACGAAACACGAAAAACTTAAAACAAAAAGCACTCACTCACGGCAAATAATTAGAGACTACGACTTACGACTAGCTAGTAGCGACCGGCGACGACGAAGACAGTTTCTTTTTATTTAAATTAACAGTTTTCAACATTTCAAACTACATTTTGACGTCTAGCTCTACGTCTGCTACATTTAACTACGTTAACTAGATTTAACTATACCTCATTTATGTAGCACACGTAACAAATGTAGTAAATACAAAAAAATCGCATTTCTGCCATCTTTGTTTTGGATGAGATGTCATCTGTTTAAGGGGACTCTTGCCCTGGCAAAACAATGATCCATAAGTGGTATTGTCTTTTTAAGCAAGGCAGAGAGTCAATAGAAAGTGATCCGCGCTCGGGCCGGTCGATTGAGGTGTCTTCGGCAGAAACCGTTTAAAAAGTCCAAACACTTGTACTGGAAGATTCTTGGTTAAAGAAGAAACAACTTGCTGAAATGGTTCGAGTGTTACCTTAAACCATTTTGAATATTTTACAAAATCATCTTGGCGTGTCTTAGGTCAGTGCAAGATGGGTGCCGTGAATGATTTCATCACTTTAGAAGCAGCATCGAGTGAAGTGTTCACGTGAGTATTTGAAGGCCTGTGTCGGGAGCAGGGCTGAACTTATCGGCCGAATCATGGTTAGAGATGAGACTTGGGTTCATCATTTTGAGCCTGAGTCTAAACAGGAGTCAATGCAATGGACCATAAAGGGCGAAGCACCCCTGAGAAGTTCAAGGTCACGCAATCGGCTGGAAAAATCATGGCTACAATTTTCTGAGATTCAGAGGGGATTTTTTTTGATTGTCGATTACAAAGAAAAAGGTGCCAATATTACCGGAGGATACTATGCTACACTTCTGCATCAATTGAACGTAGCCATCAAAGAAAAAAGGAAAGGAAAATGGACAAAAGGTGTTCTGCTTTTGCACGACAATGCTCCAGTTCTCCATGCATTACTTTTGTAGTCAACATGTTACTTGTATGGTTCTGCTTTCGTTTTTTAATCACACAAATTCATTCTGACTTGTAAGAAATCATGTTAAAACATACATACCTACATACATAGAAATTCGAACTTTTTTCATGACCGAAAACCATGATCTCATTTTTCAACTTGTTTTTGAGTTATTATTAAATAATAATTGTACAATGTACATGTATAAAAAGTTTTAACGATACATCAGATGGCACTTTCAGTTTTGAGGTAAACCTTTTTTGGCTTATTTTAACAATTCAAATAACGAATTTTAAGCTTCAATATCATAATCATATCATTGTAAACTTCTATATTCTAACATGGCTAGCAAAGTTGTTAAAGTTCAGGAACCTATTCAGAGTCATTGCTTTTAGTCTGCGTTTTAAAAATCAACCGCCGCGCCACAGACATATAAAAATAGCACACGACACGTGAGGATTGTTATACATTTTATATCTACTAACTTTTTTTCTTCAAAGCATATAACTGAATGAACTTTAAATTTTACTGCAAAATTTCAATTTTTTTTTATTTTAACCTAAAAATTCTATGAATATCCCCAACTACTTATAAATAATATGCAAAGATTGCAAGCAATATTTTTGCATTAATTTTCAACAGGTTTTGAACCAACAAAATGCTATCAAATGCGACTGTATAAAATGGTTTGAGGCCAACACATTATCATCAGTTAGTTATCTCGCTTGCTTTGAACAAATCTCAAGATGAAATTCGTTATTGTTTTCTCCGCCCTCTTCGCCGTTGCCATGTGCGCTTCCGTGCCCCAGGACTCAGCCCACGCTGAAACCCTCCGTTATGACAACGACAACATCGGAGTTGACGGATTCAAATATGCGTAAGTATTTAACCTGAATGTAAATTAAAACACATTTTTTATTTAGAGCTTTTCTAACCTACCTTATCATTTTATTTTTCCAGTGTTGAGACTAGCGATGGCAAGTCTGCTAGCGAACAAGGAGTCTTGAAGAACGTTGGCAGTGAAAACGAAGCTATCTCAGTCCAAGGACAATTCAGTTACATCGGACCCGATGGTGTCACCTACACCGTCCAATATACCGCTGATGAGAACGGTTTCCAACCACAAGGTGCTCATTTGCCCGTTGCTCCACAATAAGCTTAAATGATTCTATCATTTCTGAGTTGGAACTAATGCGTCGTTGTAGCTATAACTAATTGATCATTTTTATTGATTAGAAGTTTAATGATTTGTAAAATAGTTTAATTTTAAATTTATATCGTTAAGTTTTAGCTAAAGCAATATAATTTGTTTAAACAAAAAAAATCATAAGTTTTTCTATTTTTGATGTTTTATTAGTAAATCTATGCACAGTGTACATAATGTTAGGGATTACCTGCATACAATTTAAAACTTATCAAAACAAATATCAGGAAAAGAATTTTAACAAATATTCAAATATAAAACCGCATAAGACTCAAAATAAGACAAAACACGGAAAAGATATTATCTAGTTATTATGCAATTTAACCTGATTTGAATATCATCGAAACATTTTGCGAATCATCTTCGTCAGTTGCCAACCCTGATGTCATTTAAAACTCCAATTAAGTAAAGAAATATGCAAAATAAGTAGAAAATGTCAGTCGGATAAATTAAAAATGCGAATGGAACACATTCAAAGTTTAATGAAATCAAGACCCTGGACCTAGAATTTAATACTGCTTGAAAATAGGTTCAAACGGTTTCTGCAGACACAAATAAATAATAATTTTCCGTTTGTATTTCACGGCAGTTTTTTGCCAAATAAAATATAGATATCAGCTCCTAAGCGGAGCAACTTTAAATAAATATTTATAAAAAAACACAGGAATTATTCATAATAATAAAGTTGAGATTCTGGCATTCAACAAAACTGAAAATGTAGTTAACTAGTTATTCCATTCAGAGAACGATTGGATGTCTCATCAAATCCTCACTATATTATGGTGTATTCCTTTTGAAAAAAGCTATTGATGGTAGGTATTAGCACCTCCTACGAATCCATAAACCAACTCCGTGATGGAAACTTACTAATCCTAGAGAAATCTTTACGTGATGGTAATTTATTCCTATCCAAAAATTCCTTTTCTAATATCTGCCCAATAACTGTTTCCCTCCGTAACCAGCTTAATGCATCTAAAGGCACTGTATAGGCTCTATGCCTAAATATTGTCCGAGAAGATGAAATTATTGAAGAGATGAAAGATCAAAGTGTTACGCAGGTTTATATATTAACAAAAACGGAAAATAATATTGCAATGAGGGTTGGTACAAGAATATTATTCGAACCCTATGCACTGCAAAAACTGTCAGGTTCTTGGAAATACTATGAAAAGATGTTCTAGTGCTTAAACGTGTGTTAACTGCAACCTCCCCCCACTATTCCCCAACAAGTTGCACTCGCATTTTATGTGCAAATTGTGAAGAAGATCACCCTGCCTCCTCACGACAATGCAATCGTTATATGCAAACCAAAGAAATACTTAAAATGAAAACCATCAAAAAATGTATTATGGGTCCATGGCTGCAAAAATACACCGAGCAATGTCCAGAACTCCAGATCCCTTACCCTTTTAATTCTCTTACTCTTCTAGCATCAAGAATTTAATTCAATCTCATCCGCTCCAACCTTCTTCCTCTACCACTTCAGTCACATCAACCACATATTCCTCTTCTTCCACCTCAAACTCAACCTCTCTTAATTCTTCTCTCAACCTTAACAAACAAAATAATAATAACAAAAAAAAAAACAACAACCAACTAAAAGTTGCAATGGCAACTGAAACTGATAAACAATCAAATACATACTACGATAAATGGAGACATCTAGTCATGAAATCGGAATCCCGAACATCGTCACGACGGAGTCTACAAAATCAAATACCAATCTTTACATCATCAGATTTTTCACGGTATAGTCCTATCTATACCGCACAAAAGTCTTCTACAAACCAAAAATCAATCCTTAAGGTTCTTCCATGGAATCGTAATAAATATTTTTAAACAATTATCTTGAACTCTTATTATAAGACCAAAAGCTGGCAATAATTTAAATCCAAGAAGCTCATGTCCAAAGCAAAACACATGTAAAAGCCTCTAAATAATAAGAATCTTATTTTCATAATTTTGACACAATAACAACTGCAAAACAAAAGTTACTGGTATACTTGTTCACAAATCAATCCCAAGTAAGGTTCTAAATTTGACTTCTAATATCTCCGGGTTCTAAATTTGACTTCTAATATCTCCGTTACTGCAATCGAAATTCTACTTAATTCCAAACTTAAAGTTCCGTCCCTCTACATCCACCCAAGCCATTTGGAAAACATTTAAAGAACAGTTAGCTCTCCTGTTATTTTACAGGAGACATTAACTCGTGAAACCCCCTTTGGGGCTCTCCAACACTAAACGCTCGAAGTAAGGAAGTAAGGAAGTAGATACTTTCTTAACTAACTGTGATCATTCTGTGATCATGATATTTGTTTTGAAGGTAATCTTTAACAGTATCTCCAATGCGCATAGATTTACTAATAAAACATCAGAAATAAAAAAACTTATGATTTTTTTTGTTTAAACAAATTATATTGCTTTAGCTAAAACTTAACGATATAAATTTAAAATTAAACTATTTTACAAATCGTTAAACTTCTAATCAATAAAAATGATCAATTAGTTATAGCTCCAACGACGCATTAGTTCCAACTCAGAAATGATAGAATCATTTAAGCTTATTGTGGACCAACGGGCAAATGAGCACCTTGTGGTTGGAAACCGTTCTCATCAGCGACGTATTGGACGGTGTAGGTGACGCCATCGGGTGCGATGTAACTGAATTGTCCTTGGACAGAGATAGCTTCGTTTTCACTGCCAACGTTCTTCAAGACTCCTTGTTCGCTAGCAGACTTGCCATCGCTGGTCTCAACACTGGAAAAATAAAATGATAAGGTAGGTTAGAAAAGCTCTAAATAAAAAATGTGTTTTAATTTGCATTCAGGTTAAATACTTACGCATATTTGAATCCGTCAACTCCGATGTTGTCGTTGTCATAACGGAGGGTTTCAGCGTGAGCTGAGTCCTGGGGCACGGAAGCGCACATGGCAACGGCGAAGAGGGCGGAGAAAACAATAACGAATTTCATCTTGAGATTTGTTCAAAGCAAGCGAGATAACTAACTGATGATAATGTGTTGGCCTCAAACCATTTTATACAGTCGCATTTGATAGCATTTTGTTGGTTCAAAACCTGTTGAAAATTAATGCAAAAATATTGCTTGCAATCTTTGCATATTATTTATAAGTAGTTGGGGATATTCATAGAATTTTTTGGTTAAAATTAAAAAAAAAAAAAATTTGCAGTAAAAATTTAAAGTTCATTCAGTTATATGCTTTGAAGAAGAAAAAGTTAGTAGATATAAAATGTATAACAATCCTCACGTGTCGTGTGCTATTTTTATATGTCTGTGGCGCGGCGGTTGATTTTTAAAACGCAGACTAAAAGCAATGACTCTGAAGGTTCCTGAACTTTAACAACTTTGCTAGCCATGTTAGAATATAGCAGTTTACAATGATATGATTATGATATTGAAGCATAAAATTCGTTATTTGAATTGTTAAAATAAGCCAAAAAAGGCTTACCTCAAAACTGAAACTGCCATCTGATGTATTGTTAAAACTTTTTATGCATGTACAATTATTATTTAATAATAACTCAAAAACAAGTTTTCACAGGAATTCAATGAAAAATGAGATCATGGTTTTCGGTCATTAAAAAGTTCGAATTTCTATGTATGTATGTTTTAACATGATTTCTTACAAGTCAGAATGAATTTGTGTGATTAAAAAACGAAAGCAGAACCATACAAGTAACATGTTGACTACAAAAGTAATGTATGTATTATTGATATTGCCAGAATAGTTCTGATAGGAGGGGAGGTTAAAAAGTTCCCGGAATGACAGAACTGGAGCATTGTCGTGCAAAAGCAGAACACCTTTTGTCCATTTTCCTTTCCTTTTTTCTTTGATGGCTACTTTCAATTGACGCAGAAGTGTAGCATAGTATCCTCCGGTAATATTGGCACCTTTTTCTTTGTAATCGACAATCAAACAAAATCCCCTCTGAATCTCAGAAAATTGTAGCCATGATTTTTCCAGCCGATTGCGTGACCTTGAACTTCTCAGGGGTGCTTCGCCCTTTATGGTCCATTGCATTGACTCCTGTTTAGACTCAGGCTCAAAATGATGAACCCAAGTCTCATCTCTAACCATGATTCGGCCGATAAGTTCAGCCCTGCTCCCGACACAGGCCTTCAAATACTCACGTGAACACTTCACTCGATGCTGCTTCTGAAGTGATGAAATCATTCACGGCACCCATCTTGCACTGACCTAAGACACGCCAAGATGATTTTGTAAAATATTCAAAATGGTTTAAGGTAACACTCGAACCATTTCAGCAAGTTGTTTCTTCTTTAACGAAGAATCTTCCAATACAAGTGTTTGGACTTTTTAAACGGTTTCTGCCGAAGACACCTCAATCGACCGGCCCGAGAGCGGATCACTTTCTATTGACTCTCTGCCTTGCTTAAAAAGACAATACCACTTATGGATCATTGTTTTGCCAGGGCAAGAGTCCCCTTAAACAGATGACATCTCATCCAAAACAAAGATGGCAGAAATGCGATTTTTTTGTATTTACTACATTTGTTACGTGTGCTACATAAATGAGGTATAGTTAAATCTAGTTAACGTAGTTAAATGTAGCAGACGTAGAGCTAGACGTCAAAATGTAGTTTGAAATGTTGAAAACTGTTAATTTAAAGAAAAAGAAACTGTCTTCGTCGTCGCCGGTCGCTACTAGCTAGTCGTAAGTCGTAGTCTCTAATTATTTGCCGTGAGTGAGTGCTTTTTGTTTTAAGTTTTTCGTGTTTCGTCGATTAATTAGGTGATGTCGGTATTTATTTTATATGTAGTTCTTTTTTATTAGGAAATTGTAATATTATACGGTTTGAATAACGTGATTTATTTTTAGGAAGTGAAATCTAAACATAAACAAGAAAGAAAAACCAAGTGAAAAATGCCAAATTTAGCTGGAGGAAGAAAACTCCATAATTATTGATACGAAGGTGGTTTCACTCTCATCAAATTGGAAACTGGCAGAATAGGAGCGCTTTGCAACGTGTGCGCTAATATTCTTAAGAATACGACAAAATCTAGGCTCCAGGCCCACAGGTAAAATACTTCTTCCTATCTACCCAAGTAGTAAAATTGTTTCTCAGAGTTGAGGAAATATAATTCAGGTCAAAGATTCAAGTCAAGTCATTTGAAATCTAATCTCCGACAATTTTAATAAAAACTTTCAGACGGGGTTGTGTTCCAAATTACGAAGACGTGTCGCTTTTTTCTCGAATAACATCAATGTTTCTCTTCACAAATTCTTTTATTATTTTTAGATCTTTCAGCACACCTTCAATTCCACCGAAGGCATTGAAATGGCAGAGGATAGTCTTACAGTGGCCATAGACAAATACACTACTCTACCATCTCTGCCAAAAACTTTACCGGTGGTAACGACATCCTTATCTATAACTTCTATAAATACCACATGTTCATCTTCATGGTCATCATCATGCCACCCCATTTTCATAACGTTTTGTCCTGCATTTGCTTCCGCCGTTCTTGTACTTAGCATTTTACCGATCTAATAATGGTGATGGGTACCCCCTTTCTACTAAGAGCCCTGTCAACAGCTTCATGTGAGGTGTTGTCAAAGGCTCCTTCTATATCCAGGAAGGCACAAATGGCAATTTCCTTACCATCTTAAGCTATCTGTACATTGTTTGTTAGTTCATACAGAGCGGTTTCTGTAGACTTTCCCGCTCTGTAAGCATTCTGGTGGTGATTTAGAGGCATGCTTAGCAAGACTTCTGTTCTTATGAAGTTATCGATTACCTTTTCCAAAGTTTGCAGTAAAAAAGATGTTAAGCTAATTGGCCTGAATATGTAACTTTTTTCCCCGCTTTGGGGATAAAAATTACATTTGCTCTTCTCAATAGACTAGGTATGTACCCAAGTGCAATGTTACTTCGAAGCAATTTTGCGATGTAAGGCATTACTTCCTCCTTTCCTTTTTGCAGAAGGGCCCAGTGATTTAAAGGGTTGAAAGGTACTTATCGCCCATTCAATCCTATTTCCTATTCGAAGGTATCTGCCAGTCTATCTGGCTTGCCCTGAGAGATATTCTCTCTATCCAATTATCTGCCATTGGTAAACTACCCAGAAAATGAGTGTTTAGCAGTAGATAGCCCTTTGCTCCTCGTTCTTCGTGTAGTTACCATCCGGCTATCGAAGTGCTAGCGATGAGATGGTCGTTTCTTTTGCTAGAGCTTTGTGAAGTCCAGCAGCTACCGGAGTAGATGAAACCCCCTCACAGAACATTTCAAAGCTCTTTCTTTTTGCCCTTCTGATTTCCCTGTTATAATTGGTCAACTCTGCAGAGTAATTATTCCACTCTCCAGTACTCTTTGCCTTATTAAAGAGTTTTCTTACCTTGGATCTTAGTTTTGACAGATTTTTGTTCCACCACGGAGAATCCTTCTGTCTTTTAATATTCTTTAGGGGGCAACTCAGTTCATAAGCCTCAATTATTGCCCCACTAAACTCATTTACTAAGTGTTCTAGCTCAAGGTTACTATTTGTAGTTTCTACTGGACCTAATCGTTCAAGGTTTGTTTTAAGAACGCTTTTGTACAGGTTTCAGTTTGTTTTGTTAGGGTTCCTGCCAGAGGTATTCTCTGTGAGCAAGTTGTCTAAGGTAAACTCTATAATTCTATGGTCAGACATAGACGGTTCATTTGAGACTCTCCAATCCTTTATCAAGCTACTTACGTTAGGGCTTCCAAACGTTAACTTTAAGACTTCTTTTCTTACTCTAGTAAGGTAGGTGTGTTCCCTACGTTAGTAAGGTCTAATAGGTACTCACACCTTACTTCTGTTGGTGGAATGTTTTCTTCATTACCGGCGAAGTATGCTGCTGCTACCACCATTGTGCTGAGGTTGCCCTCGTTGTCAATTTAGGCTTGGATTGGCACCAGGTCCCGCGTCATAAATTCTAAAAGACATATAAATTTTATATTATTTCTTATTTTTATGCATGCTCGGGGCGAGTCAATTCTCGTATCCCAAATTAATTTAGAGTTCTTACATGTTAGGTCTCTAATTTGGCCCCCGTAAATCCAGGGTTCTTAAATGAGGACTAGTCCCAGGTCATCAGCTGTAAGTTTTTGAGATATAATAGCTGATGCTGCTTTTCCGTGGTTGAAATTTACCTGGGCTAGTCTGGTGCTGATCCCGCGTCCAGACATAGTCTGTTTAACAGGTGGGGGCTGGTGCCCCCTCTCTGCTAGCAGACTATCTTCCTCCTGCTTTGTGTGGGGAACACCTCGTCTGAGTCAGATGAACTAGAAGAGAGGTCAATGCCTTCCATTTCTTCGTCCATCTGACTAGACACATCCATTGCCAGTTGTTGTTCTTGGCTTTGGAAGGTTGTCGTAGTGGGATTGGGAGTCACCGGGTTTTGGATGGGTTTGGGAGTAACCGGGATTGATGGGTTTGGGAGTTACAGGGTTTTGGGTAGGATCCGATATTTCGAAGGTTAGGATAGGTTGGGTTTCTTGGACCACTGTTAGTATTGGAGTGGGTGTGGGTTATAGCTGGTTGTGGGGGGGGGATGAGGGGATTGAAAGGATGGGTTTTGGTTGCAATGACTTGGCCTGCCGTAAGTCTGCGGAGTCCCGTGACTGGGATTCTGCCGGTGCTTCGCCCGCTGTTTCTGTGGCCGACTCGACGTCCTGGATTTTTTGGCATCTTGCCTTTGGGGAGGAGTGATGTTGTTGCTCTTCCTCTTCCCAGTATCCCGGCTGTTAACAGGTCCCTTGTGAGGGTCTGCTTTCCTCTCGTCAATCTTTTTCCGGGCTTCCTGCGGGGACATCCCCTGACCCAGGAACCGGAGGTACCACGTGCATCCCGCTCCACTTAGTCCTTTTATAAGTGGGTCATCAAATGCCCCTTGCATCCCCTTTTGCGGGAGTGGACCAGTGGTTTTCCTGGTCCTTTTATGCAGTGGGTCTTTTGGAGGTGGAGAGGCAACCTTTGATGGTGTCTTCCCAACTTTTGTGCCTTCTACGGCTTTGGCAGCATCTTTTACTTGCACCGGAGATATTCTCCCAGTACTAGCTCTTGATGTGCTTGGAGTTTCGTCCTCTGCTCGTCTGGGTGGTGTTTTCCCCTGACTTGCTGACGATTCTCCATAAGCTGCCCCGTTCTGAGTTTTATCAAGAGACCTGCTCTTCAGATAAAAACTCATCCCCGGTCTCGAATCGTTAAGGAAGATGTTTTCCATGCGGCCCCAAACCGGCCGGTCCAATGAATCTTTGAAACTTAAGTCCCCGCACCACTACAAGGTGACTGCCGCGCGAGGTAAACAGATGACATCTCATCCAAAATAATTTGCGATGTTTTTCCTTGTTTGGCCAAGAACTTTATCACGGCTCGAAATTCAATTTTTTCCATTTTTTCGGATTGACTTGTTTTTGACAGCGAAAGCACTAATAATAATGACCCGATATTTCTCTAATGAATGTTTAAACAATATAAAGTAACTAAATGTACTCCACAAACTCTCTAACCACTCCATTCCTCAAAATTTGATACAAATAAAGGTAAAGTTTATCTAAACTTATTATCGGTTAAATTCCACATGTCCTCATTGATGGCGTTACGTTTTCGCAACTCTAGCCGGAATGTAGATGCATGTAGATAATCTTTACCAGACATACGTAGGTACAACATACTTTAATTACTAACAAAACATTAAAAATGAAAAACTTATGATTCTTTTTGTTTAAACAAATTATATTGCTTTAGCTAAAACTTAACGATATAAATTAAACTATTTTACAAATCGCTAAACTTCTAATCAATAAAAATGATCAATTAGTTATATGAGGCTCCAACGACGCATTAGCAACTCAGAAATGATAAAATCATTTAAGCTTATTGTGGAGCAACGGGCAAATGAGCACCTTGTGGTTGGAAACCGTTCTCATCAGCGGTATATTGGACGGTGTAGGTGATACCATCGGGTCCGATGTAACTGAATTGTCCTTGGACTGAGATAGCTTCGTTTTCACTGCCAACGTTCTTCAAGACTCCTTGTTCGCTAGCAGACTTGCCATCGCTGGTCTCAACACTGGAAAAATTTAAATGTTAAGGAAGGTTACAAAAGCTCTAAATAAAAAATGTGTAGCATCTTTTAGAGTTTAATTTGCATTCAGGTTAAATACTTACGCATATTTGAATCCGTCAACTCCGATGTTGTCGTTGTCATAACGGAGGGTTTCAGCGTGAGCTGAGTCCTGGGGCACGGAAGCGCACATGGCAACGGCGAAGAGGGCGGAGAAAACAATAACGAATTTCATCTTGAGATTTGTTCAAAGCAAGCGAGATAACTAACTGATGATAATGTGTTGGCCTCAAACCATTTTATACAGTCGCATTTGATAGCATTTTGTTGGTTCAAAACCTGTTGAAAATTAATGCAAAAATATTGCTTGCAATCTTTGCATATTATTTATAAGTAGTTGGGGATATTCATAGAATTTTTTGGTTAAAATTAAAAAAAAAAAAAATTGCAGTAAAAATTTAAAGTTCATTCAGTTATATGCTTTGAAGAAGAAAAAGTTAGAAGATATAAAATGTATAACAATCCTCACGTGTCGTGTGCTATTTTTATCTGTCTGCGGCGCAGAGCGGCGGTTGATTTTTCACAGCGATTCCAAAAACGCAGACTAAAAGCAATGACTCTGAATAGGTTCCTGAACTTTAACAACTTTGCTAGCCATGTTAGAATATAGCAGTTTACAATGATATGATTATGATATTGAAGCTTAAAATTCGTTATTTGAATTGTTAAAATAAGCCAAAAAAGGTTTACCTCAAAACTGAAAGTGCCATCTGATGTATCGTTAAAACTTTTTATACATGTACAATTATTATTTAATAATAACTCAAAAACAAGTTGAAAAATGAGATCATGGTTTTCGGTCATGAAAAAAGTTCGAATTTCTATGTATGTGTGTATGTATGTTTTAACATGATTTCTTACATCTCAGAATGAATTTGTGTGATTAAAAAACGAAAGCAGAACCATACAAGTAACATGTTGACTACAAATGTAACCCGATATTGCCAGAATAATTCTGATAGGAGGGGAGGTTAAAAAGTTCGCGGAATGACAGAGAAGCGGAGTGAAATTAAACAAGATTTAATTTTTCCTTGTCTCCCTTAAGCCGAATACATTTTTTAGATCAGTCAAAAAGATAATGGGAATAATTGCACTGCGACCTTAATGTCTATTGTGCCCCTTTTTTGATCTGGATGAAGTTTCTCATCTACAGTTCATCCTCCAAATTCGATCCTTTGAGGAATTTGAGAATTTGGGCTATTTTTAGAGAATGTACATGGTTCTCGTCTATATGGTACCTGCCCAGATGTTTTTGTCTTTGATGCACTAGTGCATCGCATTATGTGGTCAGGCGTTTCCTCATGAGCATCGCAAAATCTGCAAGAAGCACTGCTCACCAGGCCAAGGATGCTGAGATGTCTTCTCAGTTTACAATGGCCAGTGAGGAGACCTGTTATTCTCCTGATACTGTTCCTGCTAAGGCTGATACAGGATAGGATTCGTTTTCGGTTATAGTTCCGAGTAAGAGTTTTGCCTGTCTTAGGTTGGGGAGTTCTTTGCAGATTTTTGGTGTTTTTGCCTCCTCTTCTAATTTGATTTCGTTTTTAATCATATTTTCCCTTATGCCACAATAGGTTTCTGGTCCCTTTAACGGTACCATTGCTCCTATTTTTGCTAGGGAGTCAGCCTCTTCATTGCCCTGGACGCCGACGTGAACTGGTAACCAATGTAGTGTGACTTTGTTATCCTTGCCCAGTTCATTAAGCTTATTCACACATTTCCATACTAGTTTTGAAGTGATGGTATATGAATTCAAAGCTTTTAGTGCAGCTTGACTATCTGACATTATGGCAATGTTTTGGTTTTTGTATTTTCTATCGATATTACGTTCTGTTCTGCGCATTTTTCGATGGCATTTACTTCTGCCTGCAATATGCTGGCGGACTTCCCCATCGGTAGGGAGATTTTGGTTATAGGCCCAAAAATCCCTGCTCTAGTCCCTTCAAAAGTTCTCGATCCATCAGTATACCATTTAATGGTGTTTGCTTTGAAACTGTAGTTTTCTGTTTCGCTTTTCCAGTTTCTTTTGCAACTGAACTCCGTTCAGAAGTGTTTTTCGAAGTTATGTTTTTTGATCATGCCATCACGTGGAATGTCAAGAAGGTTTGTAACTGTAGACTTGAGGATCGTGTTTCTCTCCCTATAGCCAATGATCCTCCCAGTCCCAGTACCCTCCTTAGCAAATCTCATGATGGCCCCTTTAGCAGCACTTTCTATGGTCACGTATAGTGGCGTAAGATTTAGGATGTTTTCCATTGCTGCTGTAGGGCATGTCCTCATTACTCCGGTTATACATATGCATGCATGCAAGCCTTTGCACCTTTTCTAATTTTTTCCTTGTGGTTATTAATTCGATTCTTTTGTGCCATGCAACCGCCTTATAGTTAATGATGATCTTACCATCATGGTATACATCCGTCTGGGAATGTTTGGTTTGCTTTTGTGGCTTTCCCGACAGTTATATCAATGATTTAAGGTAATACTCGAACCATTTCAGCAAGTTGTTTCTTCTTTAACCGAGAATTTTCCAGTACAAGTTTCTGGACTTTTTAAACGGTTTCTGCCGAAGTCACCTCAATCTACCAGCATGGCTTTGCCCAATTACTACTCTCAATCGTCGGTGCCATGCCTCGACACTGTTTTGTGTCTGAGTGAAGTGTTCTACGCTGGCAGAGGCTCCGACTGTCCAAAACATTGCCTGGTACCGTGCTCCCGATATCCTGGTACCGATATAGTTCGTTCGGAACCATTTAGCCAGCGTTTTGGTCTCCACATGTCGGAGGGAAGCATATAGAGCCTTGTAATGGCTTTCCACTTCCTGCGGTGGCACAAATGCCAGTGCCTTCAGTTTGCTCACCTCCATGGCAAACTCCTCATTGCGTCCATACTTGATCGCAATCGCAAGCCCAAGAGTTTGAACACGTCGCCAAATGATTTGTCCAAAATGGAACAAACATCCCCGGTATTTCGCTTCCGGGAAAAATTCGACGGCTGTTTTCACGATTGCAACCTCGAAGTCGCTTATCATGACTTCTGGTTTGATTGCCAGATTGTATTCACAAGCCATTTTTAAGAGTTGCAGCCAAAACTCGGTGTAGGCCTCTTTTGTCCTCCGGCTATTGAGGTAGTATACAAGGGGGATGACTGTCCCTTGGATAAATCCATGGATTTAAAAAAGCTGCCCCATAATTGTGGGGACAACATTGAAAGTGCTGTCCACCAGCCAGCACTTCGTTTCCGAGAGGAGCTTTAAGGAAGTTCTTGTGCCCAGCAAAATGTTGACTCCTCCACTGTACATAGCTTCAGAGAGCACAAAAAGTTCGCCATCCATATATCGAAGGTGCATGGGAATATTTATTTCTTCCAACGATTGCGGCTCCTTGACCTCGCTTGCTCGCACCCGATGAATTTTCATTTTTTGCGCATTCTTCGTTGGAAGCGAAGTTCGGCAAACTGGCTCCGTCCGCACAATCACATCCCTGATTATTTGGCAAGGGGGAAGCGGTTCTTTTGCTTTCGTTTTCAAGATGTAATTAACATCAGCGACTTCCTTTTGAAAGGCTTTTTGGGGCGTGGCTGTGTTCATTTACCATTTTTTTATAAGGATGTTGTTGTCCGCTACAAAGGTTTGCACGCGTGCCTTGCAACGCAATGGCTTACTCTCCGCGCAGCACCAAAAACTGGGAAAACCCCAACGTTTTTTTCGCGGTGGTAAATGTACCCATCCTTTAACAATTTAATGCCTCCTTTGTTGGAGATGACAGCCTGAAAATTAAAAAAAAATATTTTTTTAAGACAACATAAAATTACGAAACAATTTATTTTGAAAAAAAAAAAATACATAGATGGAGAGAATTATAAGTGAAAACAAATGTATGCGCTTGTGCGTAACACAATACAAGCTGACGTAAGGTCAAGCTAATAAAATCAGCGGTACCCTTTTTGAAATTCTAATTTTTTTTTTTTAAATTGAAATTCTAGAAACACAATTTGAAATGTAGATAAAATCGAACTAAAAAAAAACAATAATTTGGCAACAACAACAGATTAATAAGCACATTCGGTTTGAAACGATTAAGTTTACAGCCAGGAAAAATAATGCAAAGAAAACACACACAAAGAACGAAATAAGGCAAAAAAAAGATTAAAGATTAATATGGCGAAAACACACGAGATTGCTAAAATCATCAAAAATCCACAGACATAATCACACTTTGAATTTTTCATTACGAACACTTTTCATTTAACACTTTTAAAGTCACTTTACATACCTGAGCAATTTCATATTCTATTTTAACTATGTATGTACATATGTATATCACTGTTTTGCTTTTTTTTTACTTTTTGATTTTGCACACTTTCCCTTTTTTTTAATTTTTTAAAAAAATATTCTCTATATCAATATCCTGAGAATCGAAAAGAACGAACCAAATTAAATGTCCTTTTTAAACGGTTTTTGGTCAAAAAAACATTAAAAAATTAGCATAATTTAATTTTATTAATTTAAAATTCAAACCTTTTTTGTTTTTTCTAATGGTCACTTGAAAATATCTTAAGCCACAAAAAGAAGAAATTGCGAGCAATATGAAATCTTATTAGCTTCATCTGTGAGCTTAAGAAACTAAAAAAAAAATTTATAAAATCACTTTTTTACCAGTAATTTTTGGATATTTAAATTTTTAAAAAATTTAACAGGTTGACAAAAAAAAAAATTTTTTGCTTTAAAAAGGATCTGTTTTTGAATATTTTCTAGTTCTACAAGGAACTTTTTTTCGAATAAAAAAAATGCTCCAGAATGTTCTAAAGCGTTTTTTAAAGATTTGTTTAAAAAAATTATTTTTCGTCATGCAACAGCCTTTTTTTGCGGGTTTCGTAACCAACCCCTGTTTAACCCCACCTGTTAACAAGGCTGGTGCCCCCTCATCTGTTAGCAGACTATCTTTTTCCTCCTTTGTGGGAAGCACCTCGTCTGAGTCAGATGAACTAGAAGAGAGGTCAATGCCCTCCATTTTTTTCTCCATCTGACTGGACACATCCATTGCCAGTTGTTGTTCCTGGCTTTGGAAGGTTGTCGTAGTGGGATTGGGGTTCACCGGGTTTTGGATGGGTTTGGGAGTAACCGCGATTAGGATGGGTTTGGGAGTTACAGGGTTTTGGGTAGGATCCGATATTTCGAAGGTTAGGATAGGTTGGGTTTGTTGGGGGGGAGGGGCATGAGGGGATTGGAAGGATGGGTTTTGGTTGCAATGACTTGGCCTGCCGTAAGTTTGCGGAGTCCCGTGACTGGGATTCTGCCGAACTTGTAGTGAAGCTGATGGTCCGCTTTCACTATAGCATCTGCGGACTGATCGTTGATTCCGATCACAATAAGCTGACCTTTGCCTTCAGCTTTGCTGGTGAGCACTCTCTAGGCGTGCACCATCAGTCCGTCATTTTGTGCCTTGCCGGGATGAGCCACAGCGATTTTTTGTTGTCCTGCCCCATACTCCTTGGCAGAAACAGGGTGATACTGTGCATTTTGGGGATTTCATCCCCCATGCGTGCCATCAGCTCGCTACCCTTCCTCAAGTGCTCAATTTGGATTTCTTCTCCTTGAGCCATTCTGCCGTATCTTGTCCAGCACAATCAACTAGCAGCAGCCCCGTTCTAAAGTGCAGGCCATTGAACTTGAGCTTGTACTTCCACCCAAGAGACACTTCCTCAATAATGGCTTCGTCCAGTGCCGATAGTTCATCCGCACTGAGGGTAACCTGAGGGTATTGCCTTGGTAAAACCGCAATCCTCACACTCCTGGCCGCATTCGCATACGAGAGCTGTTGCTCATCAGCCATATTTTTTGTGGTGCTTCGCCCGCTGTTTCTGTGGCCGACTCGACGTCCTGGATTTTTTGGCATCTTGTCTTTGGGGAGGAGTGATGTTGTTGCTCTTCCCAGTATCCAGGCTGCTAACAGGTCCCTTGTTAGGTTCTGCTTTCCTCTCGTCAACATTTTTCCGGGCTTCCTGCAGGGACATCCCCTGACCCAGGAACCGGAGGTACCACGTGCACCCCGCTCCACTTAGTCCTTTTCTAAGTGGGTCATCAAATGCCCCTCGCATCCCCTTTTGCGAAAGTGGACCAGTGGTTTTCCTGGTCCTTTTATGCAGTGGGTCTTTTGGAGGTGGAGAGGCAACCTTTGATGGTGTCTTCCCAACTTTTGTGTCTTCTACGGCTTTGGCAGCATCTTTTACTTGCACCGGAGATTTTCTCCCAGTACTAGCTCTAGATATGCTTGGAGTTTCGTCCTCTGCTCGTCTCGGTGGTGTTTTCCCCTGACTTGCTGACGATTCTCCCTAAACTGTCCGGTTCTGAGCTTTATCAAGAGACCTGTTCTTCAGATAAAAACTCATCCCCTGTCTCGAATCCTTAAGAAGATGTTTTCCATGCGATTCGCATACTCATTCGCGGTGACATCCCGCGGAATGTTGTATTTTTTATGGTTGTTGTTGTTTTTTTGTTTGAAGAAATCTTTGAAACTTAAGCAAACTACAAGGTGACTGCCGCGCGAGGTAAACAGACATCAGAAATCTCATCCAAAATAATTTGCGATGTTTTTCCTTGTTTGGTCGAAATTCAATTTTTTGAATTTGAACGAAGCTTGGTAGATATTTCTCTAATGAATTTTTAAACAATATAATGTACTCCACAAACTCTCCAACCACTCCATTCCGCAAAATTTGATACAAATAAAGGTAAAGTTTATCTAAATTTATTATCGGTTAAATTCCACATGTCCTCATTTATGGCGTTGCGTTTTCGCAACTCTAGGCGGAAATGGGCTAATTTGCATATATTTAGATAACCTTTACCAGATTGCGTAACATTAAAAATGAAAAACTAATGATTCTTTTTGTTTAAACAAATTATATTGCTTTAGCTAAAACTTAACGATATACATAAATTAAACTATTTTACAAATCGTTAAACTTCTAATCAATAAAAATGATCAATTAGTTATAGCTCCAACGACGCATTAGTTCCAACTCAGAAATGATAGAATCATTTAAGCTTATTGTGGACCAACGGGCAAATGAGCACCTTGTGGTTGGAAACCGTTCTCATCAGCGGTATATTGGACGGTGTAGGTGATACCATCGGGTCCGATGTAACTGAATTGTCCTTGGACTGAGATAGCTTCGTTTTCACTGCCAACGTTCTTCAAGACTCCTTGTTCGCTAGCAGACTTGCCATCGCTGGTCTCAACACTGGAAAAATTTAAATGTTAAGGAAGGTTACAAAAGCTCTAAATAAAAAATGTGTAGCATCTTTTAGAGTTTAATTTGCATTCAGGTTAAATACTTACGCATATTTGAATCCGTCAACTCCGATGTTGTCGTTGTCATAACGGAGGGTTTCAGCGTGAGCTGAGTCCTGGGGCACGGAAGCGCACATGGCAACGGCGAAGAGGGCGGAGAAAACAATAACGAATTTCATCTTGAGATTTGTTCAAAGCAAGCGAGATAACTAACTGATGATAATGTGTTGGCCTCAAACCATTTTATACAGTCGCATTTGATAGCATTTTGTTGGTTCAAAACCTGTTGAAAATTAATGCAAAAATATTGCTTGCAATCTTTGCATATTATTTATAAGTGGTTGGGGATATTCATAGAATTTTTTGGTGCAGTCGTAAATAAAACTGAATTAGAATAAAATTAAAATTTAAATTTTGCAGTAAAATTTGAGTTCATTTAGGTATGTATGTTTCTTGGTGAATAAAATTAGTTGTTTTCCAAACCTGAGCATTTGTTCATCTCCAAACAACTTCTCCCACTCAACTATAATATATTGATTTCAGAAACATCATTGATTTTACAAACGATAGATTAGATACATTATATTATAGCAACCTATTTTCGTAGAAAAGAATATAGTTTCTTTCGGAAATGGCTTCATATTGTATATTTTTAAAATTTGGTGCAAAGCTGTTTTTAATACTCTTTAATAATTTAAATAAAACTCAATTTAAGCATCAAAAATAAAAACACAAAAGTTAAAAAACCATTTTCAAATTTCTCGAAAACAACGACGACAGTTTTCATCAATTTGTTCAAAACATTATTCATAAAATATTTTTTCATTGGAAATACAGGATAAATATTATATCAAATAAGCCAGACTTATCTCTGTGAACGCGGAAAAAATGGATCCCACAATTCTGTCTAACCTAAACTACAGCCTGAACTACTAAAATGATTTTTTCACACTTTGGATTTAATGTTTTGAAGAGATTCAATGAAAGGGAATCGGTTCCTGTTAATACCAACGAAAATCTCATGAGATATAAAATTTATTTTGG
The DNA here is from genome assembly GCA_958431115.1 of Syrphus vitripennis. Taxonomy (NCBI): domain Eukaryota; kingdom Metazoa; phylum Arthropoda; class Insecta; order Diptera; family Syrphidae; genus Syrphus; species Syrphus vitripennis. Next base: position 31,654,197 of record OY288110.1, read on the forward strand.
AAACTCTTTTTAAGCGGGCAAAGCAAATATCTAAAACAGACTAAAGAAAACGACTTCATCACACAAACTTGCTCTTATGTTAAGGTAATTTTGAATAAACAAAATATAATACAAAAACTACATTTGTCCTGTCGAATGTCATTAGAAAAAAAATATCTAAAAGCATATAGAAAAAATAATACACATTTAAAAACAAAATTTCAACAAAAAAAAAATGTCCTTAGGCTTTTAGACTTCCCTATCGCATAGTAATGTCAAGTTTGATCAAAATCTCGATTTTTAATTGCACAATTTTGCACGAAATAAAAACTTGCCCTAAATAATTAACATGGTTGCAAAAGATTAAAAAACTGAAATGAAGTGTCATAGGCAAAATTATTATTTTCATAAATATACAAATAAATTAACACAAATTTTACTTTCCACACAACCTGGCCAACAACCCAACGAAATAAAGTGAATTAAGAAAATATGCCTGTGAGAGAATATTGAGATTTTTTTTTCTTTTTTTTTTGATATTCTGAAATTTTCTTTTCAGAATTGCTCGGGAACTAGTGATTGTTGGAGGATAAGTGATTCAAAGAACATTACTTTGAATTGGTTGCCACTGACTGTCACGGCCACCTCTGATGACAATGAATAAATAAAACCTCAAGTCATTGCAGTTTTCCTAAAGGAAACCACATTCCTTACTCTATTCTATAATTTGTATCAATAATAGTTAAGTGGAGAAGTAAGATGAACAAAAGCTCCTTTTGAAAAATAACAAATACAACGACAACTTCATCCAGGTAGATATCTGAGAAATTTTTTGGTTTGCTTTTGACATTAGATAGGGATCTGATATCTTATTGTTCCCCGAACGCGACCTGCGTGCTTTATCTCTACGCTAATTTTTTTTCACCAAGGCACATAACTAAATGAACTCAATATTTACTGCAAAATGTCAATTTTAATTTTATTCAATTTTTATTTACTACTGCACCAACAAATTCTATGAATATCACCAACCACTTAAACATAATATGCAAAGATTGCAAGCAATATTTTTGCATTAATTTTCAACAGGTTTTGAACCAACAAAATGCTATCAAATGCGACTGTATAAAATGGTTTGAGGCCAACACATTATCATCAGTTAGTTATCTCGCTTGCTTTGAACAAATCTCAAGATGAAATTCGTTATTGTTTTCTCCGCCCTCTTCGCCGTTGCCATGTGCGCTTCCGTGCCCCAGGACTCAGCTCACGCTGAAACCCTCCGTTATGACAACGACAACATCGGAGTTGACGGATTCAAATATGCGTAAGTATTTAACCTGAATGCAAATTAAACTCTAAAAGATGCTACACATTTTTTATTTAGAGCTTTTGTAACCTTCCTTAACATTTAAATTTTTCCAGTGTTGAGACCAGCGATGGCAAGTCTGCTAGCGAACAAGGAGTCTTGAAGAACGTTGGCAGTGAAAACGAAGCTATCTCAGTCCAAGGACAATTCAGTTACATCGGACCCGATGGTATCACCTACACCGTCCAATATACCGCTGATGAGAACGGTTTCCAACCACAAGGTGCTCATTTACCCGTTGGTCCACAATAAGCTTAAATGATTTTATCATTTCTGAGTTGGAACTAATGCGTCGTTGTAGCTTTAACTAATTGATCATTTTTATTGATTAGAAGTTTAACGATTTGTAAAATAGTTTAATTTTAAATTTATATCGTTAAGTTTTAGCTAAAGCAATATAATTTGTTTAAACAAAAAAAATCATAAGTTTTTTATTTTTGATGTTTTATTAGTAAATCTATGCACAGTGTACATAATGTTAGGGATTACCTGCTTACAATTTAAAACTTATCAAAACAAATATCAGGAAAAGAATTTTAACAAATATTCAAATATAAAACCGTATAAGACTCAAAATAAGACAAAACACGGAAAAGATATTATCTAGTTATTATGCAATTTAACCTGATTTGAATATCATCGAAACATGTTGCGAGTCATCTTCGTCAGTTGCCAACCCTGATGTCATTTAAAACTCCAATTAAATAAAAAATATGCAAACTAAACAGAAAACACTTGTATAGGTACCTGCTGGCTAAATTAATATGTCATGCAATGTTTTAAACGTGGTGCACATTAGCGATCGTGATACCTTTTAAATTGTTGGCCTATTATTTGGTTTTGTCAATTCCTTGATCTTATCAATGACTTCATTCCATGCAGGTAAGTTTGTTATAACGCATTCCTCTATTTTCTTGTCTTTCTATACTTTGACACCGATAATTTAGTGCGAAATACAACATCATTCTAGTGGACGCTTTGACGCCACTTTTTATATTTTAGCACATTTCCGGAGGAATTTCGGCAATAACTTGAGCAATATTAGTAAAGTTTACTAATCTTTTGCGGAGCTTTAAAGAAAAAAAAAATGTAACGTTTTCTGATCGAACGATCTCGGTGGCCAAAAACTTGAAATTAAAATAATAAAAAAAATTTTTTTACGACAAGTCCAATCGCTGCAAACGCCGCCGGATAATCAGCTTGTATTACGATGATTCACAGGCCTTGCGATATCACCGATTCCTCTATTCTTTTCAAATTTCTTCAAAATTTTACCGATTGCTTGCGTAGTCAGTTGATTATGATTACCATAATTCTTCACGTAATGCGAGAAAAGTGACAACTTGTGAATCACCAAGTTTGTAGCAGGTTTTAATAAATTTAACGCGTTGTTCGTTTGCTTAGCGATCCACAGTCGTAAATGGCAAACATTCAACAAATATAATTATCTGACACTACAGATGACAGCTGAGTTTGATAGGTGTAATGTCAACTCTACCCCTTGATTTCCCCAAATACTTATGTATTATGTTTGTTTGCTTGTTTCCCTCAAAGAATAGGGCTGTCCACGAGACCGAGACGATATAATACTAACTACAATGCATCGAAGGCAAAACTGATACGAGAACATATTTTTTATATAGGAATTACCGAACCGAGAGTCTCGGTGTTTTTTTCTTGTAAAGAAATTCATTAAAAAATTGCAGTTTTGGCGGTCCCCTTTTTTTGAATTTGTATTTTTTGAAAGTTGTTCCAGGTTGTTCCCGGATTGTTCCAATTTTTTTTTTGAAAAATATTGAAAAATGGGGGTTTTAGACCCCAAAAACCATTTTTGACCTATCCCCCCTTTTTTCAAAAATTGAAATTTTGAAAGTTGTTCTAGCCCCCCTTTTTTCGAAATTCTAACTTTTTTTCCGCTTCTAAAATTTTTTCTTACCATTGTACCAAAATATTAAAGTTCTAAAATGTATGTATATCTTTAAGGATATGGCCTTCGAAAGTTTTTTTTTTTAAACCAAAAAACAAGTAAGTATTCTTTTTGTACAATCATAGTATCAGTCTGAAAATAATTTTTTTAAAAAACATCTTTAACTATTTTTACACGATATTAAATAAAAATCTTTATTCTGAGCGCTCCTATTAAAAAAAAAAAAAACAATAAAAAATTTCGTTCTAAACAAACACATTTCTAGATAAGATGAAAAGGGGGCGATGGGGATAATTTTTGAAAATAAATTCGAAAGACACGAAATTTTACATATTTGTTTAGCTACTAAAAGAAAAGAAATCAAGTTTTAAAGGAGATGACGCAAAACTGTATGGGGCTTGTGCCATGAGCGTACAGGAACAAGAGTAGTACAAAAAGAAAGGTAAATACTTGTAAATCAAAACTGTGAAGTTTTAGGGAAATCGTAGATGGGGATTTCGAGATTTTCGCGTTTTAAGTGTTAATTGATCAGATGCACTTTTTGTGCATATATCATAGGAACCTTTAACCACACGTATATGTTTTTGGTATCAAATAAAAGGTATGTGTTTTTTAGCATTTCAAATGGCGTTTAAATCATGAGCCTACGATTTTTAGTTTTTGAAATATTCAATAAAACTCTAGAAACTTTGAAACATAACGGTGAAAAAAGATATGATGTCACTTAAGATTTTTCCGAAATTACTGATTTAAAACAAAAGAAATTTAGTTTCAAAGCTTAGGTAGTTATTGAATATTTCAAAAACTAAAAATCATGATTTAAACGCCATTTGAAATGTTAAAAAACACATACCTTTTATTTGATACCAAAAACATATGCGTGTCTAACGGTTCCTATTATATATGCACAAAAAGTGCATCTGATCAATAAACTTCAAACGTGAAAATCTCGAAATCTCCACCTACGATTTTCTTAAAACTTCACAGTTTTGATGTACAAGTATTTAAATTTCTTTTGATACCACTCTTGTCCCTGCACGCTTATGGCCCATCTCCTTTCTATGTGCGTCATCTCCTTTCGATATAAAAAAGGGGGGCTTTGGGGAGCATAAAATGTGTTTTTTTTTATTGCGCCTTTAGTTTTATATATTTTTGAACAAATATTTGCTATAAATCAGATGATTGTATGTTTGACTTGGAACAAATTTCAGATTTTTGATTTTTAAAAAGGGGGGGACCAATGCAATATTTTGAAAATTTAAAAATTTAAAGATGTTTTTAAAAAAATATTTTCAGACTGATATTATGATTGTACAAAAAGAATACTTGTTTCTTGGTTTAAAAAAAAAAACTTTCGAAGGCCATATCTTTATACAGATATACATTTTAGAACTTTAATATTTTCGAACAATGGTTAGAACAAATTTTAGAAGCGGAAAAAAATGAACAAAGTTAAAATTTCGAAAAAAGGGGGGCTAGAATTTTGCTTATAACTTCTGAAATTTTGAACATAGGAGTCCAAAAATTTGGAACAATGTTCAGAACAACTAGAATATTTTGGAACAACTTTCAAAATCGATTTTTGAAAAAAGGGGGGATAGGTCAAAAATGGTTTTTGGGTTCTAAAACCCCCATTCTTCAAAAAAAAAATTTGGAACAAACCGGGAACAACCTGGAACAACTTTCAAAACATACAAATTAAAAAAAAGGGGGGTTAACTTCACACACCCTAAATCGTAGCTAAGATCTGCGACATCAACTTCGAAGAATAAAGAAAACTCAGTTAGTTATTTATAACTAAGAAAGCAGTATTTTATTGCAACAAGACAAAAGTAGCAAAAAGATTCAGTAGTCAACAGAAAAATACGAGTATATTTAAGAATTAATAGACATTAAACAATTGGATGGAATCCATTTTCATCGGCAGTGAATTTCAGTTCTACAAGGATTCCTTCTGGCGAAGTCCAAGACACAGCTCCATTCACAACAATAGCTGAATTCTCTCCGAATTTTTGCAAAACACCATGTTCCTGACGTTGAATTCCACTGCTGGTCTCAAAGCTACAAAATTAATAACAAAAAATAAATGTTGTCAGTAAAACTATTCACTTGTAAATCCTTTCTGCTTTGTCGGATTCTTACTCAAAATCGTATTTATCAATTCCATTATTAGCCCTATTATCACGCACAGCGGTTGCTGCAACATCATTTCCAGCTGGAGCAGCACTGCATACAGCAAACAAAACAGCAAAAACAATAACGAATTTCATATTGAAGTGAACGACGCGACGCTCCTCTGACTTGAACCTTTCACAAGTAATGCAACGATTTGAACTGAATGCAGTGGTAACTGGTGCACAGTTTATTTATACTTCAAAATTGTGGTCATAAATTTAAATTCCTCTTTCCAAAAAAAGAAAATCCTTAATTGGATCAATTTTGTATTAAAATGCCAAAGTTCTTTAAAAATATCTACATATAGTGAAAGGGTAATTGACTTTTTTATTTTTTTGTGTTCTCTAAATATTTCAATAAAAAAATTGCTTTCAATATCGAACCAGTCAGAACAACTCGCCTGCGCACATTCTAATGGAATAATGGATGATTGTTTGGTGATGCTTCAAATCCCTCATTTATGAAGAGGCGTTAATTGGCATTTTTTTTTGTTTTATTTTATGAGGTAATAAAATTAAAAGTTTTTTGAAAAAAAAAAAAAAAGTATGTTTAATTTATAACTTATTGGAATTCTGAAATTAATTAAGGTATGTCTACAGTGATGTCCATAAAATTGTTTCATTAGGTATATAAGTGAAATATTCTCCGCGGCTGTAAATTGTCACCCTTCCTATTCAAGTCCTCTGATGAATTTTTCTTATCTTCATATTTTTGAAACTGTACTCATTTGACATAATATAATAAAATATAACATTTCATCTAATAATTATTTTAAAGAACTTTTCACATTTACACAAAAATCAGACTTTTCGCCGAAAAAAAAATTGTTCGACCTTTTCTCTGAAGTTTTTTCCAAATTTTTCTCCCTCAACGTTAAAAATTGAAAAAAATAAATTTGGCTCAGTTGAGGTATTCCGGTTCAATTTGTTTTTTCTAAGCCACAATTTCGCAATTCTGGTTCTGAGAAAACTGGTTCAGTCAAAAACTTATCAAGTGGAATGTAAGCATAGCAAATTTTTTGTACAGGAAAATGAAAAAAAAAATAGTTTAAGAATTCCGATAGTAATGAAAACAAAACGTAACCGGAATTGGAGCGTAATCTGTTGATTCCCTATACACCAGAAAAATTGCGAGCAAATATTGTCTTTCATTTATTTTTATCAGCTTGGGTGAAAAATAATTCATGTTCTATTAGAATCTTCTCAAAATTCAACTGACGCATTTAAGTAGTTTTTTTTTAATCAAAAACTAATTTTTTACAATCATCTGTGTTGGGTCAAAAATAATACGTAATAAGAGTCTATAGCCAGGCCAATCAAAACCACTCCTTAGATCGACACTATTAAAGGATTTCCCAAACCAATTGCAAAAAATTTGGTGCCGCCGATGAAACAAAAATGAGAATATAATGCTATGATTGACAGTAACACTTGTTTCTTCCTCGTAACCGAATGTTTTCCATTGGTACATTGGTGTTGCATTAGTGAGGGAAAGCCTTAAGCTCTCCCAAACCAAACCGAAACAATCGTTTTTTTCCGGTGATGTTTTGGCTTGCTTTATACATATTCAGGCTTATTTATTAGATTTCACTATTAATCGCTTTGGCCTCGAAGAAGCTAAACCGCACTTATTCTGTGTTTACCCAAATCAAAGAAATTCTTATTTATAAAATTTTTCTTACCAGTATTAGCTACTCCGGTTTTATGTCAAAAAAATTACAAATCTTCAACTTCGGTTATTATGAACGCAGACACAACTCACCTGATTTTCATAATTATTCATGTCAACTATTTGTTAATAGTTTATTTGCTTAATAAATGGATAAGAAACGTAAAACAAAACATTCTCCAAGCTAGTATAGTATGAGATAAATCTCGTAACAGGCTGTACTATAGTTACTACAATAATGTTTATGTAATTTTGTAATTTAAATATAAGTACAATAAGTATTTTTGACAATGGGAACAACAAAAAATTTAATGAAAAGTGGGAATTTAAACATCAAGCAACAATTGAATAGCGAAAAAGAATTTGTATGACATACTAAGATACCGTAGAGACAAAAAATTAGAAAAGGAGACAAAATTCATTCTTACTGTTTACTCTATGACAATTAACATTGATCTTTTAAACATTATATTTAGACAGTAGCATGGCTTTAACATGAAGTTTAAATTTTAAAATATTACATATCTTGCTTTCATCAGAATATTTCAGGAACACTGTATCGGATTCGACCAAAAACTCCAGCAAGCGAAGACAGTTTTTTGATAGTTTCGAAATGTGAAAGTTCCAATCTAACGCTGAGTCTACTTAGAGGCCAAGATATTTGAATTCACTGACTCGTTCAACTACATCTTCTTGGTATACAATTCGTAGTGGGGTATTTGATTAAGTGCATACGATATACTTCGTTTTGCGGGCGTTTACACATAGTTTTTGCGCGTTCATTCAAGTCTCAATCTTTTTAAGATCAGTATTCATTTGCCGCTCGATCTCTGCAGATGAGTTTGTGGAATACAACAAGCTTATGTCATCTGCAAATAGAACTGGGTGTCCATTCAGAGGGAGGTTTGCAAAGTCCTTTACGTATACGCAAAATAGTGTTGGTCCGAGAACACTTCCTTGTGGTACTCCCATTGTAACCAACCGGTTGTCTTTCACTCGTGCAATCGTCTATTTTGATAAAAGATAAAAGCAAATGTATTTGTTTATATGTATAGATTAGTTACTTTACATTTTGTAGGTAACATAATAAGGGTATTCAATTATTCATGCAGAGATTTTCCGCTAGTCGTTTGCATGAGCACCGCAAAAAATTTCTTGCATGAATCAGAGAAATAATCAGGTGTCTGTCACAACTAAAAACGTCACAAATTACTTCTCCCAACTTTTATTATTTCTTCTCTTTCTACATCAAAACTGTGAGATAAATTTATCTGCTTTGATGCAGTAAATTTTCAAATACAAATTTTGACTGCTCATTTCTGCGGAGATAAGAATATCTGGTTTCTGAGACCTATCCGAGTTTTCCGCCGTTGCATGAATACCCTTAATAACAATACGGTTTGTTTTTGTAAATTTCACCCAATGCCATATATTATATACTAAAACGGCTTTACGCTGGCTTTATTCTTCCTTTGAATTAGTTTAAGTAATAACATTAAGCCGCTAAACAAGTTTCGATTCGGAATGTATTCAATTCCACCTGAATCTGTGTTAACTGAAGAAAAGCGGCAAGAAAAGAATACTAAATAGAAACAAACGGAACCACCACACAGATCGTTTTCATTCGGTTTCAAAGCGGTATCTATTCGGGTCCAGTGTTGTCAGAACGTCTGATTTAGTAACCTTGGCTAATTTGCTAAGGAAGGGCCAGTGTGTTCCGCATGTCTAAAAAAGGTTCCCCAAAACTACAATACTCCGGTCAAAGCGTCATTTTATTAACAATAATAATAGTTATACAGGGTGAGTCATGAGCAATGCGACAAAATGCTAGGGCGTGTAGGTTGCGTTGAGACAAGAAAAAAATCGTATGGGAGGGGGGGGGTCTATTCCCCTCCGTTTAGCCGGGACGGGCAATTTTCGAAAAAACTGACTTAAAATGGGAAAAAAATTATTCAACGGCTTCATTCACAATGCTGTGCGATACGTTTTTGAAAAGCCAATAACTTTTACTTTCATTCTGTGTTTAAATAAATCTAGTCTAAGAAATAGTTTTTGAAATATTAATTTTCAAAGTCAAAATTTTGAAAAAAAAAAATTGAAAAAAAAATTTCAAATTCATTTTTTCAAAATTTTACGTAATTAAGTGCTAATTTTAATTTCAAAATTCAATGCTGTTATTAATTTTAAGTCTAAATAAGAAAACCGGATGCAAAAATTTTATGTCGTTCTCAAGAAATTAAAAAAAAACCAAAACTACCTTTTTCTAAGAAAAACATTTATTTTTATTGTAACGAAGCAATTTATTTGATTATTTAGCATTAATCTTAGTTTTTTTACTTTTTTTTTAAATTGGAGTTTTATGAGAACGTAATAAAATTAAATAGTATTGGAATAACCCTGGATTAATATTATTTTCATTGATAACTTCTGAAAACTGACCTGTCAATATTTTTGCCTTGGCCTGCCCGCAGCCCATGGGTTCTACCTGTTATGGGGACTATAGGGACAATAAAACCGCATTTTTTTTAATAAAAAAAAAAAGAAAATTGCAACGCAAGATAAATAAAAGGCATTGCAGTTTTGCTTAGTAATTATTTCCAATTTGAATATTAACTCATTAACACGTAACGATGTCAAGCTCATACACCCGAGAAGAATTAACGGACATGCATTTCTGCTACGGTTTAGCTAATGGTCGAAGTCTTGAAGCCGAAAGACTGTACGCTGAAAGATATCCCGATAGGAGGTGTCCCCATCATAGCACGTTTCTAAGAATCCACCGACGTCTAAGAGATCATGGAGTGCTGGAGCATCGAAGAAGCGAAAGGCCAGTTTCTGATGAGTCAAGAATCTTAGATGAAAGAATTCTGGATTTAGTCCGAAATAATCCCTCCGTCAGTACAAGAAGGATATCCACTATGCTTGGAGTGTCCCAATCTAGAGCATGTCGAGTACTTCGGGCGGAAAATTTACACCCGTACCACTTTACGCCTGTTCAGGAACTCACCTCAAACGACAAGTTATTGAAAACCGAATTTTGTAGAACATTATTACTTAGAAATGACACCGAACAAAACTATTTTAGAAGAATATTCTGGACGGATGAAGCACAGTTTACTAGGGATGGGGTTACTAACTTCCACAATTTACATTATTGGAGTAGCGCCAATCCACACAAAAAAAAACAAAACAAATCACAACACCGCTTTAGTTGTAATGTTTGGCTTGGTATTGTTGGACACACTGTGATCGGGCCCCGGTTTTTGAATTCCATTATTAATGGAGAATCAAACCTGCAATTCCTACGAGACCTTTTACCCGATTTATTAGACAGCGTTCCATTGGTTATAGCAGATACTTTAATCTACCAACAAGATGGGGCTCCAGCACACTACAGCTTACAGGTGAGAAACTGGCTGGATGATCATTTTAGTGACCGTTGGATTGGAAGAAGGGGCCCCACGGAATGGCCGCCTAGGTCACCAGATTTAACTCCCCTAGATTTCTATGCATATGGATTTATGAAGAATTATGTTTACGAAGTGGAATATAGTATCATTGGAACAACTGAAGGAACGAATTGAAGTCGCTTGAGTCAAATTGCAGGAAAATTTGTCAAGCATAAACTTATGTGAAGCCATTACAAGGAGATATAATCTATGCCTTCTAAACAATGGAGATCATATCGAGAAATTTTTATAAGTACTTCCAATAAAAAACATAGTAAAAATAAAAGGAATAAAAAAAACTAAGATTAATGCTTCTTAAATTGCTTCGTTACAATAAAAATAAATGTTTTTCTTAGAAAAAGGTGGTTTTGGTTTTTTTTTAATTTCTTGAGAACGACATAAAATTTTTGCATCCGGTTTTCTTATTTAGACTTAAAATTAATAACAGCATTGAATTTTGAAATTAAAATTAGCACTTAATTACGTAAAATTTTGAAAAAAATGAATTTGAATTTTTTTTTTCAATTTTTTTTCAAAATTTTGACTTTGAAAATTAATATTTCAAAAACTATTTCTTAGAATAGATTTATTTAAACACAGAATGAAAGAAAAAGTTATTAGCTTTTCAAAAACGTATCGCACAGCATTGTAAATGAAGCCGTTGATTTTAAATAATTTTTTTCCCATTTTAAGTCAGTTTTTTCGAAAATTGCCCCACCCGGCTAAACGGAGGGGAATAGACCCCCCCCCCCCTCCCATACGATTTTTTTTTATCTCAACGCAACCTACATGCCCTAGCATTTTGTCGCATTGCTCATGACTCACCCTGTATTATGAAAAAAAAATTTTAGTAAGTTAAAAAAAATTTTCGTTGTTTGAAAATCACTTTTTCGTAATTATTAAGAAAAAGGCTCATCTTAAGATACCATATTTATTTTTTAATTTTAAAGTCTTTGTAACTACCTATAATTAAAAAAAAGTCAGCACTTTTACGGTAATAAATTACTGAAGACAGGTAAATCAGCGCACACGCGCAATTTTATATTTTTAAGTTTTAATTAATATATCAGGTTGGACGCGGTATTGATGGTGATGTGTCTTGCTTGGTTTGATCAAAAATTTATTAATCTTCCAGACGCTGTTGGTTTTTGGTATCAATCGAACAGTACCTAAACGATTTTCTTCACGATGGATTTTAACGTCCAAAAACGGTATTGCTTTGTTGTGTTCGTTTTCAACAGTGAATTGAATTTTTGGGTGGAATCCGTTGAGTTTTCTACGTTTTCTATGTTTTTTATGTCCATTATCGCAAATATGTCATCAACATATTTTGACATGAAATAATGAAATAAATGAAATAATGAAATAATGAAATTAAAAAAAAAAAAAAAAAAAAAAAGTCAAGAATAATAGTCCTTTACAGCACTAATTATACAAATTGGTCAGAAAATCAACTTTATGATTTCTTTTTTATTTTATTTGACGTTTTTTTAGATTTCATTATTTCAAATAGTACAAGCCACAAAAGCGTCGGCTTACATTTATACGGTTAATGCGGTTAGTATTATACATATACAGGTGTTCTCCTTGTAATTCAAGAGCTTGTATATCCCTCCATTTTAATGATCGCATGTAGAATATAGAAAACAAAAACCATTATGAATATAAAATGTTGAAACTTATATTTTCTTTAATTAACTTCAAATCGAAAGGAATATTTACATAAAATAATAATAAACGATGAACAAAAACAAAAACAAACAAGTTCGATGAAACTTCGATCAAAATCAGTCTTCCGATATAATTATGTACACATCATGACGTGCCTGCATTCATAATCTAAACAATGGGATGATATCCATTTTCATCGGCAATATATTTTAACTCTATAATTGTGCCTTCAGGTGATGTCCAAGATGCCGATCCACGAACAGTGATTGCAGAATTTTCTCCAATCTGCTTCACTTCACCTGCTTCTTCACGATGAATCCCATTACTTGTCTCAAAACTAGAATAATGTTTAAATTTAGTCAAGACGCATGATCGTGTTGATGATAATAAACTTACCCAAACTGGTAGTTGTCGATTAGATTGTTGGGCCGAGTTTCACGTAAAATTACCGCGTCTCTCTCTCTCTCAGCTGGTGCGGCAGCGGCTGCACAGAAACCAAACAAGACAGTTAATGCAACAACGAATTTCATTATAAGACTTGGAAAAGATTGAAGAGCTTTGAAATGATGATCCTTACACGATGAAAGCACAGAGTAGAACTGAGTGCAGGACTAGCAGTTTCATTGCATTTTATATAAGAAAATATACCCATTTTTTTATTTACCGAAATTCACTTCAATAAAATTAAAATAAGCTATATCAATTAATTACATTTTTTTATGTAAACCAGTTTGGATCAATGGCAATGCGTGCAAACCCACTTAAGTAAATATTTCCATTATGAGAAGAAAAAAGTCCTATGAGACAATTTAAATATAAGTAGGTATGTACCTGCTGGTATTTCCTTGGTGAAGACGTCCAATGGCGCTATGCTGAATTATCTGATTGTTTAAATAAAATCATGTAACGGAACACTCCAAAAGTATATAAATTTATTTTAAAAAATTCCTCAATAAAATACACCTGCAAGGTCATTGTAATTTTGTTAATATTTATTATTATGCGTGATAAAAAAGAGCTTAAAAGAAAAAATGGAAAAAAAATTTTAATTAAAATAGGGTATTGGTGTCAATGATCTAACTGCGATACAGTAGACTTAAGGGCTACCGGCTACCATCAATTAATATCAATTTCGTTCAATCAAATCGTTGAATTTCATTTACTTTGGCTTTCGGAAGTGAAGATTGCATCTGCACATAGACTTTCGTTGAAACTTTCTTTTAGAGAAGTTAGAACGAAAATAAAAAAATCCCGTCCCTTTCTGGTACGGATTAAAAGTATCTCAGGACTGAAGCCCGCTTTAAAGCTTTCCATAAAGCGTGCATTCAAGTAGAGGTTGTTTTTTAAGACGTATAGAACTTGGAAAAGGAATAATTTTTAAAATTATTTTGATATTTATTATATTCGGAAGATATATACATATTGGCGTTATAATATAAATATGATTTCTGGCATATGACTGCCACGACTGACTCGGACGTAATTAAATCTGGAGGTCCAATTTTCTATAGTTTTTTCCAACATTTGTGCCGTAGACTAGCAACTTCACATATCCCGTTAAATCGCAAGATCTTGGAGGCCGGAACATTTCCTTCAATAAATCAATTGTTGCATGGCTTTTTGACCTGCACATCGCGGTGACCGTTCTGCCCAGCATCGTGATTCCACCAGCCCATAAAGCACACGAAACAATCAGTATCTCAACATGAGGATTACCTTCAATCCAAATATAGCAGTTTTTTTTTTCAAAATAAAGGGGCTTCTTCGCTGAAAAAAAAAATGAAAATCGGGATCAACAGCAATCTTGTTTTTAGTCCATTTACCATTTACATGCACAATTTGGAAGCGTTGTTCAGTCTATTTATGTTGAAATGCCAAATCAATCTCAGCACAAATCATTGAACAGCTGTTAAAATAGCGGCCAAATAAAAAATGTTGTCTTTACCTTAAAAAAATACCCTAAGAAAAACAATTTTGGAAAATAATAATTAGTAATAATAAATCAGAACTAAGATTAGGTACTTAACTTGTTCCTACCTAGTTCTCGAATTTTCTTTCCATGCAACAAGGACCCATGTTCTTTGCATATGAAATCTATAGTACTCTCATCAGCACGTTCCACAAAGCTTTGTGGTGTGGACGTTTGGGGGCGCACTTGTTTATAAACAGAAACAGCAACCAAAAAATTAGTAAGTGGTGTGATCGCTTGGGGGCCGACAACGACTTGTGGAACGTGCTGATGATAGTACTATATTTGTATATAAAAATTATAGTACTATCATGGTGGAAGTCGAATGGGGCGACATCTAAAGTGTGCCGGCAACCCTTACTCAATTTTTTTTTTTTGCAAAGAGCTTGTGGTTGCCAGAATTGATATTTTTGATATTTTTTGGTTGCAATAATTCAAATATTAGTCTCCTCTTGCTCCTACTACCCATTTCCGATGCCTAAAGACTCCCCAAATCAAATTTTACACCTCAAATTTTGCAGCGCCACCACACAGTTCCCGGCAACATGAAAAAAAACTCGCCTAGTACTATAGTTTTTATATACAAAGGTATTATGCAAATTTATATACAATGCCCATGTTCATTGTATATGAATTTGCATAGTACTCTCATGAACACGTTCCACACGTCGGCCACCTAGCGATCACACCCCTAACTAATTTTCTGGTTGCTGTTTCTGTGTATATACAAGTGCGCCCTCAGACGACCACACCCCACAATACAAAAACCATCGTGATGATAGTACTAAAGTTTTATATACAATGCCCATGTTCTATTTCGATAGTGCGTGAAAACATATATAACTCGATTCTTGATGTTTGAAATCATTCAAAATGCTAAATCTAGTTTTGATTTTTGCTGATACTCATGAATCATGGCAATGAGTCCAACTAATTTGTTTTTTTTAGCTAATGAGTATTTTTACCAGTGGATAAAATGACCCACCGAATGTAAATGATCACATCATCTTTGAGATGTTTCGAGCTGACAGTTATTCTAATCTCAAGTCTCTCAGGAAATACAAACTGAATTTTTTTTGTGTTTTATATTATTTCTCTTTTCTTAGACTAGTTAACAACAGATTTATCATTGGTTATTCCACCATTTTGAACATGATGGGGCAACAATAGTTAGGCGGAATGGGGAAAGATCATTATTTAGGCAACTGGAGCAACTGGCAAATGAGCACCGCTAGGTTGGAAACCGTTCTTGTCGGCGATGTAGCTGACTGAGTAAGTGACACCATCATCACCGACGTAGCTGAATTGTCCCTTGACAGCGATAGACTCGTCTTCGGATCCAATGTTCTCAAGATGACCATCCTCACTGGCAGACTTGCCATCGCTAGTTTCAACACTGTTTCAAATAAAAAAAATTAAATTTACGAGTATGTTTTATAAAATACAAACAGCTAAGCAGGACTTACGCATATGAGTAGCTTTGAGGTCCTACGTCGGATTCAGAGCGAAGGACTGTAGCTTCCGCTGGACTTGATGGTGGAGCGGCCAAAGCCAAACCGAAGAGGGCAACGAAAACAATGACGAATTTCATGTTGAGATTGTTGGTGTTTGTTTTGCTTGTGCTAAACCGTTGAAAGCTAAAGACTGAGTGACTTACAACTTCTAACACAGCATCAATTTATAGTCGCAATCCAAACAAATCAGTGATGGTCTACGCACCATCAAAGCGTATGGGAATAGGCCAAAATTAGAAATTATCACCTTATTACAAATGCAAATTTGGAACTTTAATGAACCGGTATATAATACGAGTATGCTAAGTTTATTTTTTTTTATTATTTGAGCCTAGTATACAGTTCCTAGAAAACAAAAAAAAAATTACATCTAGGTATGTAGGGAGTGATTTTTGCGCAAAAAAAATTGTTTGAATTTAAATTTTTTTTTATTAAACTGTGATCCGAATGAAAAATGTATTTATGTACCACTGCCATTGTTTTGTGCAAAAAAAAAATGGAGTTTGACAGATTGATGAAAATAATTTTATTTTCGAACCGCACACATTTTATTTTTCCAAAATAATACTAGGCATTAGCAAATACATATGTAATATTAAAAGATCAAGAAGGCAAAATTGAACTGAAAACTAATTAGAGGCTAATTAAAAACTATCTAATTATTAAGATATTAACCCATAACAAGTTCAATATAAGAAGTTTTTTACCGCTTTTCTAGGGTCTGCTTCGCTAACTTAAAATGAAGTAGAAACAAAACTTACATACATAAGACAGCACAAAAAAATTGAATTTGTCATTACTAATTCAAAATTAATTAATGGTAATGGTACATAGTTTCAAAAGCCATTTCCTTTTCTCTACAAGAAGTTTTAAAACCATTTTTTGAAAGTGCTTCGCTAGCTTGCGTCAAATTAGCAAAACAGAAGAAATAAAACAGAAAAAACAGTACGACAAAATTTTAATTGTCACTGCTAATTCGAGAGAAGCTAACGACGAATTCATTAGCCATAAACTATATTCTATAAAAAGTTTTTACACACTTTCCAGAGATTGTTTGACTTTAATAAAGCTCCAAAAAAAAAATATGGAAAACGTAGAACGAGGAAATCAAATTTGTCACAAAGAACTAACGACAAATTAATGGCAAATTATCGAACTAACAATCTTTCAATGAATGGATTAAGAATTCCTGAGTAAACTCAAGGCCTACTTTTACAATTCAGCCTAGACAATTTTTAATCACTGCATTTGTTAACTTCAAAAAAAGACTTTAAATAAAAGTTTTTTTAGTTGGACAGTACATATATCATTTCGCAATAAAAAATAACTTTTTTCAATTAAAAACAACATTAGCACACTAAACAACCTTTTAAAAAAAATAAATTAAAAACATCTAAATTCATATCTAGGTTTTGGCATGAAAAAGTTCACTTATTTTCTAAAAGTTTGCAATTTACTTTACCAGGGCATATTCTTAACATGATTCATCGTTTTACTTACAAACTCAAGCACGGTTCTCTTGTTGTTTTTTGAAAACATACTTTAAATAAAAAAATTAGAATGTGTTTTGAATTTTCAATTTTTTTTTTAAAGCTTGCCCCTTTTCTTTCTTTTCCGGAGACCACTGCTTGCGGATATATGAAGAGTGAATACGGACCAATGTATTGAAAACAACAACAACAAAGAGTCCGGCAAATAACTTTTTTTTTTTTGCAAATGCTATAAAAAAGAACTACTGAATATTTTCTCAAATTTCTATTTTTTATTTGAAAGTACAATCCTTCCGGTTAATAATGGAAAATAATCTCATTCAAATGGCCAGCAGAGGCTGGCCATGCAAAAGCCTACAGGATCGGTCCAATTTTTAAGCACATTATCTATTGTGTGCAGCTGTATTTCACCAATGGCTTCATGAATATTGTCCTTTAAAGCGTCAATTGTCTCTGGCTTGTCGGCGTAACACTTACCTTTTAAGGCACCGCAGAAATAATAGTCCAAAGGTGTCAAATCGAAGCTCCGAGGTGGCCAAACGACATCAGTTCTGCGGCTGATAATGCGATCTTCAAAAACAGGGCGAAAAACATCGAGTGTAGCTTCGGCTGTGTGGCAATATCCTCCTCTTCAAATTTTTGTGAACAAAAATTCGTTCAACATGGCCCCATAAAAATGGTTATTGATTGTAACGGCTACTACCTGCTCATTTTCGAAGAAAAATGACCCAATTATGCCTCTGGACCAAAATCCGCACCAAACAGTGACTCGTTTTGGGTGTATCGGCTTTTCAATGTATGCGTGCGGGTTTTCTGTGCCCCAAATGCGACTATTTTACTTGTTAACATTCCCACCAATATCAAAATGAGCTTCATCTATAAAGGATTTTTTTTGGCAGAATCACATTCACACATTCTGCAACATTAGATACAATTATTTTCAAAGTAATGTCGCAATCTTTCCCAGTTCAAGCGTATACACAACCATATTCGTTCAGCGGAAGGATAAAACTAATTATCTGTCAAATCAGACATAAGCTAAGTGTTACCATTCACGAATAAGCACTAATTGAAAAAAAAAAACTTTAGATGGCAGGTCCTTTATTTTACATTTGGCACGTTGAAACAACAACAACAACGCACTCCTGAGTCTGGTTTTTATGTTTTCTGCCTGCCTCACGAAACCTCTCACCACACACTTCTCTTGCCTACAAACTGACGTGAGCCCGGACTCAATCTTCCCAATCTAAACATAGTCCCTGACAATGAACCCAACAAATTTGTTTGGCTTCTAATAGTGGATAAAATTCCATGAGCGAGTATCAATTTTTTTAGAGATTGTTCGAACATACTTGTCTCTCGTTATTCTAATCTGAAGTTTTTTAGTAAATACAAACTTTAAGTTTTTTTGGTTTTTTTTTTCTATATATTTCACATTTCTTAAACTATTTAACAACAAATTTATCATTGGTTATTCCACCATATTAAATATGATGGGGCAACAATAATTAGGCGGAATGGGGAAGGATCATTATTTAGGCAACTGGAGCAACTGGCAAATGAGCACCGCTAGGTTGGAAACCGTTCTTGTCGGCGATGTAGCTGACTGAGTAAGTGACACCATCATCACCGACGTAGCTGAATTGTCCCTTGACAGCGATAGACTCGTCTTCGGATCCAATGTTCTCAAGATGACCATCCTCACTGGCAGACTTGCCATCGCTAGTTTCAACACTGTTTCAAATAAAAAAAATTAAATTTACGAGTATGTTTTATAAAATACAAACAGCTAAGCAGGACTTACGCATATGAGTAGCTTTCAGGTCCTACTTCGGAATCAGAGCGAAGGACTGTAGCTTCCGCAGGACTTGATGGTGGAGCGGCCAAAGCCAAACCGAAGAGGGCAACGAAAACAATGACGAATTTCATGTTGAGATTGTTGGTGTTTGTTTTGCTTGTACTAAACCGTTGAAAGCTAAAGACTGAGTGACTTACAACTTCTAACACAGCATCAATTTATAGTCGCAATCCAAACAAATCAGTGATGTTCCAACACTTTGATGGTGCGTATGGGAATAGGCCTACATTAGAAATTATCACTTTATTAAAAATGCAAATTTGGAATTTTATTGAACCGGTACATAATACGAGTATACAAAGTTTTTTTTGTTATTCTTCTTTTTTCATTGGGGTACAATGTAAGATGTCACGCATGCTCTTGACTAAAAAAAACTATATTTAGTTTATTAAATTATGCGTGAAATATTGATCACAGTTTTTTGATGGCCACATACATATGCCGCATCAGATGAACATAATACATAATGTTTCAAAGACATCAAAGTGGAATATAATATTTTGTATATTAATCAATCAATTATTCAGTATTGGTATGTATGTGTGCAAACTGGTTGATAGTATATTCCAGTTTAAAAGCCTAGAATAAGTCATAAATTTCCTGTTTTCTATTATTAGGAGTCTTACATAAATATTGGTAGCCCCTTTAAAAAAAATGTGTTACCGAAATTTAAGTAAGTCCAGAAGAATTAGAACCAAGATTTTGAAAAATTATAATTTTTTCGTAGAGTATTTTATTTTTCTTTTACATAATATGTATTCAAACGCTATATTAGAAACAAAACGAATAAGTTGTGGTGTGGGCCAACGCCCGCCATTGTCATACCTTGCCTTGGCCCTTGGGACAAAGGTCCTCCAACTGGGGATTGTATATAGGAAAATATCTGCATCGTATGGACTTACATGTGATCTTTTTGAAATGTTGTTTGAAAATACAACAGGAGCAGGATTTTTCTTTGCATGCTATTGCGCTGTGATCTGGGTTCTCAAGGGATCTTCTTTGTACATGACAGAACCAGCAAAGTGGTTATGTTGTATTTTTGAAATGAAGGCTTTACTCGAATTTTCTTGCTTTTTATTCAATCACACTTTTTCACTCCTGCTATCATGCGAAGCATATTCATTTCAGCTACCTTCAATTGACTCTCATTCTTCTTGTATTTGTCCGACACTGTGAACCGTATGTAAGCGCTGGACGCCATGTAGAGAATTCCTTTCAGATCAAGAGGCATTTTTCAATCATAGAAGTTGGCAAAGTTTTCCCGCCACTCTAATGTCCTCATTACAAGACCCTTCGCTATTGATCACAGATGTCCGGAATAAGCCTCTATAGATCAGAAAATGGGCAGTATAGGTATTCGATAATTTTTGCGTTGATGAGGCATCCATTTCCCTTCAGAAAATCAAACCATACATCAAGTGATCCTTGCAGGGACGCAGGATTTTCACTTATGATGGATCAATCGTCCTTTCCTATAAGCAGAAAGTCAAGGACTAACAAAACAAAAGGCTCTAAATGCTTTCCTCGTGCACACCTACTCTACTACTTGAAAAATTTTTGACTTGCTCGTACATAATCGTCCATCAAATTCCTCAAGGAGAAATTTGTTTCGAGCTCGCATAAGTTTTTTGAATTCCTCAAATACTTTTCATTTCGTAAGACTTGACAAGTTGCACGCTTGCAGAGGCAAAAGGTCAGGAGGCCTAGATGCTAGTAACAAGCTTCTCGTGTATTATTTGGATAAGGCTAACGAAATAATATTGAGATTCAAATCATCCAAAGCCTTTTTCAAAATCAATAAAGGGCATATAAAGAGGGGAACAGAAGTGCAGATAGTGTTCTGTTATTAATATGGAACTTGTTTTTGCGTATTTCTCTTTTGGATTTAGCTCCAGTAGACTACCACTAATATCCAGTTAAGTGATATTCATATGAATTGCAACCTGCGTCTGCAAATAATTCTTTTAAAGCTATTTCTAAAGCAAATATCAAGTTTTTTTTTATTTTTATTGTTTACCTAATTAATTTGATGAATAATCATATTTAAAAATAATTACAAAAAAACACATTTCAATGTATTCTATGCGACCAACAACTGCGACTGTCAAATGTGATTTCGCGGTCCACGAAACCAACACGCATTCCACAGAGCTGCGAAAAAATAACTCATTCGAGTTTTTTTTTTTTTTGTTGTCGGGTTCGCCGATCGCAGCTAGAATGAATTGCCTTTAAACAAAGTACGGTGACAAAGTGTATATACATATATATATGTATATACACTTGACACGGTGAAATAAAATAAATAGTTCGTGTTTTTTTGTATCTATATATTTCACGTTTCTTAATAAACTAGTTAACAACAAATTTATCAGTGGTTATTCCAACATTTTGAACATGATGGGGCGACAATAATTAGGCGGAATGGGAAAGGATCATTATTTAGGCAACTGGAGCAACTGGCAAATGAGCACCGCTAGGTTGGAAACCGTTCTTGTCGGCGATGTAGCTGACTGAGTAAGTGACACCATCATCACCGACGTAGCTGTATTGTCCCTTGACTGCGATAGACTCATCTTCGGATCCAAGGTTTTCAATATGACCTTCCTCGCTGGCAAACTTGCCATCGCTAGTTTCAGAACTATTGGAAATAAAAAGAGTAAATAACTTATGTTTTATAAAATTCAAACAGCTAAGCAGGACTTACTCAAATGAGTAGCTGTGAGGTCCTACATCGGAATTAGAGCGAACGATTGAAGCTTTCTCATAATTTGATGGTGGAGCGGCCAAAGCCAAACCGAAGAGGGCAACGAAAACAATGACGAATTTCATGTTGAGATTGTTGGTTGGATGCTTGTGTTGTTTACCTGAGAAAACTATAGACTTGAGTGACTTACAATAAGTGATACAGCAGCAATTTATAATCGGCAAACTGAAAAAATCGAACTAAAATGCTTAGGAGGAATTCAATTCAAATGCGTGTGTTTGCATATTTTTGCAAAATTAGAAGCATCAGAAATAAATTAATACATGCATGAATAATTCATAAATTTAATCCAAATGTTGGTTCAAAGTTTCAATTAGCATACCTACATAGTTTGTTACCAAATCATTTACCTACTCGGTTCCAGTTTAATCAAAACAAAACTAAAACCCCGAAATTCAAGTACACCTTGATTACATTAAATATGGGTAGGTATTAGAAATTTCTAGAAACATTTTTATGCAATATTTTTTTTTACAGATAAGCTGCTATAACCCAAGACAATGCCATCCCAATCCTCGCATTTCATCCCATGACTTCGCTGGTTTAGTTATATTACAAAGTACTGATATCATAATAA
This sequence comes from Syrphus vitripennis, assembly GCA_958431115.1. Classification (NCBI taxonomy): domain Eukaryota; kingdom Metazoa; phylum Arthropoda; class Insecta; order Diptera; family Syrphidae; genus Syrphus; species Syrphus vitripennis. The sequence continues at coordinate 31,676,604 of OY288110.1, forward strand.
AACATTCTTACAAGCTGTTTCCGAGAGTAGGTTAAAAGAAAAAAAAACACAAAACATCAAGTCTTTGAAGTGTTTTCGAGAAGATTTCGCACTCGTCGTTACTCAAAAGATTTTTAGTTAAATCACATTATAAGAATTTTTCTTACCTTAACCTAGTTTATTATTTCAAAACGAATTGAAATCAAATTTTAAAAAATAAACATCATATAGCTCGGTTCTTCCATCATTAGATACAATATAGCAAGGTATTGAATATGTTCGACCATTTCCACTGGTTGTCCTGAAATATCTACTAGATCAGATGAGTAAGTTCCATTGTTGATGCTTTATAGATAAATATATTTTACTTCGCAAAACAGTTTAAAGGCTATGTAACCGCTCATTTTACAATTCAGAGATATGATTAAGCTTATCTTACAGCTGAAACATTATCGTAACTACATTAGGAATTTTTTTTTTGGGAAATAGTTTATCTGAAGGAAAATGCTTTAAAAAACCTTCAATTTAAATTTAAAGAAAAAGAGAAAAAAAAATGACTAGATTGCAATAAAATTAGAGATACTAATAATATTTTCCAATAATAATTAATACACATAAAAAAAATTAAATAAGGCAAAACAATAAACAAACAACTCAAGAGTAATCACACTCGGCAAACATATAAAAAAATAAAAAATAAATAAATAACAAGTAAATAAATAAATAAATAAATAACAAATAAATAATAGATACGAAAATGAACATTTAATCGAATAAATTTATGAACATCATACAATAAATAAATAAATATGAATCACAGCTATAAAGGAAGTTAACCCCAAGTTTCTGAATTCTTTCAGAAATCAATTCAACATTCGCTCTTTCGTGGAGATCTTTAGTTAAATGACTCCAGGGTAGATTTAGCATAATTTTTAACAATTTATTTTGTGAAACCTGAAGTTTTTTAATGTGACATTTGGCTGCGTCTCCCCATACAGGACTACCATAGACCAGAATTGCTTAGAAGATAACCTTAAATATAATTATTTTGTTTTCGTTTGTAAGAGATGAATTGCGATTTATGAAGGGGTAAAGCAATTTAATGGCTATACCTATTTTTTTTCAATGTGTTGCTTATAATATGTTGACCGAATGTTAAAGGTTGATGCTTTATGTTTTTGTCGTATTGATCTTAAACCCAAAGAGTTCAGCATTCCCCTCTAAAATTGTTATCTTTACATGAACATGATCAAAAGAAAAATGATTGCAAAAGCAGATTGTAATACATAAGAGAAACAGTATTGGTGACAATATACAGCCTTGCTTAACTCCATTTTGGATTACAAAACTCCGCTGATAAACTTTTTCTTCTAAATTCCTAATCTGTGGCACAAAAGATTACAATTTTGAATTACGTCCAGCTTAGGACCTTAAACAACCCTATTGTTTTTTTGATAAATTACAGGTCAACGTGAGAATCACAAAAAAATTCTGTAACTTTGGGAATTTCTGTCGTAGAAGCATAATTTTTGGGTCTGCTCTAGATTTTCTGGAATTGAAGAATTCTTTTCTGCAGTATGTTTTCTATGAGATCAAAAATAGTTGATTTTTGAGCTTAAAGACTTTTTTGTGGGAATTGTTGAATAAACCACCAGACCAAATATTTAATCAAATGCGTGAATCTGTTTAACTACCCCAGCTCATTGGATTTTAATTAGTTAATTGGTACTAGGTACCACATATGTTTAAAAGAAACATTTCTTGGTCTGTGTCTAAATTTTGCATTTGAGTTTGTAGGGATTGAATTTTAATGAGTCAACTTTTTAATACAATAGTTTTTCAATGTTACTGATGAAAATTTTTTCTTAAAATAATACAAAATCTTTTTGAATTTTAATAAGTTTTTCATCATTAAGTCAAATCGATTTCTCTTCAGAAACATTCGGAAAAACTACTTGTTTTGTTGCTTTTAATAACATTTTTAATTGTTTTTTTTTTTTAATTTTGTTTTTAAGTGTACCTTTGTATTTTAAATACTCAAAACGTGCATATGAATTAAAAAAATATTCTTTGAAAAAACCAATCTAACGATTTTTTACTATCATTTAAATAGTTAATTTTATGCCCGTTCATATTTTATGATTGCTTAATGCATTACAATTGTGTGGTGCATTGGAAACTCAATTAGGTACTTAAAAAATACTTTTATGGCAAGTTTTGGATTTGGACCTTGAGATATTAATCAGACCCTACCTTTATGATAGAGAAGGCGAAAAACGCAATTTCGATATCTCTGTCTATCTGTCTATCTACACCTCAAACTTAAGCTTAAACTGTGTAATACTGAAAGGATTTTCTTCAAGATTTGGATTCCTCAAGGAAAGATTGAAATTTTTGCTCTAAAAATAACGATACCTGCTATAAAAACTTTTACGACAAAAAAATATTGATAAAATTTTTTAATGGTGTTTTGTAAGCAATTAAAACAAAATATGAAAAATATAAAAATAATGCAACATAACATTAAAAAAAAAAGTTATAAACGAAAAATCCTATAGAACCAGATTTATGATTTTCTCATCAACGATTTGACTAATTGCGATAAGAATTTCATAATCTTCAAACTTTTTTTTAATTTTTGAAAAAAAATTGTTTGTTTTTTTGTTTAAACTTTGTTTTTAAGTATGTATATAGTTATTTATATATTTATGTATATAGAAAAAATATTATATTTATAAAATTACATAAAAAACTTTATACAGGGTGAGTCATGAGCATTGCGCCAAAGTGCTATGGCGTCCAGGCGGCGCAGGGACATAAGTCCCCGGGACATAAGTCCAGAATTTTTTTTTCGGGACTCATGTCCCACTTTCCTGGGACATAAGTCTCGAATGCGTTTCAGAACTTATGTCCTACCCTATTGAGACATAAGTCCCGAAAATTTTTGCTAAAAGTGGGACATAAACCCCAAAATAGATTTTTGTTTCGCGGGTCCTCAAGATTTTAACTCGCTTTTTCGGGGACACACCCGCTCACGCGACTTCGTCGCTCCGCTTAGGGTATGTTAAGTCGCCAGGCAGGCGCCAATGTCAACAGTTTTTTTGTTCGAAAGTGCCTTGGGTGGCTCGCTTCGCGGGTCCTCAAGATTTTAACTCTCTTTTTCGGGGACACACCCGCTCACGCGACTTCGTCGCTCCGCTTAGGGTATGCTAAGTCGCCAGGCAGGCGCCTTAAATGTTTCTGTATGCTCATGCAAAAATATGCGTGGGACATAAGTCCCACCCTATTGAGACATATGTAAGTCCCGAAAAAAAATTTGGGACTTACGTCCCGGGGACTTATGTCCCTGCGCCGTCCAGGCTGGGTTGAGACAAGAATATAATCGTAGGGGAGGGGCAATTTTTTTTGAAAAAATTGACTTAAAATGAAAAAAAAATATTTATAATCAACGGCTTCCTCCACAATGCTATGCAATATTTTCTTGAAAAGCCAAAAACTTCTTCATTCATTGTTTTTTAAGAAATCTTTTCTAAGTTATAGTTTGAAAAAATTAATGTCGTTTTCAAGAGATTAAAAAAAAAAACCAAAACAACCTTTTTCTTAGAAAAACCTTTTCTTCAAAGTTTAATTATTTTTTTATTAAGTATTAATCTTCGTTGTATTACTTTGTTTTGAATCGGAGTTTTATGAGAACGTAATAAAATGAAACTGTAGTTAATTAACCCAGGAAAGTAGTGGATTAACCCCGGATTAATATTTTATTCTTCGATAACGTCTGAAAACTGACCAATATTTTTGCCTTGGGCCGCCTGCAGCCCATGGGTTCTACCTGTATAATAATAATCATAATCAGTAATAATGATATTATTCATAAAAGGTAGGTATGTGCAAATATACTAAAATGTTGATTAAGGGCTGATTTGTTTCCAAAAAGTAAATAAAACTACATGGTATTGATTTTTTTTTAGCTTTTCTTTTCAATTAGCTTAGACTAGTTAACAACATTTTTATCACTGGAAATTCTCTCATTGACTGACAGAAGGCCAAAATAAATATACAGGGGTAGGTTAGATGAACTGAACAGTTTGGAAGAACTCTAATTTAGGCAACTGGAGCAACTGGCAAATGAGCACCTTGGGGTTGGAAACCGTTCTTGTCGGCGATGTAGCTGACTGAGTAAGTGACACCATCATCACCGACGTAGCTGTATTGTCCCTTGACTGCGATAGACTCATCTTCGGATCCAAGGTTTTCAATATGACCTTCCTCGCTGGCAAACTTGCCATCGCTAGTTTCAGAACTATTGGAAATAAAAAGAGTAAATAACTTATGTTTTATAAAATTCAAACAGCTAAGCAGGACTTACTCATATGAGTAGCTGTGAGGTCCTACATCGGAATTAGAGCGAACGATTGAAGCTTCATTATAATTTGATGGTGGAGCGGCCAAAGCCAAACCGAAGAGGGCAACGAAAACAATGACGAATTTCATGTTGAGATTGTTGGTTGGATGCTTGTGTTGTTTACCGGAGAAAACCAAAGACTTGAGTGACTTACAATTGGCAATACATCAGCAATTTATACTCTACAAAAAAATTCAAATTGAAATATACTCATTTGAAAAATTGATTTAATCATTTCGGAAATTCATCGATTCGGTTTATGGTAAATATGGTCGCATAATTTTTGCAAATTAAAACGCATCTATTTTAGTAACAATAAACAAAATTAAATATTCATGAAACATTCAAAAAGTTGAACAAAATTATTGCTGGTATCAACAGGGTGTATAATGTATATGGTGTGGTAAAAAGCTAGAGCTAGAGAAAAAATCCAAGTGGATAAAGATTTAGCTTCCTTTTCACTTTTTTTTGCAAAGGAGACACTTAGAAAAAAAAAATCTGGTTTCACTTTTGATGACCGCATTGAATTACTGGTGAAAATTGAAAACGTAAAATCTTGAAAAAAATAGATTTTCTCTTAAAATATTTTTTAGAACTTAATTAAAAACGAAAACGAAAGAATTAATTTCCGGCTTTGAAAAAACCCTAGAACGTGACATTGCCGAATAGTTTTTAAATATTTTTTTTCATTTTAAGTAATTTTGTTCCTAAAAAATCGCCTCTCGTGATTTCCAAATTATTAAGCAAAACACCCTGCATTACCTTATTTTTCATTTGCATGACTTTTTGATTTAAGTGATTTCTGTTTTATTAAAATATCCCGCATGTTTACGTTCACAAAACCGCTTCTTGAAAGTGCGTGGGAACATTTTTCGTAGAAAAAATATTTAGAAGAAACATTAGGTATTATTTTTACGCACTTCTGGTTTCTTTTTTTTTGCATAGAATCTAAAATGGATGTGCTAATTTCACGTTTAAAAAAATCAACGATCTACAATACTACGGCTGATGTGGTAGATAGGCGGAGGAGCATTTCATAATGAGGCATCAATTTCACCATGCATTTGCGGTATTAAAATTTTCGTTTGGAATCCAGACCCGGTACTTATAATTTTAAAAATCTAAAATCTGGCATGGTAACTGAATATACGATTAGTAGAACAACGAAGTTCCATGAGCGGGACTCTGACGCTGTTTATTGTTGCAAATTATAAATTGATGCTCTATCACCAATTGAAAGTCACTCAAGTCTTTAATTTTCTCCGGTTGACAATACAAGCATCCACATACATAATTCTCAAAAGACTCATCCACTTCACGTTCTCTCTCTCACTACTTTTCTTCCTGAGAAAGCAGTGTTCCTCTTATGATTCCTAGAGTTCCAGCATTGCTATCTCAATAGCTTTGGTTCTAGTCTCCAGCACCACGAGAATTTCACTTTCCTCACTCAGTCGTCACGCTATACTTGATGGTAGCAGTAAGTGTTGCTGAAAGATTAAAAGAGAAGTAGGACATACTTAGCTCAGCAATTCCAATTTCGTGCAACTTTAGAATAAAGACATCAAAGGCATCAGATGCCTAGCATCTGCTCGACATTTCAGCAGTGAAAACAAATTTTGTACATTTTTTCAAATGAAATATTTTCATTGAAAGCAAAAGTTGCATTTCTTTTATTATTAAAAAATAAAAAGGAATTGTAGACAAAACAACAAACAACAACCACGGACAAGTCCAGAATTTATAGAAGTTCTTTAAAAGAAAATCCAAAAAATATCCATTGATCTGTTGCATTACCTGATTAGAGGATATTTATGTCAATTATTAAATCTGTACAATTTTGTAGGTCAGATTTCACATTCAGAAGAACTGATGGGCAGCGCTAAAAAATTAAAGGTTTAAATTGTAGGTTGTATTATCCCAAAGCTTTAAAACACGTTGTCTATCACATTCCTATTCATAAATCAAAAACTTCAACATTGTTGCAAATTCTGTTCAAATAAAAATCTTTAGGTGTTATCTGCAAATATACGAGAAAAGATCACCAAACCACCCTCACGCATCATTACCTTTAGCAAATTTGATAAAAAAAAATTTAAAATAACACGGAACTGTCATATCATAAATCACAACAACATTATTTCCCAATATCTCTTCAACCATCAGCTGTACTGTACATGTAAAAGTATATGCATAATATTTTGCCAGGGTGTGAAAAAAGAAGCACAAATTACCATTCCAGACCAGTTTTGATCTAAGCCAGCTGATTTTGGTTACAAATTGATCTGTGAGGCACAATAGCCAGTAGCAGCCATCACTAGCGGTGATTTCATCGAAAAAGCCGAATTGGCATGTCACTGTGTCTGGAATAGGAAGATTTAAACCAAATTCAACTCAAACCCACATAATAAAATCAGCTTAGCTGATGGCAATGCAGGTATGAAGAAGAAGCTGGCAATGATGATGGGCAAAAACGTCATTGGCATCCATTTAACACTCAGCAGCAAGACTTGTTTCTTGACTAAGGTCACCAACACGCGTGATGCTTTGGCTTCATCAGCACGACATGATATTTAAATAATCCGAAAAGTCTCGTCTGCTTGAACGTCGCCGTCGTTGGTCGTGCTGGTGCTGGTGCTGGGAACTGGGATCGTGAAAACGCCTCAGGCTTGCACTTGCGCTAGTTTGTTGAACGCTCTATGAAATCTTCAAAAATTGATTTTTGGAGGTTAATCCGCCCATCAACCTTACCAAGAAAAAAACCACACACAAAAAAACGAAGATATGTTAAGCTGCATCAGCTCTGAAAATGCGTGTTGTAATATCGGCCAGGCAAGTTGTAGGTCGTATATATGAGTACAATACATACATCATGTCTGACTCAGGCAGATAGTCTGCATGTAGTTTACGGGGCTTGTTTGCATCTTCTTTTCTTTTTTTTCTGGAGGTAATTTTTGGCCAGCTCTTACTTCGGAGTATAAAAGCTATCATCAATAGCTGACTGATACGCACAATCCCAACTTCGGTCATACAGTTCACATACAATATTGCACTTTTCGTCAGTTAATTGCAAAATAAACATAAATTATTTCAAAATGAAATTCGTCATAGTTTTTTCTGCTTTTTTCGCCTTGGCTTTGGCTGCTCCTCTTGATGACTCAAAGAATGCCCAGATTTTGAGATACGAAAGCGACAATATTGGTGTTGATGGTTACAATTTCGCGTGCGTGGTTACTTGAAAAGTTGATTTTTGTTTTGTTTGTTAATCTTTTGATTTTCTTCACAGGTATGAAACCAGTGATGGAGTTTCACGTCAGGAAAGTGCTCAACTCAAGAATCCAGGAACAGAAAAGGAAGCTATTTCAGTTCGTGGTACCGTTTCTTGGGTTGCCGACGATGGCCAAACATACACTCTGAACTATTTGGCTGATGAAAACGGTTTCCAACCCGAAGGTGCTCATTTGCCAGTTGCAGCTTAAATGGCAAACAAATTTACTAAAACAAAGTTTACTATACTGTTGTTAATTAGTTTTTATAAAACTCAAAGAATAAGCTTGACTGTATTTATAAATTTAAGAAAGAAAAAAAGAAAACCACAAAAAAAAACGTTTTTAAACACACATTTTTGTTCGCTTTGGAAGTTCGTCAATTTTGTATTCAACGTTGGATTCTTAAGTTCATTTTAAGTTTAAGTTAAGTTAAGTTTCATTGAGACTCGAGACTCAGATTGCACTCCAAAGGATAAATGTTACCATACTTGGCTTTGAAACCAATGAAAACATGTTGGCGCCCAATTTGAAATTTATTGATCTCTCCAAAATTTTACACCGTGTAAAGTTTCTGTCTATTATCGATCAAAGTGTTTACAGAACGTTTTTGTTGAATAGTATTATTTTTCGATTTTTTTCAAAACTTGGGTTCCCAAGTTTTTGGTAAAAGAAATCAAACTCCAGATATTAATTAGACCTATAACCATGAAAGAGAACGCAAAAAAGTAGGTCCCGTAATTCTCTCTGTCTTTCCATAGGAATGTCTGTCTAAACCTAGGCATACAATCGAATCTATTGAAGCCATCGGAGCATAAAGTACCTAAACATCCCAAAAACCACTATCCAATTGAAAGCTTAACAATTCTTATATTTATTTTATCATTGTAACAAATGTCCATCAATTAAAAATGGGTTATTTTTTTTTTAATGAGGTAAATGAGCACCTTGGGGTTGGAATCCATTTTCATCAGCGATATATTGCAGATTGTATTGATTGCCGTCAGGAGCGGTCCAGGTGACAGATCCACGAACAGAAATTGACTCTCCATCAGTTCCGACCTTGTCTAACTTGGCGCTTTCTTCACGGGAAACTCCATCGCTGGTTTGATAGCTATATTAAAATGTAACAAAAAAAATTAAAAAAAAAAAATACCAATTAATTTTGTATTTAACCTACGCGTAATTGTATCCATCAACACCAATATTATCGTTATTGTATGCGATAATTTGAACATCCTTGTCTTGGGGTGCAGCCAAAGCAACTGCAGCGCATAATGCAGCAAATACAATAAGGAATTTCATATTGAGTGTTGTTCTGTGAATTTATCAGGCAAAACTGTTAACTTTCTTCATACTTTTCAACGGCTTTTATACCGAAACAATTTCATTCTAACTTTCTCCCGCAAGTTAAAGTTGTAATACTTGATTGTTTTTTTTTTTGTTTGTTTTGTTTCGAAAAGTTATGTATTAGTTGATTAAAAAATTCTTAAAATAATTTTGATAATATTTTATTGGGTTATACAGTAACTTTATTTAGAAATTATGGTAAACAGATACAGTCAACTCCCTCTGAGTCGAATTTTCATCGGATATCAAAACTAGTTCGAGTTAGAGAGAGTTTTAGAAAAATTCGAGTTAGCGAGTTTTTTTTTTTTTTTTTTACTGATTTATTGAATTAAACATAGATAAATAAATAAATTAAATAAATAAAGCTAAGCTTCTTGCTTTTTTTCGCTCATTAATTCATAATATTAAAAAAATATTTGTTAAACTAAATTATTTAAAAAACTTTGTAATTTTAGACTGAGTCACAGTTGCCGTGTCATCAGTTGCCGTGTTTTTAAAATAAATATTCTATTTTAAATAAACAATCTTGAATTTCAGCCGGCACAATCCGCACGTCCGCAAATACCTACACACATGTGGTTTGCATATTTTGCTTAGAGCGCCCCAATGGGGCCAGTAAGTTATATTTAAGTCTTAGTTAAGTACACTAGTTTAAGATTCATTGTCTAGTTTTAATTAAGTTAAGTTTACTGAATAAAAATGAATTTTTCAAAAAAAAAAAAAAAAAAAAAAACATGTGTATTGCAAATGAAATCTCACCCACGTTCCCCTTTTCTTTTCCAGTACACACACTTGCAAGTTTTCAAATAAAGCACAAAATGCTTTGTATATACATATAAACTATAGTACTATCATGGCGAGTTTTTTTTAGGGTTGCGCGGACCCTTGTGGTGGCGCTGCAAAATTTGAGGTCTAAAATTCGATTTGGGGAGTCTTTAAGCGTCGAAAATTGGTGGTAGGGGCAAGAGGAGACTATTTTTTGGATTATTGCATCCAAAAACTATCAATAAATATCGATTAAAACCTCCATAAGCTCTCCGCAAAAAAAAAAGAGTAAGGGTTGTAGGCATACCTTAGATGTCGCCCCATTCGACTTCCACCATGAGAGTACTATAGTTTTCATATACAAAGCAAAATGGTTGGATGTTGTGTCTAGCTGTCTTCTCTATATCAAAAAGAGTGCTTGCCTTGATGTTTTAATAAATTTTTTCGGCAAAAGAGGCTAGTTATTATACGGAAAACTGAGGGGAATGCAAAAACACGACTAAAAAGTTCGAGTTAGAGGGAACTTCGACTTAGAGGGAGTTCGACTAAGAGGGAGTCGACTGCACATATGTATATTATTAATGAATGTCAAAACTCGTATAATGGAACAAGTTTTAAATTATCCTTCTAACTTTAAATAGAATTAAAATTACCAATTGCTATTATGAATCATTTAAATGAGCTTACTCTACCGGATCGGGATCGTTCTAATAATAATTTATGCACAAATTCATTGTCACGGTTCGAAAAAAAATTTCCACTTATTGTTTTTTTTTTAGGTTTTTCGCTTTTAAAGAAATTCCTGAACACTTTATTTTTGGGAAATAATTTTTTTGCAAATGTTTTTTGACAACTTTTTTTCGGTAAGTACACTGAACCAAAAAGGTACATGGTATTAACAAAAAAGTTTGTTGTGCCAATTAACTTTTTAATTGAAACTCGTCCAACTAACAAGTTTGTTGGGACAATAAATTCCTGTTTATTGAATTATTTTTCCCCTTAATATTCAATAAACTGTTAGTTGATTCTATAAACAGTTAGTTGAATTACATTTTTGGAACAATAAACGATTTATTGGGACAATAAACGATTAATTGAGACAATTAACGGTTAGTTGAAATAAAAGGCAAAACTAAAAATTGGGTTGCTTGGCACAATAAACTTGTTTATTGGCGCAATAAACTCGTTAATTGGCGCAATTAAAACGTTTATTGGCTCAATAAACAAGTTTTTTGGGGCAATAAATTAGTTTGTTGGCTCAATTAACTCAGTTTATTGGCTCAATCAACCGTTTATTGGCACAACAAACGATTAATTGAGGCAATTAACGGTTAGTTGAAATAAAAGGCAAAACTAAAAATTGGGTTGTTTGGCGCAATAAACTCGTTTATTGGCGCAATAAACTCGTTGATTGGCGCAATTAAACCGTTTATTGGCTCAATAAACAAGTTTTTTGGGGCAATAAATTCGTTTGTTGGCTCAATCAACTCAGTTTATTGGCTCAATTAACCGTTTATTGGCACAACAAACGATTAATTGAGGCAATTAACGGTTAGTTGAAATAAAAGGCAAAACTAAAAATTGGGTTGTTTGGCACAATAAACTCGTTTATTGGCGCAATAAACTTGTTTATTGGCTCAATTAACTCAGTTTATTGTCCCAATTAACTCAGTTTATTGTCCCAATTAACTCAGTTTATTGGCACAATAAACTTGTTTATTGGCTCAATTAACTCAGTTTATTGTCCCAATTAACTCAGTTTATTGTCCCAATTAACTCAGTTTATTGTCCCAATTAACTCAGTTTATTGGCACAATAAACTTGTTTATTGGCTCAATTAACTCAGTTTATTGTCCCAATTAACTCAGTTTATTGTCCCAATTAACTCAGTTTATTGGCACAATAAACTTGTTTATTGGCTCAATTAACTCAGTTTATTGTCCCAATTAACTCAGTTTATTGTCCCAATTAACTCAGTTTATTGTCCCAATTAACTCAGTTTATTGTCCCAATTAACTCAGTTTATTGTCCCAATTAACTCAGTTTATTGTCCCAATTAACTCAGTTTATTGTCCCAATTAACTCAGTTTATTGTCCCAATAAACTCAGTTTGTTGCCACAAATAGCATATTGCTGAAAATTTTAGTAAAATATTAAATTTTTTTATTTATTTATTTATATAAATAAATTAAATTTCTATAAATTTCTATAATATGTCAATATATAGGTAGTACATTTTAATACTTACGTTTTATTTTTTCTATTTGCAACCTTTTCTGAAATTTGTAAGAGTTTTAAGTTCAAAAATTAAACATTTTATCTAGGTTAACAATATGAGATATTTTATTAGCACCAAGTAAAAAACATATATTCATTAATTGCGTTATACCAGTAGTGGAAAAGTAATAATATGGTTACTTTGATTCAAAAGGACTTAAGACTAATACACTTTTATAAAAAAGAAGATAAGAAAAAAGTGCACAATGCATACTAAAAATTATTTGAAAAGTGTAAATAATGTATTTTCTCAAACTAGTAACAATGATAAGAGTGAAGGAAAAACATGGCTCGATTGATTGCGCTAGGCTTAATACAATGACTGAATAAAGTTCCAAAAGTTGGAACTGGATAAGGAAACTCTATAGATAAGTTTAAAAGGAAAACCGTTTTAAAACAAATATCATTATTCAATAATTGCGTTATATCATGATAGGAGTAATAATATGGTTACTTTGATTCAAAAGGACTTAAAGTATAGACTAATACACTTTTATAAAAAAGAAGATAAGAAAAAAGTGCACAATGCATAATAAAAAATTATTTGAAAAGTGTAAATAATGTATTTTCTCAAACTAGTAACAATGATAAGAGTGAAGGAAAAACATGGCTCGATTGATTGCGCTAGGCTTAATACAATGACTGAATAAAGTTCCAAAAGTTGGAACTGGATAAGGAAACTCTATAGATAAGTTAAAAAGGAAAACCGTTTTAAAACAAATATCATTATTCAATAATTGCATTAAGGAGGATGTGCGCTTTGGTACAACATTTTTTTTTCTTACTATCAAAATACAATGACTGAATAAAGTTCCAAAAGTTGGAACTTGGATTAGGAAACTCTAAGTTAAACAAGAAAAACGTTTTAAAACAAATATCCACCGCCCGGATGAAACTGATAAAAGGAAACTTAACGCCATCGAAATACAAAAATATTTCTTTAAAATTAATAATATCCTTGCCAACCACAATTATAAACGGCTGCACGTTATCTCCTTTTTGTTGTAGGTGCTGGATGTGATCCTCAACGTTCTGGATAGAGGCTGCAACAAAAATGAATGATTCCTGGGAGTCCTTGATGGTTGGTTTCAATGTTGCCTTCATTCCCTTCCGGTCCTTTCGCACAGACTTTAATGTGGGTACAAGGTACCCATGAAGTGCCCACAAGAGAGCGGCATCCCGACAGTCTAAAAATATAAATGAAAACATGGATTTAAAATTGTGTGATATAATTACACTAACTAGCTTTAAAAAATTTGGGTCACCGATGCTTTAAAAAAAAAACTTTTTTTTTTACAAATTTGGGGTCGCTGAAAACGAAAATGTCATCAATTTTTTTTCAAAGAACCATTTTCTAGATATTTTCAAAAAAAGATTTTTTTCGGTCTATTTTTCGAACACTGGCTTATATCTATTGAGTGATCTTTTTAATTTACATAATAATAAATAATTTAAAAAAAAACACTTACTTTCCAACGGTTACGGTTTGTTATAATCAGATGCGAAGTCATTAAGACACAAGCGACCAAAGATTATAAAAATCGATTTTTTCGAGCTTTTTTAATGATTTATCATTTTCAATTGAACCGTGTGGATAGAAAAAAAAAACTATAAAAAATATTTTTTTGGGCTCAAATAAAATATATTTTTAAAACAAAAATTTTAAGGCCAAATTCATTAAAATTGAACGATAAATGTAGGAGCTATGAATTAAATAAGAAAAACCAGTCAGTCATTTCTTCATTTGAGCCCAAAAAAATATTTTTTATAGTTTTTTTTTTCTATCCACACGGTTCAATTGAAAATGATAAATCATTAAAAAAGCTCGAAAAAATCGAATTTTATAATCTTTGGTCGCTTGTGTCTTAATGACTTCGCATCTGATTATAACAAACCGTAACCGTTGGAAAGTAAGTGTTTTTTTTTTAAATTATTTATTATATGTAAATTAAAAAGATCACTCAATAGATATAAGCCAGTGTTCGAAAAATAGACCGAAAAAAATCTTTTTTTGAAAATATCTCGAAAACGGTTCTTTGAAAAAAAATTGATGTCATTTTCGTTTTCAGCGACCCCAAATTTGTAAATAAAAAGTTTTTTTTTTTAGGTAGCATCGGTGACCCAAAATTTTGTAAACTAATGTTATCTATTACTTAAATTAAACTAGTAGGTATTTATAATATAAACTTTAGTAAAAGACAAGATAAAGGGGTGATTTTGTCCCATTGGTGTGACACTTAAAGACCCATATCATATCGTCGTCGTTCAGTGAAAATTCCCCAAGTCCCCAAATTGGATTTGAAATTGGTTATCCAACATAAAAAATCCAAAAATGGATTAATCTAATTGTTAAAATTTTAAAAAAAGTTGTTTTATTACAATGGAAAAATAAAGCTTGCGTTATTGGTTAACTTGGAAAATGTGATTGAAGTCAAAAGCGAATTTTCACTGAACGGCGACGATTTGAAAGGTATCAATAAATGCAATTATTCACCTCTATTACGATAGTCTTTTGCACAAAAAAAAATTAAAACGACAATCGATAGGGGTGATTGTTTGTATGGTATACGCATTAATTGTGAATTGAAAAAACTATGATGATTGTTTTTTTTGGAATAAGTACAACCCTAAGTATCTAAAAAAAATCTGAAAAAATAAATGCAACCATATAGCTTTTCCCTGCATAAAATAAAAATGTCTGCTTATATAAAAAATAGTACCATGTGTAGACATTTAAGTGTTACACCAATGGGATGTAACGCTTACAATTGTACCCATTGTCTTTTAGTACCTGTCATTTTTAATACAAATACCAAATCTTGAGGACGGAAATAAACTATTTGCGTTGTTAAAAGGCAAAAATAAATTGTAAGCGAAATTATATTCAACTTACTTTCTGGAGTGTTATCAGACTCCATTTTATCCAGAACGTCCTTTATTGATTTTTCCTTAACTCGATCTTCCGTTGTTAGGAACTCTCGGATTTTGAAGTATACTTGTTCCCATTGTTCAAGGAAAGAGTTGTGGTTTTTAAACATATACTCGAAGTCCATGTCCAACTGTAAGAAAAAAAATTTAAAAAATTTATTCATACAGTGCATTTTTTAAAAGATTTTAAAAAAAATTTCAGAAGTTGGCAATTTAAAAAAAGAAAATTTTAGACAAATTACTACTTAAACTTGACTTACGAATCGAAATCCAGTAGGAAGTTTATACTGGGGCCATTTCTTTAAAATATCCGATGTTGCTGTGGAGTTCTTTATATCAGTGAGTCTGGATTTTGAACACGCCTTCCAGCATTTATCGAATTCCTCGGAACTGAGGTTATCAAATTTTAGTGCTTGATAGCACTTATCAGCATTTTCTTCTGGAACTGAAAGACATAGGTACATTTAAGTATACACTCGGTCACAGGAGAAAGCATTAACTGAACCCAATATAGTTAACAAGATAATCCTGTTTTTCATCAAATTACATCAACGATTTTAAAAGGCAATAATCTCGCTGCATTGAAATTTTAAAATACTTCGTAAAGTTTAATTAAATTGTTAAAATTCGTTGATGCAATTAATAAAGTTGATGAGAAACAGGCCACAGGTTAAAAAAAGATATGTATACAGAATCCAAAAAGTCACCGTACAGTGATAGAAGAAGATAGAAGCTCTACGGAGACTTTTTGTAATCAGTATTTGTCGACAAGTGCCAATTTTAATCTTAAATATAAAATTACCCATTTCGATTTCGTTTGCCATTTCGTCTCCTTTGCGTTTTGGTTTACTTGACGTTGGTGTATTCATTGCCTTTAACGTGAACTTCAAATTGCAATATTTGTTGTATATCTTCCCCCTCTTTCCAGACCGGTAGTACTCCTGTAAAAATATAATTTGTTAATAAAACTATATCTATAATTGAATTCTTTTAAAAAGACTTACCAGTTTTTCACTGGGAAATCGTTCAACGATTTCTTTCTCCAATTTATAGCTTCCACCTAGTTCAAGATGAATTTTATTCATGATGAAATACTGCGCTATAACACTTATCAACTGATTTCGTTGTTTCTCATTAAATTTGTTGGTGTCGCCATAGCTTTCGGCAATTGAAAGTGCATTCCCATTATTATTTAAAATAGTTGATAGTGTTACAGAGCAAGTGTGAGGACTCGGTGATGAAGGTGGCGATGCTGGTCTGGAAACTGGGTAGGGAGAAGATCTTGCGGATGAACTTTGACAATCGTCATCTAAACCAAAATGCGATCGAGTATATAGAAAAAGCGTTTTTCCTATAGATTCTCGCCACATTCTCAAATTATCCTCAAACTTGATGAGAGTAGTATACTTAAAAGGCTTTAATATTTGGGGTAGGTGGTGACATTCAATTTTCTTCAGCACATTTATGTCTATTTCTTCATCTAGGACAAAAAAAAAAAACAAAATTTTTATTTAGTTTGCAAAAATGTGAAGGGAGAATAGGCGGTTTCGTCCGATCGTTTTACACATAGGGATCTATGTGTATACCTTTCCAGTGATATACAGTACTGTGCCAAACATTTGTTACTCGAACCAACAGATCTTTCCACCTCATAAAAACTGTCTGAAAAAACAAACAGCAAACTTCTTTTGACAAATTTGAAAATTTTGCCTCCAACACTACATGACTGTAGAAAAAAAACAACATTATTACCTCAAACAAAAAAATAAATCGAAAAAAATCTTTAAATTATGTAAGGGTAAATTGCTGGGCGAAACATTTGCAACTTTGAACCACTTTTATTTATTTTTTTGTTTGAGGTAATAATGTTGTTTTTTTTCTACAGTCAGGTAGTGTTGGAGGTAAAGTTTTCAAATTTGTCAAAAGAAGTTTGCTGCTTGTTTTTTTAGACAATCAATTTTTATGAGGTGGAAAGATCTGCTGGTTCGATTTGCAAATGTTTGGCACTGTAGGTCATCATGTTTAACACCGATGGAACCCATACAAAACTGTCTATTCTCCTTTGTATGAGCTTTTTTTTTGTCCACATACGACGAATGTACACGTGGTTTTTGACATAGACATGATAACTCTTATATATTTATTAAAATATTGTAAAATAACTTTTGGATTCAATTAACTAAAAAATTTGTCACTTCTGAATGTACGTTCGTCGCAATAAGGATAGTAATCTTTCAATGATTTTTTCTTTTAATGAAGTTATCATATTTAGAGCAAACACCACATATATATATATTATAAAATTCGAGTAAAATTACAAACCTTTGAAATGTTGAATGAGTTCCTCCTGATCCCAGCTTTTTAAAAGCGCCGAAAGTTCATCAACTTCTTGGGATGCGTTGATGTTGGAGTTGGCGATGGCGTTGGGGTTGGCGTTGGGTTCAAGATCCATTAAAAGATTTTGGAGGGCGGTATCTGACAACAGCTCCATGCTGATGATGTTTCCTTCTTCAGTGTTGACTGGGATCACCTCCTGGCTGTTTTCAACGCATAGTGATGGTGAATCATCCATGCTTTCACTTTCATTAGTCACTGTTGTATAAACGGTGATGGCTTCATTTTCGTTTTTTTTGTTTTCCATTTTAAACATTTTTTCAACTAAGTACGCGCACGAGAATTGAATTGCAAATGATTTGATTAGGGGTTACGCATTGACTAATTTTTATGACAGACCAGCTGTCAAATGGTCGGATTGATGGCAGTGTTTACACATTACATTCAGACGACAAGCGATGGTCCTTTCAGTTAAATGAACACATGTGTGTCCAGCAGACAGAAATATCAAATATTCTTTCATTTGAAAGAAGTAGAGGCAAGAAACATTATAATTAATTAAAAATTCGTTTTCGTGTGATATAAAAGAAAACCACCTATTAGGGGGGTTCACTTTAGGGGCGAGTCATAGCGAACAGGAAAATGGAACAGGAAAATTTTTCTGATAGATTATTTAGTAAGTTCTCGATCGATTTGAAACTCATAAGCTAAAGTAATCGATGGCAAATGACAATTTTAATGCACTATGTAAAAAAAAACGTATTGAACATAGGATTTTTGATAAAAAAGCATTTGTTTATTTTCCTGATGCAAGTTTATCAGGAAATCAAATAAATGCATTTTTATCAAAAAAACCTTTGTTCAATAAGTTTTTTTTTACATAGTGCATTAAAATTTTCATTTGCCATAGATTACTTTAGCTTATGTGTTTCAAATCGATCGAGAACTTACTAAATAATCCATCAGAAAAATTTTCCTGATCCATTTTTCTGTTCGCTCTAACTCGCCCCTTAACTAACTTACCGAATGATAGTCATTTGGTCTTATGCGTTCACACTCATTAGAAAATTTTCATCAAAAGATACTGCTCAGCTAATATTTAATATTTCTTTCTGAGGCCGTGTGTGAATTGCGTTTGATTTTTGGTATTGTGCGATCACACTCATGAAACAAAAATTCCAAGATGGCACTTCAATCGATTGCCAGGTCTGAATAGAAATACATTGCAAAGCTTGTAATTGTAAGCATTGTCATTTGACAGTTTGGTTTCCCATCTCCCTTTTAAACTCATCTGTGTGCCCGTCCGACCACCGACCATCAAAATTTAATGAATGAAAGCCATCATGCAACGTGCGTGCGTCGTTCGGGTGTTCACATCATCAAAGTTGCATCTGATCATACCAAATGGCAGCTGGTGTGTTTGTCAATGTGAACCACTCTATTGACGATGGAGAGTGATTGTGAATGGTTTTATATATACCATGTCCATGTAATTATGTGTGCCTAATTGGTGTGTCGTGCTCGTGTGTGGTGTATAATTGTAATCTGACGTGTAGTGTAGGGAAAACAAATAATTTATGATTTTTGTTTTTAGAGGTTTCTGAAATGTATTTAAAAAGCTACATGTATGAAGTGTTGCAGCGTTAAAAAAATTATTTTAATTATATTAACTAATGTGTTTTTAACTTATTATATTACGTGTACGCAGCCATTTAATGATCATAGTAACAAAAATATTCTTTGACTCTCAAAATTGTTTTACCTTTTGCAGTTTTAATTAAATTATTTGGTGGACCAAAAATATCCTTCAGTGAAATCAAAGAAAATTCACCTAACTCATTTTCATCAACTTCATAACATAGAATATGGGAATTATAGTGAGCTTTAATAAGTTTTTGGTAAAAAAACAATACATTTGCCTTTTCAAAAACAACTATATCTTATATTCAAAAAAGGCATATCATTTTTGAAACATGCTATGTAGAAGATCTGCTTATATGAGCAACCTTCTAGTTTGGCTTTCGAATAAAATTCCATGTTGAATGAAGGTAATCCTAACATGTTAGATATAATGCTATTTAAATTACTTTCTATCTTGTGTTTATCATATATTTCAAAGTAATTTAATTCAATTTCCTTGCAATGAAATTTATATAGCCAGCCATTTAATGATCATAATAACAAAAATATTCTTTGACTCTTAAAATTGTTTTACCTTTTGCAGTTTTAATTAAATTATTTGGTGGACCAAAAATATCCTTCAGTGAAATCAAAGAAAATTCACCTAACTCATTTTCATCAACTTCATAACATAGAATATGGGAATTATAGTGAGCTTTAATAAGTTTTTGGTAAAAAAACAATACATTTGCCTTTTCAAAAACAACTATATCTTATATTCAAAAAAGGCATATCATTTTTGAAACATGCTATGTAGAAGATCTGCTTATATGAGCAACCTTCTAGTTTGGCTTTCGAATAAAATTCCATGTTGAATGAAGGTAATCCTAACATGTTAGATATAATGCTATTTAAATTACTTTCTATCTTGTGTTTATCATATATTTCAAAGTAATTTAATTCAATTTCCTTGCAATGAAATTTATATAGCCAGCCATTTAATGATCATAATAACAAAAATATTCTTTGACTCTTAAAATTGTTTTACCTTTTGCAGTTTTAATTAAATTAATTGGTGGACCAACAATATCCTTCAGAGAAATCAAAGAAAATTCACCTAACTCATTTTCATCAACTTCATAACATAGAATATGGGGATTGTAGTGAACTTTATTAAGTTTTTGGCAAAAAAACAATATATTTGCCTTTTCAAAAACAACTATATCTAATATTAAAAAAAAAACCATATCATTCTTGAAACATGCTATGTAGAAGTTCTGCTTATAGGTGTAACCTTCTAGTTTGGCTTTCGAATAAAATTCTATGTTGGATGAAGGTAATCCTAACATGCTAGATATAATGCTATTAAAATTACTTTCTATCTTGTGTTTATCATATATTTCAAAGCAATTTAATTCATTTTCATTGCAATGAAATTTATATGCTGTTTTAAGTTGGTATTTTTTTGCTAATGTCAAACAAACATTTTTCCGCGATGTAATGGCATGTGAATAGAGCTTGAAACTTTTATGCTTTGCTTCAAACTTAAAACACCACATATTTCTAAGTGGCCCTGATTTTTTGATAATATAAGGGTAGTGCGTTAGATTATGATGCTTTGGTTTAAGTGTGTCTTTAAAAAGACGAACATAGTCTACATGGTGCACACGAATTTTCTCTTGTAACATGGAAATGATGCTATCATTAACTTCAAATAAAAGCAAATAGTCTATTATTTCTATAAAATTAAGAATGAATTTCCAAACCTCGTCATCGTCGGGTACAAGGTCCTCAATCATTATCGGAAAGAATGAAATAAAAGTCATCATTTCTCGGGCTGTCATTTTAAGATGTTTACTTTGTATGTGATGCAACTTAATTTCACCCGACATATTATCAATTTCGATTGCTCCGTACTCAAAACTTTGCTTCCTTAAATTAAGAGTTTGTAAAGAAAAATATTTTGCTGTAAATATAAAATAATCTAAGGCATGACAGATATCATAATGACATATTCCTTCAAATGCATCGTGCATTAGGTCAACACAATAATTTTCAGCAACATGAAAAGATGGAATTTGATTAAGTTGAGATTCTATTTGTATTCCTGTTTCGGAAGAGTTATTTAAAAGAATATCCTTTCTGTAATTTAAACGGTCTCTAAGCAAATCAACTTTTTGCAATGATAATGATTGAGCTTCTGATTTTTTAACTTTGCAAAACCTACAGTAAGAGTTGCTAGAAAAGGATTTGTTAAAGCCTAAAAAAGAATTCAAACCTAAATTATCGCCTAAAATAAGACCTAAAATGAAATGAACTTGAATTGAAACATTGTTTTCTAATCTAATTTTGATTCCGTCAACTTCAAGGCTTTGTAACTCTCGTACCAAAGTTTGAAAACATACATTGTTTCCAAAACACTTAATGTCTGAAGATCTTAAAATGCCTGCTAAAAAAACATTGCCTAATCTGGACTCTTTCCAAGGGAGACTAGGAAATGAATAGTATACAGCACACATTGAGTGAACACCAGCATGTGAACTTAATGGATTGTTTATTTCAAAATCGTCGGTGTACAAAAAATATGGAACGAGAATTTTGTCCGGATAGATTTTAACTTTTTCCTTCCAAAGTTCACCTTGTATAAAATCTGACATATTTTCGTTGGAATTATTTAATTTTTCCATATAGCGGAGTGTTTTATCTAAGGTATCACCTTTTTCGAAAAATTGAGTAAATTGAAATTTTAAAGGCATTAAAATAGCTTTAATTTCCATTGCTTCATATGCTAGACTTCCATTTTTAAAAACTCTTTGAACTTCATTGTTCAAAGTAAAAGATTGTAGGTCTTGTATAAGGTTTTGTTTTTTTAACCATTCAAATAACATATAGTCTGTATTGCAATGCGAGAAAGGATTGCGACAGCCCGATATTAAACTCGACATCTCGTTTTGAACTTCAATGTTACATTGTTTTGAAATTTTTTCGCAAAACGATGTAAACAAATCAAGTATTGGACTTAAAATATACTTTTTTACAAGTTCTTGAATTTCAGATATATTTTTTCTTGAAAAGCTGTTATTGTCATGCAATCTCAAGACAAAACGAATTGCGAAATCGTAGACATCCTTTAGACGGTCTTCTAAATTTATTGTTTCATTAGGTGCCAACATTTCTATGTCATCCTCATCATTACGCAAGGATTTTTTAAGATCGTTGTCATTAAAAGAAATTTTTTCATCATTTAGAACTACAATAGTATTAGAAATATTATCGGATTGAAAATTTTCACCGAAAACATTATGGTCAGCACATTCAATCCCGGAGTCCTGAATATGTTTTCGACTTAAATGTTTTTTATAGCTGCTTAAATTCTGAAATGACTGCGTACACAAACTTTCCCTACACCTAAAAGTGCTAAAAGAGTTTAAATAATGTGTTTGTTTTAAGTGTTGTATAAGTGTGTTTGTAGCATTAAATTTAGCATTGCAAACAAAACAAATCATTTTGGTTTTGTAATATTTTTTTTGCAATTGACTTTAATTTTGTAGTTTCTTGTATCAAACAATATTGCTGTGAACTTCTGATATATCGAAGATCCTAACAAAAATTTATAGAGAAAAAAGGGATAATTTAAAGAATGAAAAAATATATGTTGACTAAAAAAAAATCTGCGAATCATTGTGGTTTTCAATTTTTGAAATTTGAAAGCAACAGTTTGTTGGAACAACAAATGGTTTATTGAAAGTTAACTGTTTTTGAAATTTAGGTTTGGAAACTCAATTAATAGTTTATTGCGACAATAAACTGTTTGTTGGCAATAAATGGTTTATTAAAAGTTAAATGTTTTTTTTTTATTTACATTTGGAACTCACCTTGCTTTTTCAAAATTATCTGAATGCTGAGTTGTATTAATTCTCTTGCAGCTTGATTTTTAATCCATTAATTAAAATAATAAAAAAACAAACAGTAGATAGAAAATTAAATGCAAGGGCCGGCTTTAAACAAACAACCATTGGTAGGTTAAAACGTATCGAATCAAAAATATTTTATATTAAAAGGTATAAATTAATGTTTCACGCACAGAACAGCACAGCACAAGAACAAGGAATAGACTGAATCGTTTATTCAGACAATTCTTCTTGTGCGCTTGGATAAACTATGCCAACAAATAGTTGTTTGCGACAATAAACAGTTTTTTGGGACAATAAACTGTTTGTTGGGACAGCAAATGGTTTATTGAAAGTTAACTGTTTTTGAAATTTAGGTTTGGAAATTCAATTATTAGTTTATTATGTCAATAAACAGTTTGTTGGGACAACAAATGGTTTATTGAAAGTTAACTGTTTTTGAAATTTAGGTTTGGAAATTCAATTATTAGTTTATTGTGTCAATAAACAGTTTGTTGGGACAATAAATGGTTTATTGAAAGTTAACTGTTTTTTGAAATTTAGGTTTGGAAACTCAATTAATAGTTTATTGCGACAATAAACTGTTTGTTGACAATAAATGGTTTATTAAAAGTTAAATGTTTTTTTTTTTATTTACATTTGGAACTCACCTTGCTTTTTCAAAATTATCTGAATACTGAGCTGTATTAATTCTCTTGCAGCTTGATTTTTAATTCATTACATTTACATAACACAATATGAAAAAAGAATAAAAAAACAAATAGTAGATAGAAAACTAAATACAAGAGCCGGCTTTAAACAAACAACCATTGGTAGGTTAAACGTATCGAATCAAAAATATTTTATATTAAAAGCTATAAATTGTTGTTTCACGCACAGCACCGCACAGCACAAGAACAAGGAATAGACTGAATCGTTTATTCAGACGACAAGAAGTTGTGCGCTTGGGTAAACTATGCCAACAAATAGTTGTTTGCGACAATAAACAGTTTTTTGGGACAATAAACTGTTTGTTGGGACAACAAATGGTTTATTGAAAGTTAACTGTTTTTGAAATTTAGGTTTGGAAATTCAATTATTAGTTTATTGTGTCAATAAACAGTTTGTTGGGACAACAAATGGTTTATTGAAAGTTAACTGTTTTTGAAATTTAGGTTTGGAAATTCAATTATTAGTTTATTGTGTCAATAAACAGTTTGTTGGGACAACAAATGGTTTATTGAAAGTTAACTGTTATTGAAATTTAGGTTTGTAAACTCAATTAATAGTTTATTGCGTTTGTTTTTGAACTGTTTTTGAAATTTAGGTTTGGAAACTCAATTAATAGTTTATTGCGTCAATAAACAGAAAAACAAAATTGTCCATTGTTATAAAAAAAGGAGAGCGAGAAAATAAGACATTAAAAGGAAATTAATAATCTAAAAAATTTTATTTTAACCTTTTTAATATCAATGGACAATTTTATAATTTAATGAACATAAACAATAGTCCAATAGAATCATTTTTATTCGATCTTATAAAATAATGTTTTCCTTTTTGTTTATTTTATATTTTTTAGATTATTAATTTCCTTTTAACTTTTTTGATATCAATGGACAATTTTATAATTTAATGAACATAAACAATAGTCCAAAAGAATCATTCTTATTCGCTCTTAGAAAATAATATTTTCCTTCTTGTTTAGATTATTAATTTATAATTAATAGGAAATTAATAATCTAAAAAATATAAAAAAGGAAAACATTATTTTATAAGAGCGAATAAGAACGAAGATTGGACACTCAATTAGTAGTTCAATTTTATAATTTAATGAACATAAACAATAGTCTAATAGAATCATTCTTATTCGATCTTATAAAATAATGTTTTCCTTTTTGTTTATTTTATATTTTTAATAATCTAAACAAGAAGGAAAATATTATTTTCTAAGAGCGAATAAGAATGATTCTTTTGGACTATTGTTTATGTTCATTAAATTATAAAATTGTCCATTGATATCAAAAAAGTTAAAAGGAAATTAATAATCTAAAAAATATAAAATAAACAAAAAGGAAAACATTATTTTATAAGATCGAATAAGAATGATTCTATTGGACTATTGTTTATGTTCATTAAATTATAAAATTGAACTACTAATTGAGTTTCCAATCTTCGTTCTTATTCGCTCTTATAAAATAATGTTTTCCTTTTTTATATTTTTTAGATTATTAATTTCGTATTAATTATAAATTAATAATCTAAACAAGAAGGAAAATATTATTTTCTAAGAGCGAATAAGAATGATTCTTTTGGACTATTGTTTATGTTCATTAAATTATAAAATTGTCCATTGATATCAAAAAAGTTAAAAGGAAATTAATAATCTAAAAAATATAATCTAAACAAGAAGGAAAATATTATTTTATAAGATCGAATAAGAATGATTCTATTGGACTATTGTTTATGTTCATTAAATTATAAAATTGAACTACTAATTGAGTTTCCAATCTTCGTTCTTATTCGCTCTTATAAAATAATGTTTTCCTTTTTGTTTATTTTATATTTTTTAGATTATTAATTTCCTTTTAACTTTTTTGATATCAATGGACAATTTTGTTTTTGTTTGGAACTCAATTAATAGTTTATTCCGACAATAAACTGTTTGTTGGGACAATAAATGGTTTATTGAAAGTTAACTGTTTTTGAAATTTAGGTTTGGAAATTCAATTATTAGTTTATTGTGTCAATAAACAGTTTGTTGGGACAACAAATGGTTTATTGAAAGTTAACTGTTTTTTTAAATTAAGGTTTGGAAACTCAACTAACAGTTTGTTGGGACAACAAATGGTTTATTAAAAGTTAAATGTTTTTCTTAAATTGGATTTGGAAAATCAATTAATAGTTTATTGCGACAATAAACTGTTTGTTGGGACAATAAATGGTTTTTTAAAAGTCAACTCTTGTTTTGAAATTCAGATTTCAATAAATCAGTTAATTGCGTCAACAAACTGTTTGTTGGGACAATAAACAGTTTGTTGGGACAACAAATGGTTTTTTGAAAGCTAACTGTTTTTGAAATTAAGGTTTGGAAACTCAATTAACAGTTTGTTGGGACAACAAATGGTTTATTAAAAGTTAAATGTTTTTCTTAAATTTAGATTTGGAAAATCAATTAATAGTTTATTGCGACAATAAACTGTTTGTTGGGACAATAAATGGTTTTTTAAAAGTCAACTCTTGTTTTGAAATTCAGATTTCAATAAATCAGTTAATTGCGTCAACAAACTGTTTGTTGGGACAATAAACAGTTTGTTGGGACAACAAATGGTTTTTTGAAAGTTAACTGTTTTTGAAATTAAGGTTTGGAAACTCAATTAACAGTTGGCTGGGACAACAAATGGTTTATTAAAAGTTAAATGTTTTTCTTAAATTTAGATTTGGAAAATCAATTAATAGTTTATTGCGACAATAAACTGTTTGTTGGGACAATAAATGGTTTTTTAAAAGTCAACTCTTGTTTTGAAATTCAGATTTCAATAAATCAGTTAATTGCGTCAACAAACTGTTTGTTGATACAATAAACAGTTTGTTGGGACAACAAATGGTTTTTTGAAAATTAACTGTTTTTGAAATTAAGGTTTGGAAACTCAATTAACAGTTTGTTGGGACAACAAATGGTTTATTAAAAGTTAAATGTTTTTCTTAAATTTAGATTTGGAAAATCAATTAATAGTTTATTGCGACAATAAACTGTTTGTTGTGACAATAAATGGTTTTTTAAAAGTCAACTCTTGTTTTGAAATTCAGATTTCAATAAATCAGTTAATTGCGACAACAAACTGTTTGTTGGGACAATGAACTGTTTGTTGGGTCAATAAATGGTTTTTTGAAAGTTAACTGTTTTTTAAAATTAAGGTTTAGAACTTCAATTAATAGTTTATTGCGACAATAAACAGTTTGTTGGGACAACAAATGGTTTATTAAAAGTTAAATTTTTTTTTTAAATTTAGATACAATAGACAATAAACTGTTTGTTAGGACAATAAATGGTTTTTTAAAAATCAACTCATGTTTTGAAATTCAGATTTCAATAAATCAGTTAATTGCGACAACAAACTGTTTATTGGGACAGTAAACTGTTTATTGCAACAATAAACAGTTTGTTGGGACAATAAATGGTTTATTGAAAGTTAACTGTTTTTTGAAAGTTAGGTTCGGAAACTCAATTAATAGTTTATTGCGACAATAAACTGTTTATTGCGACAATAAACAGTTTACTGATTTTCAGATTTTGAAGTCAATAAACTCAGATTGTTTGTCCCAATAAAAAGTTAGTTGATTACGGAACTCTGAAATCAATTAAAGTTTATTGGGACAATGAAAAGTTTGTTGGGACAATGAAAATTGAGTCAATAAACGGGTTTTATAATTTTTATGTACATTTTTTTTTTCAGTGTATGTATTTTTTTTGAAAAAAACTTTTATTTTCACAATTTTTTTTTTTTGGAAAGAATTGATTTCCGCAATTAAAAAAAATTCCACTGTTTTTTTTTTTTTTTTGACAAAACTTTTTTCAAAATTTATTTTTGGACTAAATTATTATTCTTGGTGTTCATTTTCAACTTCGTTTATTTTCTTTGGCAGGATTTTTTTTGACAATTTTTTGTTTGTAATAAAATTTTATAATTTAACATTTTTTTGACAATATATTTATTAAACGCGATCGTAACGCTGACCTAAAACGCGCAATACGGTCTAAGTTTGCTGTTAGGTCGACTACAGACAAAGAAATCGTCAAAAATTCAAAACTAATTAAAGAGTAGCCAAATTCCCAACCCAACCTTTTCTTGGGAGTGCTTTGCCAACGTGGTACAAGCACCAACAAAATTTTAAAATAATAACGTAAGTCAGAAAAGAAGTTTGAGATCAAAACTGAAGACGTTATCTAAGCCCTTAAGTAGTGTTTATTAATAAGTTCGCATGTTCGATATTTTTTACGAATCCAAAACTTGCCTTGTAGTTGCAACTAAAAATCTATTATGTCACAACGAATTTACGACAAATTAACGGCAAATTATTCAACCAATAATTTTTCGATCAGAGAATGTTTGATCTTACTGTTTAAGCAAAGATGTTTGAGATTAGGAGTTCCCTTTGTTTACCCCCCAGCTACGGCTATGGGTACCAACCTAAAAATGTCTAGACAACTTGATGTAATAAACTTATTATAATTTGTTTTCGTTTTCTTTTCTTAATCTACCTAAGTATATTATGCACCTCCGCATGTACATTATCTGCGTTTTACCTAATGAGAACGCCAATTTTTATGGACTTATTCTTCAGTTCTTCAGATATTTTTTATTATCTCTCCAGGTATGGTTACTTCTTTTTTTTTTTTTTTGCTACAGCCAAACCATACGAACTTGGTTTTTTTCTGCGCAAATTTTTCTATAAAAACTACAGCAAATATAAAACATTGGCCATTTGCCATGAAATGCCTTAAAGCGCGGTCTGGTGGTCTTTGTATGATTCATGGTGCGTCGGTCTAAAGTTGATAATTTCCATACAAATTAAAGCCAGCCCCCGGTCTTTAAACCTAGAAAATTGGCTGGCCTAGAAAAAAGAAATCCTTCCGTCCAAACTCATAAATAAATTTAAAAAAAAACCCTTTTCATTTAATTCCAAACGAATTTTTCAACAATCATTTGTTTTCTTCTTTTTTTTTGTAAAATTTATTAAAAATCAATCTTCACTCAACAACACACAGTCCACACAGTCACAGTTCCAATTTAAAACATTCAGTCGTCCAATTTTGGCAAATGGTCACCTTCCGGTTGGTAACCATTCTCGTCGGCCTTATAGGTCAAATTGTAAACCTGTCCATTGGCCGCAACCCAGCTAACAGATCCCTCAACAGATATCGATTCTTCATTTGTGCCGATGTTCTTCAAGATTGCCGTTTCCTTCCGTGATGTCCCATCGCTGGTTAGAAAACTATTTAAAAAAAGCAAACCAACAAAATAAATAGCCATAAACAAAAGAAGAGTATCTACGCATAAATTATTATTGGACAACTCACGAGAACTTGTATCCATCCACACCAATGTTTTCGTTATCATATTCATTGATCACCGCACTCTTAGCATCGTCAATGGGTGCTGCGGTGACAAGTGTAGCTATCACTGCTAGCAAAACCATCAGACCAACCACAAATGTGAATTTCATGACAGAGTATATTAGATAGGTTCGGCGGATGGTGGTGGAGCTGGGAGCTGGGAGCGGGTGTGCTCAGTGGAGGAGATCACTTCTAGAAATAAGAAACCACCTAGTCCTGGTTGTCTAAATATACAGAAAGACGCGTGATTTCTGTTATCGTCGGTCGTCCCACCCACTTGAATAGTGTCACAGTGCCTATCAGTTCTATAAGTAGGTATGGGTATTATGTTCCAAGTTTCTCTGACTAGATCACTCCATTCTATCGAACTGTGTAGTTCTCGAAAATATATCTGCAACGAAATGATTCTAATTATTTGTTTTGTTGCTATTGTGAAAGGAATTCTAGTTTTACTTTTTTTTTTTAATTTCGTTGATGAACACTTTAATGTAAATAAAAAAATACGGGTATAGGATTGCCGGCGGCGGGCGACTTTTAAAACAAAGTCATAAACAAAATTTTCAAACTTAAATAATTTATATTTTTTTTTCTTAGTGTTTAAAGCCAATTTGGCGACCTCAGACGAATAAGTTTTTGTTGATAACTGTAAAATAAAAATATATATGTACATATATATTGAATCGGAACAAGATTTAATTTAATCGAACCAGTTCTATGAGGGGTTAGTATTTTATTTATATACGAACAAGTTTATAGACGTAAATTGTTTTTATCGCCCAAGAGACATTCTTTAGAGAGTACCTACCCTGCAAACTAAAGAAATATTTATAAACATACCGTTCCGGACTGGTCTGACATTGGTATTCATCAATGTACATGTAGATAATGAACAAAAGCTTATAAATGTCATTAACATATTTGTATAGGGGAGTGATGGACGTGAGAAAGTGTAAAGCAATATTTTATAAAGATTTAGGTTTTTTGTGTCATGAGTTTCCCTTGCGAGGCATACAGCGTTCAGTACTCCTACCCGCCATAGTTTTTAGTAGATGTATTAAGCTCTCCGCAAGGGCGCAAGTCTTCCCCAGTTGTGGTAAATGCTTTTCGAAGGGTTCTGCCCGCTCATCTGCTTGTCCACGTAAAACGGTTCCATTTCAACGTTTTACTCGCAATTCTTAGAACCCTTTCGAAGTGTTTGCCCAGTTCTCTGCCACTTACGTTTTCGTATGAAAGGTGAAATGGGTTCCTGATCTATTGTTGTTGAGTTGTTTCTCAATATTTTGGACTGGTTGGGGTCGTAGTTCTGTAAGTGCCAAAATTCAATATTCCAAGAATCTGTATTTAAAAGTTCTGTAAGGCCGAAATTCAGTTTTCGAAAATATGTATTTCAAAATTTTGTATGTATTTTGAAATAAAAATTATATGTTTCAAAATTCAGTAACTACATAAATTTGTAGTCCAAATTGCTGTATTTCAAAATTCTGTTAAAAAATTCTGATAAAACAAAAATTGTTTAGATAATGAAAAAAAAAGTACGCACCCTGTTTTTCTTTTGATTTCTATAACTGAGAAGTATAGTTTCGAATTCCAATGCAGAGAAACTCTGAAGAATTTGCAATTCAAATTCCGTTCGTTTCACCGGATAAAGTCCCTTTATATTACACCAGCTTACGTATGTAGTTATTTAAAAAAAAAGCATTCATGAAAATAAAACAAAAAATATATACATTTATGTACATATGTACATGTACATACATATTATATAGTTACACACTTCACTGATAGATGACTGGCTGATTGGCTGATGGACTGAATGACTCGGTAGACGATTCAATTTCAACTTCGTTGTACGACTAAAAAAAAATTTCATAACTTTTGACCATATATTTTTTGCCAATTTTTTTCCGAAATTTTTTTTCAACTATGTATTTTTTTCTGAAGACGAATTTTTTTTTCGTCAAAATTTTTTTCCACAATATATTTTTTTAACAATTTTTTTTTTCTGACCAAACTTTTTTTTTCAACCATATTTTTTTTTTTTTTGATAAAACTTCTTTTGACCAAACTTTTTTTTTCAACCATATTTTTTTTTGTTTTGAGGACGAAACTTTTTTTCACATTTTTCACATTTAAACTTTGTTTAATTAAATATTTTTTGAACATTTTTTTTTTCTGACCAAATTTTTATTCTGACCAATTTTTTTTCTGACCGTTTTTTTTTTTAATTTTTTCCAAAAGACGAATATTTTTTCAAAAAAAAACTTTTTTCCAGAAAAAAAAATGAACCGAGAGAATATAACGGGCAAAATTTAAATTGTGAAAAAAAAAATTATATTCAAAAAAATAAGTGTCAAAAAAATTCCGTCAAAAAAAGTTATATGTATCTGAAAGCATTAAGTCCAAAATTGAAGAAAACCCCTCCTGTAGTTAAAGCTGTAGGTTGACAGACAGACAGACAGAAATGCGGGAACCACTTTTTTCGCAAAAACAAAAATGTTAAAAATAAAAAAAGAAAAAAATTACAAAATAAAAATTTAAAGAAAAAAAAATTACAAAAATAAATTATAAAGAAAAATTTCTTCCATTTCTTCCATAAAGAAGAAAATGAAAAAAATTGTCAAAAAAAGTTTGTGTCAAAAAGATTGCCAAAAAAAATATTGCCTAGACTGAATCATTCAATCATTTTATGAATCAATCATTCCACAATGTAATCAGTGATTTAATAAGTCAACGATGCGTTTTTATACATTATATGAATTATTATAGTTTTATATATACTTTTATAGATATATTTATAAGTAGGTATGAACAAGAAACAATATTTTTGCAATTATTGTTTAAATGCAAAGAAAAAAAGAAAATTAATTTTCTTAATAAATATTTCGCTTTGTTTAATTGAAGAGATCCGCCTAAGGCTCCCGTGGATATTGATAACTGATATAAGTTCAACCCATCGAGTAGAACGGAGACATTTTCTAGAAGTAAAGGGCTAACCCTGATTCCTAGAATTCTTAGTATGAAGAACTCAAACCGAAAAGTGTATAACTTTGATAATCTTAAAAAGGAACTTGAGTGGTCAAAAAGACAAGTAGCTTGACTTCAGGATAAGGAAAATCGAAAAAATTAACTAATCAAACGTTTCATTACAAACTGAAAAATTTTGATTCACTATAAAAATTTTTGAGAAGGTTAATCATCTTACTAGATACGTTTTTCATATTTGTTTTTTAACGATCGATTCCTCATTCCAAGTCGATCACAGTTTTGGAATATTATATTTAAATAACTCCTTTCTTGGAATGTGATTGTCATCAGAGAAGGTCATTTATTGGTTTGAAAATCAAGCAAATCAAGACAAATTCGGCATTAGTTCTTAAATGTCTCTATTTCTGACACATATGTACTTACCTACTCCATTGGTTTCTCCTTTCGGGACACATCGTGTACGGTTGCATGAGATACACTTCAGCTTGCTTGTCTGAATGCAGTACTCGTAATGAAGCACGGATTCAACATTGAATTGGAACAGTCTTAGCTGACTTTTTAAGCTTATAGAGTTGTTTAGTTTCCTGATTCGGCTACGTATATTAATATCTACTTCAGTTCCGCCGTCATGTCAGTAGTGATATTGAAGATATTGAAAACTTTCTAGCATCTCTAGAGTCATTTGGGGTAAGATCGCGCAGTGGGTAAGAGCGCGCACTGTTAATTTCTCTGATTGTGTAAATGAAAAATTAAAAATAAATATGAGGAATCCAGTGCTTTATAAGATATAATCGACTGAATAATTAATTGAGAATAAGCGCAGCCCCAGTAAAGAGAAAAGAGGGTCGAAAAAAACGTTTCAAAACAAAAAAAAGTGGGGAAAAGTGTGTGGCGCCAGCGTGACAGCATTTTATATCGTTAGTAGCATATATTTAAGCTAAATTTTTTTTTTTTTTTTATAATAGCCGCGCGCTCAAGGGGATTTTTGGTTTACCCTTTACATGTATCAACACAGCGCGGGTGTGAAGGATAGGATAGGATGGGAAGGGAAAGGTGTGTGTGGGGCGAGGTACTGAGACTGAAAGTGGTGGTTGTCTCAGATTTTATCTCCAGGGTTGGCGGCTGGGCTAAAGCGGAGAAATTGCCGTGTCTTATATCTATGTCCCTTTATAATTCGCATTATTTTGTTCATTGTCATATTTGTTGGGCATACTAGTATTTACTCAATCACATGTTGTTAGTGTTATGCCTGAACAACATTTAATGAGTAAACCAGCGGCCCAACAATGATCAATGATAATGGAAAAAAACAAGACATAGAACTACGGCTGGGATCGAACCTGTGACCATTTGGTTGACAGGCGACCACGCATACCATCGCGCCGCGGCCAACCCCAATTTGATAGATTTTGTATAAATTTGTTTTAAATTTAATGAAATGAAAAAAAAGTAGCTTTGTGGGTAAAACCGCGCAGACCTTTTGTGGGTAAGAGCGTGCAGTGCGCATTCTTTACCCGTATTAAACATTTCGTTTATTTCTACTCGTTTGCAGTACAAAGTTACTTGGAAGAAGCTATATTTGAAAATGGCTGCGGTTACAAAAGAAAAACTGAAATTAAATTGTAACCCAAAAGCAGCTTACCGAGGATAAGAACCCGATTTGTTTTTTCTTTAATGTTTTCCTTGATTTTGTTGGAAAGTGGAAGTTCTGACGAAAATTATTGCCAGAAAAGAATGATAATGTTGGTTTCGGTAAGTTTTTATGGGTTTGATTGCTTTAAACTGTTCAAATTCCCATTAAAATTATATGCGCGTTCTTACCCAAAATTTTGCGCGATCTTACCCTGACTTCGGGGCAAGAATGCGCACCTCGACTTGATTTGGTTTTTTTAGGAAATCATATGAAATAATTAAATCAAAAAAAAATCTGTTTGCTTTTTTTGTTCTTAAAATATAGGTTTATCACATGCAAAAAAAATTAAGTTGATATCCCTTATAGCCTTTTCACAATTTGAGCTTAAAGTGAAAAGTGCGCGCTCTTACCCCAAACGACTCTACTGGTTGTCCAGGAATATTTTTTTTTAACACATGCACTTTGCATATGAAATCTATAATAGTACTTTCATGAACACGTTTCACACGTGCGTCGGCCCCCAAGCGAGCACACACCTAACTAATTTTTTATTCCTGTTTCTGTGAGTGCGCTTCCGCTTGTTTAATTATATTTGTGTTTGAAACCAAGGAATAGTAAACGGCGGCGGATATGTTTTGAATGTCTTGTTTGCGGTTCATATTATTTTTGTTATTTATTATGTGAAGTATTTCTAATGTGTAGCGTCTAGATGTGTGTTTCTCCGTTGCAAGAATTTAGACTCCTTCAAAGTCTGGTTGATGTCCTGTTCCGATAGTGTGGCATGCTAGTGCTGTCTTTCAGAGCTTTTTTGGCGAAAAAAAAAAGTTAAATATAAAAAATGCACAAATTAGTATGAAAATGTACGACGATTTGAATGGTTACTTAAAAGTAAAGGGTCCGCCATCTAACGTTTTTTTAGCCGTTACAGTCAATAACTATCGTTATCGTGCCATTTTGAACGAATTTTTGTTCACAAAAATTGAAGAGAAGGATATTGTCAACGGCAACATTTGGTTTCAACAGGACGGCGGCGCTACGTGCCACACAGCCGAAGCTACACTCGATGTTTTGGCCACCTCGGAGCTACGATTTGACACCGTTGGACTATTATTTGTGGGGTGCCGTAAAAGATAAGTGTTCCACCGACAAGCCAGAGACAATTGAAGCTTTAAAGGACAATATTCATGAAGCCATTGGTGAAATACAGCTGTGTATGGCTACTGCATGGCCAGCCGAAGCAGCCATTTAAATGAAATTATTTTCTATTACTAACCGGAAGGATTGTACTTTCAAATAAAAAAAGAAATTTGAGAAAATATTTAGTAGTTTTTTTCTTATAGCATTTTCAAAAAATAAGAAGTTATTTGGCGGACCCTTTATAAGATCTCTGAGATTTTAGAAGTATAAAGCCCATTGTGTTTCTTGTCCTTTTAAAACCTTAAATTATTCCATTTTCCCGAGAAAAAAAAATTGTTAAAAATATCGTTTGGTCATGTTCTTATATCAATGTCCCCTCCTTAATGTAACCAAAGTTGGTCCTTTCAAAACAATTTTTTTAGTTTTGGTTTATTTTACTATCAGAACCACAAAGTATGCCTCTGCTTGGATTGTACAAAGCATCAATTACAAATAATCTGCCTTATGTCGCCGATTATATTCAAACAATTTAGTCAATTTTTAGATTTTTGCAGATAAAATTTGGTATCCATGAGTTTAAAAAAAAAAATTAAAAAAAAAAACAAGTCACCACCTCAACGCGTGATACAAACTAAACAAACAATTATAGATTTATGCTAATTAAAAATCGTTTAAAATAAATAAAACATCACACATAAATTAACCCCTTTATCCGCACGCAATTTTAAAATTAGACATACTTTATACTATTCAGAATAATAATAATAATCATGAGACTGGTTTCACTTTTAATAAATTATTAATTTGACTATGTTATAGAGTGCGTGAATAAACATTTATAGAACCAAACCAAAGAAGATTATAGGTTAATAAAATAATATGGCCAAAAAGCGAAAATTGGTTGTAAAATGAGCTATATATATTTTAATTTACATAAACTAAAACAAGTTTAGTTTTACTTTTAAAGTTCATGTTTATTAAAATATGTACATATAACAAAAACAGAATCAAAAGAATAAATTCTTCTATCTAAAACATGTAAAATCTAGCTTTTTATTGTATATCTATTTAAACAACAATAAAAAAAATATTTAAATTAATTGAAAAAAAAAATACTTCAGGTTTTTCTAGTCCTACAATTCTTTGCGTCTTTATTTTATGTACCTATCTTAACGAAAAAAAAAATGTCAAGGTTAGCTTTTGGTCAATGACACTTCGGGTGGTGTTTGTTAGTTTAGTAAAAGAAAATAAAACCAACTACATTATATAGTATCGTCTACAAAAAATCTCGTTTGTTTATTTGAAGCTCTTTCCAAATACCAATTCACAGTTTTTATTAAGTTATTACTTACGATTCAATAAAAATTACAAAGATCTCTGTAAAATTAAGGGAATATCTTATTCAAGAAATAAAGCCGAAGACTTGAAAAAATGCACCAACTGTAAACAGTTCCGGATCACAGTACGTGAACAAGGTGGACAGTCTCAAGGTGTGAAGTTTTCTTTGGAACCTGAGTTGCTGGCTGCTTATTTTAAAACACTACTCTCAGTTAACCAAAATCTTCGAAGGTGTGAATGTATGCTTTACCAAATACCCTCGTGAATGAACTCGATGCCGATTTTACACTCTTGGAATTGGAAACTATTCTTAAGAATTGTAAAAACGGTAAGAGTCCAGGCATTGATGGAATTCCAGTAGAATTCTACACACAGCACAACGGAATTCAAAAACTACTTGGTTGACTTTTATAATAAAGTTTACAACTCTTTGTCTGCTCCTACCAATTTCAAAAAATCCTTGATCTTTGCTATTTTTAAAAAAGGTGATGCCAACGAAGTCGAGAGTTATAGAGGGATTTCAGAATTAAATTCTATAAAAAAAATTTTCTCAGCAATTTTGTATGAACGGCTTTCCAAATGGATAGAAAATAACAACCATCTAAGCATTTTTCAAGCTGGTTTTCGATCGGGTTTTTTGACGACGGACCAAATTTTTGCAATTTCCAGCATAGCTCAAAAATTTATAGATAACAAAAAAAGCTTTACACTTGTTTTGTGGACTTTAAATCTGCCTTTGACAAAGTCAACAGACAAGCCCTTATCTATAAATTATCATGTATGGGTACCTAATGGGTATATCTCGAAAATTCCTTCAAATCTATGAAAGACTCATTTCTTTGACTGACGCAAAAGTATGGGATGGTTTAAGATTCTCAAACTAATTTGAAACTTCAGCAGGCGTACCTCAAGGCTATATTCTCAGTCCGTTACTGTTTGCCTTATATGTAGACGACGCGACGTCTGTGACAATCTTCCTGGAGGAGTAAGTTAAGCAAATACCCTAATAAAAGTTCTGCTATATGCAGACGATCTAGTAATTTTTGCTGATAAACCTTTAACACTTCAAATGCAAATAAACCGTCTTAGCTCCTTCTGCGATACTTGGGTTCTTCATATAAATTCTTTAAAAACTAAGATTTTAATCTTTGAAGGTTTAGGCTATCAACAAGATGGCCGGAAGAAAAATGGTATATCAACACTGTCAGTATTGATATTGTACAGGAATTCAAATACTTGGGTGTTCTTTTGACTTACAGCCTAAACTTTTGCAAGCACGTTAAAGAAAAAAGTCGAGAGAGAACCTAAATTAGCTTTAAACATTATGTGGCCAAAATTTGTTTCAAACCATAACATCGCTCTAAGATCTAAATATCATGTTTTTAATGCAACAACTAATACTTGCATGACATACGGTCACCAAGTATTTGGTTGCAAATATTTTGATAACTTAGAACTCGTACAAAGAAATTTCTTTAAAATACTTTTTCAGTTACCTAACTGCACTCAGGGATAACGCCAATCTTCATTAAAAACTTGAAGACTAGCGCGGATTACATAGTAAGAACAATGAAAAGAAATGAAGAACTTGTTACTAAGAAATGTGACTCCGTTCAAAGAGTGGAAGCAGTTGGCAGTTGACCACGAATCAGTTTCACATAAGCAGTTCGCTGAGGTTATAGCTCTTGTAGACCAAACAATTATTTCAGGATAATCTAACCAAAGCAGCTTCATCTGCTTCGAGAATCCACTAGAAAAAGTTGAACCATCAGCTTCTTACCGCTCAGAACTACTTTTGTAATAATATTTCGGCCATTCAAATAAGTTTCATTTTTAGAACGAGAATTGAAATCTTAAATCTTAATTTCATCCCGCATCGACAAGATTTGCCACAGCTTTGTAATCTATGTAATAGAAGAGAAAATGAAGATATTTACCACTTCGTTGCCAAGGGTCCCATTCTACAAGAGTTCCGAAGATTACACTTTGAAGTTAGTTTTCTTACTTTAGAATTTTTTTTTGAAATCATAAATGGAGAAATGGGATGGTTGTGCCTAGTAAAATATATTCAAGACGCTTTTAATTATAGAAATCAATTCCCTAGTTAATTGGCTCGATTACCTATTTATCTAATTTGTAAAAACAGTAGTTTAGTCCAATAACATTTTTTTTGTGTTTTTAAAGAAGGCTTATACCTGTAAAATAAATCCATTAAACATCAAATCTATTCTTGTGATCCAAATCATGTCAAAACTGGTATTCATAAATTGTATATTATGCAAACTAATTTTTATTATTAAAACTATTTTACTGTATATTATATTTATAAACAATCTTGGTTTGTTAAATCAATAAAACTTTTTCTAAACTTATTTGTGTTTCAAATCAGGTCAAAATTGAGAAATATATATTATGTAGAAAAGAATATTGAGCTTTTTGTACAAGTTTTTTTTTTTTTTTATTTGATAACTTGCATTCTTATTATATTTTAATTTGGGGTTGGCCGTGGCGCGATGGTTTGCGCGGTCGCCTGTCAACCTCATGGTCACGGGTTCGATCCCTGTCGTAGTCTATGTCATGTTTTTATTCCATTATAATAATCTCTATATCATTGTTGGGCCGCTGGTTTGCTCTTTACATGTTGTTCAGGCATAACACTAAAAACATGTGATTGACTGAGTAAAGTATGCCCAACAAATATGACAACTAACAAAATAATGTGAATCATAAAGAGAAATATGTAGATATAAGACACGGCATTTCTCCGCTTTAGCCCAACCGCCAACCCTGGAGATAAAAACTGAGACAACCACCACCTTCAGTCTCAGTACCTCGCGCCACACACCTTTCATACACCTTCCCTTCCTTCCCATCAAAACCTATCCTACGCCCGTGCTGTGTTGAAAAAACATATAAAGGGTACACAAAAATCCCCTTGAACGCGCGCAAATTATAAAAAAAAAAAAAAATTATGAAGGTATATCATAAGAAATGTCATTTCAGGCAGACGGCAGCATTGCCACGACCTTACTCTTATATAAAATTTTGTAAAACCTTATGATGAAAAAAATAAAGAATATATCTATCTATCTATTGTATATTCAGGCAACTTATTCTCGTACGTAAGCATGTAAAAAAATTTATCGTTGATTGAAAAAGAAAGATTGATCATTTTTTTAAAATGAGCACAAACAAAAAAATTGATACAAGAAGTTAAAAAGGTAAAAACAGACGAAGTTTGAAAATAGGTACGCCTCTGCAGATATCTTCAGAAAATGATGAACCACCCAAAACCTCTTGTTGGTGGGATTATCAAATAACCATGACTAATCGATGGAACTGCAACGACCACGACGCAAGCAAGAGAACATTCCCTTCTATGCTGACCCGGGTACATTTTCCCGCGAAACTTTTTATACTGACACCTTTTCTTGTGGCACGTTTGCCCGGGTAACGTTTATGAAATCTAGTACAATGCGACAGGACAGTGCTGGTGCCTGGTGGTGGTTATCGGTTGTTCGGAATTTGTGGAAGGTTTTGTTGCGAATGTCAGCTGGTAGGGGATTTTAGGTAAGGGTGTAGTTTCTTGTCGGTTGGGAAATAGGTGTCTACGTGGTTGTTGGGAAGGTTATTTTTTTTATGTGGTGGGGAACAGTTGACCAAAAATTATTTTTGACGAATATGTACATACATATCCACAAATTTTCAAAAAATAAACAATGTAAAAAATAAGTGTATTTATAGGTGTGGTGTGTTTGGGGGATCATGTTGCCCCCATGCAACCCTCCTGCTTGGACACACTAGAGGATTTGGAGTAGCTGCGAGTTTGGACAGTTAAAAAGTTTCTTTCGCATTGTCAAAAAATACAAATTTATCAAACAAAATTTATTGTCAACAAAATATTTTTGCCATTTTTCCACAAATAATGTACTCGTACCTACAAAAACATTTTGAAAAAAGCTCAAAAAATACATAATTGACGGAAACATTACAATTGATCTTATCACTCTTAACTCTTCAATCCCTAAAAAATTAATCAAGAACAAAAACAAAGTAAAAATTATGTTTTTTTTCCAAAAGCACGAAAAGAAATACTATTTGATACTGCCAATGCACACAAATGGGCCACGGGATTAAAGAAAAATGTACTTCAGAATTCTGTAGGCAAATGTTACCCGGGATATTGAAGCACAGTAAAACTTGACAATTCCAATTGGCCTCCAACCCTCCAATTGACTTTAAATAGGACACATTCTAACAAACGATTGTTTGAGGTCTTTGGTTCGGCTAGGTGTAATGTTTGTGGAAGCAAAAGGTGGCAACTACGAAAGCTATTTTAAAATTAAGACTTAGTAATGTTTTGGATCCATTTTTTTAAGTATGATGAAAGAATCCGGGTTTTTTTTCAGATAAGCGTGGAAAAGGTTTTTTCCTTCAACAATTTCCACAAAAAAGTATCTACATATGTTCAAAAAGTTTTATTATCTTTGATCCATAGAGATCTTCCCATGAAAATAAGGAAGTATGAATTCCACTGACTATACATCTTTGGTCTCTTTTTTTCTTATCATCATCATCATCGGCTCGAATACCGGGGTCCGGTCCTGGCCTCCTTCAACAAGTCTCTCCACCTATCCCGGTCTTGAGTCGACGCCATCCAGTTGCGCACTCCAAGGCTTCGGGCGTCCTGGTCTACGCCATCTCTCCAGCGCAAGCATGGTCTACCGCTCTACAATCTACCATAGAATGTACCACAAAGGACTTTACGAGCCAGTTCCTCTCGCTCATGCGAGCTAGGTGCCCTGCCCACCGGAGTCTAGATTGCGGTAGTTTGCGTACAATTCATGATTGTACCGTCTCCGGAATCGTCCTTCCTCACATATGGGGCCAACAATTCTCCTTAAGACTTTTCTCTCGAACGCGGCTAAGAGGTCGGAGTGTCTTTTGCTAAGCACCCAAGTCTCGGATCCATACGTGAGTACTGGCAGGACCATGGTCCTGTACAGCAGCAGTTTTGAAGTTATGGTGAGATTTCTGGATTTGAAGAGCTTTGACAGACTTTGTTGGAATTGAGCAGCCGCCCGCGTATTTCTTCTTCTAAATTATTATCGGCTGCTACTATTGACCCAAGGTATTTGAAGGATTGCACCACTTGTACAGCTTGTTCGGTCCTTCCGATGATGTCAATGTCGTCTGCGTAAGCCAGTATCTGGCTGGACCTTTTGACGATGGTCCCCCTTGTTGCCGTGCCAGAGTCACGGATTGCTTTCTCCAACGCCAGGTTGAAGAGGAGGCAGGCCAAGCCATCCCCTTGTCAGAGTCCATTAAAGATGTTG
Source organism: Syrphus vitripennis (assembly GCA_958431115.1). NCBI lineage: Eukaryota > Metazoa > Arthropoda > Insecta > Diptera > Syrphidae > Syrphus > Syrphus vitripennis. The sequence continues at coordinate 31,717,956 of OY288110.1, forward strand.
ATTGGCCTGGATAGCAATCCGGCTATTTTTACTTGGCTTGTTACGTTGGTCATGGTCATCCTACAAAGTCGTGTCAATTTATTTGGGATGCCGAATTCTCTCATGGCTTTGTAAAGTTCTACCCTGGCTATGCTATCATAGGCGGCCTTAAAATCTACAAACAGATGGTATGTTGGGATGTTAAATTCTAGACATCTTTCCATCCTCTGCCTAAGGGTAAAGATCTGATCAGTTGTTGATTTGCCTGGAATGAATGAATGATATTGGCCGATTATGGTTTTAGCGTATGGGGCTAAAACTTAAAACTTTCTTATGCTCTTTTATTGAAATTGACAGTACATGCCATTTTCTCATCAACAGTCTGAGCTAGGAACATGAGATAGGCTTCAAATTACCATTTTTTTTAGTTCCACAAAACATAGAGTTTAAAATTTGAAGTCTTTATTTAAAAAAAAAAAAACCATACTGTATTATTAACTGTGAAGTTAGCAATCTCTCTTCGCAATCTCTCAATCGCTCTTTTCACAGTAACAGCGATTAATAGGGTCTTGAATTATGCGTTAAGAACTTTGCAGTTCAAAAAATCGTAAAGTTGAAGTCCTCTAAAAATAAAAATCCAAAAAATTATAATGCCCCTCGGCCTTTGCACATGAAATCTATAGTACTCTCATCAGCACATTTCACACAGCTTTGTGGTGTGGTCGTTTGAGGGCGCACTTGTTCATAAACAGAAACAGCAACCAAAAAATTAGTAAGTGGTGTGATCGCTTGGGGGCCGACGACGTGTGGAACGTGCTGATGATAGTACTATGCAAATTTATATACAATGCCCTCGGCTTTATTTTGAAGTTAGCAGTATATACCTTTTGCTATCAGCAACCGATTGAACTATAAGCTTGAAAAAAAGCTGAAACTTGCCTTTTGGAAAAATTTTAAGGACGTTCATTAAAAAAAAATGCAATATTGAAATTCGCATCCAGCGCCCCCTTTTGGATTTGATTGGACTGATAGGCCTCATGAAGCGAATAAACGGCAATATTGCTGCCAATTGAAGCTCAGCTTGAGTTTGAACTTGGAAGATATTAATAAGCATCTTTATAATCCCAATACCAGAAAACTACATAGTGATTTAATTTTTGAATAAAAAAAAATTTATTTTTATAATAACAGATTTGACACCCTACTACATTATATTGATTACATCAGAATTATTCAACAGTTTCGCTTTCAGTTTAAAAAATGCCACTGCTTATACAAATTAATGTAAATTTCTTACTTCTACCGGCCTAACAGGCCTATTATCTTGAAATTAAACCTATCTCATCATCAATTCATTTGAAGGTTTAATTTAAAGATTTAACACAAACAAAACCATAGAGATCGCCCCTTGGGCAAGGTTACCTACTAAAATGTTACCTGTACCACGTGCTCCAAAAAAAAACTTCGTAACCACCTTCCCAAAGTAGTTTTATGAAGTTCAAGTTTAAACGGAAATTATTAACTCAAACAAAGAAATTTGTCTACAAAATATCTTAATCGATGACAAAGGTTAACAATACAAAACTTCCATCTTCCGCTGTATGCATACATATAGCCATCCATTTCAGATGGGTCATTGGCGTCTTTAGAAAAATTAATTTATATATTTTAATAATTTATTCGTTCTATCGTAGTTGATAATAAAAGCCGAAGAAAAAAATAAACCCACACACAAACAAAAATTAATTTCCAAGTCTATTTTATTGATTGAATAAATTTGTCAAAACAATAAGCCCATCTTTATGAGCAGGTTTGGGTCTTCGTTGAAGACTGAAGTGTGCGTTTTGTTTAAAGAAAATGCGTAGATCTTCTTCTCTGCATTAATTTGCATTTGCATTTTTTTTTGTGCCATGACGACAATAAGTGTATATTGTTGGTCTGGAAGGAATTCTATTGGGAGGCTTTGAATATTGCTAAATTTTTTTCGATTATATAAGAGAGACACCGTTCACTGAATATCCAATAAGTTTTTAGTTTCCTTACGGTTAACAACAAATTAACAATCTCAACATGAAATTCGTCATTGTTCTCGTTGCACTTTTCGGTTTGGCTTTGGCTGCTCCACCACAGTCATCAAGTGATGCTACCGTTCTCCGTCAGGTATCCGATGTTCACGCTGATGGATACAACTTCGGGTAAGTTCTACACTACTACTACTTAATTTGTTTAAACTTCAGCTTAACATCAAATTTTAATTATAGTGTTGAGACCAGTGATGGCAAATCTCACACCGAACAAGGTCAATTGAAGAACATTGGAACTGAACAAGAAGCCCTTAATGTCATTGGACAGTTTTCATATGTTGGTGACGATGGTGTTACCTACTCCGTTAGCTACACCGCCAATGAGAACGGTTTCCAACCCTCAGGAGCTCATATCCCAGTCGCAGCTGCTTAATTGAACTAATCCTATCAAGAAATCCACCTACCTATCTTAATAATTATTACTGATCCTACCTACCTATGTTTATAAATCCTATTTCCCCTTCCCTAAAAACAAAACAAACAAAAAATATTGTTAACTAGTTTAAGAAAGAATACAGAAAGCATTTTTTTAAAAGAATTAACTATTTTTCTTAATGAACTGGGTTCCCAAGGCATCACCTTCTTTTTATTATGGCAGTACCAGCGACCAGCCTAATTGGACAATGGACATGCATTATTTTTCCAAGATGTTATTTGACGGATTTCTCGAATTTTTTTTTTTTGTTTTTTTTCCTTTTTATGCGACCACAATTTTGTTACTCATGCGAAGCATCTTCATTACAGTTTAGGGGCATTTTTCAATCACAAAAGGTAGCAGTTTTCCCGTCATCTTTCACGATGTTTGATGACGTCACAGATCCAAGATATCATTCCTGGAAAGCACTGTTTCATTCAAGTAGATCTTCTGGAACTCCTCATTGTCTAAGCCGTCGCGTCGTGGTTGTTCTTCGAATTTCTTTCCTTCCGGACATAATTTATTTACAGAAACTTTCAAAACTACAACTCTACATTGTCATTAAAAAAGTCGCTATTTTAAAAAAAGAGATTCATGTCGTACGGACACGGAACTATAGAGAACTGTCTTTTCTAGGCACAATTTATATGTTATTTAATAATGATAATTTCTTAAGGCGAACTTAATGAAATGTTGGTCTTGAATTCAATGAAAGCTGTGAATAAATCCCCTTAACATCTTTAACAACCACGGCAACAACTTATTCAACTAAAAATGATTTTGTTTGCAATTTGCACTGATCTCATACCTATTGTTAATACACATAGTCAACACTGTAGACATTCTTGATCAATTGTCTACGTCAAAAAGAAGAAAGTTAAATCGACACTTAGAGGAATCACACTGATCTGGATATTGCTGCTGCTGTTTCGTATGGCACTGGAAGGGGTTTGTCTGATCTCTTCTCCAATAACAAAGGTGTTCGACAGGGTTTTGTAGTAAGGTCTCTTCTCTGTGTTCTCTTTTTAAAATCATTTACATGCCGAACTAAGTAGTAGTCTCTAAAGTAGCAAGCAAATACTTCCGAAGAGGTAGATCGGCATGGAAACTATTCCACCATCAATTGCATGCTTGCCTGTGGCGCATATTTGCGCTTTTACTATGTCAGTGCAAGATGGCCAGGAAAAGTTCATGATGCAAGGGTATTTGCGAAATAGTACGCTTTGTTCTACTTTGGATTCTGGTTAAAGATCAAACCCAATTTTACTAGGTGAGTTTTCAATTCTTCAATTCAATCAAAAATTAAAATTATCCAAACAAAATGTAAATCACGTCCTAAATAAATATAACCTTAGTTGAAATTATAGCAAAAGTATATTTTTTACTTGCGGCTAAAGGTCAGGGGAATATGGGAAATTTTGGATTCATGTACAAATTCGAACTCGAGATATTGATCAAAATTCAGATCACTATGATACGGCGGAAAGCGGAAAATAATGTTGCTCGCAATTATGTGTGTCTGTCGAGCTAGTTCCTGAAACTTGGTTTATAGTGTTTTTGGACCGTATCTCAAAGCATTCTAGAATTAGGTTCAAAATAGCCGCAGTCTGTGTAGGGAAGGACGAAAGAGTGGACAATAACGTGGGTAAGTATTGACAGAAATCGATCCAGTGAGTGAGGGAGAATGGAACCGGTACATTTGTGCACAAAAATAGAGTCAGCGGTTTCACGGGCGGGAGTGGGTTAAGGTTAATCATTTTTAACCGTTCCTCATAGGGAATAAAGTAATTTTGTCATGCAAATAAAGACCGCGTAAGGCAAAGCACTTATCTAAAGATAAACCTTGAATACACAGTTTCAATCTTAAAAGAATATTGATCACACTTTCGTAATCGAGAAGGGGTCTAACGTATGTAACGTAGAGGTTTTTTGTAACATACTGGTTGGAGAATTCTTTGGACTAGCGTTTTATAAAGTTAAGCCAAGCCAAATAATTGGCCTTATGTATTATTTCATCAATGTGGGAACGAATGTTGAGCTCTCTATCACGGATGAAACCAAAATCAAGCGAGGAAAAGGCCAATGAAACGTTCGTCTTGAAGATAATAGTTTCGGGGGAGAGAGTGTAGGCGTCAGTTGTTAATCACTTAAACCCTGGTTCTTCATGGACTGTTGCGCCACCACTTTAATTTATTTTACAAATACAAATGTTAAAATCCTTGACGATGCAGCCAAACTCATATATGGATTAGGCAAAGAGCAATGGGCCTAGATGTCTGCGCCCTGGGGAACTCCCGTGATATCGTGAATGGGATTAGAGATTGATTATCTGAAAATAACCCAAGAAATGAAAGACAGATAAACCAAAGCTATTAAGTTTGAGATAAATTATTCCAAATTTTATTACTAACATCAGTGGTAATAACATCCACCCCAATGCCGACCTGCAATACACGCAGAGTTTTAGAAACAATAGGATAGTGGCTGGTAATCTTCTAAAATGCAAAACTGTCAGAAAAAAATGAGTAACCCAAAGTTTAAGGGAAAAAGCAAGTGGAAATTTTGTTTGAACCGCGAGGACAAAAATTGGTTAAAAAAAACTTTGCTCAAAAAAAGTGTTCGTGCTTGAAAATGAAGAAATCAAAATTTTTCAAAAAAGTGAATTTTTTGTTGTAAAAATTGGTCAAAAATTAATTAAAAATTGTGGAGGAATTTTTTGAATTGTGAAAAAAAAGTTTTGTATAAGAAATGTTCGTCCTATAAATGGTTGAAAAAATTGTCAATAAAATTTGTAAAAAAAAATTTGGTTACTTAAAAAATTGTCAAAACTGTAATTGTAATTGTAACGACTTAAGGAAGTTCTTTCCAAAAAATTGTCAGAAAACAACTATGTATGTGTGTAAGTTTTTTTGAACCCCAAGAATAAAATGTTGTCATAAAAATACATTTGCCAAAAGAGGTTCGCTGAAAAAAAAAGTCGCAAATCAAAATTTCAAAATATATTTGTCTGAATAAATTGTCGGAGCAACCAAGTGGAAATTAATCCGCCACCGAGTCATTCAGTCCATCACGACACTGGCACATCAAAATAATATTTGGTATCGTATCGTCAACACGTGTAAGTTAGTTTTTCGCACAAATTAATATGTATTTATAGAAGCAATTAGAATCTAATGTTATCAACAAAACCTGCACCATTAGCATAAATGTAAACCTGCCTTTAATTAAGTTCAATGGCCTAAGTTAAAGAAAATGTTACTATAGCACAAAAAAAAAATTGTTGCTTTTCAACAACAAAATTGAACAAATTACAATTAAAAATTTTATTGATGATTATATTTTATACGATATCCTATCATACATACATATTTATTGAATGAATAAATTTATATCAACAATAGACTTGACTTTACCATGTCTTGAAAAACAACTTTCGGTCTTTGTTGAAGACATTATCTTTTTTATATTCATAAATCTAGACCTGATAAAGTGCGAATAAATTGCGTATCTAGTTTTTTTTTTTTTTTTTTTTTTCATGCGAAAATTTGCAATTCAAATGTGAGGCAAGAGTGTATTCCTCCTAATAATATAATTAATACTTCTTCTGGAAACGGAAAGCATGAGGATCGACCTTTTTTTAGTATAAATCTGCCAGACGCCAATAGCTTAACATTCACTAAGTTTTCAGTTTCCCTACGGTTAACAACAAACTAACAATCTCAACATGAAATTCGTCATTGTTCTCGTTGCCCTTTTCGGTTTGGCTTTAGCCGCCCCAGCTGCTGAAGAACCTCAAATCCTTCGCTCAGACAGCAATATCAGTCCTGATGGCTACGAATTTGCGTAAGTTCAAAATTCTCAAAGAATGCTTATAAAACTTAAATTTAACAATAACTTTTTCATTTATAGTGTTGAGACCAGTGATGGCAAATCTCACACCGAACAAGGTCAATTGAAGAACGTTGGTACTGAACAAGAAGCTCTTGTTGTTCGTGGACAATACCAATACCTTGGTAACGATGGTGTCACCTACTCCGTCAGCTACATCGCCGATGAGAACGGTTTCCAACCCCAAGGTGCTCATTTGCCAGTTGCCCCAGTTGTCTAAGATTGAAAATATTGTTAATTAGAATAAGTGAAAATATAGAAAGCATTCAAAAACAATAATTTCTTCTTTCTGTTATTTTTTAATGTAAATTACATAAATTGTGTGTCGGTATACACATTTCCTAGATATACATATAGTTAGAGGATTGGCACGTTATTAAGAAACCGGTTCTTTGAACAAAAAAAAAATCAAATCAAATTAGTGAAAAGAGTGGTTTTTTTTAGGTAGCATCGATGACCCAAAATTTTGTAAACTAAGTGTATGCAACATTTTTATAGGGTCTTTTGATTATTTGCTCTCATAGTCTATAATACACTTTTACCAAGTTACATGAAGCTAACATTTTTTGTCACAGGTTTTTTGGCTACATGTACACCATTTCATCCCCCCTCCCTCCACCAAAAAAAAGTGAAGAACTAGTTCGTTTTTCTTCTCGTGATAAAAGAAATATGGAGTCTTCCCAGCATTTGTTTTTTTGAATCTGATGAATACAAAGACGCATATATCTTCTCCAAAAATACCTGGTTTCCAATTTTTCAATCTCAGGAAAATTAACAAAAAATGGCCATGAACTTTTCCTTTTGGTACACCCGCAAAGATTGCATGTATGTAGATAGAAAACACAATTATGACTGAAACTTCATAAAAACTTTCAGACAAAAAGAAATTTATGATTCTTACAATGAACAGTGGAAAATCAAGAAATAAAACTTTGGAACATAAGCAGCTTACAAACATGTTATCTTTCGGCATTAATTTTTAGAACACAAACCCAAACAAAGTTTAGAATAGACTAGCCCCAAGCTCCAAGTTTTTGCAAACTAGTTATGTAACTACTCAAATAGTTTACGCATTTTAATTAAGATTCAATTTAAAAATCCAATAATTATATGCTTATACTTTATTTCGATAGGTCAAATTGTATAAATTTTACCAAAACAATATTAGGTACTTGAAAGACAACTTTGGATAAATCGCAAAATGCGTGAATCTTGTTTTTATATAAAAATTTGTATTATTAATGTGACAAGTTCATTCCTGATAGTCTTGTTTGAACTCTTTGTTGCTGAACTTGAAGGATTATTGTTTTACTATAAATTGATAAATCGTCGATCACTAAGCATTCACTTAGCTATCAGTTTTCCTACGATTAACAACAAACTAACAATCTCAACATGAAATTCGTCCTTGTTCTCATTGCCCTTTTCGGTTTGGCTTTGGCCGCCCCAGCTGCTGAAGAAGCTAAAATCCTTCGCTTGGACAGCAATGTCCTTTCTGATGGATACCAATTCACGTAGGTTCAACATTCTCACTTAATGTTTTTAAAACTTAAATTTAAGAATAACATTTTCATTTATAGGTTTGAAACCGTTGATGGTCTCTACTGACGATGAAGCTCTTGTTGTTCGTGGACAATACCAATACGTTGGTGAAGATGGTGTCACCTACTCCGTCAGCTACATCGCCGATGAGAACAGTTTCCAATCCCAAGGGGCTCATTTGCCAGTTGTCCCAGTTGCCTAAGTTTAAAAATATTGTTAACTAGTACCTACTCATATATTATGTAATTAAAAATATAAAAAGTGTTTAAGAAAAAATGCAATCTATTTTTGATATTTTTTAACGTTAACCTAATTTTGGGGGCACTGCCCCACTAACACAACATCATTGCTCCACCTAGGTTATGTTAAGTCACCATGCAGGCGTGTATTTATTTAATAAATTTTGAATATTATTAGAAAGAAAAAAATCGGGACCGTTACAAATAACTCAGGCTCTACAACTTTTATAACAACAGTTTTTCTATTCAATTGAAAACAACAAAGATATGACCAATATGACCGTCACGGCTGGCTCGGACCGGACGGTTCAATTTTCGACCACTTTTTCCAAAATTTGTTCGCATAAATTTACACAGAAAAACACGATCTTGGAGGCCAATTCATGGTTACGAAACGTGAAACTTTGCGGTTACCAAATGCTTCCTGCAGTAAATCAAGTGTGACATGTTGCGTTGTGTTGTTAAAACATTAGCTCCTGCACATCATGGTTGTTCCATTGAGGAACAAAAAATTCATTAATCTGACCAGCATGGTGATTCCACCAGCCTATGAAGCACACGAAACAGTCAGTTTTTCTGGAGGATTACCTTTAATCCAAATACAGCAGTTTTGTTAAAAAAAAGTGAACTTCACGCTAAAAAAAATTCTCTTGTGAAAATCGGGATCAACGTCAATCTTGTTTTAAGTCCATTCACCATCACAATTTGGAAGAGTTTATGTTGATTATATTTATGTTGAAATGTGAAATCAACCTAATAACAATTCATTTAACAACTGCTAAAATGGCCGCCAGTTAAAAGAAGTGCTGCCAACTCAAAGTTACACCATGTACATATATCTTGTATACATACCTGAATCTCTTCTTCAGAAAATATAAATTTCCGCATATTGAAATTCCTTCTATTAGAGGTACACAACTTATTTTCACAAAAGATGTTAAATATTTGGGTACAATACTAGACAATAGTTAACTTGGATTCCTAATGTTAATAAAAGAGTTAAGAATGCCACAGTGGCACTCTTCTCATGCAAAAAAGCCGTTTAAATAAATGAGGTCTTCAACATCGTATAATGCAGTGGCTATACATTTCGGTAATTCGTCCGATTCTCACATATGGTGGTGTACCGTGTACCGCTCTGGATACAGCTAAAAACTGAGATAAGCTAAGCAAGGTCCAGCGATCAGCGTGTTTATGCAAAGCGGACTTCTCTACAGCGCAGCGCTTGCTAGTACTGCCATATGTCTCAAGGCTTCCTCAAAGTGGATCAACAATGAAACTATACACTCTGTTATTCCGAACTTACTGGCAAGAAATCTGGAAGATGATTACATATATTTCCAAGAAACAATTATTGGTTTAAAAGAAGTTTATAAACCGATAAAATTATTAACGCGGTTATTTGGCTGCTAAGGTTACAAATTGTTGCTTTGGTTTCTATACTGAAAGATTAAAAATTGATGACGGGGTTGGTGGATAAATAAATCCTATCTTTCCATCTTCCTAATCATTTTAGAGTGCTCCAGGTGGAGACTTCAACGACTAAAAAAGTCTTGGTTTGAAAAAAAAGTGATATCAATTAATGATATCCGTATTTTCTGTGGTATGATGATATATGGGAACCAGCAAGGCTACCGATTTCTGCATAAGTAAGTGACTGCTCTATCCCAAAGACGTAGATGCACTTTACAGAGCACTGTTTTGAGATCGTTAAAATGGTTGCCACAATTTAAATGCAAATGATTAATTTTGATATAAATTTATTATTTTTCATTATCATAAAAAAACACAATCTTACTAAAACAAACTTGTTTCCCTCAATTAAATTCTGCATACATATTTTAAATAATTTAAATGAAAACTGCCAACGCCTAACCAAACCAAAGTGCGTGTGTGTGGTGAAAAAGTTTTTTTTTTTAAATTAAAGATGCGTACCTACTGGTTTAATAAAATTTCAAATTTGCATCAATATAGTGCTTTGAATGAACGCGTTCCTGATGTGTTACAAATTCCCATGTATGATAAATATAATTTGGAGGTTAAACAGAGGCTGTCAGAGGATCATTTTCTTACATTGGAAACAATGGTGTCACCAACACCGTTGTTATTTATTCAGATTAGAGGCTGAACTGTCAACAGAATAAAAATTGTGCTTCTTTCTTAGCAAAGAGCGTTCAGATCTTCAATGTTTTAACTCTGAACAGGAGAATGACAGCTGTGAAATGACAAATGTCAAAAATGATAGCTTATGAAGTATGTTTCCAAAATTAATCAGAGTAGGTACTCAGAACAGAACACGCTTAGTTCACAAAATATTCAGGTTAGGCTCGCAGTGTTCAAGGCATGCTCGCAGCTCTGTTCTGAACTAATAAAAACAACACCTAATAGAGCTCGATCTCTGACTGTTTCATGTTGCAAAGTCATTTGAAATTCTGTGTAATCGCAGAAAAGAACAGTATTCTTTTCTGCTGGTTTCAATATTTCCATGACTCGTCTTCTCCTTTCTTTTCTTCAAGGCGACAATAAAACTAACATTGTGACTTTATTAGCCTCAAACTTATACCAATATTTTCAAATTTACAAACAGACGTAAGTCTATACGGAGTTAAGAACATAACCTGGAAAGCTTATTAAAAGAAAATCAATGGAAAGCAAGTAAATTATTTTGTTTGTACATTTTTGTTTCATTTAATAATAGTTAACAATAACACTCCTTCCACGTTTCTCTTTCAATAGTTTGAAAAAGAACACAACATAACAAACAGAAGTACATAGGCAGGCAGGCTTATTGAGCAACTGGCAAATGAGCACCGCTGGGTTGGAAACCGTTCTCATCAGCGACGTAGTCAACGATGTAGGTGACACCATCGTTTCCAACGTAAGAAAATGATCCTTTGATTGAGAGGGCTTCTTGTTCAGTGCCGATGTTCTTCAAAATAGCTTTCTCGATATGTGTCTTGCCATCACTGGTCTCAACACTATTGTAATTGAAAAATGGATGTTTAGTTTGGATTGAGATTTGAAAAATAAATTATCAAAAAACTTACGCGAAGTTGTATCCATCAATTCCGATATTGCTTTCCTGACGCAGAACGGTATCTACTTTTGGTTCAGCAGTCAAAGCCAAACCGAAAAGGGCGACGAGAACAATGACGAATTTCATGTTGGGAGTGTTTGCTTATTAACCGAAGGAAACTAAGTGGATAAAAGTTGATTACTGCCGAACCAATTCATAGTCGAATATAGTCAATCTTTAGTCGCAAAATATGTACGTATAGATATAAGAATAAATATAAATAAAATTTAATATATTAAAAAATGCAAACTTAATGTCTTCATCCGGCAGCTGGTATCTACGCATTTTTGCACGCACTTTATAGATCAGGCTAGGTTCGGTATGAAGAGCGCTTATAAGCGATATATGTACCTATTGATAATGGGGAGGATAATTTCGCAAATCTAATTTTAGAAAGTTTGACATTTCATATGTATTTTCAGTCTTCTGTTTAAAATGTTTACATTATCTGCTTTAACTTCGATTGCAAAAATCCAGGGTTCCTATTCCTCAATTTTATGTAACTTAAACTTTACTTACTTACTTTAAGGTATTTCACGCCTGTCATCATAAGTAAACCAATCTACTTACACTAAGTAAGAAAAACCTCATCAATTATTGAATAGAGCAAATTTAATAATCTGCGTTGGAAAAAAGATGTTGGGCAGATTAGACTTTCCCCAATTTAAGTTTTTCTTGTTGTCATCAATAAGTAGGTACATAATATCTTAAACGAAGTTTTAATCCAAGTTTTTGACGATCAACCCCTTGCAGGGTTTCCACCATTCCCATTTAAGAAATTAACTATGGTTTTTCTATTTTCTCAACGGTATGTGTAAGACATATCTTCTGTTCTGTAATCGAAAGAATTCAGAAAAATCTAAAAATCGAGATGTAAACGTTTAAAAGTCGAAAACGAAAAAGTAAAGCTTTAAAAAAATAATTTACAATAAATCAAGATGATATAACATGGTAATAAATTTTATTAATTCGCATTATCAACTGACTTTCTGTGACAATTACACAAAAGCTAGTTACTATAGGTAGCTCAATTACAATATACAGTAATCTCCGCTTAGTTGCACCTCGCTTAATTGAACATCCCTTTTAATTGACCGACAAAATTGCGTATTAGAAGCATAGCTTTTTAGATGGTTGATTGAACCCCGCTTAATTGATCATTAAAATATGCAGATGGAAAACTAAATATATGGAAATTTTTCGGATAATTGGACGCACAAAAAAATTATAATGAAACAAACCTAAAAATAAAATTCAGTTAATGGAAGCACTTAAATTTTCAGCAGTGCTCGCTGAATAAAAAATACAACTAGCTATTGTTTTTTTTTTTGTTTTTTTTTTTTTTTTTTTTTTTTGTAATACGAAATTTCAATGTTGGCTGCCGGCGGCGGCGCGTTAATTTTGACAATAAAAACATAAATAAATAAAAATGAGTGGAAAATAGTAGGTACTCAAGTTTTTGACTGGAATTAAAGACTGTTTATTTATTTATTTGTCAATCAAGTTACAGAATCTTGTATAGTTTAAAATACAATGTTTATAACAAACAATTTTAAGTTAATAAATACTTTTATTTGTAATTATATAAGAATTAAAAAATATCTTTCTCAATATACTCGTATTAAATCTAGTTTTATTAAAATCAATGGTAACATTAAAATCATTTAAAGCAAATCAAGAACTAGTTATTATGTTTAGGGTAACTTGTAATGTGGTGAGGAACATTTAACAAGTTTCCATCTTTAGGTCGCAACAAACGGAAAGAAGCATAAATATTATACATATAGAGAGTAGCATCGGAAAATCAAAATTAGAGTTGAAGACATCATACCCAAAGAAAGCATATTATTATTATTTTATTTTTTTTCTTCATAGATAAAGGCTTTACAAATCTTTTAAAGTACGCAGCTTGCTCAGAGATTTGATATTTAAACTATATCTTACAACTGAAAAATTTTTTTTTGAACATTTAAAAATTAATTTTGAATTGGAAATTTCATTCGAAGGAAAACTATGAATAAAAACCTTCATTTAATATGATTTATATATAATTTTATATAAAAGAAAATAAAGACAAACTAATAAAACTTAAAATCTAAAGGAATACCAGACAGTGGAATAAAATATGTGTAGTAAGTAAATAAACAATAAATAAATAAATAGATAAACAAATCAATCAATAAATAAATGATCAATAAATAAAGGAAACAAAATAAATATTTAAATATTACCATTTGAACAATAAATAAATATTTTAGACAGAAGAGTAACAAAAATAAAATAAATAATTAAACAGATAAATAAATAAATTAACATAAGTACAAAAGTAAATAAATAACATTAATACAAAAGAAAATAAATAAATAAATTAACATAAATGCAAAAGTAAAATAAATAAATAAATTAACATAAATACAAAGTAAATAAATAAATAAATTAACATAAATACAAAAGTAAATAAATTCTAAATACAAATAATTAATTAGAATAAAGATTTCATATTATATTGATCTAAATATGATTTTATTGATATTTTATTGATCTATTAAATTTTGTATTAATACGTTCGTGGAATCACTACATCTTAATTTAAATCTTTGATTGAGAATTTCAATTTTTTTTGCAACTTGATGTACACCGGTTTCTTCGTGTAAGTGTTTGGTGGAAAAATGCCAAGGTAGATTTATCATCATTTTCAAAGTTTTGTTTTGAGATATTTGCAATTTTTTAATGTGCGATTTGGCACAAGATCCCCATACTGGACATGAATAGACCAATATGGCTTGAAAAATTACTTTACATATTACAATTTTATTATATTTACTCAGGGGTGATTTCCTGCATATGAGGGGGTATAGCATTTTAGTAGCTATGCTTATTTTATTGAGGGTATATGCGATATGGTCACGGAAAGTTAATGTCTTGTCTAAATATACACCTAGATATTTGACAGAATTAACCCACGGGACATCACAATCGTTTATTTTAAGCTGACCAAGTGGTAAAGCACAGGCTTTCCTTTTTCTAGTGAAAAATATGGCCTGTGTTTTGTCAGCATTTATTTTGACTTTCCATGATTTGAAGTAATCGTAGATTTTGTTTAACGCGTGTTGTAAATCATTTTCAATTTCATGGCCGAAGTTACCCAAAGAAAGCAGAATATAATTTTCTTGTAAATTCAAGAGATCTTAAATCGAATTAGGTTCTTACTTCTCGAAAGTTGAAAGCAATTGATTTGGATCAGCTGGAATAGATACAAAATTGAAACGGTGTAAAATCTTCTTTGTATATGCTGTTTGGTGCATAAAACCCAGAGAACAACCCACTTGCATTTTTTTAACTTCGAAGTGTTCTTGCAAATGTTCAATTGCGGATTTTACATGGGCTTCGTCGTCTCCAGTCATTATCCCATCATCCAGGTGTTTTGAGTGTTTTTTTTTTTTCATTTTCTCACTCACAAAAACACATAAATCTGAATCACAAGTTTTGAAACCAAAGAGATTGATAAATGTTTTGAACTTCCAATTCTAACAGCGTAGAGCTTGCTTTAAACCATAGAAGCTCTTTAGTAATTTACAAATTCGCCCACAGTCTTCATAGAAACCTTCCGGTTGCTCCATGTAGACAACCTCTTCTAAATCACCGTTCAGAAAAACTGTTTTTACATCGAACTGCTTCATATGCATCTTCTTCTCAGTAGCAATAGCTAGAATGTTTCAAGATAATCGATCTCGTACTCTTGATTGAAACCACGACACACTAATCATGCTTTGAAACGTTCGACCTCCGAACCAAAAATACGAAAATGTTCAAATTGTGCCCGTTTGTACCAGAGTTCGAAGGACGTCTTGTTTTTCACGGTCGGTGCTGGCCTGTTGTATTCAAAACAAATACAGCTGTTTGTACTACCCCCTGCCCAACGTGCTTTTGTATAAATCATCGACCTAGCCGATTCCATGATAGTTCGATTCTCACGTTCGATACACAAATTTTGTTCAGGAGTGTAGGCAACGATGATGATGACGAATCCCATTTTCTTCCAACAACTTTTTGAAATTGCTGTTTTCCAACTCCAGACCATTGTCCGTTTGAAGAATCTTGATTGGATGACCACATTGTTTTTCAGTTATCTTCATGACTATTTTGAACTTTTTAAGATTTATTTTTGAGAAAATAAACAAAACAAAACTTTGAGAAATCGTCCTTAAAAAGTACAAAATACCTTGACCCTTCAAATGATTCTTCCTCCATTTGGTGTTTTCATGCCAGATTGGCAATGTATCGGTTCTCATTGCCACCATTGATTTTTCGGGTGTTGGCTGAATTATCTTGAAAAGCATTTGAAACATGCCAACTTTTCTTGCTTCCCCAGGCATCACACGTTCCCAGCGATTGAGCAATATTGTTAAAGAAAGTCTTATCCCCGTCTGATCGTGTATGTATCTGTACCCTAAAATCAAGTTTCAAGTGTCCAGTTAGTCCACACTAAAAACATTTTCCAGGTAGCTTTGAGTTGTCCTTATTCTTAAAATTAGCAATACTTTGTTTTTTGATCGAACCACTACTTCGCTTTGCCATTAAACCTTCACTTACCACAACTTCACCCAGATTCATGTCGACTTTCCTCAACCAAAAAGCCGATTCGTCAAGTTGATAATAGTTTGATGTCCCTTGGCTGTTGAATCCTGCTAACTTTCTGAGCTCCTGCATCCTTCTTAGACCAATTTACCAATTCAGCTACTTCAGTTCCATCAACGTAATCATAAAGATCCAGAGCCATTAGATTCACGCGTACTTGGAATTTCCACATCATCTATTCTGATGAATTGTAGAACTTTTCGACTGTCGAGATATCCTTTTCCATCCTTCTCGAAGTATCTCCAGTAATTATCCGAAAACAATTTTCAATTACAATACAAAATTTCGTAATAGATTCTTTTGATACACGACTATCGTTACGCGTACCAATTTTTTTCAATTTCAATCTTATTCTTCTTCTCGCTAATAAACTGGACCCATAAGGCCATAACCTATTGAAAGTTATTTGTTGAAGCGGTCCAGAAGAATAATTCAACGAGTTATAACATAAACGAAGTTTATTTAAAAAATGAAAAAAGTTCCTATGATTAGCTTGATAACAATGAAACAAAAAAATCTATCTACAAAATTCTTTTTTAAACTTTTCAATTTAAAACATATTTTACCTACACGACAATTTCTGTATTAGGTATACAGATAAAACAAAAATAAATCTAGACATAATAAAAAATACTTTAATTTCCTAGAAACACGATAATATTCTCAAACAAAAATGAATTAAACATTCCCACTGGTTTTCCGATTGGCAACACAAGTTTTTAATAAAAGTTGATCTTCTTTTCCCATAAACCACGCACACTGATAGGGTGCGTGTGCGTTTTTGTTTTTTATTTTTTATATCAAAAAATTGCGTACAGCTTCCATAATAAATTTGGCTCATTTGCATTTGTTTTTTTTTTTTTTTGCTTCTGTTGTATTCTGAACGAATTTCAAAACATCTAAGCAGGTTTAGTTACATTGAATAAAATTTGTTGGGTCGACTATAAATTGTAACGAATTCGAAGAGACACCATCCACTTAGTTTTCAGTTTTCTTATAGTTAACAACTAGTAAAACAAACATCAACAATCTCAACATGAAATTCGTCATTGTTTTCGTTGCCCTCTTCGGTTTGGCTTTGGCCGCTCCACCATCAAGTCCTGCAGAAGCTACAGTCCTCCGCTCTGATTCCGAAGTAGGACCTGAAAGCTACTCATATGCGTAAGTCCTGCTTAGCTGTTTGTATTTTATAAAACATACTCGTAAGTTTAATTTTTTTTATTTGAAACAGTGTTGAAACTAGCGATGGAAAGTCTGCCATTGAGGAAGGTCATCTTGAGAACATTGGAACTGAAGAGGAAGCTATCGCTGTTAAGGGACAATTCAGCTACGTCGGTGATGATGGTGTCACTTACACAGTCAGCTACATCGCCGACAAGAACGGTTTCCAACCTAGCGGTGCTCATTTGCCAGTTGCTCCAGCTGCCTAAATAATGATCCTTCCCCATTCCGCCTAATTATTGTTGCCCCATCATGTTCAAAATGGTGGAATAACCAATGATAAATGTTGTTAACTAGTTTAAGAAAAGAGAAATAATATAAAACACAAAAAAAAAAACATTCAGTTTGTATTTGTTGAGAGACTTGAGATTAGAATAACGAGTTAGTTCGAAACATCTCGAAGAATTTCAAATCATTTTATCCAATAGTAAAAATGCTCATTAGCTAAACAAACAAATTAGCTGGACTCATTGCCATGATTCATGAGTATCAGCAAAAATCAAAATTAGTTTTAGCATTTTGAATGATTTCAATACAGACAACATTTTTTAACTGGCGGTTATTTTAACAGCTGTTAAGTGATTTGTGCTGAGTTTGGTTTGGCATTTCAACATAAATAGGGTGAACAACGCTTCCAAATTGTGCATGTAAATAGTAAATGGACTAAAAACAAGTTTGCTGTTGATCCCGATTTTCATAAGAGAATTTTTTTCAGCGATGAAGCTCCTTTATTTTGAAAAAAAAACTGCTGTATTTGGATTGAAGGTAATCCTCATGTATATGTTGAGATACTGACTGTTTCGTGTGCTTTATAGGCTGGTGAAATCACGATGCTGGCCAGAACGGTACAGTCAATGGTGACCGCTATAGAGCCATGATTAATGAATTTTTCGTTCCTCAATGGAACAACCATGGTGTGCAGGAGCTGAGGTCTTAACAAGACAACGCTACATGTCACACAGCTCTTGCCACAATTGATTTATTGCACGAAACATTTGGTAACAGCATATATTTACGTTTCGGACCCGTAAATTGGCCTCCAAGATCGTGTGCTTTAACGTAGCACTGCTAAACTATTTTCTGTCGGGTCCCTAATCTACGATCGCAAACTGCTCGTAACTTGTAGGACAATTTCGCCGCTTTATTGTCGATATAGGGCCACAAATATTGGAAAAATGCTGGAAAGTTGCACCTCAAGCCGTGGCCAAAAGTTAATCTTTCGAATATAGTAAATTTCTTGGCAATTTTAAAAATTTATCTTTGTTTTATTCCATTTGAAAGTTCTATACCTCAAAAAAAACAGCCTCTATTTCAACTTTCAAATCTAATAAAAATCATCCTAATAAAAAGCCATAGAGTAGGTAAAGAGTTGGTTCTAAAGTAAAGGTTCTTAAATTAGAATCAATTATCACGCTAGAGGATGAATTATAAGTTATTTTGTATCTGAATTACCTTAAGGGTTGTTACATTTTCTTTAAAATAACTGGTAACCTAAAATGACTTCAAATTTGAATTTAAACAGAATTTTAGTTATTTTTCAATTATGAACTCTCACATAATTGTTTAATAACTAAGATCTTGTTTAAACTAAAATTTTGTTCACTTTTAGGGCATCAGTGCTGTTCCTCTACTTTGATTGTCTACCTTTCTACGTAGACAATTGTGTCAACAATGAAGACAATGTCGGCAATGTAGACAATGAGGATATTTCATTCTAATCTGTCACAGTTCACAGTCCTGTCATTCTTGATTGTTCTTTCGCAAGGTTTATTTCTATTTAGAAAAGCAAGAGGTGCGTGTTTGACTTCAATTAAATATCGAAAAATTAAGTTATTTGATAATAAAATGATGTCTGGTCGACGTAAAAATAAAGCTTTTGATGAACTTGGTTTCCTTTTAATGAAATCCAACAAGAAATATGTAGCATATTGCACAGTGTAAAATACAAAATGCAGAGTGAAAGACTCAAATAATACAAATTTGTTTTGTTTATATGATTACGAAGACAAAAAAAGTTGAAAAATTGAAATAAAATTGATTGTCTACATTGTCTACATTGACATTGATTGTCTACATTATCTACATTGACATGTAGACAATGATGAATTGTCTACGTTGAATTGTCTACACGTAGACAATCATGTAGTCTACATTTTGTGTCTACATGGAACAACACTGGGAACAATCCAAAACCGGAAGGCCTGTCGACTATTTCGAAGTGGACCCATAGTGTTAAGAAGTAGAGCGGGACAGTTGTGGTCCCACTCAAGGTCATGACAATCGTCCGTAAATGAAGAAGAAGAAGAACTATGAGATTGCACTACGTTTTTTGCAATTACACGACATGGTTACTAAGAATTGTGAAGATTGGAAGAGGCCACCAAGGTTGGATGCCTCCAAAGATCAATAAGGTCTAATAACCGAACTTCGGGGATCTCCCAGGATCATTGTGGGTCACCAACTGACTAACTGTGCAGCCTTCAAATAACCCCAAAAAGTCATTAACCAAGTGATTGGGTATCCGAAAATCCCTCTCGTGAGTAAAATATTTTTGCGAAGTTTATCTTTGCTCTCCCAACGATCTTTGTGGGTCACCACTTACTTGTGCGGCCTTCTAATTACCCCAATATAGGTCACCTACCAAGTGGTTGGGTCTCCGGAAATCCACTTTTGTTCCCTCTAGTGAGAAAAATATTTTCATGAAGTTCATGTTTGTCCTCTCCCCCGTTCCGCCTATGCAAAATCCCGGGTGCTCCGTGGTCCCCTCCCCCCTGACACTTTGGCCCTTATCTTTTTGAAATCAATAATATTCTATCCTTGTTTACCTTTCATAAAAATGTATCTCAGCTAAAATGGTTTAAATGGATTAAATGGCTTAAATGGTTCAAATGGTTTAAATGGCTTAAATGGTTTAAATGACTAAAATGGATTAAATGGTTTAAATGGCTAATTTAAATTGCTAACGGCTAAAATGACTAAAGGCTACAATGGCTAAAATGGCTAAAATGGCTAATAGCTAATGGGCTAGTTGCTAAAACGGCTAATTGCTAATAGCTTAAATAGGTATTAGCTAATTGCTAAAGGCTAAAATGGTTAAACTGGCAAAAATGGCTAATGGCTTAAATGCATTGGTTTAAATGGCTAAAATGGCTAATTGTAATTTAATGGCTAATTGCTAATGGCTAATAGCTAATGGCTAATGGCTAATGGCTTATGGCTTATGGCTTATGGCTTATGGCTTATGGCTTATGGCTTATGGCTTATGGCTTATGGCTTATGGCTTATGGCTTATGGCTTATGGCTTATGGCTTATGGCTTATGGCTTATGGCTTATGGCTTATGGCTTATGGCTTATGGCTTATGGCTTATGGCTTATGGCTTATGGCTTATGGCTTATGGCTTATGGCTTATGGCTTATGGCTTATGGCTTATGGCTTATGGCTTATGGCTTATGGCTTATGGCTTATGGCTTATGGCTTATGGCTTATGGCTTATGGCTTATGGCTTATGGCTTATGGCTCATGGCTTATGGCTTATGGCTTATGGCTTATGGCTTATGGCTTATGGCTTATGGCTTATGGCTTATGGCTTATGGCTTATGGCTTATGGCTTATGGCTTATGGCTTATGGCTTATGGCTTATGGCTTATGGCTTATGGCTTATGGCTTATGGCTTATGGCTTATGGCTTATGGCTTATGGCTTATGGCTTATGGCTTATGGCTTATGGCTTATGGCTTATGGCTTATGGCTTATGGCTTATGGCTTATGGCTTATGGCTTATGGCTTATGGCTTATGGCTTATGGCTTATGGCTTATGGCTTATGGCTTATGGCTTATGGCTTATGGCTTATGGCTTATGGCTTATGGCTTATGGCTTATGGCTTATGGCTAATGGCTAATGGCTAATGGCTAATGGCTAATAGCTAATGCCTAATGGCTAATGGCTAATGACTAATGACTAATGGCTAATGGCTAATGGCTTAAATACAATTGTTTAAATGGTTTAAATGGCTAAAATGGCTAATTGACATTGTAATTTAATGGTCATGGTAATGGTAATGGTAATGGTAATGGTAATGGTAATGGTAATGGTAATGGTAATGGTAATGGTAATGGTAATGGTAATGGTAATGGTAATGGTAATGGTAATGGTAATGGTAATGTTAATGGTAATGGTAATGGTAATGGTAATGGTAATGGTAATGGTAATGGTAATGGTAATGGTAATGGTAATGGTAATGGTAATGGTAATGGTAATGGTAATGGTAATGGTAATGGTAATGGTAATGGTAATGGTAATGGTAATGGTAATGGTAATGGTAATGGTAATGGTAATGGTAATGGTAATGGTAATGGTAATGGTAATGGTAATGGTAATGGTAATGGTAATGGTAATGGTAATGGTAATGGTAATGGTAATGGTAATGGTAATGGTAATGGTAATGGTAATGGTAATGGTAATGGTAATGGTAATGGTAATGGTAATGGTAATGGTAATGGTAATGGTAATGGTAATGGTAATGGTAATGGTAATGGTAATGGTAATGGTAATGGTAATGGTAATGGTAATGGTAATGGTAATGGTAATGGTAATGGTAATGGTAATGGTAATGGTAATGGTAATGGTAATGGTAATGGTAATGGTAATGGTAATGGTAATGGTAATGGTAATGGTAATGGTAATGGTAATGGTAATGGTAATGGTAATGGTAATGGTAATGGTAATGGTAATGGTAATGGTAATGGTAATGGTAATGGTAATGGTAATGGTAATGGTAATGGTAATGGTAATGGTAATGGTAATGGTAATGGTAATGGTAATGGTAATGGTAATGGTAATGGTAATGGTAATGGTAATGGTAATGGTAATGGTAATGGTAATGGTAATGGTAATGGTAATGGTAATGGTAATGGTAATGGTAATGGTAATGGTAATGGTAATGGTAATGGTAATGGTAATGGTAATGGTAATGGTAATGGTAATGGTAATGGTAATGGTAATGGTAATGGTAATGGTAATGGTAATGGTAATGGTAATGGTAATGGTAATGGTAATGGTAATGGTAATGGTAATGGTAATGGTAATGGTAATGGTAATGGTAATGGTAATGGTAATGGTAATGGTAATGGTAATGGTAATGGTAATGGTAATGGTAATGGTAATGGTAATGGTAATGGTAATGGTAATGGTAATGGTAATGGTAATGGTAATGGTAATGGTAATGGTAATGGTAATGGTAATGGTAATGGTAATGGTAATGGTAATGGTAATGGTAATGGTAATGGTAATGGTAATGGTAATGGTAATGGTAATGGTAATGGTAATGGTAATGGTAATGGTAATGGTAATGGTAATGGTAATGGTAATGGTAATGGTAATGGTAATGGTAATGGTAATGGTAATGGTAATGGTAATGGTAATGGTAATGGTAATGGTAATGGTAATGGTAATGGTAATGGTAATGGTAATGGTAATGGTAATGGTAATGGTAATGGTAATGGTAATGGTAATGGTAATGGTAATGGTAATGGTAATGGTAATGGTAATGGTAATGGTAATGGTAATGGTAATGGTAATGGTAATGGTAATGGTAATGGTAATGGTAATGGTAATGGTAATGGTAATGGTAATGGTAATGGTAATGGTAATGGTAATGGTAATGGTAATGGTAATGGTAATGGTAATGGTAATGGTAATGGTAATGGTAATGGTAATGGTAATGGTAATGGTAATGGTAATGGTAATGGTAATGGTAATGGTAATGGTAATGGTAATGGTAATGGTAATGGTAATGGTAATGGTAATGGTAATGGTAATGGTAATGGTAATGGTAATGGTAATGGTAATGGTAATGGTAATGGTAATGGTAATGGTAATGGTAATGGTAATGGTAATGGTAATGGTAATGGTAATGGTAATGGTAATGGTAATGGTAATGGTAATGGTAATGGTAATGGTAATGGTAATGGTAATGGTAATGGTAATGGTAATGGTAATGGTAATGGTAATGGTAATGGTAATGGTAATGGTAATGGTAATGGTAATGGTAATGGTAATGGTAATGGTAATGGTAATGGTAATGGTAATGGTAATGGTAATGGTAATGGTAATGGTAATGGTAATGGTAATGGTAATGGTAATGGTAATGGTAATGGTAATGGTAATGGTAATGGTAATGGTAATGGTAATGGTAATGGTAATGGTAATGGTAATGGTAATGGTAATGGTAATGGTAATGGTAATGGTAATGGTAATGGTAATGGTAATGGTAATGGTAATGGTAATGGTAATGGTAATGGTAATGGTAATGGTAATGGTAATGGTAATGGTAATGGTAATGGTAATGGTAATGGTAATGGTAATGGTAATGGTAATGGTAATGGTAATGGTAATGGTAATGGTAATGGTAATGGTAATGGTAATGGTAATGGTAATGGTAATGGTAATGGTAATGGTAATGGTAATGGTAATGGTAATGGTAATGGTAATGGTAATGGTAATGGTAATGGTAATGGTAATGGTAATGGTAATGGTAATGGTAATGGTAATGGTAATGGTAATGGTAATGGTAATGGTAATGGTAATGGTAATGGTAATGGTAATGGTAATGGTAATGGTAATGGTAATGGTAATGGTAATGGTAATGGTAATGGTAATGGTAATGGTAATGGTAATGATAATGGTTATGGTAATGGTAATGGTATGGTAATGGTAATGGTAATGGTAATGGTAATGGTAATGGTAATGATAATGATAATGGTAATGGTAATGGTAATGGTAATAGTAATGGTAATGGTAATGGTAATGGTAATGGTAATGGTAATGGTAATGGTAATGGTAATGGTAATGGTAATGGTAATGGTAATGGTAATGGTAATGGTAATGGTAATGGTAATGGTAATGGTAATGGTAATGGTAATGGTAATGGTAATAGTAATGGTTGCCATATGAAACAAATGCAACAACATCTGCATTTAGTTGGCTTCAGACATGGAACAAATACATAAGAGCGTCCGTACAAATAAAATTGTATATAAAAGTTTTAAATAGTTGTGGTGCAAATTGTTAACAGGCGCTGCGGTCGAGTTATTAACAGATATAAAATACATATTTATTCAAGAATGCATTGCAAAATTCCAAGTTATCGAATGGAAGCCCCTACAGGTTCTCCAACTTCCTTACTTAAAGAATGGGCACGAATAGATCTAAAAAATAAGTTTTATGTCAAAACTGGAGATACCATCGCATGGGATGTGTCTTGAAAACACAAGTTCTTGGAAAAAGTAATTTATTTGTTTATTAATTTTTTTTTTTTAATTCAAAATAGTTTTTAAAAGCATTTAGTCCACAAAAATTTTGGTGTTTCGTGCCAGCCACCTCACTTAGACTCTTCATTTTACTCAGTGAGGCGCTTGTTAAGACTCAATTTTTTATTAAATTGATTTATATAAAAAATTGATTTATATAAAAATATATTGTAAATTATGTATGTGTGGCTGATTTATTTCAGTATATATGTACATACATAGAATTTTTTTTATAAAAACCATATAAATTTGCATCAATTAAAAATTCATAAGAATTAATACAAAAAAAGCGAATTTTGAAATTAAACATAACCACGAACGCAAAAAAATATAATCTGGAAAAACGCATGCATGATAGTTATTAATTCTATAAAAGAGATACGATGGCGGAACAACAATCAGCAAAACACAAAATGATATTAAAATCCATTGAATAAGAAATAGAGGAAGAGGCTTTTATGTACAGTGTACGTGAGTGAAGTATTAAAATTAAAAAAAAAAAAAATGCAAACTCATCTGTAGTAGAAAGATTTTAAAAAAGTGAAAAACGTTCTACAAAACTAATAAAAAAGTGAAATAAAAACCAATTTGAGTTGAAAATTGAAGCATATTATTATTAAAATATAAATCAACATGAGGTGCTGCGTGAAAAGTTGTAAAAACTTATATAACCGGAAAAACAAAAAGTTTTCATTTCACAAGTAAGTCTTGGCTCATATTCCACAAAAAGTAACTTAAAGTGATGTTATTTAGGTAAATGCGTTATCGTAGAATACATTTTATTTGTTATTTCATGGTATTTTAAGTTAAAAATAGCAATATTTTTCAAAATAAAAATATACTTTAATCATGTCATTTGTGCAACTTGTACCTAATGTCAAATTAGAAATTTTAGTACAGGGCCGGATAAGTTTTTGTTGGTGATGGCAAGGCGCTAATAAACGTTAAGCGCCCGTAGTGCAAAGTTATTTTTCCACGTATTTTCAATATTTCTGCGATTGTCCCTGTCTATCGTGTCGGTTTTGTATCTTCGTCAAGAAGTATTTGTGTCCAGTTGTGATGATTTTGTTTAAGTAAAAAAAAGCTCTACTACTTTAATAATTTTCAAGATTTCCGAAAGCTGAACGGAAAATTTATTTGATCGAATAAATTTAACCAAATAAAAAAAGTTTTTTTTTCTTTTAAGGCTTACAGTAATAGCTATGCTTCTTTGTATGTGAATAAGTACTTCTGAGAAAATGGAAACCATATTCCAGTACTTCTAGCTACACATATTTTTGCAAAACCACCCAGAAAAATACTCAGCAAAATATTCCTTTCGGCGCCCCAGCAAATAGCCGTCCACCTTCACTCCAACCCTGTGTCAACGCATTTATGTTTGTGTAACTCACACAATTATGAAAACTACTTCACTTTTTTCTCGGTAGGTATGTCTCTTCCTGTACTTCTTATTCAATGTTAAAATCGTATATTAATACGACTTAATTAATCAAATTCACGATACCGACCGACGCGACGCCAAAAAAAAAACTTGTAATGACAATTGTCCAATCATTAGGTGCGTTTCGCAATTCCTCAACAGGTAGCACAAAAGGTGCTGCCACCTGTGTAGCTCAGCTATGGGGTGGGTTCAGCGACGGACGTGGGGATTTTTGATCGAATTTTCGATCAATTAAATTAATAAAAAATAATAATGCAAATTAAATGTCTGTAAAAAATAATATCAGGGTGTTCCTAAAATAAAATGAAAAATAGGCGCCAGCGATATTTTTTGAAATAAAGGAAATCACAAACCTTTTGGAGCGGATACGACGGTGATTGAATTTTCAAAAGAAAAGAACAAAAATTTTTAATGAATTGAAGTTTTACTTGGGAAACCTTGCAAAAGCAGGATAAAAACCCAAGATCTTTTACAAGAGTTGTGAACAAAAGAAGATGGACTTTTGTCCCGAAAGAACAAAAACTGTTTTAACGGGTCGCGAGTTCCGCTTTTCGGAAATATTATCACGGAACAAAAGTCAAACGATAAAACAATTTTCCAACCAATTTTCAAAGAAATTCAAACGCACAAATAAATAGAGTGTGTGAAGTTAGCCCCCCTTTTTTTGAATTTGTATTTTTTGAAAGTTGTTCCAGGTTGTTCCCGGTTTGTTCCAAATTTTGTTTGAAAAATATTCAAAAATGGGGGTTTTAGACCCCAAAAACCATTTTTTATCTAGCCCCCTTTTTTTGAAAATCGAAATTTTGAAAGTTGTTCCAGAATGTTCTAGTTATTCTGATCATTGTTCCAAATTTTTGGACTCCTATGTTCAAAATTTCAGAAGTTATAAGCCAAATTCAAAAAAATTCCGAATTCATTTTAATCATAGAAAATTTCAAAAAATTATCACCATCGGCCCCTATTCAAAAAACCCAAACTTAAAATATGTTCCAAATAGACATTTTATCAAACCCCATTGTTCCGAAATTTCATCAAAAAAATATCCATAATCAAAGATTTGACGGGTAAAAAACTATTTTTACGATATTAAATAAAAATCTTTATTCTGAGCCCCCCTATTTAAAAAAAAAAAAACAATTTTCCTTCTAAACAAAGACATTTCTAGATAAGATCAAGAATTATTAATAAAACAACTCTTGAACAACTCTTGAATTTTTAAAAAAAAAAGTTAATTATCTCATTTTTAAAACACTCCACAACACCCAAATATTATTCAAAATACCAACAAAAATGAAAAGCGTTCCTAACAAAATTTGCCCCAACATGCATTGCTTTAAATAACACAAGAAAGTATGACAAATAATGTTGGATTTTATCAAAAAGACAAAAAATAATTTAACACTTATTCAATGAAATAAAAGAACATTTGATTCGCAAAGTATTTGGCGCGTCTAGCCAGGATCTTTATTTAAACAGGAATGAATATAAAAAGAAAAGTGTGAAAGAGAAAGATAGGTATTTAGAAGAGAGAGATAAAGGTACAAAGAAAAAGAAAAGATACGGATGTATCCAAACCGTGTTGCCAATGTATTTAATAGATAGTAACAACACCCCCTCTCAACGCGGGTTTTTCTTCTTCATTTAAAATACCAAATCCTTTGATACATTTTCGATGAGATGGTCCAAATAAGCTCTTGGTCAGGACGTCAGCAATCATCTCATTTGTTGGCATATATTCGACTTCTATTTCACCTCGCTGGAAAACTTCCCTGATGAAGTGGTGTCGAATGTCCACATGTTTCGTTCTTGAATGAAAAGCTGGATTTTTCATAAGCTTTTGTGCACCCTGGTTGTCACAGTAAACGGTTGTCGGTTTTGCATCTTCGTTGAGAAAACCAAGTTCTTTCAGGAGATTTCGCAAATAAATGGTTTCCTTAGCTGCTTCGGTGAGTGCCATGTATTCTGCTTCTGTACTTGACAGGGCGACGGATTTCTGCTTCCTTGATTCCCAAGTGATAGCTGCGTTGGCCAGTTTAAAGACAAATCCTGTGTAAGATTTTCGGTCGTCGATGTTGCCACCCCAATCTGAATCGACATATCCGATTAATTGTGGTTTATCGGATTTCTTGTACA
This sequence comes from Syrphus vitripennis, assembly GCA_958431115.1. NCBI lineage: Eukaryota > Metazoa > Arthropoda > Insecta > Diptera > Syrphidae > Syrphus > Syrphus vitripennis. The sequence goes on from OY288110.1 coordinate 31,745,921, forward strand.
CTAGCCCAAGATTTTGAGTACCTCGCAGGTATCTTAAAACTCGTTTTGCAGCTTTCCAATGCTCTTTTCCGGGATCAGCGTTGTATTGGCTTAACACACTAACTGTATGAGCGATATCCGGGCGCGTTGAGACGGCAAGGTACATCAGTGACCCAATCAATGATGTATAAGGCGTAGTTGCCATCTCGGATTTTTCTTCTACGGTCTTTGGTCCCATCTGCTTACTCAGCTTTACATTTCCGTCTAATGGGGTCGCCATAACTTTTGACTCACCCATACCATAGTCATTTAAAATGTTTTGAATATATTTGGATTGGTTCATTGTCACAATATTTTGAGAGATGTCTTGCTTAAATTCAATTCCAAGGCAATAATGTAACTTGCCAAGGTCTTTCATTTTGAATTTTTGTGACATATGCGTTTTTAGTCTTTGATATGCTTCTATGTTGTTGGTTCCGATTATGAGGTCGTCCACATAGATGACGACGATCATGTAGGTGTCTTCAGTTTCCATTAAGTATATGCACTTTTCGGTATTCAACGGCTTCAGTCCAAGTTCCAAAAGTTCTTGCTCCAATTTTAAGTACCATCTTCGTCCAGATTGTTTAAGCCCATATAGAGCCTTTTTCAGCGAACAAACAAGATTCTCTTCTCCAGCCTTTACGAAACCTTCAGCCTGTTCCATAAGGATTTCCTCTTCCAGGTCTCCATTTATGTACGCCATCTCGACGTCTAGCTGGAAAAGTTCTAAATCGAACTCTGCTGCAAGCGCCATGAGGATTCGTATAGAGCTCTGCCTAGCCACTGGCGCAAAAGTCTCTTGAAAATCGATGCCTGGCTGTTGAGAGCAACCTTTTGCAACTAATCTCGCTTTATGTCTTTCGACACTCCCATCAGCGTTAAACTTCGTTCTCAGGACCCATCTGCATCCTATAACCTTTTTGTTCTCCGGAAGTTCAACAAGTTCCCAAGCCTTTGTATCACGTAGAGCATTGAACTCTAATTCCATTGCAGATCTCCACTGGTACGCACTCGAACTCTCCATTGCTTCTTTTACTGTGGGGTTTATCAGGACATTCGCAAAATTTCCTTCTTCTGCCAGCTCAGCTTCATTTTTCATTTTCGTTTCCAGCTTTCTGAATAATTTACGTGGTCTGCCCCTTCTGCCAGTCCTTTCAAATGTTGGCCTTCCTGGCCCCCTCTTAAGTGGAGTTTCATCGATGACAGATTTATTTTTGCTTTCAGATTCTTCACTGTTGTCTTCTTTTAAAGACTCGAAAATTGTTTGCTCTTCGCGTTTGCTGTCATTTAAATCGACTTCGTCAGTTTGTTTTTCGTTTTTGAAACATTTGTTTTTCGTATCTGCTGGTTTTTTTAGTACTTCGAATTCAAAAAACTCTTTTGAATTTTCAACAGCTTCAATACACTTTGACTGTTCGATGAATTTGACGTCTCTGCTTACAATTACTCTTCTTGCAGCTGGATCCCATAGACGGTAAGCCTTTGATGTGTTTGAATACCCGATGAATATGCATTCCGTTGACCTCGGCTCGAATTTGCCCTTGCCTGGTTTTTTGTTGAGAGCAAAAGCTTTACAGCCAAATGTTTTGAAATGCGAAACCTCTGGTTTATATCCGTACATTACTTCGAACGGAGTCATGTTGTTAAGTTTTTTCGTTGGGCATCGGTTTCTTATATACGCAGCAGTTGCAATAGCTTCACCCCAGAAACTAGGTGGAACGTTCGATTGAAGCATCATACATCGCGCCATTTCTACCAGCGTTCTGTTCATCCTCTCCGCGATCCCATTTTGCTGAGGTGTATACGCTACTGTACGTTCTCTTTTGATTCCTGCTTGTAAAATGAACTCTGTGAAATCCTGTCCGCAATATTCAAGGCCGTTGTCGGTTCGTAATGTTTTTATTTTAAGTTCTGTCTGGTTTTCAATTAATTTCTTATAATTTATAAACGATTCCTTAACGTCACTTTTTGCTTTCAGGAAACATACGTCTACAAATCTTGAATTGTCATCTATAAATGTTGCAAAGAACGAAGCTCCACCAATCGTTTTGCTCCTCATTGGCCCACAGATGTCTGAATGAACTAACTCAAGTAATCTTGTGGCTCTTGTCTGAGATTCTTTAGGAAATGGTTCAGCACTCTGCTTACCTCGTATGCAAACTTCGCATGTTGACAACTGTCCAGAACCCAAATGTGGGATTCCTTTTGCCATTCCTTCAGAGATGATTCTCTTGAGATCTTTTTCATTAAGATGTCCATAACGCTTATGCCATTCGTCAAGTTGGTTTGGTTTGTCGCTAACAGCTGATGTTGACTCTGCACAGGTTTCGATGAAGTAAAGGTCTCCTTTCCTTCTTGCTGTTATAATGTTTTCATTTTTATTGTTTTTGAAAACCGCTTCATTTGCGTCAAATTGAATCGTGTACCCATTCGAGACAGCTTTGGAGATAGATAAAAGATTTGTTTTCAACTCTGGAACATATAGCACGTTGTTCAGTCGTATAGTTTTTATACTGTTTCCGAAATGTACATTTAAACGGACTGTTCCCCTTCCAAGTATATCTGTGGTCTTATCAACAGCGAGCCTTACAGTCTGATTTTCAACTTTAGTCAAAGTAATGAACTTACTTTTATCTTGACACATGTGCGATGTCGCCCCACTATCTATGCACCAATCAGACATTGAATTGAAGCCGGCCTGAAGGGCTATTCCAAAAGATACCCCCTCTGCAACATTATTATTGGTATTTTTAGATTTAATTTTTGCTTGCTCTTTACATGCAACAGCTACAAATGCATCTTCTTCAGCGTTAGATACACTCTGCTTGGCTGTTTTGTTTTTGCCCTTACTCCAACAATCTGCTGCTTTATGGCCCGTCTTTTTACAAAAATTGCATTTGTACAGCTTCTTGTTGCTACTATTGCTACTGTTGGTACTGCTGGTACTCTTGGCTGTGTTGCTGCTATTCTGCATTTCGTTCCTACGTTGAAAATATCTGTTTTGCTTTCCATATTTAGCATAAAAAGCATCTGCATCTTGTTGTTGTTGTCTCGCCTGACTATTCTTTTCTTTTCTGGCATTAGCTTCTTCAAGGAGTTTTATTTTTAATGCTTCCGGTGTTGGCAAATCGTCTCTTGCCTCTATAGCACATCTAAAATTTTCGTAGCTCTCTGGTATGCTATAAAGCAACAATATAGTAAGTAGATCTTCAGCTATGCCTATTTCCATTTCAGCAAGCTTATCGATTGTGCCGAAAAAATTATTGAGGTGGTCCATCATACTTTCACCGTCTCTCATTTTGGTGAACAACAATTGCTTCAGCAAAGTGGCTTTTCGCGCCGGTCCTTTAGACTGGTAAACTTGTTCCAGTTTCACCCAGACAGCATTCGATGTGCAGCAATGTTTAATGTGACACAGCTCAGATGGCGACATAGATAAAATAATATCTGCCCTGGCTTTTTGGTCGGCAATTATCCAATTATTAATTTCGTTAACATTACTTACTACTTCAGCCGCTATCACTTCTTCTGGCTTTTGGTTTGTTCCATTTACATACTCCCAATGATCATTTTTAATTAAAATAGCACACATTTGGAGTTTCCAAGTGTCGAAATTGTCTTTTTGCAATTTTTCGATATGCATAATACTCCCCGCCATTTTAAATTTCTAGATTTACATAGATGCAATTGAGGATCTACTATTTCTTACAAAATTGTTTTAAATTCACAAATTCACCTTTTTGGGAGATTTTTATTTTGCTGTGCAGTTAGGGTCTGGGCCCATAACCTGTTGGATTTTATCAAAAAGACAAAAAATAATTTAACACTTATTCAATGAAATAAAAGAACATTTGATTCGCAAAGTATTTGGCGCGTCTAGCCAGGATCTTTATTTAAACAGGAATGAATATAAAAAGAAAAGTGTGAAAGAGAAAGATAGGTATTTAGAAGAGAGAGATAAAGGTACAAAGAAAAAGAAAAGATACGGATGTATCCAAACCGTGTTGCCAATGTATTTAATAGATAGTAACAACAAATAACAAGTTTTAAAAACAAAAAGTTTTTTACGATATTAGATTTAAATCGTTGCCTTGGGCCCCCTTTTTCGAAATCCAAAATTCAAAAACTTGTTCCAGACATTCGCTCCAAAATATTAATTTTTAGTATGTAATTTCATAAAAATTACTCCACTCACTTCCCCTCTGAGCCACTGTTAAAATATCGCAAATCATTTATACTTGTATTATTGCAATACATACTTGAAAATGTTTTATTGGCTTGGAAGATGTACCTACTAATTGTTTTTTTAGGCTGTATCGACTTGAAATCTTCGAAATATCTAATTATTATTTTTGTTTTTGTTCATCATGGTATCAATTGTTGTTGAGTCAACTCAAAAAGAAATAAAACCAAAATGGAGTTTCAATTACACAATCTTTAGATCTAACAGAATTAACAGGAAAGAAAACTTATGATCCAAACAAATATTTTTTTTTCTTTCTTACAGCTGATGGTTGAAGAGATATTGGGAAATAATGTTTTTGCGATTTATGATATGACACTTTCGTGTTATTTTAAATTTTTTTTACCAAAATTGCTAAAGGTAATGATGCGTGAGGGTGGTTTGGTGATCTTTTCTCGTATATTTGCAGATTTTTATTTGAACAGAATTTGCAACAATGTTGAAGTTTTTGATTTATGACTAGGAATGTGATAGACAACGTGTTTTAAAGCTTTGGGATAATACAACCTACAATTTAAACCTTTAATTTTTTAGCGCTGCCCATCAGTTCTTCTAAATGTGAAATCTGACCTACAAAATTGTACAGATTTAATAATTGACATAAATATCCTCTAATCAGGTAATGCAACAGATCAATGGATATTTTTTGGATTTTCTTTTAAAGAACTTCTATAAATTCTGGACTTGTCCGTGGTTGTTGTTTGTTGTTTTGTCTACAATTCCTTTTTATTTTTTAATAATAAAAGAAATGCAACTTTTGCTTTCAATGAAAATATTTCATTTGAAAAAATGTACAAAATTTGTTTTCACTGCTTAAATGTCGAGCAGATGCTAGGCATCTGATGTCTTTGATGTCTTTATTCTAAAGTTGCACGAAATTGGAACTGCTGAGCTAAGTATGTCCTACTTCTCTTTTAATCTTTCAGCAACACTTACTGCTACCATCAAGTATAGCGTGACGACTGAGTGAGGAAAGTGAAATTCTCGTGGTGCTGGAGACTAGAACCAAAGCTATTGAGATAGCAATGCTGGAACTCTAGGAATCATAAGAGGAACACTGCTTTCTCAGGAAGAAAAGTAGTGAGAGAGAGAACGTGAAGTGGATGAGTCTTTTGAGAATTATGTATATCTACCGCAAGGAATGATGTTCGAAAGTTTTACTTAAATCTGAAACGATTTACCTGGAGCTACAAATTCTTCCGAAATGTATCAACAGTAGAGAAATAAGTCTTTTGATGGATGGCTGGATGGCTTATAACTCATCTCGGTTATAAATAACTACAACTGCTAATCCTATTACTGCTATGATTAAAACAAAATTATAAGTATTTTGTCTCAAATTGGTTCAAAACGCTCCGCCTCAGCAGCGGTAGCCTCATCTACGTGTCCAAGGAATTCACTATGATCTTTCTCGCAGGCAGTTTCGGAACTATGTAAAATAAAATAAATTAAACTAATGTTTTACAAACACATATTAGCAGGTAGTAGTAGGTAGCTGAGGTCCTACTTCGGAATCAGAGGAACGATTGAAGCTACCTGAGGATATGTTGGTAGAGTGGCCAAAGCCAAACCGAACAGGGGAACGAAAACAATGACGAATTTAATGTTGAGATTGTTGGTTGGATGCTTGTATTGTCAACCGGAGAAAATAAAATTTTTAATGCATGGTGAAATTGATGCCTCATTATGAAATGCTCCTCCGCCTATCTACCACATTAGAAGTAGTATTGTAGATCGTTGATTTTTTTAAACGTGAAATTAGCACATCCATTTTAGATTCTATGCAAAACAAAAAGAAACCAGAAGTGCGTAAAAATAATACCTAATGTTTCTTCTAAATATTTTTTCTACGAAAAATGTTCCCACGCACTTTCAAGAAGCGGTTTTGTGAACGTAAACATGCGGGATATTTTAATAAAACAGAAATCACTTAAATCACAAAATGATGCAAATGAAAAATAAGGTAATGCAGGGTGTTTTGCTTAATAATGTGGAAATCACGAGAGGCGATTTTTTAGGAACAAAATTACTTAAAATGAAAAAAAATATTAAAAAACTATGCGGCAATGTCACGTTCTAGGGTTTTTTCAAAGCCGGAAATTCATTCTCTCGTTTTCGTTTTTAATTAAGTTCTAAAAAATATTTTAAGAGAAAATCTATTTTTTTCAAGATTTTACGTTTTCAATTTTCACCAGTAATTCAATGCGGTCATCAAAAGTGAAACCAGATTTTTTTTTTGTAAGTGTCTCCTTTGCAAAAAAAAGTGAAAATGAAGCTAAATCTTTATCCACTTGGATTTTTTCTTTAACTAATTTTAATTATATACAAATATTAGCTCTAGCTTTTTACCACACCATATACATTATACACCCTGTTGATACCAGCAATAATTTTGGTCAACTTTTTGAATATTTCATGAATATTTAATTTTGTTTATTGTTACTAAAATAGATGCGTTTTAATTTGCAAAAATTATGCGACCATATTTACCATAAACCGAATCGATGAATTTCCGAAATGATTAAATCAATTTTTCAAATGAGTATATTTCAATTTGAATTTTTTTGTAGAGTATAAATTGCTGATGTATTGCCAATTGTAAGTCACTCAAGTCTTTGGTTTTCTCCGGTAAACAACACAAGCATCCAACCAACAATCTCAACATGAAATTCGTCATTGTTTTCGTTGCCCTCTTCGGTTTGGCTTTGGCCGCTCCACCATCAAATTATAATGAAGCTTCAATCGTTCGCTCTAATTCCGATGTAGGACCTCACAGCTACTCATATGAGTAAGTCCTGCTTAGCTGTTTGAATTTTATAAAACATAAGTTATTTACTCTTTTTATTTCCAATAGTTCTGAAACTAGCGATGGCAAGTTTGCCAGCGAGGAAGGTCATATTGAAAACCTTGGATCCGAAGATGAGTCTATCGCAGTCAAGGGACAATACAGCTACGTCGGTGATGATGGTGTCACTTACTCAGTCAGCTACATCGCCGACAAGAACGGTTTCCAACCCCAAGGTGCTCATTTGCCAGTTGCTCCAGTTGCCTAAATTAGAGTTCTTCCAAACTGTTCAGTTCATCTAACCTACCCCTGTATATTTATTTTGGCCTTCTGTCAGTCAATGAGAGAATTTCCAGTGATAAAAATGTTGTTAACTAGTCTAAGCTAATTGAAAAGAAAAGCTAAAAAAAAATCAATACCATGTAGTTTTATTTACTTTTTGGAAACAAATCAGCCCTTAATCAACATTTTAGTATATTTGCACATACCTACCTTTTATGAATAATATCATTATTACTGATTTATTATTATTATTATACAGGTAGAACCCATGGGCTGCAGGCGGGCCAAGGCAAAAATATTGGTCAGTTTTCAGACGTTATCAATGAATAAAATATTAATCCGGGGTTAATCCACTACTTTCCTGGGTTAATTAACTACAGTTTCTTACAGACTTATGTCCCACGCATATTTTTGCATGAGCATACAGAAACATTTAAGGCGCCTGCCTGGCGACTTAGCATACCCTAAGCGGAGCGACGAAGTCGCGTGAGCGGGTGTGTCCCCGAAAAAGCGAGTTAAAATCTTGAGGACCCGCGAAACAAAAATCTATTTTGGGGTTTATGTCCCACTTTTAGCAAAAATTTTCGGGACTTATGTCTCAATAGGGTAGGACATAAGTTCTGAAACGCATTCGAGACTTATTTCCCAGGAAAGTGGGACATGAGTCCCGAAAAAAAAATTCTGGACTTATGTCCCGGGGACTTATGTCCCTGCGCCGCCTGGACGCCATAGCACTTTGGCGCAATGCTCATGACTCACCCTGTATAAAGTTTTTTATGTAATTTTATAAATATAATAGTTTTTCTATATACATAAATATATAAATAACTATATACTACATACTTAAAAACAAAGTTTAAACAAAAAAACAAACAATTTTTTTTCAAAAATTAAAAAAAAGTTTGAAGATTATGAAATTCTTATCGCAATTAGTCAAATCGTTGATGAGAAAATCAAAAATCTGGTTCTATAGGATTTTTCGTTTATAACTTTTTTTTTTTAATGTTATGTTGCATTATTTTTATATTTTTCATATTTTGTTTTAATTGCTTACAAAACACCATTAAAAAATTTTATCAATATTTTTTTGTCGTAAAAGTTTTTATATAGCAGGTACCGTTATTTTTAGAGCAAAAATTTCAATCTTTCCTTGAGGAATCCGAATCTTGAAGAAAATCCTTTCAGTATTACACAGTTTAAGCTTAAGTTTCAGGTGTAGATAGACAGATAGACAGAGATATCGAAATTGCGTTTTTCGCCTTCTCTATCATAAAGGTAGGGTCTGATTAATATCTCAAGGTCCAAATCCAAAACTTGCCATAAAAGTATTTTTTAAGTAATTGAGTTTCCAATGCACCACACAATTTTAATGCATTAAGCAATCATAAAATATGAACGGGCATAAAATTAACTATTTAAATGACTGAAATAGTAAAAAATCGTTAGATTGGTTTTTTTAAAGAATATTTTTTTAATTCATATGCACGTTTTGAGTATTTAAAATACAAAGGTACACTTAAAAACAAAATTTAAAAAAAAAACAATTAAAAATGTTATTAAAAGCAACAAAACAAGTAGTTTTTCCGAATATTTCTGAAGAGAAATCGATTTGATTTAATGATGAAAAACTTATTGAAATTCAATAAGATTTTGTATTATTTTAAGAAAAACTTTTCATCAGTAACATTGAAAAACTATTGTATTAAAAAGTTGACTCATTAAAATTCAATCCCTACAAACTCAAATGCAAAATTTAGACACAGACCAAGAAATGTTTCTTTTATACATATGTGGTACCTAGTACCAATTAACTAAATAAAATCCAATGAGCTGGGGTAGTTGGTCTAGTGGTTTATTCAACAATTCCCACAAAAAAGTATTTAAGCTCAAAAATCAACTATTTTTGATCTCATAGAAAACATACTGCAGAAAAGAATTCTTCAATTCCAGAAAATCTAGAGCAGACCCAAAAATTATGCTTCTACGACAGAAATTCCCAAAGTTACAGAGTTTTTTTGTGATTCTCACGGTGACCTGTAATTCATTTTAAAAAAAAAGTGGGTTGTTTAAGGTCCCAAGCTGAACTTCACACACTCACGTTATCCTCTAACCTTGCTAAACTCGCCAGGCTGGATATCTAAGGGGATTTGAATTTACTACTGAAATCATTTTATCCACCCAAGGGTCTGAATCCTCCTCGAGAAAGCATATCCGGAACGACATGCTCCTTGCCCTTACGGTGAATGATTTCAAAATCGAACTGCTGAAGCCTAATTGCCCATCGGGCTAATCTACCCTGAGGATCTTTGAAATTACTTAACCATACCAAGGAATGATAATGATGTCGTCTAAATAGACTAAAACGAATGGCTCAAGATCGGAACCCAAAACTGTGTCGATAAATCTTTGCCAAGTCGCAGGAGAATTATGAAGACAGAAAGACATTCTCCTAAACTGAAAAAGACCCCCCTCCCTGGTACCGTTAAGGCAGTATAAGGTTTTGATTCCTCCTCCATAGGAATCTGCCAATATGCTGGTTTTATATCTAGCGATGACAAGAACCTTGCACCTAGAAGCCTATCTAAAATTGAATTTATATAAGGCAGTGGATAAGCATCCCTATCTGTATTCTTATTTAGCTTCCTATACTCTACACAGTACCTATAGAAGCCATTCTTCTTTTTAACTAAAAGTATTGGAGATGACCAAACACTTGTCGATCTCTCAATAACTCCTGCTTCTAACATTTCCTCAAATTCCTTATCTATATTTTCCTGCATTGCCAGAGACCTGAATTCACCATATCCCTCCCAAAGTTCGCAATGGATTGGGGAAGAATATGTAGATGAAACTTTTTGTGGTACATTTTACCGCAACACTTTTATTTTATAGAACAGTAACTATCTATATATACTTTAAAATGTAATGTACTGGGTTCTTTATTTATGTATATGTCGTGTTCTGCAAATTGCACTTGCATTTATCCATTCAATGAAAATAAAACGGGTTTAAGGTCAAGAGATGCAACATTTAAAGGTCAACTATGTGTAGATTCCTCTAAGCCAACTATGTAGTTGATCTTGACAAAGGTCAATAGCAACATCAATTTCATTCATTATTGTTCACAAGTCTCGACTTATGAATGAAAATGTTAAGATTATGAAGATCGTGTTTAATATAAGAAATGTGAGGTGCTTAATCATGAAATCATATTGCACATAAGAGAATTAGAATAATATTAATTGATTTCTAAATGCCACTAATGCGAATTAATCAGATTTATACATTAAGATAAAATATAAAAAAAAAAAATCACAACGCACACTGGGGCAGAACGGCTCTATAGGTGCCATTAAATCAGCCGATAGAGGTAGGAACCTGAAAATTTTTGGTAATGTTTACTTAACCAATCTATTGATATTTTTAAACCCAACAATGACCACGCCCACCAAAACGCTTTTTTCAACACTGTCATCTTCCTCGGCCTCAGAATCATTGACATTTGTTTATATTTTCTCTGCTTAGTTTCCGAGAATGATGCTCCCTATAATTCGAATCTTGAGCTTTCTCAGTTAGTTGTCCAATTGCTAACAGAGCTTGCCCTATTACTTTCGGTCCATGAATGAAATACTTATGAAGGGTTAGTGACATGCAGTACCATGGATAGGGATACTTTCCTACTGGCAGTATCAATTGCGAAACTCCTGAAGTTCTCATCAATTTCATAGCCACAAGCCGCAACAATCATTATAGTATGCATCCTTTTAAGCATTTTTAAAGAAACGTCTTGCAGTATTTCCATCATTAGAATTCCCAAATTCGGACTTTAGTTTATCTATATCATCAAACCACAACGATCTTTAAACTCTTTTTATATCCTTTATTTATTCTCTGCAACAATTATCTTTTAATCCTCTCGAGCTTGCCATTTCTTAGGAGACAAGAATTCAATTCATATGGTTGTCTTTTGTAAATTTTTCACTTCGTTTTCATCTCTGTTTTTTCTGCAATAGACATTTCTGTAGATTCCTTTACTTTTATTTTTAATGCCCTGCAGTATCTTGTGGAACCTACTTTCCCTGCGCGTAACTCAACATAGAAATCGATGTCGGCTCTCTAAATTTCTCTGTTTTTAATCATTTTTGTACGTTCAGTACTTTTATCGATCGAAACACTTGGTCGATAACGATTAGACATTTCTTCAGGGCAACAAAGAAAAGCAATAGATGTTTCAAACCAAGGACTAATTGTTTTTAAAAATGTCTCGATTTTTTTAAAACCCTTTTCCCATCGATATTTACACTCAGATTTAAAATACGATAATGTTTTATTTAAGCCAATGTTATCGAAGTTTCGAGTTCGCTTTTTTAACTCCTCTCTTAGAAAAACAAACTGGGATTGAAAATTATTGCTCTCTGCTCTTCCGTTCCTTAAAAGGGACATGACTAGCCAGCAGACACAATAAAAAAATTTTTGCTTGAAAGCTCTCGGAACACAACTAACAGCCCGATTCTGGCAAACCTCACTGACACCTCACAACAACCTCACAAGGTGAGGTAAATATAATTTTGTGAGGTTTTCGTATTCTAACAGCATACTCACAACTTGTGAGCATCACAAAAACTATCGATATTGTGATCTCCTTCAGAGTAGATCATAGCTCACAAATTACTAGAGTTTTGATGTATTTGACGTTCGACATATTTTATAAAAAAAAAAGAATGAAATTTTAATTCACATTACACAAAAAAAAATGGAAATAGAATTAGTTCTGGTGCATCTCATGGCAGAAATTGCATCCGAAAATGAAAAGTAAGATTTTTTCAATTGCTATTATATTTTTCCAAATTAACTTATTGTGTTGGTTAGATTGCAGCGCCGACGACTTTTAAGATCCTTAAGAGACACGAATGATCCTTTTGCTCTCCAAAATAGTACGAGTATATTAATTAAGTTTTTTCGTTTTCCAAAGACTTTGTGCTGGGATGTGATTCAGTTTCACTGTTTTATAATAATTTAAAGCACTTTCTCACAAAAAAAATATTTTAACTACCTTTAAAGTCAAAAGACTAAAAAAAAGTTAATTAGCTTTTAGTCAATTAACTGCTTTTTTTAACTGCACAGTTAAAATAATAGTACTGACTGCTGACTGTGCTGATTGTTTTTTTTTGCAGTTAAAGTACCCAGACACAGTATTAACTTGCAATCAATTGTTAAGTGAATTAACTTAAGCGACTTAACTGACTACATTACCAAAGTACTGCAGTCTTTTACAACTCTGACATCTACCTGCTATATTAAATTTAGAAGATATCATCCTTTGACATCACAGTTTGACATAAATATTTAGCCAGGCTATATTTCTTTTTCCAATTATATTTCGATACAAAACTTAACCCCGGAGATGTTAAGATGTTGATTGATAATATAAAAGTAAATTAAATATAAAACTTATAAAAAACTCCACTGCTAGTTTTGGATAAGGACCAGTTCGAAAGAGGTCAGGAGAATTTTACTGCAGTCTTAAATCGTGATTTTGACAGTGAAGTGAGGTCAACAATTGTCAAAGTAACAAATGCAAAGCATTTGGCGGTATTTCCGCAGAGCTCTTGCTAGCATCGCCAAAAAGTATCGGGTAAGGTACTGCACACACTCATTTTGAAAACTTAGGATAGAGAAGCTGAAATTGAAATGAACTCATTTCTATATCTCGAGGCAGTATTATTGTATCTATACAAATTTTCTATAGTTTGTGGGAGGTGTAGGTGAGCAAGGTACCTACTACCAATTCTGTAAATTCCACCAGATTCTTATTGGACGTGAACCTCAAACCACTAAGTCTTATTTAGTTGAACTTACTATATTTTTAATAATAAACTTAAAAAAATAAACAATTCAAACTTTAATTAGCTTTCATGATCTATGCTTTGGGAATATGATCGCCTTCTGGTTGAAAACCATTTTCATCAGCAAGGAAACTAATTGTGTAAGTAATTCCATCAGCGCCGATCCATGAAATTGTTCCCCGAACCGAAATTGCTTCGTTATCTGTACCGATATTTTTCAAAGTTGCTTCTTCGCTTCTTTTTGTACCATCGCTTGTCTCAAATCTGTGAATATAAACATTTTTTTGTTAACTTTAAATTTGAATAATATAATTTAAAAAGCTATTCGCCAACTTACGAAAACTTATATCCATCAATGCCAAGATTTTCATTTTCGTAGGAAATTATTTCAGTTTTTGAGTCATCTAATGGAGCTGCTCTTGCAATAGCAATAGCAAACACTCCAAAAATTACAAGGATCTGAAAGAAATCAAAAAGGAAATTAAGAAAGTTCTATATATATGATTGAAAATATTAAATAGTTTACCGATTTCATGTCTAAGATTGAAATAGAGCTGAGAGATCGGTGAAACAAGTTGAAATCTTTTCTTTAATAATAACTTCATAAGCTGCATTGCATTTTATATACTTGGAGGATGAACTTTTTTGAAGATTATATGTCTAGTTAGCATCTCCCACCATAGATACATCTTACCATTTGAAATAATTTAAACGCATTCATATAAATTGCAATTATACTTTGAAAAATAAGAAGCAAAACTCGGTTGGATAAAATTGCTGTGTCAAACTGCTGATGTGAAACGAAAAACACCACTCATGCTTATAGTTACTCACAACACTAATTGTATGATGTTGGACGAACTGAACTGTTCTTCCAAAAAAATAAATTTTTGATAAATTATAATGTTATAGTAGAATTTATATTTAGTCGATATTTAGTACTATGTATTTAATTTTAGTTTTAAAATACATTTCTTTTTGGAACCCGCAAAAACCTTTTTTTAAAAACAAAAATTTATATAATAGCGTCTGTCTGGCGGTTGAACATAACCTATAAAGGACAATGGAGTTGCATAGGCGGACCAGTGCCCCTAAAAAATGAGTGCCTTGCCAACTAGTAATAAATACCTATATTTAGACACAACGACAACACTGGTTGGATTATAGACCATTTCTTTGAGAACGAATATTGTTTTAACAAATTTTTTTAACATTTTTTATTTTTTTGTTTTTAACTTTTATTCTGACAAAATTTATTTCGTTTTTCTTATTATTTTTCTCTGCATTAAGAAACATTTTTCAAAATTGTGTGAGTGGGCCAACGCCTTCAGGAAGTGAAGTAAAAAAAAATATTTAACATCATTTTATACAAGACTTTGATTTTTATTTTTAAATTTTCTTACTTTCAACAATTTTTTACTCATTTCTCAGTTTTCATTTCTTCAATTTTGAATATCTTTGCAGTTTTTAAAAGGACATTCTTGGACTGTTTTTTTTTTTTTTTTAATTTTTGGACTTGCAGAAATAAAATTATTTATTTAATTAATATAATTTAAATAAATTACTATTAGAAAAATTTTCACTAGGTAAACAAATTATTCGTAGAATAAACGAAAATTCATCTGTCACTGTTTCAGTGAATAGATACATATGTATGTCAATACCGACATTATAATGTCAATATACCGTATTTAGCTTTATTAATAAATTTGATCAAAATTTCTGTTCGATATAATTTCTATGAATCAATTATTTTAGAAGTCACAAGTAAAACAAAAATTATAATTTCTTAATTTGCACTTGAAAGATGACCAATAAAATTACGTTATTAGTAAAATTCGTATGCGTAGTATAACCGGCCGGCTTGTTATAGACCATGTTTAGATCATATATCAATCGTATTTTATGACTTGACATTTTGCAGAGACACACTTTGGCACTTTGCATGATGGGTATAAAAGAAATAATGTATTCGAATTAATTGTATTCTATTTCAGAATCTTTAATATAGCTCTTGGAAAATTAAAATTCAAATTCACACTTTATTGTTTAGTCAGTTTCACGTTTTACCAATTCTGTAAAGATTTAATATCATAATATTAACGTTTAAAACCTGCCACAATGAAATTTTCGGTTTTCCATAGAATTTTTATTGGGAAAACACGGATTTTTAGATCTTAATAATAGAAAAATGAACGCTTTTCAAAAATAATCAAATATTTTTCACAGTTGACTTAATCGTTTCAAAATTACAGCTACCCAAAATTATCGAATAAAATTAATATAAAAATAATTTGTCGAACATTTTCAAACAAAGAACAAATTGAAGATCCGCATTTTTTCAATTGTTTTCTTGAGTTATTCCAATGTACATATTCGTCAAAAATAACCTGCTTTTTCAGTTTTGATTTGACAGGTTTTTGATCTTGAATGACGAAGACATTTTCTTGCCTTTGACCGCTAATATCTCAGGAAATATTGATGGCACAGAAAATTAAAGGTCAGTTTTGAAAATCTGAGTACAGTTCTTAAAAGAAACTTTTCAATTTTTATCCGAATTATACATATGTATATTTTCAGCCAACTTTATAATTTACAAATTAAAGGCAGATATCTGGTTTTTGAAAATCATTTTCTGTTTTTCAAATATTTTTCATAGTGTTGTACATTTTCAAATTGATTTTCCGTTCAGCCGTTTTCAGCACTGAATGTTCAAAGTCATCGATTTTTAACCTTTCTTACATTATCGAAAATGAAAGTGATATTGATAAAAAGTTGAAAATTTAAAGTAAATGTGTTTTTGAAATACAAAAACAATCATTCTGCACGACATTGGTGCAGATTGCATCAATCTTTCAATCTCATTTTCTTCAAAAGTACATTGTTTTCGTTATCTATCATTACCATTCAACCAATGCCGATATTTCATAACCAATTTGGGCATAAATGAGCGAGCTAATATTTCGAATAAAATTTTAGGATTTTTAATGATTTTTTTCTATACCCCACTAGGATGTTTAATATCTCGAGTTCGATTTTTTTGCACATACTTATCAGACCTTTCATAACTATGATAGAGAACACGAAAAAAAAATGGGTCCCTTCATTCTGTCTATCGGTCTGACTGTCTGTAACTGATGCATAAGTTATTGAAGCATTTTTCTTTAAACTTGGGATGAAAACGAGTGAGTTTCTATAAACTTTTTATCTAATAACAATTTTTGTAAGAAATTATTTTAAAAAACTGATATACGAGTATATTAAATAATTTTTTGAGAAAACAGCCTAGGCGGTTTTTGAAATTTATTTTTTAAAAATTTTAATTTTTAAGATTCAAAAGAAAGCATCTTCTTTTCAATTTTATCTTTACAATCTGACATTCTTGTTTTCGTAATTTTTTTTTTGTTTATTCTGAAGAACTTTAACATTGGAGCTAGTTCGTACAATCCAGTCGTGCTTTTATTTTGCTTGAAAATTCAATATCATGAAAGGTATTAAGATGATTTTTTTAAAATTAGATTTTTATCTGTAATTTTTTTTTAATTGGTACAAGGTACATGACATGTTTTTGTAGAGAGTGTTCGATTTTGTTATAACCAATTTCATATATATTTTTAACAAGGTCAACAAAACTCAAGCTTCTTTTGTAAGATAGAAACTCCTTTAAACTACAATTATCTAATATTTCATATTTTCTTTACGTATAATTAGTTTTGAATACAATTGGGAAATTTTTAAAAAGCTCAAATTAACTTAAGCCTAGTTCGTATACCTGACGACATTATTGCATTGGAGGCTTTTGTTAAAAATTCTAGCTGGTTTTGTAAGTACAAAATGTAAGGAACACCTATAAATTTAGCTCTAAAATATCTTTACAACAAACTTAACAAGCAGTTTAAAGGAATCCGTTGTAACCATTTTCTTATGTCAAAACTTTGAGTTTATTTGAAAGTTATACTTTTTAGAAATTTTTTACTTCGCTTCATTTTTAAACGAAGATGTTTCTTCAATATAAGCCTCACGATATAATCCACATGATCTAGAGAGGAATCGGTTAAAGTGATTATTAGTAAGTGCAAATTTTTATCAATAGAATTTGTTTGTATGAATTTTTTGGTGTTAATGGCTGTTGCCTGAGCTACACATAATACTAAAACAAAATAAGATCAGGACGATAATAAAGTAGAACTATTGAAATGAAATAAGTAAACATAAGATTTTTTTTTAGTTTGCATTAAAACACACATTTTTATTTCAAAACTGACTCGAACCACCATCATTAGATATTATTTACATTAACTATTTACAAAACTCTTAATTTTTTTCACTTCATTACATCTCAATAACATTCGGCTTTGTGAATCCAGCATCCAAAATAAATCCTTTTTATCTGCGTTTAGGTAAATGATCACCTTCTGGCTGGAATCCATTTTCATCAGCAAGGAAATTAATTGTGTAAGTTACACCATCAGCACCAATCCAAGAAATTGTTCCCCGAACCGATAATGCTTCGTTTTCAGTACCGGCATTCTTAAGAGTTCCTTCTTCACTCCTCTTTGTGCCATCACTGGTCTCAAATCTGAAAAACAAATCCGATTTATGAAAAATAACAAATTCTGTTGTTTTTTTTAAAAACTTACGAGAATTTATATCCATCGATTCCGATATTTTCGTTTTCGTATGAGATGGTTTCTGCATTTTTTGAATCGTCAGCTGGTGCTGCAGCAGCTATGGCGCAGAATGCAACAAGGACTAGTATCTGAAGGATATTTAAGATAAGAACTTACAAAACCTCAAAAATTTTTAATTTCTTACCAATTTCATGATTAGATGATTAAAAATTATATTAAGGTGATACAAATGGAATAATTATCCTAATGCTTACTCTATGTAAAATCTTTACTGAGAATAATAATCTTAGAGCCCATGTACTTCGTTTTATACAAGCTGCAATTGCAATCACAATATTACCCCCACCATAATGCCATATCGAATATGCCATCATCTAATGTCGAAGTGTGGACTAAGTAAATACGCGCGTGAGACGAGTGCATGTATGTCTATTGCAATTGCCTTAAGAAAACAAGTGTCATCGCATCATCTAAGAGCATTACAAATTTATTGGAAAACCATTACCACCTCCGCACTCTGGCCTCCGATTATCTTGCAATTGGTACTGCATGTCTTGGCATTTGTATCTATGGTGATGATGATGATGGTACAAGGCATCTGTAACACCGCAAAAATGATGACTTGTATGAATTATACAAAACAATAAGAAGAAAAAAAACTTAAGTCCAAGAACGCATCATGCGTTATTGGCCATTTACATCTTCTATGCATAAATTGGTTCTTGGTTGATGGTTGTGCAATGGAACAACTATGCTTGTGGACCTTTAAAAAAATCTTGTTTGGCCGGTTTTAACACTTTTTTTATTATTAAGATGTCACATGCCAATCTGTGTTAATCCAATAATTGGCAGTGTGAAGATGCAATTAGTGAAAGTGAGCAATACCCAATCCTGGAATTTTGTTGGCCGTGAATCAAAACGAGATTCTTAACTGAAGATTTTTATAGGATGGGCATATGTAATATATTAAATACTAATCAAAATTGCATTAGCTTGAACATATGATATAATATGTAAGGCCGAAAAATGTTACGAACAAAAATTTCAACTGCCCTTTTTTTACAGGTACGAGTAATTGTTATTTTTAGGCCTATTCAATTATTTTCGTATGATGAGTGCGTATTGCTTTGTCGGTCATTTTTTATTCATGAATTCCACATGATTTAAGTTCATTAGGTGTACAAGTTTTCAATAATCTTATTTAAAAATTATTTTCTACTGGATTGTTTTTTTTTCAATGGGTATATTATCACAAATAAAAGAGCTGATGCACGAACCTTAAAACTAAATGTGTTTAATGGAGTTTCTTTTTTTGTCAACTTCTTACGTAAGCAGAAAGTAGTTATGAAGTATTTCATTTCACAATTGAAATTCATGACTAGAAAAAAAAACTAAGCCTACACATTATACTCATGAATTATTTCAATTTGATAGGAAAGACTTAAACATTAGGTATTTAGGTAACAGGATATGGACCAAAATAAAGAAGACTATATTGAAAGTTGTATCACCACTTTTGACAAAAAATATATATTCTTGTTTGTTTGTTATAGAAACATTGTTAACAATTGACCATCAGCTATACCCAACCAACAGGGCCGGTCCAGCCCAAACGAGCGCCCTGTGCAAACTTTAGCTTTTGCGCCCCTTATTTTCATTACCTACTTCGTTTCTTAAGCCATTCCCATATTACCCATGAGGTAGGGTTTTGAATGCGTTTTTTTAATGAGGTATCCCCTGTAGGCCTAGCCCTCAATAACAAAAATAATAAAGAATTTAAACAAAAATAAAAAAAAAAGATAAATTAATTCTAAAAAAACGTATAATACATATTTAAAAAAATAAACACAAAAAAGAACACTAAAACACTTCACCTATCCCGTTCACAGTTCCACCAGTGTTTTCAGCTTTAAATTTAATGGGTTATTGGTACGTACAAATACAAAACACAAATCCCGCAAAACACACGCTTCGTAATTAATAATATATTTTTCAAAACCTTAATCAGAGAACTGCAGTTTAATTTATCTATTTACTCGTAGCTACAAATTATCACAAACAAAACAAAATAACCACTTCTTCTAGAGAAATCAAAACAAGTGACAAAGTGAGTTACATAATTCAAAACAATAACAAAAAACAAGTGCAGAGAGAATAACCGTTATTATTTCCAATTCACTCCTTGCTCTTTTCTCATCCTTTCCATTTTATCCACAAAAAAAAACGGTTCCTATTTGAAATATTCTACTCATATTTCCTCATTCGAAATGTAAACGAACTACCAAGAGAGACAAAAAGAGAAAATCGTGTTTGACAGTAAAAAAAAAACCACCCACATTCATTTGGTTTGAAAGAGTTGAGCGCATAAGATTGAGAGATTTTGCTTGTGTGCGGGATTTTAATCTGCACAGTCTACGTCAGTCGCACTTCTTATTGTAGAATACATTCATTTCAAACAAAAATCAATGTTTGAGTTCATTTTTCTATCAAAAATTTTTTGTGAATTCCCATATGTGCAAATCTGAAATTTGCACATTTCTACTCAAACGATTGTATGGGAAATAAAAATGAGTATATTTATTTGTATGGGGATTTTCGAGTGAAACGGGCAATTAAAAATATTGCACGTATGGAGGAAGTTCGAATCTTTTTTGTTTGAATTAATTTATTTTTGGCGTTGATTTAGTACTTATTCGAAGGATTTTCTTTTGCAAAATGATAAAATGTTTTAATTCGCATGTTAAGAAATTATTTGATAGTGACATAGTAAAAAAAAAATTAAAAAAAAAAATAAATAAAGCAGGTTAATATAAAAAGAATAAAAACATATGAATGAAGTTTTCTTGTGAGTTTGCGCCCCTGCAGCTCTGCGCCCTGTGCATTTGCACATCTTGCACATATGGTAGGGCCGGCCCTGCCAACCAAGACATGAAACTGAAGATTGTTTTCTTTTATAATTGTACTAGCGAAAAGTATCAATGGTTTCGGAAAGTTTTAACCAACAAAACGTTGGATATACATTCTTCAATGTACGTTACGTTTTTGAAATACTACCTCTTTTTTTAACTTGTAAAATTTTGTGCAAGTAGACGAAATTAACTGTTTTTTAAACAAAATAAAAAGTGTACTGTGTAACTCTAGAGCTGATGTTCCTTAGTTTTTTAATTTTTTATTATTAATTTGTGTCCAACAACTTTGTTTTTAATCCTATATTATTGATTCTTGTGCTAGCTGCAATTTAAAAATTAATAAAATTCAAATGCATCGACCTGCAGCTTCATATCAAAACATATTTTTTTTTTCAAAAGTGCTAAGTCATCCAATCAATTCGAAAAACTACTTTACTTTTAATACTTTTATCTTACAAATTTTTTATTTAGTTGACACTTAATTTTTGTGAGCATGGTTTCTTGGAAAATTGAAGTTTTCAGTTCTATAAGTTAATATTGTATTAAAATTTCGATAGTAATTACATTTTGATTAGCTCTTTTTTAGGGCTTCATGACATTATAATAAGATTCGTAGGAGAGCAGTCAGTCAAACATTTAACTAAGTCTGGGTTTCGTCAAAATTGCTGGTTTTTAGTGGCAATTATAAAATATGTGACGACTTAGTAATAGCACAATCAAGTGGTTGTTGTAAAATTTACACGTTCAAGATAGTTAGAAAGTTTTGCAACCTAAATGCACACATGATACTATAAAAAAAGCCTATATTTTGAAAAAAATGATAGATGGACAGGTTCTAGGTCCGCTTTCTAGTCTTTCCTATCATTGTAGAATCTTCCATTTCTTGTACCTTCCGATATGTACATCTTAGGCTTAAAACAGTTTAGCGAAGTTATTGTTCTATAAATTTGAATTTCAGCCATCTCCATCATATCTACATATGTATAAGGGGATGCGGTAATAAAATTGATGAACAGATTTTAGTCTCGACTTAGAATGTGAAGCTTCAAAAACGACCAAAGGCTTACTTACTGTTAATTTCATTCACGAGCCAATAAATAGTTTTAATCTACACAACATTTCAATTTTTGTCCTTTCGTGGCGTTTTCACTTTGACCTGTCAGTTAACACAGTCAAAGTGGTATTTTAAATTAGTTACCTGAAAATCTTTATTTAATTGAAGCCTACTCAAATAATTTAGCAAAACCCAATAACATACATATATTGAGCCATGAAACGATGGCAATTAAATGGCCTTTAATTGTTAACTCACATCAATGTATAACCAAACCATTTAGGGAAAGAACAAAAGTTCGTCTTGTTTCAATCTAACGCCAAGAGCTTATAATTGCCAGTAACCTTTCCAAAACTTAACTTTCAATATTATTATATGAATATTATTATATGAATTTACTCAAGAAATCATACTTCAACTCCCAACACCTGCAATTTTAAATTGAGAGAACTGTTCTTTTGGTAAAAGATGATATCCAAAGAAAGCTACATCATGAATGTCACGGACAATCACTAAAGCCAGCTTCAACAGCAGCTGTCACAAGTCACAGCCACACGTCGTCGCCAGTCGCCAGCCATGCGTCAAATCATCATCTCTGCCATCTACTCGTACATCACCCTTTTTTCCTCCGTTAACTTAAGTGCCAACGTTGAATTATAGGTTATTTAATACCAAACAAGAAATCTATTGACCTATGATGCAACAACGACTTTAACAACAAGCCCATCAATAATTTCGTTTTCATTTGGACGGTGGTGGTCTTTTATTTTGTACCTATCCAATGCTGGTATATGAATTCTCAAGACATTGTTGTGCTTTGTTAACAATTATTCAGTCTCAGGGCATACAGAATCACGCACTGGTTATTTGGTGTTGTTGGTCTTGTCTCTGAGGGCGTTTGTCGTCATTTAGCCAGAGAGTCAGTCTGTCAGTCAGTCATACTGTCAATCCAATCAAGTTTTATGCGAATTATTTAAAAGCTGGAGAAATATTTGCAAACCAGCTCTTGCCAAAGTCTGATGTTAAACCACTTGGAGTAGAGCATCATTTAAATGCTAATCGGATGGTCTTCTTGAATTCCAAAAAAAAAAAAAAAACCGGACCACTGACCATCAGCTACAGTGTGTACTTCTTCAAAACGAGTTAAATATCAACTGATAGTGATAGTGAACAGGGGCGAACTTGGTGTTACAATTTGCAGAAACTACTGAAAAGTAAAAAACACTCATTTCATAACTTGGCATTTCTAAATTTATCGACGTTTCAAAAAAATTTTATCAATTTGTAAACAAATATAAGTATTGTTAATTTATGAAGTTTTTCATTGTTAAATAAAGATTTCTTAGTAAAATTGATTATTTTCTTGACAAATGGAACACAGTTAATAATTGATCTTTTTTTCGTCATTGTGTTGGTGTTATTTCTTGTCGGTGAAAATACTGTCGGTGTAGCTGTCAAATCTGCATAAAAATTTGTTTTCTTTAAAAAATGCTTAACAACAATTTAAAGCAGAATAAAAAAGAAATAAAAATTTAGATTTGCAAATTTGATTATAATCAAAAAAATAATCAATTATTTTTGCCCAATGAAACGCTATAGTTGTCAAAATCAGTTTTTTGACAGATTAAAATTAAAAAATAATTGATTATTTTTGCCAATGAAAAACCCCATTAGTAAAATATTTGTGAAGCAATGAAATTTAATCGAACTAAAAACTGTACTATGTCAAGTGTGAAGAGGGGCACTTGTCCGAACCGGACTACAATTTTCAGTCTTCTCCACCATCTCTTACACGAAATCTCAGATCCGGCACTGACATTTATTCAAACTAAAAAAAAGCCGGTTGACACGCTTTTTTTTACTTTTTCCAAAGCAGTTTGATCGGTTTCAGTTTTATGGATTAAAAAAGCTTGAAGGGGGTGTTGTTTGTTCGTGTGTTCGATACTTGTCTTTAACATTTTGTTTGTTCTTCAAGGCCGTTTGCAAGTCGTTCAGAAGATGAATTTTATCTCATAGCACCATCTTCGACCGACCAACCGCCTCTAAGAAAAAAAAATGTTCGTAGCTACATGCTAATGAGATTTACCTACCTACCGCCAGAGATTGCAAAGAGTTTTTATTGCTGCAATTAAAAGACTTTGCTGAGATGGCGCATGCTGACTGTCTGCAATGCAAGCATAGGTGAGTATACAAATATTGCACGCAATTGCATTACTTGCTCTATTGACTTGAGTGATTAAAATAAAATGTAAGTTGTTGAATATGTGATGTGATTTAGGAAACGTGTTGGTTTTTTTTTTTTTTTGTTTAATTCAACAACGATGACTTAGACTTTGAGGTTTGAGCTGACTTTGGTTATATAATAGGTATGAGCTGATGTTAAATATCTGTAGTTGGTTAAATGTGGGCTGGTCGGTTGCATCTTTATTATACGATTCAGGAACTAAATAAAATAAGTTGGGTTTTACGGAGATTCATTTACATATGCAACATAGTAGGCAGATATAAAGGGGTAACATTATTGAGTTTAAAAAAAAAAATTTAGACCCTCATAAATTCGGCTCCACGAATAGTAGGTAAAAAGAAAATGTTGGCTCACTTTAAATGAAAAAAAAGAATATAAAATGTAGGAGATACCGTTACCTCTCATAAAATCATTTTTTCGATTTTCTCAAAAACGGTTGATAATCAAAATGCCTATGCAAAAGCATTTAAAATTTATATAAAAAAAACAATATTTAAATTTACAAAAAAAAATTTTTTAAGTTTTGAAAAGAAAAATAATTTTTAGAAAATTAAATATTTCAAAAACGGCTCAATACACATATTTTTCCGAAATTTGGTACAAAACAGTTCTTAATACAATCTTGATTAATTTGAACAAAAAATTATATTTGTTAGTTTCAAAAACAAAACGAACCTCCCAAAACTAACGCACAACACTTATAACAGCGCCATATTGTTTTTAAACTTCAAGTTTCCCCGCATCTTTCAATTGCAAATGCAATCATAAAATTTGAGATCGTGGATGGTGGCCGACCGCCTACTGTTTAATAAAATAAAAACTAGCCATCTAAGACTTTGAGGGTAATTTATTTTCAAAAAATTATTGTGAGGCACAACCTTCAAACTCTCACGATATTCATATAGTTACCATGATAGCATCTTAAGCGATAGTGAATTGTATAGCGGTGTTGATTTCAGTTCAGACAATAAACAAAATATTCACGAATTGAATCAAATCGCAGAAAAGACCAAAGAATTTCATTTTACACGAAACCAATATCGTTGAGCAAGTAAAAAACGAAAGTAAAAATTCAAAATAAAAATAATGCCATTAAATTCCCAATCCCAATTCAAAACAAAAATCGCGTGATAGTTTTGCAAAATAATTTACTATATTATGAGTATAGGTACCGAAATAATAACTCACTGAACTTAAATCAAGATGATTATAATGTTGGTCTGGGAAAAAACCCTATATTTAGATACTGTTGTTGGCCAACGATTAAATAATATTTTGGAAATTAAGTCTAAAGCTATTTATGTACGAGTATGTTTTTTTTTATTTATAGTCTTCATTTAATGACAACAAACAAAAAAGAAAAACAACAAAATCTATAAGTTGGATATACTCGTAATTTGTTAAAGACACCATCTTCTTTTCTGTGTTTAAATAAAATGATCTTAACATATCTAAGATTCACGAAGTATACCTTAAGGCTCGGAGTATTAAGCTTGGAAAAAATATTAGTTTACAAATAAAGCCTATGGATACTATTAATTTTAAAAGCAAATGACTTCAACACTTTTGCCGAAAACCCTCCTTCAATTAGAGACCAATTGGTCAAATTGCTGATGGGTCACTGACATTTCTCAATATTTATTGTTTGCTTCTTATAATTAAATTGAACGACATAAATAAAACAAATCATTCACGCCTAGCCCATGGCTATAAACAAAACATTAGCAATCTATAGTGTTATGTATTTATTCAAGCTATCGAAATAATTAGGAAAACCAGAGGGTCATTAGCTTCTGCTCTAATACAAATTTGTGAACCAAAAAAAACTGAATGGGGCTTCTTCGAGGGTCACAACAGATTAGTGGACCACTTTTACCAACCAACAAAATATAAATATTCCTCGAATTTTGTTTATTACTAAAATATCTTAACCATTGCCAACAACTTTTTTGGATCCATTGACGATGGCAGTAGATGTAGCAGTGGCGTCGGCGTATCAATTGAGAGTTCAACTTATAATAAAAATTGAAAGCAGTAATATTTGTTTATGACTCGTCACACAACTCCTGATAAAGTTTAAGTATCATTCGAGTACACAACACAAGAACAAGCTTCCGGAGAGCCTCCGGTAATTACCCGCAATTAGTTTTCTATTTGATTCATGCAGTTGTCATTACCCCCGCCAATGGGCCACTTCCGTGGTTGTACGAAAAATATGTTTTAGTTCATCATGCAGACTTAAAATCTGGTGGACCAATGTAAATGTATTCATTTTCATCATTGGAGCTGTACAACGTGCATCAGCAACAAAATGACTGACCCTAAGATTGTGAGCTGGTTTTTCGTACTCATCAATTTCACTTTCTCACGTTAATAACACACAAAACTTTCTTTATTGTTTTTTTTTTACAGGTTCTGATAGTTCTGATGGTTTTGTGCGCTTGTGCGTCAGCTTCTAAGTCCTATTTCACTTATCCGGCAAATTTTCCAATAGTCTTTTTCTCGGACTTCAAATACATTCCAACGGATTACGGATTTATGCTTTCGTAAGTTTTCCACTTATACATTTTTTTGGTATGGTTTCAATTTTTTCTTTTCTGTTTCTGAAGTTATAGAACGCAGTCTGGTGTTAGACATGAAGAGCTTGGAATTGTCCCTGGAGTGCCACCATTGGGAAATTACAATAATAATAATGATAATTCGAATTCAGATACAGTTGGGTCTTCTAAAGTGGGACGGCATAAATCAAAGCGGATTCCATTGAAAAGTCGTAAAGTGTCACCGAAGCTCTTAGCAAGTTTATCAGGCTGATGATCTATGAATAAGAGTAGTTTTTAGGTTTTAAATTTAATTATTTTACTTTGCTGGTTATTAACATTCGTTCCAGATATATTGGTTTCGTTTTTGTTTTTTTGTGTTTTTTTATTTTTTGTTGTAAATTATTATGTTAAATGTTTTTTTGGATCTGTTTTAAGGTCACCCTCTCTGAAATGTAATATATTATTTAAATATTTTGAAAGATTCACACTATGTTTTTTTTTATTGCGTTATTTTATTTCTCAGGTTTTATTTTTAGTTGTTTGATTGTTTCGCTTGTTCATTTTTTTTTTGTTTATTTATGTGCAATTAAAAATAATCAAAAACAAATTGGATTGATTATGAAACCTGATGAATTGGTGATGAGAAAATAGTCATTTCGTATAATAATACGAGCATGTTCGTATTGGAATAATCTTTGCTTATTATTTTTGTAAAGACCTATTAAAAACCTGAGCAGACAAAAAAAAGCGGAATGTGATAAAAGGCCGACATAAACTAGTTCACATCAGGTTCACCATATTTAAGATTAAAATAATATGTAACAGTCCCATTAGAAAATATCACCCTCAACAAATACTTCAACTTTGTTTTCCTCAAGAGGTGGCTGCCATCTTGCTTTATTTTATGCACAAGTGCTAAGTTTTGAATTATTTTGGTTGGTTAACCTCATAAGGTGAGCCATAAGGTGAAGCAGTAAAGTGGGAAAGTTGTGTGGTTTCAGTCGAAGTTGAGATTATGACAATTGTCGACAAATGAAGAAGAAGAAAAAATCGATTTAGAAAAGTGAAAAGTCATCACAAAAACCATTCACCATAATACTCCAGGGAAGAGGGGTTGATGTGCAAATAATAATTAATTGATAAAATTTTATGATTTTCGATTATAAACATTTCCAGTTTGTCCCATTATTAGTTTTTTATACAGATGCATTTTTAGAGATTAAGTGAAGGCGGGAAGTCCAAGTTTATCAAACCCAAGTATTTACCCAAGTATTTTGGTGTAATTTAGGCATATATGTTGGTTTTATTGATATTATTATTTTTTTTCACTGAAAAATTTATTTATTTTAAATATATTTATACACAGTTACTACGCAATTAAAATTTTTGTTTTTCCAGAGCTAACAATTTAAAAAAAATTAAAAAAAAAATGAATTGCTACATTTTCTTCAAATATTTCTTCTTCTTTATTTCTTAAAATATTCGTCAGAAAAATAGTTCATTCAACTCTATAATCCCTCTATGTAACCCCCCTTTTTGTGTTCACAATAGAATTTAGCGTAGATGCGAGGTTGGGTGAACGCAATGTTTTTCTGGATTGAAAACACTTTCTCTTATCACACGAAAACCTAAACGGCAGTGGATTGCAAATACGCCTCGAAAAGGTAACGAGCGCATTGCAAGTCATGCGATCCAATTGAACAAATTCACAGCTGAAATACATCTACAGGAATCGCACACGATATGGCGCATAAGTTTAATGGAGGTTTTGTAAGGTGAACCGAATCAGTAAAAAATCAGTAAATAATTGGTCATTCAAAGAATGCAATGCCAAAGTATTGAACTCTTTTACAACTATGAAGCTGAAGATCGCATTTTTTTTCATTTAAAGTTGCAGCTCTCGAAAAGTATCAATGATATTGGAAAATTTCAAATACCAAAATGTTGGGCACAAAATTTTCCAGGGGCGTCCGCTAATTTTTTAAAATTTTATCCCGTTACATTTTTTTTTAATGGGATTTAAAATTTTTAAGATTATTTTTTTTTTGTTTAGACGTGCAGATAGACGAAACTAACGGTGAATAAAAAATGATATCGTGTAGAGCTTAATTTACTCTAGAGACGATGTTGCTTATTATTTTGATTAAATTCATTTGAGTGATTGTGAGATTCCAACCAAGCACTTTTCAACTGGACGCAATCATATTTGAATTATGAATTCGAATATTTGGGTCCTCGAAGTATGGGCCATGTAAAGTAGCTAACACTGCCTCTCTTTGTCCACCACTAGCACTTATGCAACTCTGATAAATTCCACTGATTAGTTTATATATGTTTTCTCTGCAAAGTAAATTAACTTGGGTCTCAATTCAAACTCTTAAGCACTTTGAACTATAAAATTCTGAGTAAAAAAAAAACATGTTTTTTTTTAATATGCAATAAATAAATAACGCTTAAGCTGATAATCAAATTCTCACAAAACTAGTATAAAACACTATCGACTTCATTAACAACACCAAAACTACTGCGCAACAGTATCTGAAAAGATGACTTCATCATATACATAGATCGAATTAAAACTGATACAAATTATTTATTCCACATTCAGGCTTTTAATAAAAAAAAATAAACTCACATAATACTTTACATATCTTCCTGTTTTAATAGAAAACACAGGAAAAAAAACAATCACAACTTTTTGCAAATCCCAGGCTTTAAAAGCCCAAGACATTTTTTAATTTGCATCCGTTTTTATTTTATGTGCTGTCAAATAGGGCTGGTAACCATTCTTGCCAGCTTTGTAATGAGTGGTGTATTCGTAGCCATCTGCCGATACAAAACTAAAACTGCCTTTAACATTTAAATCAGCTTCCGGTTCCTGGGAACCAGGATTTGAGTCAGGATCTACTTCTATGCTTTCATCTCTCACTTGGCCATTTTCTGTTTCAAATCTTAAATTAAATCAAAGAATATTATATATAGGTAGTTTATTTGCAAAATAGGTATTGATAAAATATAACTTACGAAAAAGAATAATTGCTTGGATGTAATGAAGACTCAACGTCGATCTATAAAAAAAACTTCATAAATTAGGATTTAACCAGTTTGGAAATGGTTTGAAATGAATTTACCTCAGACAAGTCTGCACTTTGAACTTCAACAAAGACAACTGTCAAGACAAAAACCCACCAAATGTGCTGTAAATTAGATCATTTAATTTCTGTGACTGGTGGGGACCTTATCAAAACCGGGTTCTTACCTTTAGATACCCCATATTTTTTTTTTTCTACCTCAGAAAAGATTATTTTTTTCTATATAAGAATGATAGTCACTCTTAGAACACTTCCCACTCGCTTCTGAACTTTGAAGCTATTGACTTGTCGGCTTTGAACGATTCTGTGTTATATAAGTTGTAGATCGAATATTCTTAAGGCACCAACCCACTATTTAAACAGTGCTTCAAGCTTATCGTTGTTTTTTGTTTTTGTTATTGTTTTTTTTTTTTTATTTTTCTTTCTTGTAATTGATGTTCTTTAATTAAATAGGCAGATAAAATTACGTCATATAAAACGAAAAGGAATTATTCTCTTTAGGTCAACGTATAAGACCTTTTATAAGGCTCGAACATGCCTATAAATAACATCAATGAAGCAAGAAGCAACATAAATAAGATCATTGCTTTGAATATAAAAGAGGTTAAGTTTAAGACTTCTTTTGTTTATCTGAAAAGAGCTGTTCGATTAGAATTTTTATAAGAATCGTGATGGGGCGTTTCGGAATTTGAATTTATCATGAGGATATAGTAGTAAACTTTTATTTGATTAGTCATTGGGCGAAATACTAGATGCAGACGTTTAATTTATAGCAGCGAACTTTTTGCCCAGGAACAATTTACGATCGACATTGAACTTTTTTTTTCAGTAAAAAGTAATAAATAGCGTGTGTGGCCTTGAATTTAATAAAACAAAAAAAAAAGCACCGAGGAATCTTGTTCTCTTTCTACAAGGTGTCTCAAAAGAAAGTTCATATTTAGTTGATCGATTAAAAAAAAGCAAGCCGTGATTCGAATAAATGTTTGTTAATTATTAAATTACACAATTTGGGAAGTTATTCCTTAAAAATAATATAGTCCAAATGCAAACCCCCGGACCGCGGCACTCATTTAATCGAACAGTAAAATTACTTATGACGGCTCGGCAGGTGAACACAGTGATGGCTGTCGTACAGACTGATTAACACTCTCTAAGTTTTCTATAGTTCTAGATGACCATGGTCACCCGGATTTTAGTTGTTCCAGCG
Source organism: Syrphus vitripennis (assembly GCA_958431115.1). NCBI lineage: Eukaryota > Metazoa > Arthropoda > Insecta > Diptera > Syrphidae > Syrphus > Syrphus vitripennis. Next base: position 31,776,776 of record OY288110.1, read on the forward strand.
TTGTATCAGTCTCTTCAACATTTTTGACTTATTTTCGAATAAGAGGAATGATTGGCGCATCATTTTACATTGAAATAAAATTATTTACGTGGCAAATTTACGTTTTAAACAATAAAACGACCAAATAGCGGCCCTTTTTTTTATGTATGCTTGCATTCTTTATCTTCAAAAATTACTGCAATTCCGAGGTTGTTGGCTTAAATGTTCACTTTGATGGTTTTTAGAATCCTATGACGAGTTGTTTGGTTTCGAAATTGCATATGTTTTTAAAGATTTGTAAAATGGAATGTCAAGAAATGCCAAGGGTTCTAGCATTTTGACGAAGTGAACACAGCTCGAAACCTCTTGATATTTCCTTCTTATGATGGACAAATATTCGAACCAACGTAAGTCTTCGATTTGGATAGGGAGAGGTAAATGGAAAGCACTTTGCACATGGGCATTTAAAAAAAGGGCAGGCACTCTTCAAAAAATAAATTTTTACTTCCCCCTCTCCTTTTTTTAACCTTTTACAACCTTTAGAAATTGACCAATGGCACATTTGAATCCATTCATCTGCCGTGGGCAACCTGTATTACCCTTTGTAGTATTTTCCATAGAAAATAAAAGTATTATAATAAAAGTGTTATCACAAAAGTGTCGACAACACCTTATCATTTAACTTATAGATGCGAATTTTGTGTATATGTACCTAGTTTATCCTTCCAAATTAACTGGATCATACACTTGAAACTATGTCCTGACCAAATTTCTCTACTTTTGACATTATTATTACTAAACAATTTATTTATTTTTTTTTTTATATTTTAAATAAATTAAAATTGTAATTAAATTTCCAAAAAGTTTAAACAAATTTTATAAAACTTTAAGTAATTAATAGATTGCTAGTCAATTTTATAAATTTTCAAAAACTGATTAAATTCACGTGAATTTTTAAAACAATTATTTAATATTCAAGTTTCACATTCATGAGTTTTCAGAAAATTAGGTAATTTTTGAAAATTCACATTATTTTTCAGAAAATTAAATCAAAAAATGCTTACATTTGTGACCCCATTTGTCAATTGCGTTTAAGTTTGACATTGATGTCTATCACATTGAATTTCAACTTAAATAATAAAGTTTTTTCGGAAATAAATAAATTAACAATAAGTTAAGTAAACAAAGGTATTACTTTGAAAAATCATCATTTTTAATGAACAAAAATCGCTTAATGCGATTTCAAAAATTCTTAATTGTCACACTGTATAGTACAGTGTGATAATCAAGAATAATGATGTAAGCTGCTTAAGAACAGCCCTCATTAATAGATGACTCCTTCGAGTGTAGAACAATGTCAACTAAGTAATTGTTCATATAACTGAACTGAAACAGAAACACAGCTGGCTGATGGAAAAGTATAGGATATTTCATTAATACCTTATTTGTTCTATCCTGTTCTGCCACCGCTCCCTTAAAATACGTAACCATATTTAAAGAAACCATGATATGACATTATTATTATGAGGATTATTTATTTTATTTATCCTGCTTTTAACTTTCCATATTTTAATAACCATAAAAAAAATATATCAATTTTGGTATTTTGCTTATTTATAATAATATCCATTGTTTCCTCCTGCGCCACCATTGCCTCCACCACCACCGCCATTATCACCGCCACCATTTCCATCATCTGGATGACCGCCACTGGCAGCAATTTTTTCTAAAGCTTCTTGAATTTCTGGTGGTATTGGAGGCGGTGTTGGTAAATGGTCGCCTTGTGGCTGGAATCCATTTTCATCGGCAATATAAGTTAAAGCTATAGCTTGACCTTCTGGACTTGTATACGAGAATGAACCTTCGGCACTGATATGTCCCTCACCGTCGATTCCAGCATTCTTTATAAAACCTGACTCCTCGGCTTTAATACCGTTGCCAGTTTCATATTCATACTAAATAAAAATATAAGCAGCCTTTTGTTATGAAAGTTATTTTTTTTTTTTACCTTGTAAGATCCGTCAGCACTTATTTTTGATTCCATTTTAATAATTGGTATTGGTGGTTCTGAGGGAGCACCTCCATCACCTCCATCACCACCACCAAAACCTCCACCACCTCCATTAGGAGGCAAATAAGAGTATCCTCCTCCACCGCCACCTCCTCCACCTCCACCTCCTCCCCCATTTTTTCCACCACCGCCATTACGACCGCCTCCACCGTTTTTACCATTCCCATTTCCTCCACGGGAGTATCCCGCCGCATATGTAGTTGCTAGATAACAAATTAAAATCCATATCTTAAAAGAAAAAACAAATGCATCCTTTGGATTAAACTTCTTTATAAAACTACGATTAACTAACCACTCTCATAGCTTTGATGTAGCGTCAGAGATTCGGTTGCACTATAGTAATAATGAACGATAAACTGAAACCGTTAATAAACTAATTTTCCTTTTATGGAAATTCAAGATGCGGATGAAAATGAAATCAGCTGCAAAAAAGAAAAAACCAATGATGCGTTTGCTGAATAATTGGAAAATCAATTTCTCACCTTATACCAGATAACCATCTTCCATTGCTTATATGTACCCATATGAAGAAGGCTTAATAAAAAATAATTGAAATAAATTGCGTAAGTATAATGCTCGCTTATTAATAAGAGTACGCTCTTTGGCAGTCAGTGGAAAAATTATGAAATAATTTCATTCGAAGGTAGGTAAACGAAGTGTATCTAATATTTTTCCTGGCACAGAACCAGTATGATGGATTGTTTTTAGAATCTAGAGCAACTCCAAAGACCGTGAACTTAACTTTTAATGGTAATAGAGAGCTACGATAATGGATAATATGTTTGTCATTATTATGTAACTTACATCATTTTATATCAAAGCATTATATTGAATTCCTAAAAATTCGAACAACATTTTGTACACTAATACAGAAGGAGTCATTTTTATGGGCAGTCTTTTTTCCATCTTCCAGTTAACTCGTATTTACAATAAGTTGAGTTTCTACTACAACTTTCAAAAGTTCTGGTCAAGTGTCATTTTTATCAACTGAAATTGGCTGATTAGCTACATCTAAGAACTTAGATTAGTGATTCTTTTCATAAAGTTTACGATTTGGAATAATCATGGATTACTGATGACTCACTTTGAACAAATAAGCTCTAAATACGCAAAATGTGGAACAATATTGCTGTTGAAAAATTACTTTTGAAACAATTCATGTTAATTTTTCAAGAAAAATAAACTTTTCTGTTGTTTTATTTGTACGAGTATGTATCGTATAAAAAAAAAACAAAAGAGCTGAGGTACTAACCTTATTTAAATATGAAAAAAACAGATTATGCATCTGTTATACTAATGTAAAACCCAATGTGCGGGTATGGAATTTTCGGCTTGGTTTAATAATTTTTGTTGTTTACTGAGTGAAACAAAGTCCCGATTGACTTTGTATGGCACGAAATCGCGGTGTTATTTCATTTTGAAAATAAAATAAGCTAAGGGCAATGTTGATGAAATACCCTTTAATTTTTTAGAGAGTATACATTAGTATTAAAACTAAAATAATCCTGTAAATAATCTACTTTCGATATTAAGAGATCAATAAATAAAATCGCGGCATAACTTTAAAAATGAAAAACTAGAACAAGCGGTCAAATTTATTCTTCGATCGCGGCCTTATTTAGTTTTGAAAAATCAAATAAAACCATGCGGCCTGATTTAACTTTTACACTTGCTGCCTCATTTCATTTTTCGATCGCCAAAAAGACATATACAGTGAAATCTCCCTTGGGCGGACAGCCATGGTGCAGACATTTTTGTCCGCCCAAGGGAGTTGTCCGTTTAAGGGAAACCAAACAAAAACACTTTTTTTCTTCTCTTCTTTCTTTTTTTTAGTAACTCAGTGACTTGGGTTTTTCCTATTTTAAACTCTGCTAGTTCCCGTACGCTTTTTTTATATTTTTGGGTAAAGTTTATTACGTCTACCTTTTCCTTTAAAGTTAAAGTTTTCCTTTTTGGTGGCATCCTGAAAACATATTTCATAGGCAAAAATATTAATTAAAATAATTTAAAAACTACCAGCGCGCAAATCAACAAAAATGTGAAACCCCAAAAATAAACTTTTTTTACGTCCAAGCAATATGACTTCCACCACACGAATTAGAGAATAAAAATGTAAAAAGATCCAACAGATATTTACAATCCCTCACACACATAATAGAGTTTCTAGACTGACAGCTGGCACGCATGTATTTTTCCTTTTCGTGAAAAGAATTTGATGTGGGCTGTAAACTGCAACTTAAAAAAATACCGTTGTCAAAATTATCAGCGTGATGACATGTTCAATCTTGCTCTGGTGTCCCCCTAAGAGAATACATATATTTTGTCATTCATACGTGAAAATACTGTCCGTGTCCGTAAAAGGGAGTGTCCGTCTAAGAGAAACTGAAAACAATGAAGCTTATATGGAGCAATTTCCGTACAAAAAAATTTGTCCGTCTAAGGGAGGTGTCCGTTAAGGGAGATTTCACTGTATTTTGATAATTTGTTTTTTTTTTCACAAATTTTTGAAGAAACTATGCTCTAAACATTAAAAACTGAAAATTGTCAGTAAACAAAATATTAAATAGATCAGATAAATTGTAAAAAAATCGGCACATAGATAAAGCCTGGTTTAATCGTTTAATTTATTTTCTGAGTTAACAGGTAATTAACTACTAGTAATTTTTTAGTGCACATAATTTTTTGTATAACTGTAAAATACAGAAAAATAGTGACCGAATTTAGGCCGTTCTTTCAATACCTTGCATGACCTTTCTGGGTTGCGAGTTCAACTTTTGGACGCCAAGAATAAATATGAAATGTAAAAAGAAATATATTTACAAAAAAGTGACAGCCCTAAAATATGTTTCAAAAAAAAATTTATACATTCTTTGAACACATTCCATGGCTTTTTTGGGTAACAAGTTATTTTTCAATCAGCCAATAACGAATCCAGTTTGTTTTTTAATCCGAAAAGCAATCTTATTTATTATTATACTGCAAAAATTAATATTTCCCAGAAAGTGGCAGCCTTATCTTTTGGCATATTTCATGACTTATTTTAGCTCCGCTTGAACATCTTAGGTGCCAAGAGCAAATACAAGTCTAAAAAATAATTTCAAAGCAATTTTTCAATGGTCAATTGAGAAAAGATAAAAATCATTTTAAGAACCTTTTTGGAATATGCATAGTTGCGATTTAGGGACAATTGTGAAATAAAGTCTAAATGACTTACTAAAACTAGACGAAATGGTAAAAATTAAATCGAGATTTATGTTTCATTTAAATTTTTAAAAAGAATAAACATTTTAAAGACCGTACCAATATTTGGGCTGAAAAGTTATAAGCAATTTTCATAGACATGAAAGCATATACCTACATACATACATTTGTATGCTTATCGCTTAAATAAACAAACTCTGTTTAATTTTTAGATTAAAAATCACAGTATTGCATTACAAAAACAGTCCCATATCTGAGCAATGATCAAATTCAAAATCACTTAATAAGATCTCGCCTCAAATACAAATCGTTTAATAAACTCCTTTACCATTAATCTCTATTCATACAACCGAAAACAATAAAATACTTTAACATGCGTTTTCCAATGACGGACGCTTCAGTCAGTGGAAACACCTGCACACTTGGTTGCTAAAACTCGCAATCAACCCCTCTTTTAAAATTCAACACAACCATCAGATACAACACCATCCCTCATGCTTCCAATGCCATTAACTTCTTGCCTGGCCGGATTTTTGGTGTATGTACCAAAATCTGGTCACGGATGTCAAATGTTTTAATACAAGGGTTCGAATTTACAGAGTTTGCTGGATTACTACGAAGACCTTATTCCTTTTCTGCCGAAATACGCGTTTACCACATGACGAATTCACATTGCTTTGGCACCATCATGTCTTGCTATTTAAGTTCACTTCCTAGCTCTACGAGCATATACACTTCCATGGAGGGTAGTTATTATGGTAGTTGATGCTTGTACTCGCCTAAGAGCTTCGGGAATTTCACCACATGGCTATAAGGATAGAATATTGTACTGATGAATTCACTCAACGCACCGGTTTGCGGACCTACATCTATGTGTTTAGTGCGAGATACCCTCAAGTGGGTGAATTTCTCGTTTTGTCAAAGAATTTAGTTAATGTGCATTAATAAAAATTTTTGACAGCCATAATACAGAGCAAGCAAGGTTTGAGTTCCAGTGATGTACTGGGTAAATATTGAGGGCCAAATTTTGTTGATCGGAGTAGGATGATAAATTAGCGTGGTGAAAGATTAGGATCGAATTATTCGACATCGAATATGGGAGTTATGACAAGTGGTTGGATTTGTTTTTGCATTTTGAAAACCGCATGGGTTATGGTTATGGATTCGGCGGTCCATTATATATAATCAGTTGGCGATGATAGTGCAAGTTTTGGTAAGGGTTTGTTTTTCCTTTATTTAATATTTGCAGATGTATCTTTCGAGGTTTATGGATATTAAATTAAATTGTGATGTCAAAGAGATTTCTTATCGCTTGGATTAATGTGTTCATTGATTAAGACCTTTTTGTTTTGAATTTGGTGGGTGGGCCCTGGGCTGAGTAGGATACGAATGTGACTGAAATACATGTGTTTAACATAATGAAGAAGGGTCCCTAAAATAAATGCAAATATAAAAATATTTGTTTCGCTTTCTAAAAGGCAAACTTAAATTTGCTACTGAACATAAATCTAAAGTATTATTTTTAATTTGTTTCTATTTGAAGGTATTCACTTGGTCTTTATTGAAACGGTGACCAACTTGCCTTTTTATGAAATAACAGTACTCTCTAAGCATATATGTATGTATATAAAACAATTTAGATGTTAAATGCAACTACAACAAGCTCCTTGGGGCTTAAATAAGTCAAAAGAATTCTTGGGCTCAACTTTAACCCGAAGAGCCATGGATGAGATCGATCTTTTCATACTTGTTATCGATAGTTTGTATGAAACTCCATTTTTTTTCAAGATAGTGCGTCTATTTTTTATTTGCGACTATGTGAGTATTATAGGTACGGTTACCATCCGTCCCGGATTTCCCATAACTCCCGTATTTCAATAGCCTCTACCTGGTTTTTATTTAAGAAAGAAGTATATACAAATTTTTATCTATTTTTCCCGTATTTCCACATTTTCAGTTGTTTTTGTTAACATTTTTATATTTTGCAACAAAAACGTGCCAAAGATTTCAATCTGAAGTCAGAAGTTTGTCTTCACTTCCGTTAAAAAATTATAAAACCGTTTTTTTTTCAATTGTTGAAAGGGTGTAGCAACTTGGGGTGATTTACAAAATGCAGTCAAACTTATAAGTTCTTTGTTGGCTCAGGAAAGGATAAAATCCAAATACATATTTCCTTAAACATTTCTTGGTTCGAAAATCTAAAAGGCTTACCTAAACATATAAATAGTACGAATCGATCAGAAATCAATGAAACAATTTTTTCACCTAAAAAAAAATTCCGTTATTTTGAAAAAAAAACTTAATTTATTCAAAAATGTTTATATGTACATATGTATTTATACATATACTGATAAAATTTGTGTTTCCAAGAAATTCGACGACCGACCGACGGCGAGTTTACTGTATTGGAATCAAAAAATACCTTACCTTAGTTTCTGGTTGAAAGAGGTTGTAAACGAAACTATTTTTAAATGTTTGCTAACATAAATCACATATGTATGTAGGTACGTATATGTAAAGGGTGTCCCAACAAGAAAGCAAGATTTAAATTTTAAATAAAACGCAGATATTTAAAAATTCAGATATTTAATGAAATTTTCAATGACCGGTTTGCATAAATGCTGCGGTATTTCATTAATGCATTGCCAATTTCCTCTTCTAAGGCTTGAGTCATCGTCGGCTTATTCGCATAAACCATCGACTTCAAAAAACCCCAAAGAAAAAAGTCCAATGGTGTTAAATCGCACGATCTAGGCGGCCAATTCTGGTCTCCAAAACGCGAAATAACACGACCGGGAAATGACTGATGCAGCAATTGAATTGTTTCTCTGGCTGTATGAGATGTGGTGCCACCGTTTTGTTGAAACCACATCCGCTCCACATTAATTTCTTCGTTTCTAGGCACGAAAAAATTGGATAGTGGATTTGGAAACACCAATTTGCTGAGCTCGGTGTCGAATTGAGGTGGATGGAGTTTGAGCGACATCATCACGTACTGCTGCGATATTTGCGGTCGATCGACCTGGTCGAAGGCCTGTTGTTGTCTTTACATCAGTGACAGACCCTGATAGTGAACAAATAAAAAAAAAAAAAACAAAAAAAAATAAAGACCTAGTTTCAGCAATTTTTTCCATTAATCGCTTTACAGTTATTAACTTTTACCTTCTACTAACAGACAACCCCCCTGCTTGGGCCCACTGTAGGATTTGGGGTAGGTGTGAGGTTGGGTGTATGCCACACCGAGGTGTTAATAGGTGATGCAACCCCCTGCTTAGGATCACTATAGGATTTGTGGTGGAGCAAGGTCGGGTGCATGCAAAGTTTCTTTTGCATTTAAATAAGCTGGATTTAGGAAAAATTAATTTATCCTAGGTATATCTTAATCCATATTCGATTATTACTATCAAAATAAGACTACGCAAATACTCAAGCAAGGGAAAAATAATTTAATTAAAATATTTTTTTTGGTAATTTTCAATTTTCTCAAGAACTAGAAGACAGAAAATCATCTAGTTTTCAGTTTTTGATCAAAAACAAATAAAAGCAATGAATTCTAAAAAAAAAACAGTTTTGAAAAATTACACTTTAAACCTTTTTTTTAACTTTTTTTTGCCCAAACTTTGAGTTTAAAACAATTTTTTTCAAAAACTATGCATAGTTTTGACTTGATTCAAAAACTAGCTAATAGACAGAAGTGTTGGCTTTGAAAAAATGTATAAAACTTAGTTGTAAGTATTATCGTTATTTTTTAATTATTTGTTTTCCATTTAACGTACATATTTTTTAAATTGCCCCTATCGCCTAAACGGGGGGAGATAGACCCCCCTTTCATAGTAAAAAAGTGCTTGTTTTGCCGTGTTCTACAAAAATCCGTTGTCATTTTTCAGCGCCCCGGTTATTAACAAATCATTTTCTTAAATTAAAAAAAAAATATATTTAAAGGTGCGAAAACCAAAAACAGTAAAATGCAACTACAAAAATGGAGATACGGCCTTTTGGCTTAGGACGGCAGTATAGGTATGTATATATACTCTTTGTACCAAATTTCCTTATTTTTGAAATATTTACATATTGTGTTATAATTTTGCCTTATGCAGGCATTATTCCCCCAACTGTATGTAAATTCCCCTTTTTGGGTTTTGGTAATGTGTATCACTTTTAATTAAGACATGCAGTCACTGGCTTCCAGCCTTGTACTTTCCTAATCTATCATTCAGCAACAATGTTTCGCAACCTCAAAAATCTTTTTTAATCACGCATTTCACTTTCAGGCTCGAAAAACAAATCTCGTTTTTTTATCAATCAACAAAAATAAAATTTTCAAAATGATAAATATTATATGTGTTTTAAACACTTTGATTCGTTCAAAAAGCTCATATACAAGCAGATACCAAACTTAATTGAATCAAAAACTAAATTATTCAATTAGTGTTGGTTGCGCACTAAATTACCCATAACCCAAAACCGGAAATGGTTGAAAAACCTGCACAAGTGCGCACATGTACTACTATACACAAGTGTACGGTACATTCGACCTGCTTCGAATGTTATTTTTCAATTACAAATATTTTAAATGCATCCATAGATAGACAATTAGATGAACAAAAATAGTTTTGATTTACTAACATACATACTCGTATCTCCCAACCCCTAAGTTAATTTAACACGCAGCTGAGATAGGAAGCACATGTTTTTCGACCTCACCCTTACGCGCGCCGCGGTGTCGATGTATATATAATTGAATCCTAAAAGCCGCTCTTCTTAAAAGGCATGCTCACCACAATCATCCTGTTGATCCAGGGGGTAAAAATAACTTATTTTCAATGTAAACACCCGAACAATCATTAGAATCCCTATAATCTTCCCTCCCTTTAATAGTGAACAAGTTATCTTAACCAGAGGCGGAGGGTTGGTGATGGTATATTTTTCATAAACCTAGGCCTAGGAACACCCCGCCACTGATCGTTTAATTGCAATTAAAACCCGATTCCAACCCTCTTCGTCTCGAATCTTTTATTCGGTAATGGAAAAAGCCAAAAGGCCGAACCATGTTCTCGATGAAAACACTTGCTCCGGAGTTAACCGACTAACACCGGCTGCGGATTTTCGCATTTCCATGTCATTGTTTTTTGTTGTTTCTTTAAGTGCGGGATATAATATGCGGATATATGGGATGCTGGGTTAGATCGTGCGACTTAACGCACTTGTCGCCCTTTGGCAAGGCTATATGGTTTGCTTGTCAATTTTTGGTGGCAGGGTTGCAGGGTTGCACTGTGACTGATTTCAAACGCGAATGTCGAATGTCCTTTTTTGCAAGGGTGCGATTCGGAGTATAAAAGCAAATCCTTCTTCTGATAAGACTTCATTTTCAAGTTAGACCTCAGTTGGAATAGTTCTATAAGGATTACGCGATGTTACCTGTGCTGCCATCTAACAGCACTCTTATTGGAAGTTCAGTTCAGCAGCGTGTGGAACGCAAAACGCCAAGCATGATTTTTCGAATTGAACATTTATTGCCAAATGCTACTGTTGCTGGTCGGGAGAGTCGATCCACACCACCAATATCATCAGACTTGAGCTTAGCCCGCAGCAAGGATTCAGGAGTTCTAGCAGCAGAAACAATACAAAAAGATACCTCAACCAGACACATCTCCACCTTGACCCTGATGTCTTTCAATGGAATCATTCCAAATGGAACAGACTTTTGCAAAGTGCTTGGAGGAAATTTATCAAGTATCATGGAGCAGGATTGCTCATGGCTGCGACGAATCAAATTGTCTGAGGATGTTCACAGTTACAACGTTGTCTTCGAAGTGAATCGCGAAAGCAGCAGTTCTGTACGCCTTCGAGCCATTAAAGATATTCAAAAAGGAGAAGAACTCGTTGCATGGTTTTCCGAGGAATTAGGCATTCTAATGTCAATTCCATTTCTTACTCCGAATAATATTGAAGGTAAGTTAAATATTAAATTAGACACATTATTCATATAGCAGTCGTGGCCGAGTGGTTAAGGCGTCTGACTCGAAATCAGATTCCCTCTGGGAGCGTAGGTTCGAATCCTACCGGCTGCGTCAATATTTTTTTTTTTTTTTTGTCTACAATATTTATTCTAATCTTCTTTTACAGGAAATAAACGGTATACTTGCCATATGTGTGGATTATCTTTTGAAACTCCAAATCCACTCAAGATCCACATTGCATTAGCTTGTGGACGACATTCATTGGATATTTTGTGGATTCGTTTGCACTACGCCATGAAAGCCTCGATGTTTGCTCAACTTTCCACAGCTGCTCCTTGTCCAACAACAATGACATTTCCCACCTCAACGTCAACTAGGTTGTCAGCTTTCAAGCCAATTACCTCGTCCATTTCGTCACCTTCATCGGTTGCATTAAATCAACCCAGGATGTTTATTCCACTGAGAAGTAGTCCAGATCAGCATCAGCTCCAGCATCGTCACTCGCCACCATCTCAAAATCTGCTACATCATCAGCCTTCTATTAATCCAATGGAAGCTGCTGCTCAAATTGAAGCAATAGTCAGTAATATGGGAACCTCGAAACAGGGACACCTCTGCATCTACTGTGGCAAGGTCTACTCCCGCAAGTATGGTTTGAAAATTCACATTCGGACACATACCGGATTCAAACCGCTAAAGTGTAAATTCTGTCTGAGGCCATTCGGCGATCCATCTAATCTGAATAAACATGTGAGATTGCATTTGCAACCTGGTACATCAGCCTACAAATGTCATTTGTGTAATAAGACTTTGGCCAGGAGGAGAGATCTACAAAGACACATGGAGAGCAGGCATTCAAATGGACATAATCTAAAAGTGGAGACAAGTTGAAGTTGGTCAGTAGGCTAATTTGAATACGGCCTATCGGCTAGTCGAGGCTTGGGTGTAAAGTAAAAAGCTGTGATATTAAGTTAAGTTTTTAAATTAAAAATGGTTAAAATATAAAAACGTAAGCAAATTAGGTAATTGTATGTTTTTTTTTTCTTTTATGGGATGCAATTTTCCAAAAAATGCATTTTTAACATTGACCGAAAGCTGCGAATTGCCTCAAAACAATATGTTAAGTTTCTAATTTGGGGTTGAGTTCACCAGCATTATTTATTTGCAATTTTGTGGGATGCGTCTTGTTCTTACGGATTTATGTGGCAGCCCCCAAAAAAAAATATTTTTTTGGTGGTTTTGACTCATTTTAATCGTTTTAAATTTTTTTATTTTAATTTTTTAGTGTTATCATAACTATAATTCACTTGGTTTAACAAAAATTATTATTTTTAATTGATGTTTACTTCAGAAATAGTTTTGAAGAAATAAAATATTATAATTCACCAGCACTATTAAATATGTATTCAGTTGAGAACAAACAAGTCGTAAATGAGATATTAGAAGGATTAACCCGATTTTTAAAAACAAATCCTACTTGAGGATTCCTTTTTTGGTCGAATGATGTCAAATGGATGTGGCATAATGTAGGGATCAGAAATAATTTTCAACCTTTATTTTTATTGGTTTTTCTCAGAGAGTATTGGTTTTTCTCAGAGAGTAACTACATTTCTTTAGAAAGAATTTGGTTACGGTTTCAGATTTATTTAAAAAAAAAAGTTAGGTTAGGTATCGGTTGACACTTATTTTTTATTTTCAAAAATATCTCTCAGTGGTTGAGTTTTTTCTTTGTATATGGAAACTATAGTACTATCATGGCGAGTTTTTTTAGGGTTGCAGAGGTCCTGGTGGTAGCGCTGCAAAAATGTGAGGTGTAAAATTAGATTTGGGGAGTCTTTAAGCGTCGAAAATTGGTGGTAAGGGCAAGAGGAGACTATTTTTTGGATTATTGCATCCAAAAAATAATAATAAATATCATTTACAACCTCCATAAGCTCTCCGCAAAAAAAAAAAAAGTAAGGGTTGCATAGGTAAATTAGATGTCGCCCCATTCGACTTCCACCATGATAGTACTATAGTTTTCATATACAAAGGTTTTTTACGAAAAAATTTATGCAAGAGGTCAACCTTTAACTTTTTTCGCTGAAAATAAATCAAAAATTATTGCAAAAACAAATTCGAATTTGATGAGAATGTGTTTATTTTTGAAACCGATGACTAAAAATAAGAAGCCTATTAACCTGCATATCCGCATGAATCATGGCCTACAAAATACTAATAGTTATGATAACGGGCATTCTGATTGATAAAATTGCAAATGATATTTATTTTGTTCTCTCAAAAATAAAACTCAGTGGTAAACCGTAGGTAACCTCAAAAATAAGAAAAATAAAGGTTAATAGGTATCTAAAATCCGAAAACTTCTTGTTTTATCTTTTTAACAGCTTAAAAAAAATGTATAAATTCTTTCGTATGTTTGGCACCACCAAAAAATATCCCGGTAAGAGGAAGTGAAAAAATGATAACACCCCGAACTAGAGTGTGTTAAATAATTCTCTTGTAAAACTTCTCTAAAATATAACTTAAAAATAATATAAAACCGTTTTAAATTGCTTTTATACGATCCTATACGTCTCTTTGCCTTCAATTATTATAAAATTATATCGCCTGAACCTAGTTAAAGCATTTAATTAATCAAAAGTAATTATACGGAAACGTGTTTTTGTGCGTCAAAAAAAAATCCCTGCGAAAATAATTTTAAAATACCTACATATATAAAAAAATATACCGACCGCGAGTTCACAACCGTCTATCTCATTCTGTCCTTAAAGTTAGCTGCTATAAGTGAGAGTGGTGCGTATTCTGTCTTATTTTTCAACAATAAAGTTGTCAAATAAAAATCAACGTAGAACGAGGGTGTTGGTGTTTTTTTTTTTTTGTAGTTTTACAATTTTTTTTCTACAATTACGATAAATTCATCGAATGATAGTGGTCCAGTCCACAGAGGCACAGAAGAACACAGATAAATGCATTCTCAAAAACAAATGAAAACTGCATTTATTGATAATTTGTAATATTTGGAGACTAAGGTAAATTCATTTTGTTTTTATATGGTTTTTATTCATTTGTTGAGCGTAAACAGCCGCCTTTCGCAAAACATGCATGTATGGCAGGAGGCAGGCGATCCGTTTTTTTATTTTTTTGACGATCTACTTTTCAAGTTGGAAAAATTGGAATCCAAATATTTGGATTTGGGTATAATTTTTGCAATTCCGTTTTGTGTTTCTAATTCTATATCTCATAATATGTGACGTTCTTGTTTTTTTTTTAATAGAAATGAGTTAATTTGGAATTCGCTTACTGCCTGAGTGAAAATGAGACAAAAGTAGTTTTTGTAATCCAAGAGATTTTTGATTACATTCCAGTGCTATAGGTGGTTGAAAAAATAAATCCTTTAAATCAAATAAGAAAATCCTTTTCACGAAGTGAAACCACTTCTTGCGCGTGAGTATTCTTGATCTGTTTTAAGATGTCCTGCGATATCTGAATAAGGTCGGTATTCACCGAGCGCTTATGCGACTCAACTCCAAAAATTCTAAGCTCATGAATATAAAATATTTAAGACCTAATAAGGGAGAATTTTTCAGCTATCGATCTCACTTGAGTTTTAATCAATTTGTGTAAATAATTTTCAATACAAGATTTGACAGTTCATTAGTCAAGTGGTTAACTTAACTTATCCCGTGTCTAAACCACTGTTGAGGGAATCTGAATTCTCAATTATTTTGCTCAGATATTGCAGACATTACAGCCGTATTCTAGTTTGAAAAGTCAACTCCAAATTATTCGGTAACCCAAAAAGCTTCATTGCAATTCGTCGCCTATTATAAGTGCATTTTTAAAACAATAATTACTCATTGTATGAGTTAATGAGGAAGAATTTTTCGCGTTATGAGCGCTCATAAAGTTGAGCTCCATGAATACAAACCTTAACCAAAACATCCAGTGCAATACAACATAATCGTTGTCAATCTTATAGCCTTTTCACACCAAACTCAAAACGCGGTTTTCAGCTAAAAGTTTTCGAAAACACGAAATGCGTTCACACTGCATATTACGTGTTTTCGTTTGACATTTCAATTTTTTGACAACACTACTGTCAAATTTAAATGTTGGTCGATCAGCTGATTTTTTAAGAGCTGCTGAATACCAATTAGAAATTTCTTGTTTTTTTTTTTCTTTAATTGCTAGTACCTAAAGTTTGTGGGAACAAACTTTGTATATGAAAACTATAGTACTATCATGGTGGAAGTCGAATGGGGCGACATCTAATTTACCTATGCAACCCTTACTCTTTTTTTTTTGCGGTGAGCTTATGGAGGTTTTAAATGATATTTATTGATATTTTTTGGATGCAATAATCCAAAAAATAGTCTCCTCTTGCTCCTACCACTAATTTTCGACGCCTAAAAACTCCCCAAATCGAATTTTACACCTCACATTTTGCAGCGCCACCACCAGGACCTCTGCAACCCTAAAAAAAACTCGCCATGATAGTACTATAGTTTTCATATACAAAGGAACAAAGTAGTTGTTTCTCATATACATGGCATTTCATTTTACCTTTAATAGAAATATCCCATATTATTTCCCTCTAATCTATGAACACTTAACTGACAGGGACACTTCAACCAAAAAGTGAGACAACTAGAATCTTGTTTATTCGCAGGGATTTTTCTTTTCCAATTTGTCAAAAATCTGAAATGAGTTTTTTCTTCCCTCGACTACGACGTGAACAAATTTCTTTCTTTTCTTGCTCAACAAATAAAGTAGAATGAAAATCCTGCTGCTTATTAGAATTAATTGAAACTGAATTAACTCAAAGAACAGGTAGTTATTTTGTTAAATATTTTGTTGTTTTGTTTTTCAATTATGTGTATTGTACCAACTCTCCTCCTAGAGTAGTGTAAATTGTTTAATGAAAATCGCAAAAATTGAATTCACTGGGAGTAAACCTTTTCTTTGCTGCGATTATCTTTTTTTTTCTTAATTTTCTCAAGTGCACTACATATTTAATACAAAAAAACCTAATTGGGCACAATAATTTTAGACTTAATTCAGCATAATTTACTTTTTTTTTACTTACAGATTGCTGCACAAAGTTAACTTATATTGTGTTAAATAATAAAAAAAAATAAAAAGACTCAACAACTGTGAATCTAGAGGAGGAGCAGAAGAAAAAATACACGAACGAATTATGTTTTGGGACAAGGGCTACACACCGTCACAAAACATTGAGGCGCTCTTGAAGAAGGAGGTGAGGTTACTACACTTTTAGGCCAACAGACTTAATATACATATTTACAATGGCCAAAGTCTTACGTTTTTGCTAAGACAAAAAAAAAAAAGCAGACATGAAATCATGTTGAATAATAGTGGTTTGTGATATTTGTTTTTGTCTCTTTGCAGAATGTCACCGTGGAGGAGTTTTTGGATGAAGATGATATTCTGCAGGAATGCAAATCTCAAAAGAATATTATTAACTAGTGAGTATACTTAGTTTATCAATAGAAAACGAAGTAACTACATATAGATATGTATGTATATAATTTGTTATCTGCCTATCGAATACTATCAATGTAGATAGTTTTCACATTTGCTCTACTTTCCTTTCGCGCATTTATTTATCATTCTATTATTCCGACGAACTATGTGCTTTCAAAATGTAACTTAATTGGAAAACTACTTTTGTTTATCTTAACTTATAGTCATACATTTTGATTATCTTAAAAGTTCCATATTTATTCGCATGCAGCGTTTATACGTAACACACTTTGCACAACAAATGAATGGGTTAAAGTCAGTGACCGCAACAAATTAAATTAATCAGCGGACCATGGATAGCATTCGGGAACATTAGGAACAGGTTTATATAATGGTTGTCTAAATAATAAGACAAAAGTGTTATAATTAAAGAAACTTCATACATAGATCATCGAATCCTTACAATATTTTTCTATTTAGAAATGAATGTGTCAAACATATTCAGTATCATTCTACTTAGATAACCACTTGTCCAATTATTTGTTGGTTTTCGGAAAACATGGACAATTTCGTTCCAAAATCTTACTGCTAGTAAATACAATTAAGGTGAATCATGCTTAAGTAAGGTTAAAGTGGCAGTCAACAAAAGGCTGAATCACAGAGACCACTAGATTGGTCCGTTGTAATACCTGGAAATTTCGTCCCTACTCGTGCTATATTAATTAAATTAGAACTTGCTAGCTCACTATGATCACTATAGTAGAATGGATTTTTACAGAAATCGTTTGAAAAATATATTTTCAATCGATTTCACTTTCAAAAATTGATGTATGTACATATAAATAAATAATGTAATTAAATTGTTTATGTACATGTTTTTACAAATTTCTTGTTCGATGAGTAGTTTTCGAGATATGGGTTAAAACATGTTTTTCGAAATGGTGGTCCAAGCACAACACTTACAGCCGCGCCACTTATAGAATAAGACTCAGTTATCATTGTGAGATTAAAGTTAACTCACCAACTATGTTGAGTTATCCTCAATTTTTTTATCTTACGAGTTTTTAAGCCTTTCTACACCTATCCACCACTTGTGGAAAAAGCTTTAAATCATTTAATTTGCAGCAACTAATTAAACCAAAATACTACTAACCTCTTTCAATTCTTTTCTCGCTGTACGCTGTGTAAAAAAAAAAATCTTGATAGCGTTATTAACCATTTTAACGCCATACAATAGAGCTTTTTTAGTGGTTTTTATCAAGAAGCTATTGGGTTTAAAGATTTTGAAAGTGTTTTAATTTTCTTTTCTTTTTTAATAATAATGAACGCGATTCTGTTTGTCTATCTGTACCTCGACCTACATCCTAAACTACTGGACTGAGAGTTTTAATGAGATTTGAATTTTTTGTTAGCTACAAAAATAATGGCGACATATAAACCGTTAAGACAAAGCATATTTATTTCTAAAACGGCTCTAACCATTTCAGTGGGGTTTTTAAAGTAATTAAAATTATTAAGTCAGTAAATATTTTTCCAAAAATCTTTATTAACGGTACCTACCAGTACCGTATTTTTTACTTTCGATTTTCTCATAAAGACTTTGACAGATGGTGATACAAATTTTCATGAAAAAGGTCCTATGTAATATCAATAACATTGCATATCAAAATTTTTGAAAAAAAAAATTTTATTTAATTTTATTTTGTTAAAGTTTATATTATTAAATACTAGAAATTAAAATAGGAAATTTTATTTTTTCCATATATGTCTCTAATGACATTCTTATTTTTGTAATTTTTTTTTTTGTTCTAAAATATTTTTTTTTTTTTCTGAATAAAACCTTAAAACAGTCCCTTGACAAACACAAATTACATGATTTCTTTTGGGAGTGATTTTTGGGCAAAAAATAATTTTAACGTTCAAAACTGTGAAAACCCACCCGAAGTGAAAAAAATTGATACACTTTTTTGTTCAAAACAATGTCACTGCCATTAATTGGTTCAAAATAAATGCATTCAGCCAGATATTTTTTTTTTTCTCACTACATATAATTTCTTGTTTTCAAAAGAACTGTACACTAGGCCTAAAAGAAGTGTAAACTAGGTTTAAAATTAAGTTTACAGTTCTTTTCAAGAAATGCCTGAAATTTAAAAACATTAACATATTATTCT
Organism: Syrphus vitripennis; assembly: GCA_958431115.1. NCBI lineage: Eukaryota > Metazoa > Arthropoda > Insecta > Diptera > Syrphidae > Syrphus > Syrphus vitripennis. Next base: position 31,795,642 of record OY288110.1, read on the forward strand.
CAGCTTTGCGGCAATTTATAATGCAAAAAATTTTGCATTTCTAAATTTTTTCTGAAGAATAAATACCATCTGAGGTTTAACTGATTATTGAGAAATGGGCCTTAAGTATTTTTTGTTTTAATCTTAAATTTATTTTCTTATTTCATTTATTTTACAGTTTCACACGTCCAGATATAATTAAACGGCTTGTAGAATTGATAACGACAGAACCATCAGAAGACTTACCGCTTGCTCAACGATTTAGACATGCCAATATGGCCTGTGAGGTTTTGACTCTGTACGTTCAAATTTTATTTATTTACTCAACAACGAAAAAATAATAAAACAACTTTTATTTCATTTAGCGGCTTACCGTCCTTAAACGCAAAACTTCTGTCAGACAATGACATCCTACAAACACTGTATTCATATCTTGAAAACAAACCACCGCTAAATCCCTTACTTTCTTCGTTTTTTAGTAAAACTTTTAGTATGCTCTTCACAAAAAATTTCTACCAGGATTGGTTTTTGTATCAGAAAATGTGCCTACAATTAATCGAATACATTAAGTTACAGGGAAATTTCCTAGAATTGATTTTTCGGCATTTCGCCACGCCAGTCATGCCAGATTTGTTAATGCAAATGTTAAATGATGTCGAAGGAGGTGCCCTCAAGAAAAATCTATACGAAGTAAGTAGATTCTTCATTAAAAATTTTAGAAAGAAACAACTAAATGATTATTTTAGTGGCTCACCGAAGAGAGACTAGTGGAGAGACTGATTGCAACCCTAGGCGATGCCAAAGAATCAGAGAAACATGCCAACGTAGCGGAATTCTTTTGTGAGTTAATCACACAAGGTCGTTCCATGCGACAAACCGAACAAGAAAATGATTCTTTCGAGCCAGCATTTGCGGGAAGTAACCCCTTGCTGCAATTAATCGAAAGTGAGGAAACCATAACCAGTCTTTTAAATGTAATTTTGGAACCAAGCGTCAATGAGCACGCAATTATATCAGGAATTTTGGTTGTACTTACTTTAGTTAAGCCAGTAGTGTTTGCGTAAGTATTTTATAAATATATGAAAAATAACTTTTAATTTTAAAATTATATTCAGCGATGTTGCTGCAACAGATCGTGCAAGAATAATGCAAGAAAGGGAGAAAGATAACCATGATAACATTATTTCGACTGTGATTCGTGTGGTTGGACCACGCCTCAAAGAATTTATTGAAATTCTTCGAAACCCGCCTGTTGTAAGAAAACATTTTAATCTTATTTACTCGTAATGTTTTAAATTTAACAAAATTATTGAATTTTATCTTAAGAAACCTAATATGTTGATAAATGGAGCCAAAATCCTGCCGCCATTTGGCAGTACACGCCTGGAGATATGCCGACTTTTTACAGTATTACTACAAACTGGAAATGAAGACATCACGAATGCGTTAGTTTTAATTTGATTTTGGTTTTCTTTTTGAAAAACAAAAATAATCCATTATTTTATATTACAGAATTTGTGAAACTGACTATTTCAACACAATACTCGCATTGTTTAAGGACTACTGTTGGAATAATTTCTTACATAGTGAAGTGGAAAAATGTTTACACATAGTATTCTCTCCGAGCCGATGTATCAACAATAGCAGTATCAATAATAATAATAACATCAGCACCCAAACAACAAAAGATGGTTCCTTTCAAAACGATGATGATCAAGTGATGACGGATGAGACAAATAAAAGTCGAGTGAATGTTGATGATGGCGACAATAACGAGGGTGAAGTTGATTCAAAGACAAAAGATCACAAAAGTCCATCCGCATTGCAAACATTTGTAAGTTTTTTTTTTTTTTTTTGTATGTATGTATATTTTGTTTGCTTTATTTTTTGTGGAACAATAACAAGTTTTTTTTTCATTCTTTTTGAATTGCAGGTTATAGTTAACAGTAAAATAATATCAAAGCTCATCGATTGCTGGTTGCATAATAATGAAATGCAGTAAGTAGCTATTTTATTGGTTGTTTTTTTTTTTACTTAAGATAAGATATAGAAAAACGCATGGTCAAATTTTGAACAGACAAAAGTATACAGTGTACTCAAAATATACTTCCTCATTACTTCATAAAAAGGAAATTAAATGACCTCATGAAGAAAATTTTTTTGATTTAAGATGCTCTTTACGTTAAATACGTTTGGTGAATACCAGCCTAAGTATACGAAAAAATCGTGTGTAAAAAATTCACAAAATTAAGTATTATAGCGATAAAATTGCAAAAACAAAGTTCATAATACGTGGGTTGTTCAAAAGGTTTCCTTGTCTTTGGTCTTATACTTTCTCCAATTATGATTTTTTAACTGGCCAAAATAGACATTTAAGCAGATCATTTATAATATGATACAAATATTTATGCACCAAGCCATTTCTTAATATTTGGAAATAACAGAATAGGGTAGGTAGACTGATGCTCTTATAAAATAATAAATTTGGTGGCGCTACAGTCCTTGAAGATCCAAAGCCTAAGTAACTTACAACTTTCAACCATTCCTGTGTGCGGGTTATTGCAGGAATGAAGGGGACCTTAAATTGTATGCTGAGCACGAACGGCTGGGAGAACCATTTTTTAATCCACATCATTTGTATACACGCCAAGTAGTCGTGTCTGCCTATAAGACGGTTATGACACCTATTAAGAAGTTAATATGCAATCTATTTAAAAATAGCAAACTTCTGGTTTTCTTCATATAAAGTATTGGCGCATTGGTTTTGTAGCCACAGAGGTGGTTCTATTGCATTTTGCGTTAGCATGTAGCGATGGATCTATAACAGCTCTGAGTGCTCAGAAATTTATTCTTGTTTCACTTTTAGTGAGTTCATCATCTTTACAGTTACCTGTAATGTCCCTGTGATCCGGCACCCAGTAAAGGTGAAGATAAAAGTAAAACCTATAGCACATTCTAACAATGGAAATAAATAAATTATTGTTTCCCCATTTATATATTAAATTTGGATATGAGTCATAAAAACTCTTGATGCCATCAATTTTATTTAAGAAAAATATTAAAGTCTAGGTCTCTGGCCTTACCGAAAACTGCTCTGTTATATCTTAATTAAATCCCTTTAATCACCGGAAATAGACCCTTTTTTATCTTTGGTCACGAAATTTTGTTCGTAAACCTCAGATTCGGATTTTGCACCCAATAAACCTAAAACAGGGAAAAATAACACTATCCAACAGCTAATAGAAGGACATATTTTTTTCTTTATTTGACTCAAATTAGACGCTCTGTCTAAATGATGATGATCATAATATTTTACGTAGGTATTTATTACTTTATTATTTTTTTTTATAATAATAATAAATATTATGAAAACCTATAAATAATAATAATAATTAAATTTATTCTATTTATAGAAAAGCTGAAAATGGACGTCGCTTAGGCTATATGGGTCACTTAATGAAAATTTTTAAACATATTACCGCATGTATATCAGAATCAGATCATATCGGTGCCTTAATTGAAAGTAATTTAAGTGATACTGAACTAGAACAGTGGCAGTTACTAGTCAAACCGGACGATGGTGAATTCACCATGGCATTAGCTCTACAAAATCATATGTTAGCTAATTGCAATGCTCAAGAGTCGGTTGATTATAGTCAACATTTGCCTAAAGAGTTTCTCACTGACGATTTCACCAAAGAGGTACTTGATGACTTCACAGCAACACTGTAAGTACCAAATATATATTTACTTATATGATTTAATCTAATTCATAATTAATCATTTTATTTTATAACTTTGCAGAAACAATATATTCATCAATTTGGATGAAGATCCATTGACTGAAATATTTGAGGTAAGATTTCGCCCAATCCAAATTTCAATATCATTTCAAATATCGTTCTCCATCTCATTTGGTTTTTTTTCTGCACTCTCATACATTTATAAAAGATTCTCCGTCTCTATAGACGGAGGACGTGTACTTTGATGCGTTTATTGATCATCTTTTGAATGCTTCCGACACAAAGAATCAATCGTCATTGCACTCCTTCAGTCATTGGGATGCCGGATCATCATCCGGTGGAGGAGGAGGTGGAATTGATCCATTTATTGATTTGTCACTAATTGGCCAAGAAGAATCGAGTGATTGCAATAAACAGAGTTCAGCGCCAATCGGTGGTTGGGCTGATTTTCCTACAGATAATTTTGCCGATTTCGATGCTCATTTTAGTGCATTTAGCAATGACATGGGTGAAAGTATCACGGAGAAAAACGATAAGGAAAATCTTACGTTCCCCGCGGTAGATGCCTCCGCCGTCAATTTATCATTTATTCCTACGTCACCATCGCTTACAAAATCAGAGTTCGATAGTAATGCCAATGTCGAAAAGACAACATCGATTGATCCATTTGAAGATGACGATGCAGAGGTTAATTTTGGCAGTATGATAACAGAGCAAAGCAACTCAAATAATTTGGAAGATGATGCTTGGACGAGGACTAAAGACAATGAGTCTGTCACAAATGCGACTGTTTTATCTAACGGCCCAACAGCTATTCAGGACACAAAAGACATTGAAGAACTGTAAGTAAAATAGCTTAACATCAAAATATATTTAAAATTAAATTTTAAGGTTGAATCAACTTCATTTCCTATTTTTTTTTATAAAATTATTGTTGATTACCTACTAAATCTATTGCAGTCTTTATATCTTTATACTCATTTTTAAATTTGCATTGTTTCGAAAAGCGTTCGCGAAAACTAAGCGAATGAAAAAAATCTAAGTAATTAACCATCAAAGCAAATACTTGCAATTTTTTTTTGCCGACAAGCTGAAAGCAGAAAAGAACAAAAATCTTGCAGCATTCGGAATAATACGAAACAAAATATATTTATATCAAATTTATCTTTTTAGTTCCAACCAACTTAAAAAATCCTCCATCACTGAAAGCAGCTTACTTTCATCGACCACCACAGCAACAACAACAGCAAACCCCGCATTACTGTCAACATTCAACGAAGACAAAAACGACGAACAATTAAAAACTGCTTCATCAGAAAACATCACTTTAGAGAAGAACCCACCATCATCCACCAACGAATCATTGTGCCAGGAGAATGACAGCTCCACCAACATCATCGTAGATCAGGATAGTAACACGAATAGCTCACCTGCCGCTACAGCCGCCGAAGAAATCACGCCAGCTTTATAATTTTAAAATAACAAAACCCCCTCCAAATCAAAACAAAAAAATCAAGAGAAAAATAAAACAAGAACAGTAATAATAATAATAGTAATTCATGCATACATAATTATTATAATTATCAGTTATAGGATTTTTTAAATAGCAAGTACATACATCTTTAAAAAAAGTAAAGTTAATAATTATATTTTCATTTTTATTCTACATTAACTTTTTCTTTCTAATCTCTAGCCATTAGCTATTTTTTATTTGTGTGCTTTTTTTTGTTTTCATTTCATTTACTTAAATAAAGAAATTAAAAAAATAGTTAACAAACCAAATTTAAAAAAAAATTCTAATCCTATAATGATAAACTAAATCAAACCTCAAACCACAATCCCGCCCATAAAAAGATTTCAGAATAAAGAAGTAAATTGCTCAGCAGGCTAGAAGATTATCTTCTAAATAATAAATAAAAAACAAATCATTATATATATTTTTTTTTTTTTTGTTATTTCTATTTTTGTGTTTTTTCATTAGAGCTAGATAGCATGCAGCTTCTATTTTATATTAATTTTTGTTTTTGTATTTTATATAGCAATATACACACTAAAATGGCACAAGTTTTTTTTAAGTATCTTATCTATCTCTGAAATATCTGTGATATTAAATGAAGTTGCAGGGTATTAAGAAGAAAATATAAAACAAAAACATTAAAAAAAATAAAACAAAGATAGATTTTAAATTTGCTTAATTGCACACACACACACATACAACAGACATACACTTGAACAATATTTTCAATTATTAAAAAAGAGAAAAACAATAAAACAAAACAAAAATATAAATGAAAATGAATACGAATTAAAAAAAAAACATGCTGCAGCAGACAGACCACAGAAAAGCAATATTATTAAAACTGAAAATAATATAAAATGTATCCCCCAGCAATTAAACATACAAACGAAAGAAGAAAACTAAAAGCAAATTAAAGTTTAAAAAATCAATTTAAAATAGCTATACAATTTTAACAAAAAATAAACTCAAAATAATTTAAGGTTTCTCCTCGGGTGAAAAGCAAAAAAAAAACAAAAAAAAAAAACATTAATACAAGCATTACAGTGTAAATATAACAAAATGATATATTTATATAAAAAATAAAACGAAGTTAATTCTTTGGTAGATAAAAAAAAAAACAAAAAAAATCATTAATGACGACGAATTTTTTGTGAAATACAAATTCAAAAATGCATCTCTGTTATATAGAATTTCCACTTTTTAGTTCAAACTTTTTTTTGTATCTTAAATAACAAAATCATTCCACATTCCATTGTTCATTAACCTAGTAGATACATATTCTTCATTTTTATCATCAAACATTAAAACATATCGATCATTAATTGATTATTACAGGTTGTATGATGGGAGAATAATTGGTTTCGTTTAAAAGAATTTCGATCAAGACTCATCAATTCCTAACATCGCAAACTTTTGAAAATAAAAAACATCCTTTTTTTCATTTCAAACGATTCGAATAATTCAACTGACTAAGCTATACTCTTGGTCTGATGTGGATGATACTATTTTGCTAAAATATTGTTCGTCATTCTTTAGGTTAATCAGTTCATACAATTATATGAAGCAAAGATCTCAAAATTTTGCTTCAAAACATCTACACTTAAAAATACGATTCACCAAAAAGGGTTACAAATGCAAGTTTTGAGATTTATCTCAATTTCACAATATTTTTGAAACTTGCAACAGGGCAATCATTCCTAATCACTCTCTTCAAAAATCAATTTAAATCTTCTTGTTTTTTTAATATCACAGAAATTCTTAATTAAATAATTGGTTAATTGGAAAGATTCAAAATAAATTTTTCGTACAAATATAAAAGCAATGTTACTTTTAATTTTGAAGAGCAAATCTGAGCTTGGGCTCAACTTATCAAACTGTTACCTGTCGGTTTAAAAAAAATAATTCAAATATTCCAAAAAAAAATGTTATTTAAACCTTTTTTTTGTATTTTTAAACGGTACATCGTTCAACCTGGAGAATTGACATGATCGGATAATTGTAGGATGGCAATCCGTATATATTTTTCTTGGCTTAATGCATTTGTTATGAAGACATGGTGAAGTCAAAACATTTGTGATGATATGCTCTATTTGGGCATGTATATTTTTTATTCGTTAAACGCACCACAAATTTGAACCGTTGCTGTAATAACCGAAACGTGAAAAAAAGAGTATGAAAAAGCTGTCAAATAATTTGACCGTTACAATTAAAATAGACACAATTAAAATAAAATGCACAAATATTGCTCCTAAGTTAAAGAGGTTTTTAAATAAAAATACCAAAAGTATAAAATGCATAACATTATTTTAATTTGCTAGACAGAGCAAAAAAAGTAGTTTGAACATTTTTATTTCCATCTTTGTACGGAAAAAATATGAATTTATGAAAAAAAAATCAAATACTAATATTGTTTTTTTTTTTTAATTTGTATCTACAAGGACCTCTTATAAACATTTTGATCACAAGTTATGAGAAAACAGAAAATCAAATGTACGGTTCATTATTTTTAAGCCCAAAAATCAATTTCCCCTCTAGGGTTTCATCCATATACTTTAATAAGCCCATAGTTTGGAAAAATATCGATTCAGTGGTTTTCACTTTAGATTAAAATACACATAAGCAGACAGACAGCCAGTATTTCGAGATCCACTATTTTAGTCTGTCGACCTGCTCAATATCAATAATGGCAAGAATTCGGGTGTTACTTTTACCGTGATATAACGTTTACCAAAAAGTTGTTTTAATAACAGGAATGGACTTTAGTTCTTTCCAATCTGATTTGAATTCGGGCATTTCAATTATATAAAAATTAATCTTATTTGTATTTCAGATAAATTATTTTAAAGAAAACCCGATAACGATTATAATTTAGACGTGCATTTTTGTATTACTGTGAAAAGCTGTGCATGTTTAAATTCTGACTGTTCTAATCTATTGTTTTCGAAACATCACAAACAAAAAACTGTTTTGTATTCCATATGATATACTGCAATGTTATCATTAGTTCAAACAAAAAGAAGATCAAATAACAAGAAAATGCTGCCAATTAAAATTGGTAAGTATACAATTTTCTTAATTTTTTAAAAATAATTATCACGGTTGAATAAATAAGAGTACTATTTTATTTGTTTTATATTTTCAAGCCGAATCTGATAAAATATAATAGCAAATGATGATCTTTATTTAGTAAAAACTAGGGACGTTGAGACAGTGAAAATTCACAATTATGCCAAAATTTGATGAAAAAATGATTATTTTATAGTAATTTATGAAGATATTTTTTTTAAAGTGACGGGTTGGATATTTGACAAACATTATTTTTCTTTATTAAACTCGTGGTATGCCGTAGCTTAAATTAAACATATTACAAGTTTTCACAAAGACTGCTCTTTACATATATGATTTAAAATGAAAGCCCTTATTTTTAGAAGACCCTTCTCCACTGAAATATTTTGAAATTATTCAGATTTAATAGAAGTATGTATAGATAGGATCCCAAAGGGATATGCAATAAATTTAAGAAATATAAAATAAATATGACAGTCTTATGTCTCAAGATTTCTTTTACTGTAAAATCAAGTAATATCCTTATTTACCGGATTTTTCCCATCTTCAAAAACTAAATACTAATATTTTTTCATTGTTCCTTGTAAGCTTCTATTAAACTGATAGCCCAATCCTCGGGATTATTTTTTTGCGATGCCAAAAAATTCCTATGTCAACTTTAACCATAATTCAATTTTGATTTAATTTGATTTTCGAGGATGGGAAAAATTTATAATAAAACATAACTGTCACCAAAAACTAGTTCAAATATTTTGAAAATATACTGTATTACTCCCACCTTTGACAGACCAGTTGAACTAGTAGCGGTAATGTGTGTTTGTGCAAATAGAGAGTTAAGTAGCACACAAATTTGAGTTGCCTACCAGCTACCCCAGATAAAAATTAACCTCATGTTTACTCATCTAATTGATATGTTGGGTAACCCGGGATTACTTGACCAAATTTTTCTTTTTTTGTTCCTTCTGCATTCATCCGTTGATGAATTGTTAAAATTTTAATATTTTGCGTGTTTCACATATTGCTTCGATTTATTCACATGAATAGGGATGCAAGAGCGCTGGAAATCTTTTGTCCTATTGCGAATATGCCAGGTGGACGGTTCATCAGTGAAAAAAGGTGTCTTAAAAATAGTTTTTGATTTTCTTCTCAATGACTAAATATTTTTATTTATCAAGTAATGGCTATCCCATGCTTGCCTTGTTTCGCATCTTGTATGCGCCATTTTGCATTCATTCTAAGGAACAAGTTTTTAAATTTTCAACACTTGCAGGGCCAGAATCTTTCAAAATTTTGCATGTTTGAGCCAAAGCAAAAGGTTTTTAATTAACAATACCATTTTTAGCGCCTACTGAGCTGTACGTTGAGCCTACAATAATGTTTAAGCAATACTTGGTCATTGGCCCATGTTTTATAAGAATTACTTTCTAAGCAGATTCTGTAAATTTTAATTTAATTAATCAACAATTGGTTTAGCGGTACGCGATTCTATAAGACAAACATTCATTTTTATATATAAGAATTCAAGGTATTTTCCAATACAAACTTCTGACAACCGGGTTAGCATTAATATCAAAAGCTAAAATTTTGCCGGGATTTTCTTCAATTATTTAGAACAAATTAAAGGAATTACTCAGTGACTCAATCACTCAATTGGACCGGCAGCGGGGGATTTAAATACTTAAATACTTACTAGTTACTCAGTTTTTGTATAGTCTCAAAAGTTAGATAATAATAAATTAAGTCTGTGGAAATCAATGTTAGTATAAAACCGAATCCTCAAACATTTGAAATTAGCTGTCGTGATTTAAGACTTAAAGCCCTATTCTGCAATACACAAAGTTTCGGTCAAACATTTTTATTGATCATCACATTCTATTTTCACGTTCAAGAAATATTTGTTTTTTCTTTGTGAATTTTTGTATACATAAAATACAAATATTTACCACCCGATTGACGAACAGCAGAATAAGTCTGATAAATTCATATAGCAAATTTAACTTTCTGTAAAACATATTTGCTATATAAACTAACCCCATAAAGTTCCTTTAAAAAGAGAAAACCGTTTTTCTTGTCAAAAAATATATATATACATATATATATATATATATATTAAATAGATTTACTTATAAGTGAAGCCTATCATCTTCCCAACAATCATCATCATTATAAATCAAACCAAACATTCACCATAATATAGGTACTTAAACTATGGTCCAATTAGAAAATCTTTTATTTTTTAGTTTACTGCACTTTTAGCTCCAGAGTATGTGAAATAAAAATAAGGGTCTGATCATAATAAAATATAATAATAAAATTAATATTAAGCGTGATACACGCACAATACAAAAACCATCCGACACGCCCTTTTCTCAAATAATATTTAATAAAAAAAATAAAGAAATTAAACAATTTAATTATTGTAAAAAAAAAGTAATTTAAAAATCGAAAAAAGGAACACCAAAGTCTTCCCTCTTAAGTGTTAAATGAAAAAAAAATTACATAATAATAAATAATATTATTCTGTTTCTCTTGGTATCCTTTTTCACATTTCTAAATATATACATAGCGTTTCTTCTTTAATAATATTACCACACATGCGCTAATCCATCATCACAACAAGTATAAAATGAAACAGTTTAAAAATTAATTTAATTAAAAAAAAAACATGTGTTTAGAATGGTACAAACTAACACGAACAAATCAATGCTAAAACAACAACAACAAAAAATTAAGAAATTAAATTTAGAAAATATTAAGAAAAGAAATAAATGACTTGTTTTGTATTAAATGTGTCTTGTAACTGTTAAGTATATACTATACTTCTACTACTATACATAATCAACTAGTAAAAACTTTTTATTATACTATATATTACATCTTATACATATTTTATGGAAATAAAGAAAAAGCTAAAAAAAATATGATTTCTATACCACATACACACACGTCCAAAAATCAAAAATAAAAAAAATTGAAAAGATTGACAAAGACAAAGCGCGTCTCGCTTCCAAAATCCTTTCCGATCCTTAGATCTTTTAACCAAAAATTTTGAAATAAAGTTTGCTTTACTCCTGGAGTTTTTGTTTTTGATTTTTGAGAACATTTAAAGCAAAAAAAATATAAAGCTAACGAAAAATAGAAATGATATCTACATATGTACATATATATACAAACCATGTATGTATATATATATATTATATACCTTCTAGATTAGAATAATCCTATCGATGTCTATTTTAGTGAAAATAATAAGAAAACAAAAATTAAATCAATACACACACACACGTAATTATAGAGATTGAATAATGAATACATAAGACATATTTTGTAGCTTTAAGACGATGAGCCTTTTCTGAAAAGAAGAAAAAAAAAATATAAAATCATACCTTAATTGAAAAAAAAAATACTTACATAAAATTTGTAAATAAACAGCTATTATTAAATTGATTACCTATATACATGTATATGAGAATTAAAAACGCTTGTAGTGATTTACAAAAATTAATAAAACAAAAATAACATTATTAAGATGTATATATTTGGTATACAAGAAAATTGGTAAACACAAAAAGCATACATATAAATTCCTGACAGTTGTGAATATTAAAAGAAATATTTTTTTTTATTTTTGCAAAAGTTATAATTGTGGAATTGATTATAATAATGGCCATAACGCATATTTCTGATTAAAAAAATTTCAACAAGTCCTTAGAATATTTAAAAAAAAATTACTTATTTTTCCAACTTTTGAGAAGTTACTCTAATCTACGTTTTAGAGTAATAAATCCATTTTCAAAACCAAGTGATTTCTATGAATGGTTTTTTCTAACATTTGCTTAAATGCATAATCATCTGCATTTTGGGACACTCTGCTTAGCAGGGAGAGATTATTATGCAAGGCATAATTTTTGATTGCATCCTGTCCAGCAAAAGAATTTTTATTGTCAATTTTCTTATAGTTTTTGATTTTTAACTTCTTAAGGGTTGGATTTAGAAACTTAAAAATCAAAATCAATGAGTAAATAAATTTCATTGAAATTCCATGCACATAGAAAATTGTATTTCATTAATTTCGATGGAAAACCACAAAGTTCTCTATTTATAACCAACCTTTGCTACACTCTATTAGGTTGCTTGCTCATATAATGAGAATGAATGATCACTCGTGTTGCAAGATTATTAAAAACCTTATTCGAACATCAATTTTTAACCGAACAGAAATATCGTATGCGCCTTAACTATGATAATTCTTCACAATATAAATATTATCAGTTTATCACAAACTCTTCACATTCGCCTTACCATTTAAAAATCGTTTTTTTTATTCTCCATTGCAAAAATGATTACTTGTTAAATTTTATTTAAAACCCAAAAAAAAACTCGGCTCGTGAGAAACAAAAATGTAACAAAAAATATCTGTGTTCCCGTTTCCAATTTTTTTCGAAATGCAAATCAACAAATAATGCATTATTGATTGTAATTATTATTGTTAAATTTAAATCTTAAGACATATTTAAATAAAATATTTGAATGAATGAAATAATATTATTATTGAATAGAGCGACAAAAAAAAATTGATTATAGATTTGATCCTTTCGAATCAGCGCAGGACTTAATATTATTATTAGTGTAAAGCAAACAAACAAAAAAACTCTTTTTTGTAATGGATTTATTGTAATTATTTTGGATTGTTCTTGCAAAATGCTTTAAATAAATTTATTTTGAATACCAAAATGTGTTTTTGTACGAAATTTATTATAACCAATAAAGCAGTTAAATTAATTTATTGTGCTTGTTATTTTATTGATTTATTATTTTATAAAAAAAAATGTCGACTACCAAAAATAATCATTACTTACCCTAGTAGAAATGGTAAATATAAAATGTACCGAAAGATCTTGCCAGCGGCACTCCTCAATACACGTTGGTTACGTCTGCTATTCATTATTTCGAAAACATCCTAAATTTTGTCGGCGAAATTATCCCAATTTTCCTTTAAAATTTCACACAATTCCTATTTTTTTTTAGACTTAAAAGAAACAAAGAAAACTGTTTAAAAAATTATTCTTATATATTTACTACAAAAAAATGACTTGTTTGTATAAAAAAGGTTGCATGTGAGTACACAAATAATGTATACATAAATATAAATGGAATAAACAAAAAAAAGATAAAAACTGTAACAAGCCCCACGATGTTTTTCTAAAACAAAACTTAAAAAACAATTTCACCGAAATCTAACAACTAATATAACACTACATGTCTTGCATTGCTAAAATAATATTTTCCAGCGCCGTTCTGGCATCTGATGGAGGAAATCTTTCCAAAACATGCATAGCTGCAGTTGTGTGTTTGTGTTGAAGTTCTTTCGTTTTCTCCAAACCTGGGCCTTCGAGGATGATTTTGTGTAGCTTTTGGTAAGAAATGTTGTCTATTGAAACCATTCCCTTTTCAATTTCATCATACAGTGTTGGATCATGTTTAAGGTGGAATAAAACTGGGGCACTGATTAAACTGAATGTAGAATCTAGGGAATTGTAAATAAAAAAAAGTTTAGAATTAAAAAAAAAAAAATGTCTGAATTCTCTCACCTGATGGTAGTGTGCTACAATGGAAAGGTTCAGCATCTAGACAAGCCTGCCAAGCTAACGATAAATGTTTACCAAATAAATATCCAAGTTTTTGCATTTCTTCATTTTGCCCGGCCAACTTTAAAGATCCCTGGCAACTTTTACCCAACAGACTACCAGCATTTAGAATATGACGAACTTCCCATTCTTTTTCGGGATCTCCAAAAGTAGATTGAACATCGATGGGAATAAGTGCATCAGTTTCGGTGAAATCACTAACAAATGGTTTTGTTTGTACTGCATTACGTGGGTAGACGGTACCCGGCTTGGATGGAAGTGGATTATTCTGTTCATCTCGATCGCCGATAAATTCAGATTCACTGAAATCTCGAACTGCTGATGAGATCAGTTCACAAATTTCCTGGTTTCGTAAATTAGCTAATTCGGCACAAGAATGCGCTAGCAGATAATCGCCAGTTAGGAGACCAATTTTATTCCCAAATGTCATGTCCTCATAGTTGGCTTCATCTTTGCCGGCTTCAGTGGTGCGTTGCAAGTTAACCAAACTCTGGAATTAAAACAATAAAGAACTTTTAGGTTTCCAAAAACATTGTCTGTTGTTAGATAAAGAAAAATTGATTTTCTGTGATTTGCATGGGGGAGTCAAAATGTTAAAGCGTATGTGGTTAACCGAGGCATGAAAAGTGGAAGTGTAATTTTCTAAAATAATCACAAATTAGAAAAATTATTATTAAAAAAAAAAACAGAATAATGTAATTGCAATGTTATGCTATATAGAGTCAAGCTTTTGGCTTTAAAATCTAATTTTCCTAAAACTTTCTAGTAAAATGACCTTGTCTAAAAAGCGAAACGTAGAAGAGCGATTTTGTTTGAAAAAAATATATATGTACATTGAAAGTGTTGCCATTATTTTTCAAATATTCAAAAGAAAGTGAGATCGTCCAAATTGGGACTACAGAAAAGCATAAAACTATGTCGCAGTTTTAGGAAGAAATTTTCAAAATATTTTGCGTTAATGTGCCAGTTATGTTGCTATCAGTTATCGCAAAATCTGGTGACAGTTTTTTCATAGGTGCTGCGACATCTGTGTATGTTTATTTGTGCTGTTATGTACCTCCATTAAAGATTTATATTTTATGGTTCTTAAAAATGGGTTTCTACTTGCAATAACCTAGAGTTTCTTTTAAAATTTGTGTATTCTATATTCATACATAATTCGGAAGAAAACCTTATAGCCTCGTCAGTCGCAAGAAGACCCAAAAAATCTTATATCTTATATACTTATTATTCAACCTAAACAAAATATTAAACTTAAGTGGACGATCACTGGAGCTCTACTAAAATGAGCATTCCGTTGAAAATCATCAAAATAATTATCACAAAATTGTAAAACAAGTGGTTTTCAAAATATTACTGTAACTGTAGAAAACTTTTATTTTGGCCAAAAACATCAAGGTCTAAATTGATTTACAACTTTATAACCAATTAAGTTTCTAGTACATGTGTTTGCTTCAAAGGCTAAATTTTGTCATATCGACTAACTCTATGTTGAACCTTTACCCCCTTTGAACAGAATGTGAAAAAATGCTGCAGCCCGAGCTGCAAAAATTACACAATTTTTCACATTTCCACCTCTGAATTCAGCATTTTGACATTTAATTCTAATTTATTTAACAGTCAGCGGTTACGTCGTATTCTGTTCAGCCAGTTAAGTTAGTACCTCTGCGAAAAAATGTACCGCCGTGATATGTGTTTGAGTCTATGAGAAAAACCTTAATATTATAAATTACTAGTGGGTACCCGACGTGCTTATATATAAAAAATGCGTATACGACCAAGTGTACCACTTTTTATTTATGTTATTTTATTTCTAAAACCTTGATGATTTCAAGCCCTTCGATGTATGGACAAAAAAAAATTAATATTATTAAGAATCTCGAAAAACTATCAGTTGGCAGAAAATTCGTATAATTTGATTTGTCACTTTTATAGACGTTGCGTTCGTTGCATGCACAAATAAAATAACCTTGATTCAATGTTTCCTTCCTTAAATTAACAATGCATTTGATTTGAATTGAATTGTGCTATTACTTGCTTTCTTCTTCCTTTACAAAATTAAAATATTTTATTCTTCACACGTTCAAGATATCAAGTTGATGTCATTAATAAACATAAACTTGTCGTCAATCCCTGAGTAACACTACACACAAAGTTATGTTAATTTGTTTTTTAAATATTTCATTTCCACACAAACTAACAACAAAAATAAAGCGTGCTAATTATTATATTGGATTCTCTTGTAGTTGGTTGGAGAGTTAAATATTTTTAATAATTTATGCAAATAATATACTTACATTATGGACCAAATGAGAAATCCGAATCATCTCGGTAATTTCCGCTAATGCTCTCTGTGAATGGAGTACACCTGCACTTTTGTCTTGTTCCATATCTGGAATAGATGGTGCATGACCTGCTGCCTTGGAGATAAGTAAAACAATCAATCCCCAAGCTTGCATAGTATTTTTTCCATTGTAAAGTAGATGTCTACAAGAATATGATAAAACGTAAGAAATACAACCAGATCCATAGAAGAAATCCAAAAATTACTTTGCAGTCTTCAGCAACGGATGATTGCTCCCCACCAGCTTCCGCAGATGCAAGGCCACATTGGCGATTTCATCGCTAAGAAGCCACCGGAGGCTGAGGAACGATGTTGGATAGCCAACAATGCGTTCGGCTTCACTAACAGCTCGATTCCAATCGTGCTTCGGGACTTGCCTGGTAGCGAATTTCTCATCGCACCTGTGAGACACACAAAGCGAACGCGTTTGGGTGAAAGTCACAGGAAGTTGAACCGCTAATGAGGAGAAGCGATATCTCACTTGTTGCATAAGATGCTTACTTAACATGGTTTTAAAGGAAATTGTTTTTTTTTTTACAGAAAAAGAGGCACTTTGTTTATGTGTGGGATGGACTAGGGAGAATGGGAATCACTAAAGGATCACGATCTTTTCTAACGCACTATTCGAAAAATAATAAAGCTTGAGCACGACCGTCTTCGTTGAAATCGAAAAGGAAAAGTGAAACTCTTTGATTTGTGTTGGAACGAACGGCGCAATCACACCGAAACGAACGACGAACAACGACCTACTTTCTTTTGTTTTGTTCGTTGTTTTTTCTTCTTCTTTGCTGCCAATTTATTTCTTCGGTATTCGATGGTGCTACTGCTGGTTGTGATTTCGTAAACAACATCGGAATGCAGCATCAATAGCCAGCACGGCCGCACAAATGAACTCTGGGCAGTGCACAAGCCGTATGCAGACTAAAGGTGAGGTAATTTAAGGTGAGTCAATTAAAGCAAGGTGCGTCCAGACGTCTTTGTTACTGTGGCTTAAAGCATCTAACTAAAAATCATTCTAATACAATGTTTGTGCTGAGTAAATAAGAAATGGTTAGTATAATAAACGTTGTTAAATTTTTTTTTAAACAGTTTTACAGAAAACTTGAAATGTTTTGGTTGATTTTGCTTTGACAGCGACATTTGCGCTAAAAGGGAAATTTTATGACTTATAAAATTTACATGTGTTTTCCTAATGGGAAATTTTTTAGGCAGGGATGTCAAGAAGATATTGCGAGAAGAATATTTTTTAATATGTGCATATTCCAGGTTGGTATCCGATTTCATATTCTGCGAAACTGTCATGACGACGAAAAAACAAATAACAACGTGTTCTTTTTAATGCAATGTGTTATTATTGTTGTTTTCTTCATCGTATCCGAATGTTTCGCTTTAATCTGGACAAGCCAAGTGTCAAGTCAAGTGGAAAAGTCAGTCATATTGAGTACACTCCCTTACTCTTCACCCGTGTGCATTGTATATAAAACTTATAGCACTATCATCACGATGGTTTTTGTGTTGTGGGGTGTGGTCGTCTGAGGGCGCACTTGTATATACACAGAAACAGCAACCAGAAAATTAGTTAGGGGTGTGATCGCTAGATGGCCGACGTGTGGAACGTGTTCATGAGAGTACTATGCAAATCTATATACAATGCCCGTGTGTCGAGTTTTATTCTACGTTCTAATTAGAGTTTAAATGAGGCAATTTCGCAAATTACGAAAAAAAACATTATAAATGAGGTAATTTCGTTTGACAGTTCATTGTCATCATGAATACGTTTATGTTGGAACACTTGAAAAAATTAATATGAAAGAGAAAACAAACGGAAGAAACGAACACGTTTACAACAAAACAAAAAATCATTCAATCACTTTTATTAGTTAAATCGATTTTCAATGAAAAGTGATTCATCTCACCTACTCCACTTGAACTAGCTAAATCTATAGGTACTAAAAGAAAAAGGCAAGAAAGTGATATTATGGGCTATCCTTTTATTTTAATTGGAAGAAAGGGAACTTAATGTCTTCGAGGTCAGATATCAAAAATTGGGTGTAAACGTGTGAACTTTGAATTTAAAAAAAAATTGATGTCGGACCAACAAGTTTCTAATCAATATAGTTTTATTTAATATTGTTATTAAAATGGTTGATAACGAAGAGCTCGACGTATAGTCATGCAATCAACTTCGTCAATCTTAAGGCTGTTTGCCTTAATATTGATCTCCTCCTCTTGCATTATTTGAACATGAAGCAAATATCGAAGTGATGCCTTATTTTCTGCAATCTTCTTCTTCAATTTGCAAATATTATCCTTCAAAACTCTCATTTCACTATTCAGGGCATTCTGAACAGCATCACATGTTAATTCCAACCCTGGTCTCTGTGATCGATTGCTCAAACGTACCATGCACAAGTGCAATGACTCTTCCCTGTCAGCCAACTCCGATTCCAATTGACTTAGATTTCGATTGACATCACTAATATGATTCACAATCTCACTATGTTTTTGTTCCAACATTTTCTTCACATGACGCATTTCATCGATTCTCATTTCATAAGCTTCATTGGAACGATCCGTTTGATTTTGCATATCTTCAACGACTTGCTTCAATAGGATATCAACATAAGCACGTAATTGTTTAGCTGAGTTGAGTTCCTTTGCATTATCCTGAATATTTTGATAAGTCTTATGTTCCCATTCTGATAGAGAGTAGACACTTGATAGAAAAAGAAGAGAATATCGTTACTATGATTTGATCTACCGTTATAGCTAAACACATTTTACTTACCAGTTTGGTATAGCCAGATTCTTTTGATTTCTCACATTTTGCTGAGTTTGTCTCAAAGTTAAATTTGCCTCATCGATAAGAAGTGATTTGTCCTTATGACCTAGATCTTTATCCAACAAATACATTGTAGCACGAAGCTTTCGTAGTTGTTCAGTGGACTCTTTCAATGTCTTTTCCAACAACGCCAGACATCCTTTGGTGACTTTGAGTTCTTGTCTTAGTTGACGATCTACTTCATCATCAACAAGGTCCACTCCGATACGACCTTCTCGAAAAATGCTGCATTTCTGGCAAATTTCCAATGACTTCTCTTTTAAAAAATTGATAGCATGTAAGATCCGATTACGATATGTACTCAAGGCTTCGTCCTCCAAGAGCGCAGTCTTTTTCTGTTTATTCAACTCGTCGACCAAAAAACGAATCTCACTTGTTCTCTCTTTCATGTGATGCTCGACTTCACGTTGCCAATTTTGGGTAGTATCCTTTGTTTCATCCACAACTCTCTTTGATTCGCTGCAGTTAATAACGAGTTTTTATAATCTATACCTAGTAAAAGGGTTTTTAAACTTACGCAACAATTCTTTCAGCGAGTTTCTGATGGTCATCGGTAATACGAAATTTAATCTTGTTATTAAAATCCCAATCCTCATCCGTGTACTTAAGAGGCATTCTTGCAGCAAGACCAACATTTTGACCAACAATATTCATTGCTCCAACCCTGCGAGATTTAGATTCATGGAACATTTCTATAACAAACTTCTTGATACGAAATGATGGAGTCTCGAATTCGAAATGGAGGCTAAAATTCTAATTTCAAAAATATTGTAATTGAAGTGAGTTTTTCTGGTTCTTATAATTTTTATCGATTGTTTGATATCGTTGCCTAGTGCTCCTGGTTTTTTTTTCGGTTACTAGGACATTTCGACAGTAACAGGAAACATTCAACTCCTCACGAGAATGTCTATTTTGGTTTTCATTTTTCTAATGCATAAAATATGAACCTCAAAATAGATAAGAATGGTTTCGTTATTGTTTTTGCAAATTTACTATGCGAAACCAAGTTGGCAGTTGTAATAACGGTAACCTCAATAAAACATGCAATCTTTTTGTTATTAGTTTTTAATAATAATAAAAATATTTCGAAATAGTACATACCTATGTATCTATGTACATACATTGTACATTGGAGTGGTCCTTATTATTTGTTTTCCGTACAAAAAACTCTAGCTGACTGCTTAAAATTTCATGTAAAGCTGTTGTGGGCACCTACATATGTACGTATACAGAAAAAATATTTTCAATTTTGTTGGCAAAATTTTGGTGTCTCTGGCTTCATTAGTATACAGGCGGCCTCTATATTCTTAAATTACTATTTTGTCATAATATTGTCATATATTTTGGCTCTTGCAAGGGCTTGTAGAATAATTTTTTTAAAAATTAAAATTAAATATAAAAGTAAGGAGCACCTTCATAGGTACTCGTATTACGGCAGAGTATACATAATGTATAGAGATATTTACTTGCCATTTATAAAAAGGTATCCACCCTTTACAGAAAGCCCTACAAAAATATTTGTTGGATTCCCTTGAACAAAATTGATGTACCTACAACTTAAATATACGTTATGATGTTGCATCGACTTATAAGGGGTCTTACCAATTCTTACATTTAATTACGACTTAAATATTTCAATGAAACTAAACAAAATGGTATAGATCCTAAATAACTGATCAAAGATAGTATATTTTTTTTTTTATTTGGAATCCATGAATCTTTAAATGTGTGAGTGATTCTGTTTTTGCTTCTGATTTCAAATCCAGAAGAGAAATTCTCTTTTTTTTAGAATTAGAACTGTCACTTTTGCCCAATTGAACGCATTCAGAATGCTTTTTTCTGCTTCCAGATTGCCAATTGAAAACGACATAAGTTTACAAATTGAGCGAACTGTGAAGTGATTGCTTGAAATACTAATACAGTCACATCAAACTTCAAATTTTTCAGAATCGAAAAAAACTGTTCAATTGGGATTCCGAATCTAAAACCAATTCCAGATTGCCAATTGAAAACGACATTATTATAATGTATGTACATGCTCTTTTAATTGTTCAAGCTAGGCTTTTAAAGGTGAATTTCTTAATTATTGTGGAATGAATCTTAAATTATTATATATGTATGTATGTACATATATGCAATCAATGAACGAAAATCATACTTTCACATAGCCATTGTATATAAATTTGCATAGTACTACTATATCATCAGCACGTTCCACACGTCGGCCCCTAAGCGATCACGTCACTTACTAATTTTTAGGTTGCTGTTTCTGTGTATATACAAGTGTGCCCTCCGACGACCACAGCACACAACTCAAAAATCATCGTGATGATAGTACTATAAGTTTTATATAGAATGCACATAGTGTAAAAAAAAGTATAATATCACTTTAGATTTTTCAAAAATTACTGATTTGTAAAAAAAAGCTTCAAAGCTTGGAATGCTTAATTGCAAAAACTCAAAATCTTAGGCTCATGATTTTAACGCTTTTTGAAAGAGCCAAAACACACCTTTTATTTAATACCAAAACCATATGCGTGTGTCTTACGATTCCTTTGATACATATAATGCACAAAAAGTGCATCTGATCAACGAACTTAAAACGTGAAAATCTCGAAATTCTTAACTACGATTTTCCTAAAACTTCATAGTTTTGATGTCCAAGTATTTACCTTTCTTTTGGTACCACTCTTGTTCCTGCACGCTCATGGCCCAAAAGTGCGTCATCTCCTTTGCACAAGAATTTAGTTTAGGTACACTCTCTTGCTTACCATAATTTGAACTAATTCTGCTTTTAGGAATTAGCCCTTTTATTGCATTTTTCGGTATTTTTAAAAATCATTTTAACGCAAAGTAAAAACGCAAAAAAGATCGGACTGCAATTTCAGTCTCTACAACGACTAAGGCTAAGCTTTCATTTGACACCCAGATCATGATCAGAATATGGGACCATTAAATTTAAGATTTAAAAATATCTTACAAGATATAATCAAAATTGCATGTCGCAATTATCAGATATTAAGTCATCATCATCGGCTCGACAACCGGGGTTCGGTCCTGGCCTCCTTCAACAAGTCTCTCCACCTATCCCGGTCTTGAGCCGACGCCATCCAGTTGCGCACCCCAAGGCTTCGGGCGTCCTGGTCTACGCCATCTCTCCAGCGCAAGCATGGTCTTCCACGCTGCCGTCTACCATAGAATGTACCACAAAGGACTTTCCGAGCCGGTTCCTCTTTATTCATGCGAGCTAGGTGCCCTGCCCACCGGAGTCTACCGAGCTTAATTTTTGTCACCATGTCTGCTTCAAGGTAGATTGCGTACAATTCATGATTGTACCTTCTCCGGAATCGTCCTTCCTCACATATGGGGCCAACAATTCTCCTTAAGACTTTTCTCTCGAACGCTGCTAAGAGGTCGGAGTGTCTTTTGCTAAGCACCCAAGTCTCGGATCCATACGTGAGTACTGGCAGATCAGATATTAAGTATTTACACTTAATATTTTGCGATGACATGGGTAAACTCAGGGTGGCTTCTTATTAATTAAGTTATGAAGAGTGAATCGAACATTCGATTTAAAGCGAACCTTTCGGAAACTAGGCGCAATTAGAAGTTAGATTAAAGCAAATTCTCTTTTTGACAAACTTTTACTTTTTGAGTTGAGAATTGGGAATCAATCAATCAATCATAGGGGTCTAAACTTCAATTTTTTCGAATAATCCTTTCAAAATATAAAAATAAAAAAATTGGAAACTTTTTTTATTAAAGACGCATCAACTATTAAATCAAATTTGAGCAACTGAAATTTTTTTTTTTATGTACATTATGTATGTATGTATTTACATAATAAAGAACTCAATTGCTCGTTCGATGATTTAAATCCAGTGTATCGTAGCATTTTTGTGCCTCACTATGGCCGTTATGAGCCGTGCGTCAAAAAGAAAAATATAGTGGCAATAAAATATGGGACCATTAAATTTAAGATTTAAAAATATCTTACAAGATATAATCAAAATTGCATGTGGCAATTATCAGATATCGAGTATTTACACTTAATATTTTGCTACAAACATTTAAATGCCATTACTTTGCCAGACAGGTTAGTTTTTAATTTTTTTTATATAGAACTAAAAAAAAAAAATAACCCAGTAAACTTCTAGAGCTTACTTTCATAACTTTTTATGGCTTTTATAGCTGTTTTTGATGATTTTTAAAAACGCACCTATTATTTTGTTTTATGAAATGTTAATAAAACTATATTTTTCATACAGATTTATTTTTATTTAAAATATATTTAAACTTAAGGATAATTATTTAAGAAATTAATAATTAAAATTTAAAGTATTTTTGTTTATAATATTTGTTTATAAATCAATAGCAATCTGAACAGAAAATCCATAAATATAATTTAATTGTAACTTAGGTAATTAATATTATTATATTTTTCTTTAAAGATTTTATCCAAATTGCTTTATTATTGCAATTGTACGTTTTAATTCAATTATAATTTTTATTAATGTATAGATATATGTATATATATGGAATTTATTTCTGTTAAGATATTTACATTTTGTGATTATGAAGCATTTTTTTACACATAAATCTCGATTATGCATTGTTTTTAATTTTTTTTTTCAATTTATTATGTACAATTTAAAAAAAACTCCAGAACACGTTATTATCTTCGCCAACATAGAGCAAGCAATAACTATCGGAATTATTTGTATATTTTTCTATTTTGTATCTATAGACTTTGGGCGAAATAAGACAGTAGCAAAACAAAGCAACAAATTTCGTAATAAAAATTATTTTCTTAAATAGATATTTGCTTGAGAAAAAAAAAGAATTCATAGTTTGAACACTTTTGGCAGTTACGTTGTATTTGAATTTTGTTTTGTTTTTATAAATTTTTTATTATTATTTTTTACGAAATAAGTAAACCACTTTTTTAATTTTAATTTCATATGAAAGGAGTTATTTTATATTTATTTAATTTCTAAGATTTATTATTGTAAAACAGACGGTTTAAAGTGTTGCACAGTATTTTTAACTTTACTGTATTATCAATTTTTTATTTAATAATAAGCCAACAAAATTAAAATATGGATGAATGGATGATTTACAAGTATGTTTTTTTTAATATTAGGGTGATTTGCCTAATGTTTGCTGAGAGGCTAGGGCGTATATGTTGGATCGAATCCGGAGGGGACAATTTCTAGGAAAATGTAACTCAAAAAAAATATTTAAAAAACTGCAATATATACACAGTGGGATGCTATACATTTTTTAAATTCAAAACTCCACTTTTTAATTCGCTCTTTAAGCAAAGTCGTTTAAGTACCTAGATAGTTAAAAAACAAATAATTTACAAAGAATTCAAAAAATTGTTCATAGATATTAAAAAAAAATTACATTTAAATATACGTTACTAGTAATTTCTTTTTTATTTTCTTTTTTCAAAAATAATGCCAATTAGAGAATGAAGATTTGGCTCTAAGAATGCAATAAAATGACATCATCCGATACGAATTTTGTTTTGCCTTGGTCCAACCTCCACCCCTTGGTCTTTGTTACTTCTTATGCAAATCACTTTCTACTTTTTGTAAAGTAATTTGTATACGACTTAATCGAAATAAGGTTTTCAAGTTATTTATTTGCGAAACATTACTTAGATCTGCACAGAGGGTTAACCTAAGGGTTAACTAATTCGGAAAAAATAATATAAACAGTAAACAGACCTTTTTTTTACTGTGCGTTATATTCGATTCTATTCATTGAATTGATTCCAAATGTTGCGGTCCGCGCAATATCGATGCATCGATCGATAAATAGCTTTTCTTGAGCCCTTCATTTTTATCTTTCTGAAATATAAAATTACTGCACTTAGAGTTTAACGACAACAAATTTTTTTTGAAATGTTTAGGTATACTTACAATTTTTCTGAAAATTTCCATTTTCCTTGGAATAATTTCGCAGTATTATATTGTCCGCGAACTTTCGAAGGAATTTTCTGTGTTATATAAAGGCGATGATGCGTTGCACAGTGCAGTGAACGGATACTTTGGAAGATCTAAAACAGGGGCAATGAAGAATTTAGGGCCCTTTAAATAAATGAAAATGTCTTTACGTAGGTCGATATTCACCGAGTGCTCATTAGTTTATGAGACTCATTACATCATATCACAGAATTAACCGTCGAAGATATTGTGAACCTAAAGAAACATCTTTTGTATTTAATTGTCTTTTTTGAAGGCTACGAACTGGGGTGGAAGCGACCAAGGAGATAGTTAGCTCGGCTCTACCATAAAAAATGAAGCAATAATCGTCAACCATATATATTTATACACATATATGAAATCTATAGTACTCTCATGAAAACACGTCCGTCCGCCCCCCCGCGATCGCACACATAACTAATTTTCTGGTTCCTGTGATACTATGGGAGGTAACGATACATTTTGGTTTTTTTTAAACGGCTCCAATCTTGTAAGTATTTAAAAGTATTCAGACAAAAAATATGCTAAAAACCGCTATTAAAATACCTGTCATAAAATCGATTTTTGGTTTTCTCATACACTGTTTGACGAATCTCGATCATATTAACGTTTGTTCGCTTGCGCTTTCTGGAATAGGGCCCCTGCATTCAATTTTCGAAAAGAAAAAATATTATACTGCTTTATCAATAAAAAAATAAGATTTTTTTTGGCGAATTACAGGACGGTATGTATGGATATCTCAATCTTAAAATCATGCAGACAATTTTTACTTTCAGTAGTTGTATGTAATTATTAAATGGTAAAAAAAAGAACGGAAACTACTCAGTTACTATTGAGACATAAAAATCCAAATAAAAACCAGATTATAACAATCGCGTTTTTTAGAAACACAAACTTTTGAGCCAGTTTGAAAGAAAGCAAAACAGCCTAGAAAGAAATTTAAAGGAATCGATCCATCCGTTTAGGTTCTAGTCCGATGTAAAGTGGTCGTTAAAGTTGCATTCATTCATGTTTGTACCAAACATGAAATAGGGTACATTTTGCAACACAAAAAAAAATTAAATGTGACTTTCATATTCATTTCACTTTACTCGTATAGTAGAAATAGAATTCATGGTAATTAAATTACTAATTACCATCGGGAGTTTAATCGGAAGAGGAAGGATATCAGTTGAACATTGCAGTGCAACATTTTGTATTTGTATTTATGGGGTTTTAATATTTCAAATGATTACCTAGTTATGTACATACAAATTTAAGCCAACTATACATAGTAACATAAA
The DNA here is from genome assembly GCA_958431115.1 of Syrphus vitripennis. Taxonomy (NCBI): domain Eukaryota; kingdom Metazoa; phylum Arthropoda; class Insecta; order Diptera; family Syrphidae; genus Syrphus; species Syrphus vitripennis. Next base: position 31,822,059 of record OY288110.1, read on the forward strand.
GATAAAGCATTTTGAGGAATTTCTGTTTGTTTTTTGTTTTGTTTTTATATTATTTTTGTTTTGTAAGATTTTTTTCTTTACACTTAAGTAATTTTAGAAAAATAAATCGATGCCTTTATTCTTAATCAAAAGAAAAAAAAATATTTAGTACAAAATAAATCAAAATTTTATTTTATGAATTGATATTTCAATGCACAAATTTATTTTTAAAAAGTTATATTTTTTTATTGATTCTTACATCATATTGCTTTATAATTTCTCATAACAATTTTAAGGAATTTTTTCAATTACTTCAGAAAAATAATTTTAAATTTTACTTTCACTTTAAGTAAGTATTTTATTTTTTAATTATTTTCATATGTATGTTGTTATTTTTCGTTTGTCTTCTTAAGCTATGCAAATTAATCAGGTTTATTACTTTGTTGTTTTATTGTTTAAATATAATAATGTATGTTTTACTGATTAAACTAGATTATAGTACTTTCGTTTTAAGCTTGTTTTATAATTTATTAAAAATAATAATAATATTAATAAAACAAAACAAGAATTAACTAGAGTTCTCTTTATTTCCACTATTTCTTTGAACACTTTCCGTTGCTATGGTTTATTGGATTTTTGTTTTCTTCAAATTTTTCTTTAAAATAAAGAAAATTAATTTGAACTTCTGTATGTAAAAAACAAGGCATTTCATGTTTTGCTTTTTTGTTTTGTTTGCTGTTTAAAATTCTCTCATTTTTTTTTTATTTTGTTCTTTAGCATATTTTAATTTGTTTTGTTTCATTTTGCTTAGTTTATTGATTATAGTTTAAACATATAATAATTGCATCGAGGTAAATGTTATTTTTTTATTTTCTGTCTTTTAAATACACAATATTTTTTTTTTTAATTTAATTTTCTTTTATAGCACCTTTAGATTATTTGTAATTTGTATTTATTGAATTTTCAGTTATAGTAACGCAGTAGCGAAATATTATTTTCAACAGTTTTGACGAAAATGAAAAACAATTTTCAGAAACTATTTCAAACTATATATTTTGTTTATAAAATTACATTTAGAAAAATAAATTTCCTTTAAAAAAATGATAAATATTTATTGCTTAGTTTGTTTTTTTTTTCGTTTGTTTATTGTTGTTAAACAGAAAATTGTTAAAAAAATAAAACAAAATTGTTTGAATAGGAATAAAGCCACGCGTAAAATGCCTTATTTTTTGCTTAGTTCTTTTATTTCATCAATTTTTTTATTTGTTTTTTGATAAAATATTATGTTATTTTTTATCTTGAAATGTTAGAAATGATTTAAGATGGCTGCCAACAAAAACAACAAGTCGCCGCACAAAATCTTACAAAATAATCAATAAAAAAATTAGGTTAACATAAAAAAGAGGCAAACTTTTAATTTGTTTTCTCTTACCTACGATATTATAAAAATATAAATTAATTACAATACGAAAAAATCAATTTTTTATATATAATTATGTATTTGTAAAAAGGGACCACATTTTATTAATATAATATACATGCATATTTATTTTTAGTATATATATGTATATTATCGAGTACAATGTTTAAATATGTCTGCATATAATATTGTATATTACTTAAAATTAAATATTTAACCATGTAGCGAATATTTTTTAATTCACTACCAGAAAAAATTCCTACAGTTTTTGTTTTTTTTTTTTGCTTTGGAACAAACTTTTAGGAAACTTAGGAAAAAAATAATCAAAAAAAAGTGAGAGATTGATTAACTCAAAACATAATTTTTATTACCCAGAGAAAAATTATAACTGATAAGAATTTTTTTTATTCGTGCATTTGCTTAAATTTGGTTAAGATAAACAACATTGTTAACTATAAGACTCCCATTGAGCTGTGACTGTGATGTCTCACATTGGCTTTTTTGTATTTTTTTGTATCATAAATCTGTTTTAGGGTTGTTTGTTCACACTGGGTTAAGAACTTGATACAACTTTCAGATGTTCTGGTCAAGTGGCACTAATCAACTAAAATAGCCTGATCAACAAATTAGTTTAGACATTCTAGAATCTACGAGCTGGAAATATCATAGGTTAAACTTAACCCACTGTGGAGAAACGAGCCCGAGCCCTTTTGACATCAAAACTGAATCCTTAGTAGGATTAACAAATTGTATTGAAAGTTATCGGCTTCTGTCACATATAATTTATATGATTGAAAAAGTACCTTTCCTATGTGTTGCAAAGACAAAAATAATGTATACAATGAAGTTATAAGGCAAATTAGATGATTTGTTGAAGATAACTTCAACTTCAATATTTTCACATACATATGTATCTATAAATTTACGTTTCAAAAACTAACATGTTAGTGTGATTTTTGTTTCGAATCATATTTTTAAGTGGAAAAATGTCCGTATAAATAAATTGGTATTTCATTCAGTATTAAAAGCGTTTTTTCGAAATTAGTAAAAATAAAATTTGAAACGAAAAAAAAGCCTAAAAGCACACTAGATGTTAGTATTATTTTGAAGAATATAAAGGTCACGTAACAGGAAATAATTTAAGAGAACACTATACTGCGCGCTTGCAGGTCTAGGTCAATTTGACTATGATATCCAAAAATGCTTAATATAGCTTGGTTGTTTTCTTACTTAAGATCAGTACTTTGTTCTCACAAGTGAAAAGAGATACACATTTCGCTGAGTTTTGGAAACTCCCAATTATGATAGTTTTGTCGTTTTCCGCATTCTGCTATGGCAACATTAATTTTCCTCATTTTTAATGTTACATCCTTGGTCGTTATTGAAACACAACACTTTGACTCATTTTTCATAGCGCTCCGATTAATTTATTTGCTCTTATTTATGAATGTCCGGATTACGGGAATATTATTTATGTCCTGTCATTTGAGTTGTAACCTGGTCCTTTTTCAGGAGAATTCCTTTTTACCTTTATTGCATTTCTTTACGATTTGGCTTTGTAATTTTTAGGCTTCATGAATTTTATTCCGTTTACTGCCCTTTTGAATAGCACAATATCATTGCAGCTAGTTAATACATTTACATAGGCCTAGTTTTTGTACATTTATCAACTTGAAATCAAGAAGAAAATTAGTCGTGGCAACAACGTTTATTTAGACATGTGCAATGTGCATTGTATATAGAACCTATAGAACTATCATCAAGATGGTTTTTGTTTTGTGTTGTCGTTTGAGGGCGCACTTGTATATACACAGAAACAGCAACCAAAAAATTAGTAAGTGGTGTGATCACTAGGTGGCCGACGTGTGGAACGTGTTCATGAGAGTACTATGCAAATTTATATACAATGGACATGTGCAAGCAAACCAATTCTAGGAAGCATCCTTTTCGAACTGCATGTCCGTGGGATTTAATCAGATTATAATTATGTAGCTGAATTCTTAATCCGGTGCCAACAAAATTCTTGAATTAAGTTGAACATACATTTTTCAATTTCATATCAGTCTAACCTTATTTTAATGGGCTGATTGGACTTAAGGATTTGTCGGTCTGTTTGATAGTTTGAAACATTAATTTAAAACTTAGCTGGTAATGTCGTGTAAAAAGAAGAAACTCTGAGAACAAGGTTCAAAAGGCACACGATTTTTCAACACTAACGCAAAAGAAATACAGGCGCAAAAAACTCCTGGATCAAACGAATGCAACGACTCCTCCATTTCGTTGGCCTTAGACATGGAACACTCCAGAGCTGGGAGGTCTATCGACGGTTTCTGATGTCAACCCTCACAAACGGAGTCTAAGGGTGAAGCAGTAGAGTTGGAAAGGTGCGAAGAAGAACACATTAATTAAGAATGCCTTATTTCTTTTTTTTAAGTATATATAAAAAAAATTAAAGCTTAGTTTCTTTTTATTTATTTCAGCATCATAATTGAAAAAAAAGTCTATATGATGTTCAAGCATTATTTACATGAGAGCGACCAACGCCCGACGAATAAAATTTTGATTTAAAACAAATTTAAAACTTAAATTCTTCAAACATTTTAAACAAAACGGTAAAATAAGATTTACTTTGAATTGAATTGTGATTGTTACAAATTGTCAAACTCTATTCGCGGCCCACATACGATCCACACACTTCAACGAACAAATTATTGGCAGGCTTCTGATATCTCAAAATCACTTCTTCCAATGAAGTGACATCGAAGTTGCTATAACTCCACATTGAAAATGATATTTTTGCATACAAACAACTACTAACCAAACATAATATTTTGTTTTACAAAATTTTGTGACACTTTGATTACGAAAATCATACATCTCAAATTTAAAATGCAGAGGATACAATCCTCAATAATATAAACAGGCTTTTTGTTAACCGATAAAACAAATTTACTTTACTTTATTAAATTCAATGTGTGGGAAACACAACATGGTTTTTTGAAGTTTGAAGAACACAAGGTGGTTTAAAAATATTGTGCGAATTATCCGGTGGAGGTATATATATACATAAATGTATAATAGTATATCTTAACCAAATTATATTTCATTGTTTAATTTATGAATTATTTTTAAAGCTTGTTTTTTTTAATAATCTTGTTCGAATTTTTATTTTTATAATTTTTTTTTTGTTTTGTTGAAATTTTCTTTTCATGATTTTATCAAAAATTCAAAAATTGCAACTTATAGCATCAGATAAATAAAAATTAAAATAAAAAAAAAATGATTATGTTTATACACTTAATCATAATTTTAAACTTAAAATTCATAAAACATTTACATTGCAAAAGCTTTATTTTTTTTGTTTTGTTATATAAACACAATATGATAGGCTTAAGTTGAAGGTAGGTATTTTAAAGAAAAAAATTAACTATATATTCTGGCAAAAAAAAAATAATAAAAAATAAAAATATTTGTATATTAAATAGTATGTATATTGTGTGGTATATAGTGTGTATATTTTACATGCCTTTTTTGTCTATATTCGTTTTACTTTTCTTTAACTTTTGTTTTCTATCTTTCTTATGTTTTTATTGTTTATTTTTCTTTTCCTTTCATTTTGCTAGTTGTTGGGTTTATTTGTGATAGATTGCATTATTGCTGCAAACTATACAACAGGACCCTGTACGTCCATCATTTCGTCCTGCGGCGATGGTCGGGGGGCAAATGTCTGTAAATGTGGTGGTGTTGCACGCGAACACATGCCTCGTTGTGGCGGAAACGCTAGACGATATGAACCATCGTGGGTTTGTCGCGGAGTGCGTCGAGGTGATCTAGCTGGCATTCTGTTGGCTCGTTGCATATCTTCTAGGACTGATGGTGCTACATAAGTAAAACCCTGCAAAATAAAAGAAAGAAAAAAGTTAATAAATTATGTAAACATTTTTTCATTCAGGTCTATTATATAATTTAGGTGTTATAACTAAATGGTTTTTCTTTTTTTTTTATTTATTGAGACGAGGAACACAAACATAGGTTTCAAGGGGAATCAGTTGGTTCAATAAGGAAAATGTGAAGCGTTTGTTTCTACTATGGAAGATTATCCGTATGAAACCTTTGACAGGCTACCAACGCGACAAAGAAACAATTTGGTGGAATGAATAATCCAAAGGAATGTTTAGTGAAGAAGGAACAATTATCAGGAGATTCGTTCACCAAAACGTCGCTTTAATGCAGAACTAGTCTAAGTCCAAAATTTCCATATTTTTTTTATCGTGAGAAAAAAAAAGCCACTGCCTTATGCGAGTGTCTGTTTGATGAACGTGTTCCTGCGCTGCGCTTTTGTTCATTCAGTATTTTAATCGTACAAAATTACAGTTATGTCCTAGGTGTTATATTTTTATTTTTCGGTTTTGAAACCTCTTCACAGACAAATTATAAAATTGTGACATAGACTAGTTCTGTATTAAAGCGACGAAAATTCATTAAATACGCTCAAGGTCAACGCCTTGCGAATGAAGAAAAAATTCTTCACACATGGCAACAGTATTGTGTAGGACCTTGAAATTAAATTTTTTGAGGCTATACTTTCTAATAGGTGAAGAAGTTAATTTTGTGGTGAAAACGAAAAAAACAGATTCAATCTAGAGTATAAGAATGGAAAAATATCGGGAGTCTTCCAGAGATTTGCATATTGTATTGATTAAATTTGAAATCCTTCTACTGACAATTACGAGATTTGATATGGTTTGAATTTAGGCAACAATGAACCACCAAAGTCTACGTGCGGATAATTATGGACATGTACGAGCCATCTTAGATCTGTGGTCAATAGCAAAGGATCTTGTGATGACGATGTATCAATCATGGCATAAGCTTAGGAAGAATGGAGTGGAGGGAACACTCTGACATCTTCGGTGATCAAAAAATGTCCTCAAGCTCAAAGGTAAGCTCTACACGGCAGTTGTTCGTTCAGCGCTTCCATACGGTAAGTGTTGGATAATGTACAAGAAGTATGAGAGTAAACTGACGGTGGCTGACATGAAGATGTTGCACAAGTAAGCGGTAGTGATCAAATAAGTATCAATTGTAATTTAACAAGATGCCCTAATCAAACAAATGCTTCGCATGAACAAGCAAGAACATCCGAGGAGTACATCACGTCAAAAATATTATCTTCGACAAACTACAACATGACCAACGTAGTACTGTCATGTTCATACATTTAGGCCCCCGGGAGGCCTGTCGACGTTTTTTGAAGTCAAACATTTTAACATTTTTTTCACATTTTCCCGGTGGTGAAGGTATTTAAATGGCTTTTATTTAAATATTTTATACATTAGTAATAAGGTACTCGTATTATTTAATTTCTCATTTTTTTTCCACAATTACAATAAACTATTGGCGAAAATAATTTCAGAATGCTGTGGCCCAATTGTATTCCTTACTAAATGCATTTCTAAGAGATAAAAAAAAATATTATGTTTAAAAATTCCAGGCCTATACTCCTGATCTCCTTTCTTTTGAAACCAGTTAACTTATGGCAATACAATTTTCTCGTTTTGATAGTAAAATCTGGATAGCTAACATATTTATTTTTCCTGCTTTTCAACTAGTCTACGAGTATAATGTGTGCTTTTCTTATCCCTATTTCCACGTGCATGCTTTCCCCTTTTTATGTTGGCCTTCTTACGAAATATTACACTTAAGCAGAAAAGCATTAAATCTGTATTCAAACAAAAATTTCTTCTTTTCAGAAGCAGCATCTTGTTTATTCTATTTGTTTGATCAATGATACTCATATAGTCTGGGAGGTAATGTTGATTTTTAATTAGGGATTTTTTGTTTACCATCGATTTCAATTTTGATGAAGTATATTAAGTATTGTTGATTTATACCCATGAATATGGAAATCTGATAAAAGAAAAACGTTTAATGTGGGAATATAGTGCTTGATATTGATAAATAAAGTATGTATTTCCATGGTGTCTCATGAATTTGAATCGGAAAAAGGTGAAAAGCTACCAGCTTTTTGGCAACAAATAAAATCTGTTTTTTTTTTAGTTTGGCTTACTTAATTCCTAGGTGAGAAAAAATAATTTTTACATTTTTGTTATACATAAAATATAACAAAATAAAATTAAAAACAAACTAACAATATTATGTGTATGGCTAAAAGGCAGACAGTATCAATAATTTTATTACAGCTACAAAAATTTGGATGAGGAAATTCACAATTATTAAATGAATTGAAGAATTTTTTGAAGAATGAACGATTGAATGTATTAAAGATTGAATGTATTACGATCATGAAAATTCGAATGGTATTGGTCCTGAAGGTCTAATATTTGTTAAGTAAAAAATCGTGCCTGTATCTCGACCTACAACCTAAACTACTGAAGCGATTTTCTTCAAACTTTGGACATAAGATTTTGGGGAGATTGCCTAGAGGGGAAATCGAAATTTTTTTTTTAACTCCAAAAACAACGGTACCTGTCATAGTACTGTTTAGACAAAACATTTTTGTCTCGAAAACGGCTCTAACGATTTTGATGAAATTTTTATGTAAATCGGGTTTGTCAAGTAGGTAATCTTATTAATTTATGTTTGGTTTTCGGTTTTCTCTAAACTATTGGACGGATTTCTATGAAAATTTTTCGAAAACTAAAAAATATTTCAAATTCTAAAAATGTGCATACCAACTTTTTTTTATTAAAATACGAAAAAACAACTCTAATGATTTTTGAAATTTTTTTTTCAAAAATTTGTATTTTTATGATACATAAAATAGCATCTTCAGTTTTAAGATTAAACTTCTTGTTTGGCTTATTTTATCAATTCAAGTAATGAATTTTAGGCTTTTTTCATATTTTTACTTGTGACGATAATAATTATATGGTATAATTCTTTTCAAATATGTAAATTCGTTTTTATACTCAGACTTAAAAAAATTCATAGGAGCAAGTGCGTGCGACCAAGTCATGCATTTTATTTTTTAAATATTTTTTTTCATTGTAGGCGTTACATGCATTGTTGATTCATAAAACTACGTTATCATTTCTGAATTTTCTTATGGACTTTATGATTTCACTTATGATTTAAAAATAACTAAAAAGTGTTAAGTGCAAACAAAGTATATAATAATTTAATTTATTTATTTATTGATTTTAAAAATATATAAATTCATTTCTCTAAATTGTCCCTTTTCTTAAATATTCATTATTATGAACACTCTGCTTTCATTTTTGCACTTTTAATTGTTTCTTTGTTTTCCTTTAATTAAAAATTCACTTGGAATTGGCGCGAATGTCAAATGATAGAAATTGTATGAAGTTCGAATTGTTGTGATTGCAGTAAGTTGACCAAAATGTAGATGGTGCAGGGCGGGTTATGTAACCGACAGTCGCTCATCTTTCTTTCGTTGGATTCAGTAATAGCAAAAATTTGAAAGATAATTAAAAATGTCGTTTGGCTCATTCGCCAAATTCTGTTATAGGGGTGACCATCTTTATTTACTTAGTGTCGGAACCGACATATGTAGATATAAACTGTCACTGTCACTAGAAACCTGCAATTTTCAGTAAATGTATTTGATTTAAAATGCTCTCAAGTAATTGAAACACTTCTTTACCGAACTATAACAATTTACCTATCATTTTAAGGTAAAATAAGCTATCTTTGTTTACCCATGAAAACAATGGTAAATCCACATTGGCTCAAAGACTTTGAACAAAAAAAAATAAATATCTGCAAACATAAAAATTGTGCAAGGTGTTTTTTGTACATTGAAGGTTATTTTTTATAATAATTTCGGATGTAAATTTAAGGTAAGTTGATAGCTAGATAGCCAGGTACAGTAGCAAATTGACCCTGATTGTCAATTCATAAGCCTAAGTTTCATTTGAACCAAAAAAAAAACTCATTACCTTTTTAGTGTTTCAATATGAGTCCAATTAAAGTTGGTAAAAGGGGAGCTTTTTTTCAAACATATCTACCACACGAAGTCAGAGAAACAAATCAAAAGAAAGACAAAAAAAAAAGAGATACAAAAAACTCCATTTCAGTGGATGACTTGCTATCCAAACCAAACCAAACAAAACAAAACCATACCAGTCCAAGCCCCAGTGCATCGATTTCTTGGAGTGGAGTGACTCCACAATAATATCATGCCCGGTTGGCTCAACCGATTTAGTTGGAATTGTGAAGGCATACACGGTGGTTGAACGGAGGCATATACGACGAACGAAAATTTCGACCACTTGCTTTTGGCTTATTTGAAAGAAAGCCTTGTTAATGAATTGACTTGATTTTTTGTATTTTGCCGCGCTTTTGTTTTGTTTACGAGATATTTGTATAGATGCATTATATTTATTTGCATTTCTTATTGAACACGCCTCATTGTTCGTCCGTTAGTCGTGTCGTCTGGTCAATAAATCTATTTGACACTCAGTCTAAGTTGAAGTAATTAATATACGGGAGTGTATGCTCATTTTATTGAGGACAGCGTTTACCTTTTTATTTAATATTTTGGATTTTCTATTGGACACTGCTGCGGTGCGTCGTGTGTCGTCGCTTTGTCGTGAAAAGCTTTCCAAAAGTTGATAGTGTATTTTTTAGAGCAAATAAATTTTCACTTATATTTATTTGTAAATATTATTTTCTTTTTTTTAATAAATAAAATAAAAGTGCATTGGCCTCGGCCTTCAAGTCCTTAATTATAAGGCCACGAACAAACAAGTGGCTCAAGCTCCAAGAAAGCCTGTGGCGGTGCAAATTATTAAATCATGAAATTGAGACCATCACAACATCAGCAAGTACTGGTTACAGTCCAAGGCTAAGGCTAATACAAGAGGAGGAATGAACATTTTATGAATTCCAATATACTAAACTAAAACAACAATCTCCCAAGTCGACCAAGAAGAAGAAGAAGAATCATCATCATCTTCGCACCGGGCTTAAAAGGAAGGAGGCTACACAACTTACAACTGGAAAAGATACTGAACAAAACACCAAACAGTGCAACATGGGTGCAAGTTGTTATTTGCAACAAATAAAAACAACAACAACAACGAGAGTAGTCATATTTGTTTGGATAGTGATCGCCAGTGTGGTCGTGCAACTTTCACATGCTCAGATCGAAATGACAACAAATAAAACAATAAACGAAACGTCAAGGGCTTACCACAACAACAACAACAACAACAAAAATGGTGGGCGGTTTTCATCCCTAGAGAAAGAAGTAGGTACGATTTAGTTCAACAAAAAACAACCTGTTTCTTCTTCTTTTTTTTTTTTGTTTATATTTTATTTGTTATTGTTTTAACTTAACTCAAACATGCAAGGTGGTGCCACAACCGTCACCGTGCCGAAGCTCTTTGAAACAAAAAGAAAGTTGTGAATTTTTCTTTAACATAGGTAAATTAATTCAATTAAATTAAAGATTTTGTAAGATTTTTTGATTAAGCGCACGCACGCTTGCTGCTAATCAGTTTATTTTGTTTTTATTATTCACCATGCAGCCTGATTGTTGCTATTTGCGGTGGTATCAATTTGGTTAAGTAATAGCTAAATCAAAAATAACGTCATGATAATAGTGTTATCGAGGAAGACAAAGAAGATTGATTATTATTAAATTAATTTTGTATTCCCAACCAAGAAAAAAATCAACTTAAAGGGAGACCATCGCAAACGGGAATTTGGCAATTATTGACCTTGGTTATGCTAATTATTGTATTTGTATTTATAATTTCTAATAAATTATTGTAATTCAAAATGCAATATTAAGTCAATAGAAATTTTGATGCCAAATATTGAATTCCATTGATATTTTTCATCTTTTGATATACTAATGGTTATCAAGGTCAAAATTAACTTTTTGATGAAATGATACATGTTTGGGAAATCGGCGACATTGTGTGGTAAAAATGTGGTATGAAATTTTGAACTTGATGATAAACCGGTATAGGTCAATGAATGTTCAGTTGTCAAAAGATAAGTAGAAATAGGTTTTGGGATAGTGTGATGAATTAATTTGGGGTTTGCCAATAAATTCAAAAGCTAAAAGAAGCTGTGGTATTCTTTGGATTATATAATGTAAGATTGAATATGTGAATCAAATATTCATTGAGTACAGAGAATGCAAGTGTAGCATTTTTTGCGGTTTCATTTTTTCAGTTGCAACATTTACATTCATTTCAAGTAAGTAGTTGATCCAATCAAACTAAAACTAATATTGCCAGGCGCAAAAATATGTGTTCTTTATGTTAGGTCCCACTTTATATTTGTTATTACATAAAGTACTTCTACTTACATACTCGTAGTTATGGTTATTAAAAGAAGTAAAAATAATGAAATTTAGAAATTGTTGTAAATCGTGTGTAGCGGAGTCGCTGAAATGGATGAAAGCCTCACCCCTCTTATATATTGAACAGTTCTATGATAAAGTACTCCACAATAATTTTTGTTTGATAGGGTCGAAAACAAAAAAATCCGGTTCTTTGAAAGATACCATAAAGAACGTTTTTTTGACCAAAAAAATTAACAAGCCAAAAATAACAAGAAATAAATTTCAATTTGAACGAATTTTCTTTAATTGTTAATTGTGCATGACAGAGTCTACTGGGTTCGGTTAGTGAAATATAATTTTGAAAAATTGCTAAAAACATTTTTATGTTTTATCTATGATTCGAAAAAAAAATATTTTTAATAGTCGCGATTATTTTCAGAGAAATTCACAGTGGAAATATGTTTTGTTTGTTAAACCATCTATAAAAAATTAGACAGAGTTAAGAGAAGCTTAAGTCGTGTTCTTAAGTAGCGTGTCGCTATCGCTTTTATCTATTTCATATGCGTAGAATCATATAGGTGTCATGTGGTGTGGTGTGTTCTGGGTCGAAATTCATTAAATACACTGCAATGACGGCGACACACTACTTCACAAGGGTTTGAAAAGAATTCCTGACCAATTAAAATTACTTAGTTTTTACCGAAACTGTTTGGCTTTTATGTAAATTTGACTCCCGCTATTTTTTCTTGAATTGCTGGTCTCAAAAAGGACATAGAATATGTCAAAATATGGGTCTGAATTAAAAAATTTGCGTTGCCACCTTTAAAAAAAAAATTATAAATTTTTTGCAATTAAAATAGTATTGGATTTTTTTTCAGATTATTCTAAAAACATAGGATTCATTTCTTGCAAGTAGGAGCTGAACGCATAACTTAAAAAGGACAAATTATGTGTTTTAAAACAGTTCTAGCCTAGGTATCTATATTGAAATATTTTTCAGTGTTGCCACTTTTTGGAAAATATTTTATTTCCATTTAAAAAAAAAATTTAATTTTTTTTCACACATTGGAAGTATGACTGAGTACATCATATTCTACCACTTGAAAAAAATAATTTAACCTCAAAATCTCATGATCAAATATCAGTTTTTGAATGTGCTTCAACAAAATTTTAACTTAGTAACTAATTTCAGCTCATTCAATTCTAAATGAAAAAAAGCGTCAAAATTAACAATTTTTAGCTTAAAATGATATTTAAAGTCAAAGAATATAATTTTTAAAATCACACAATGTGTTAGTGAAAGTAAAAAAAACGTAAAAGTAACGCTGGTAGACGTTGTTCATTTGGAAAGTAAAACAAAAGTTAGATTGTATAGTATTATGCTTTTTTTTCTACCACAAAAATTACCAATGTTTCCTAAATTTCGAAAAAAAATTGATTTCCGTTGGTTCAATTTTGGTAAAAAAAAAATGCTTGGATTTCAAAATTAGAATTTTTAAATAATTATATACCATCATTTTTTTTTTGAGATTTCTATAAAATGTAACAGTAAATAATGAATGATGTTTTGTTCTAATAAATTGTTAAGCTCAATAAACAAAAAAATAAATATACATAAGCTATTTTTGTGTCAGAACAATCTCGCAGTTAAGCTTTCGCACTTACATATTATTATACATGTCTATTAAAAACCCTCAATATTAATATGATGGTTCGAAAGCTTGGCAGCTTAACAGCAAGTGTGTTATCTTACAGAAACCTCTTATAAATTTAAGTTAATTTCCTACTTATAAAGAAAAAAAAATTGGTGGATAGTTGCAACTCTGTAGGTAGTCAAAATGTTAGTTTCAAATGCGACAGTCTAACAATAAAAACCTAATCACGTGGCCTACCTTATAATGTGTAGTAAATATGGCTCTGAGGAAGCTTTTCACTTAAAATTGGAAAATTAAAAACCAAGCACCACTAAAAGGAGTCTAATGACCGACATGACAGTCGTGAAATAGCTATACCTCCAGTCTATAAAATCTTAGTAGTAGCTCACCCAAGAGTTGTTGCTTCTTTCAAAACCTTAACAATGATCGATCTATTTGATTTGCAACTCCCATATTCATGATACAGAATTTGGTATAATTTATAATCAGCTTTCTCAATTCCTCCTACGCCAAAGACAGACCCATTTTCAATTAGTATTACATCCAAAGTAGTTCACTAGGGCATTAGATTGTATCGAATGACTTGCAAATATTGCTTAAATCTTGTATTTCTATTACAAATGGTTTATTCCACCAAAAGTCATTTTACAACAACCAAAGTAAGACGTTTCTTTTTATATACACATTTGTTGGTAAGCGATCAGACATACATAGCAGTAAATGTATTTGGGGAAAGGATTTTGTGCAAATAATTTACTCCATTAGTTGCCTACTGCAGCACCAGCAGCAACAGGTTTTAGCTTTCAGGTTGTTAAACAAGTTAGCTGTTATTCGCTTGTAACATTTTACATTTCAAACTATTTTTTTTTTATTTTTGCAAGAAATTTTCACAAAAAAGCAAAATATTATTGGTCATAAGCATTTCCGCAATTACAAAATGTATAAGACTCATAGAAGGTACTTAAACGATTACAGTGCGATCCACTTGGATAGATGTACGTCAAAATTTACCAATTTACCTACTACTGATTGACAAAAAAAAAACATCAACCCACTGCAAACAATTTTTTTTAGTGAATATGAAAATCTTTTATTTGATCGAAGCCTATCTTTTTTATACAATCTGATTTGATTTAACGTTTAAAGCAAATGTTTTTTTTTTAAGATCGTGTAACAATCAGACCCGCAGTGTATCTATTAAGAGATGCAAAATATGGTCTAGTAGACTATACGAAAAATAAAGTTGTAATATGAAATGGCTAAATAAATTAAAGTCATTTAGTTTTTGTTTATCGCAGTTTTACGCAATTATATGCTACGAACGAAGCGAAACCGCCCGATTATGGTAATGAGGCGTTTTTTTTTAAGCTAGGCATTATGTGCAATGCAGGTGCGCATCATAAACAAATGCGTAATTGGCTTATGTAATCACGCAAATAATACTTGAGTTGAATCATATGACAATTTTCATATGTGCGAGTACACCACCAGACTCGGTGGAGGGTTAATTTATAGTTATATGCAAATGTAAAAGCTACATACATACATTATATTGCAGACAGAGCGTCACTAAATAGTTACATTTAAACCAAAACTTATCTATTCACAAACAGTGCTTTAAATTTATTGAATAAATTATTTTTTTTTTTAAATGGAATTTTAGTTGAGCGTTTAATAAAAGAATGGGCTCCTGTGGTTTGGCTAGCACCAGAAGAAAAATTCATGCCATTAGGAGTTGAGGAATTTCTTGAGAATGTTCATGCAGTGGATAAGGGAAATGCTGAAGCCGAAGTTAAAGGAATGCCAATAGGAGACGATTCAAAAAAGGCTTATTTGGTAACCAACGCTGAAATAGGTAGATTTTATTACTCTAGAAATAAAAAAAAATTAAAAGATTTAATAATTTATGTTTTTCCCGTAGATGAACTTTTAGAAAATGACGGTTCATTTCTTTACGGAAAAGATCCAAATCAACATCATGTACCGATTTATGCTGTTATTCGATTGTGCAGCAGCCGCATGGAATCATCATCGATAACAACAACCACGTCCACAAGTAACCAAGAACTTTAAATAAATATCACAATACATTAACTTAACATAAAGCATATCTCGTCTTAATTGAATTGGCTCGCTTTTTTCAATCTTTAAACAAAAGGAAATAATAATTTATTGTGATCAGCTTATATTTAACTTTTAACATAACAGGGGTTTGCATTCGGTGTGACAAAATACTAGTATGTAAAAACTGCATTAGAGTGGGTCTATTTTCACCAATAAGGTGGGCTACTACTTCAAATAGAAAATAATTTAACAAAAAAACAAGGCAAAATTCCATCATTCAATTCACTTTTTAATGCAAGTTGTTTCAGTGCAAAGTTTTAAAAAAATTAGTTTGCAAACTCAAAACTTTGAAGAAAAAAATTTATTTTTCAAACAATTTTAATTTTCAATAGCCAATGCCCTTATCAATTTAAAATCAAACTCTGCAAACCATATTGGCCTTAGGACTTATAGTTTTTAAGATACAAGCAAATGTTTATAACAACTTCTAATATCTTCTTTAAAGTTCAAATATAGAAAATAGGAATAATTCAAATAATTTCGTTTTAACACAGCCCAAAATTTAATGGTCATAGGAATAACAAAAATTGAACTGACACCACTAGCCTAAGTGGTAGCTGAAACGATGATATCAATTGGTATTTTCTTCTATCTATTTGGTTATATCTTTAAAAGCATAAGCTCAAGGACTTTAAATTTTTGAGTTTGAATAGTACTTTTTAAAAAAGCAAGTTGATTTGTGAATTAAGTTGAAGGATTGAGCTATGGCTTTAAAAAAAAAAGCTTCAGATTAACATTTTAAGTAATTGTTTTTAGAAACCGGGGGAAATCCCTCCCATATGAATTTTTCAACCCCTTTACCTTTAGCCTTTTGTTACACCTTATGCAAACCACCAAGTTTATTTTACTGAACTCTTTTGATTAACCTTATTTTAAATGGGTTCAGGCAATATTTTACTTAATGGTACATAAAAAAATTATATAATTATTACAATTATACACATTTTGTTTTTTACTGTGCAGAATATATTTTTTAAAAAGCTTCTTATTTTATTTCACGGAGTTACAGCCTTTCATCTATGATCGAGTGCATTTGAATTTCATTTCCGCAAATAGCAAATTTTCTTATATGTATTTATAATCCATAAACTTTAAATAAAGTATCTTATAGAAACTTAAAAACATTATTTTCGTCACAGCTACGACCCATTTTTTCACTTAAATTAAATGTTTGTGCACGACTAATTTTAATAAATCAAAATCTAGTTACCAACTTTTAAGAACATTTGACAAAATAATTCATTTTCCAGCTAAACCTGTTTTACCGCCACTGCTTCAGAAGCCAATACCACAGCCCCAACGAAGAGTTCCATATATTCCAGTGTCGATGAACGAATCAGGTGAAACGAGCAATACAATTCGACGATCATCACGACTTTTTCCAGGATTTGCTCGCAGTCGGCGAGAAACAACAAATAATTATTTCGACAAAAGGGAACCAATCCAAGGAACCGCAGAGAAAATAGCTGTTCCTACAACATCACAAAAACCAACAACCGACAATCAACCAATTTCAACAGAAAAAGAAGTTAGTGAGTTTATTGCAAATCTGGTGGACAATGTCAAGTTTAATGGCGATAATGGTATGAATAACAACATAAATGAAGACTATATAGAACCACAGAAAAAGAAGCAAAATATTCCTGGTTTTCATGTGACATTCTGGATGTTCTATCCTTATAGTCAAGGCAAAACTATGTGCACCGTAAGTTTGGGAGTTTTGGGAAGTATCCCATTTCCAGCTGTTTACGGTTACTGTTTGGGTAATCGCAAAGACATCGGTAGCCATGTTGGTGACTGGGAACACATGACTTTGTATTTTGATGGTACAAATGCTCATCCAAATGAAATGTATGTTTCGGCTCATGATGCTGGCGCTTATTATTCCTACAATCATTTGACGGGGTCCTTTGAGTTTCGAAAACAAGAGACGCGTAAAGGAATTTTACAACGGCCTAACTTCCCTAAGACTGTGACGACATTTATTAATCATCCGGTTTTGTTTGCCGCAAAGGTAATATTATTATGCAGAAAGTATTAAATAAAATTAATTGAACAACAATATATTTTTTCAAGGGATCTCATGGTTTATGGACAGCACCAGGAAAACATAGATTTGTCAAAGTAGCTCGTCTCTATGACGTTAATGGATTCGGAACACCATGGCATACATGGAAAGCAGTAGATGTTTCTTATGAAAATTTAAGAACAGGTAAGTAAATTTTATTCATATAGCATTTTTTTTAGTTTAGGAATAAATGAAAAAAATGGTGAAGTTTGATTATAAATAAGGCAATTTTCAGTTTCTATCCAGTTTTTTAAAGTAAGATATTTAAATATTTTGAGCAGCCTTGAATTTGTTTTCTATTTGGTTACAGATCAATCTTTTTTACCATTTTAAAATTTAGCTCTTTCTTTTCCAGCTCGCTCATTTGTTCCCAATTGGCTAAATTTTAAAGGTAAATGGGGAAATCCAAAAAGTAAATGCCATCCTTTGCGGAGAATAGGTTTGAACTTCTGCGAATACTCAGATGGACCAACAGGAATACCACTCAAGGAACCCCATTTTCAATGTGATACAAACAATAATGTATTATAATAACTTTATATAGCTTATTTTTATATGGATTTGTATTCCTTGAATTTATTTATTGCTATGTATTTTATAATTAATATAGAATTTATAAGAATTTATTTATTGAACAAATAAAAAAAAAAATAGAAAAAAAACAGGATACATATTAACTCTTTATAAAACTTCATTTTATCAAATAGTTTTTAAGCAAAAAAAAAATTATAACATATACATAACTGCGAAAGATAAATTACACAGAAAAGTCAAACACAGATCCAAGTATCACTTGTCAATGAAAAATAGCAGTTAAAATATCACACTTACTTGAAATATTAAATTGGCACTTTCACTGAGAGTGGTCTCATCTGGGGAATCAACTGGAATTTGTCGGGTGAATTTTGTATCAAATTGCGACACATCGTCTTCGCTTCTCTATAAATATTTAAAAATAATATTAGTTTTTATTTAAATTATTTTTTAATATTTATTTTATAACTAACCAATACTGGTTTAATTGGTGGTTCCAAACGTCTGGCTAGAACATCATCCCAATTAACATGCTTAAAGAATGGATGACCTCGTACAGCGTCGGCATCTTCAGGTCCGTATCCAAGTCTTTGATGGACGACACGTTTTAGAAGTCTACGTACTAAGTCTCTAGCGTCTTGTGTGAGGTATCCAGGTATGAATAATTTTGATTTTAATATAGTTTCAATAGTCTTTTTGCGGGTATCGGCTGTGAATGGCGGCTGAAAAAAAAAATAATCATAAGTTTTTTAAAGGACTTTTAAATTTAAGTTATTGCAATTTAAATTGGATTACTAATTTATTTGTCACAACAATCCCGAATTAATGCTTTTTTATTGTCATTAATTCAAATTTTAATTAAATTTTTTGAGACAATCAGCATGAACATTTCTTATTGAATATAAAAAAAAAATTGATCTTCAGGTATCTGCATTAATATTTTTGAGTAATGACGTTAGGCTATCATGTCGTGGGCCTGGGGATCAAATCACATTATCCTATTCTAGCTTAGTTAAATATTCCCACTTTTTATTCAGAAATGTTAAATAAAAGAAATTTAACAGTGATTTTTTTTTATTTATTTTACTTACCACGCCAGTTAACATATCGAACATGAGGGCTCCAAGTGACCACCAATCGACAGCTTTACCATGGCCACTTCTTGTTAGAATTTC